>JARHVA010000826.1:3375000-4022500 GCA_037957365.1 Torreya grandis
AAAAAATAATTTCAAATTGCTAAGGTTTACTAGAAAAATCCATAATTTCATATTTGTCCCAAGTTGGTGACATTATAGTGAGTGACCTTTAAGTCCAAACGGGCCCTCCTTAAAGCAAAATTAAAATTAATTAAGTGAAAACTCACTTTTTACCTTTAAAGAGGGGGAACTAGTGCTTCCATTTTTCCCTTCTTCGCTTAGCCTAGAGGAAAACACCAAAATAAATAGGCAAATGGACATGTCCAAGCTTAGGTGAAAATGGGGACATGACAACCCTAGCTTTCCATCTTTAATGCGACCTTGGAGAAAAATAAATTAGTGGGCACATGGTGTCGAGCTAACTCGCAATGACCTCGTTGTCAAAGGGTGTTACCTACATAGCTAATACTCCAAAAGAGGGCCTCAGAATCATGTAGTTCTCCCCTACATGTTGGCATGTGTGTAAAGAAAGTACAATAATGACCTAGCTTTTAACTCGATAAATAAGACCTTCTGACTATTCTTTTAGTACTTCAAATTTGTACATGTGATGTATGATTACTGTGAAAATAGGGAAGTTTTATTCAATTGAATGCTTGATAGATTTTTTTCAAGTGTCTTCAACTCTTGGTCTGATTGCTAGGTGTTAAATGAGTGAGGGTTGATCTTGTATTTATATCGATCCCATTGGAGTAATAACTTGCATTAAATCACTTAGGCCAACCATTAGAATACATTTTATTTACAAATTGAACGACTTTAGGGCACTAGACACTTACGTCAAGATAGGGCAATAACGTCGATGCTACTATTTATCATGGACGTTGGTGTCTAGAGAGTAAGAGAGCAGGTACATGCTCAGAACTTGTAGAGGTGTGAGGTAAGTATATTTTAAGTATTCTAGACAAAATACGATGTCTGTGTCATAAATATATGACTGATCAAACTAAAAGATAGGACAAAAGACACAAGTAAAGCATATGCAAGGCTTCCATTTGCAAGGCATGTGTAGGACTAAGATAAATAGTCAAGATTTGAGCTTACCAAGTGTGCAAAATGGAGATGTTATATAATCACAAAATATCATCTACATTTGTCCCCACTTTAATTTAGTAATGAAATCATGCCCCTACTAAATATGTGAATTGATATAAGTATTATACTAAATGAATGTGGAGAACATGGTCCCAAATCATGCTTCCACTGAATCTGACAATTGTGCAAAGTGAAAAGGCCATGTCCATATGGCATGCCCCCACTGAATCTATGAATTGATATAAGTACCATAATACTGAATGAATGTGGAAATTATGCTTGCAAAGCATGTCCCCACTGAATCTGAAAATTGTGCAAAGTGTGGAGGCCATGTCCATATGACATGCACCCATTGAATCTGTGAATTAATATAAGTACCATAATATGAAATGAATATGGAGAACATGCTTCCAAAGCATACCCTCACTGAATCTAAAAACTATGAATGTGTTGAATCCATGTCTATATGGCATCCCCCTACTGAATCTGTGAATTGGTATAAGTACCATAATATTGAATGAATGTGGAGAACATGTTTTCAAAGCAAGACCCCACTGAATCTAAAAACGATGAACGTGTGGAAGCCATGTCCATATGACATGCCCCACTGAATCTGAGAACTGTGCAAAGTGTGGAGAACATGCTTCTCAATCATGCCCCCACTAATATGCTCACCTTTTGAGGTGAGGGAAAAAAAAGTATTAGGGAGTTACCTCACCTCAAAAGGGTAAGACAATTATAAAATATGTGAATGTAACCATGTAACATAAAAAAAGAAATATGTCTAGGTAAATCTATCATTGAAGCACATAGAACCAATGTGATCACATGTAAGCCGAAGATGTGTGATAAAAATCATGGCAATGTCTGGTTAGAAACAATACAAGCTCAAAAAGCAAACAAGCATACACAAGAGCACTCAAATTCAAGTCAACAAGCAATGGTCCAAGGACATTGCAGAAAAAGGAGTGTGTTCAAATTCCACAAAATTGAGTGAACATGACTTAATCAAATGTCCACAAAGCAAGGGATGGTATATTCAAATGTCTATATAAAATCAATGACATATTCAAATGTTCAAGAACAAGTAATGACATATTCAAATGTCCAAGAAGGCAAACATAGGCATAGGGGCCACATACAATGGAGCATATTCCAATGCTTGAACAAGCAAGATAATAGCAAGGCAAAACACTCAAGGAGTGTATAAAGTAAAATCATAAGCAACTAATGTAAATATGTCATAGTGGCCCATGGATCAAATGTGTTAGAAAAAATGTTAAGTACATAATGTATCAACTACCATGTGAAAGATATAAGTATGGAGAAGGCATGTGTAAGTACATAAGTAAGCTCAAACATGATGGTGTAGAGTGATCATTGAATGATAAACCCTGTGTATTAAGATCGAAGAAATGGATGCCTCTAGTTTCCATATGACATGAGTAGAAAGAAAGGCCAACATCTAAAATAAGATTATATCATGTATCTGTGGATGCTTGTATATGTGTATGTAGGAGTAAATCATCTATTATCCCTCTAAATGAAGCTAATACATAGATTCCAAGTAGCCAATAGGGCATGAATGTGTCAACAATGTTTTGGGATTTTTAAATATTTTTTCATTTTTTTGGTATTCTTGAAATTTTTAAAATATCTCACATAACATATCTATGCAAGTGCATCATGTTCATTGGACATTTTAAAAGTTTTCCTTCAAATGTAGTAAGCAATATACACATTTTCTCAAATTTTATGTAATTATTAATGGTTCCAACCAATTTGGTTTGAACTTTATTTTTTTGTCTTTTTTTGCATTGGTGTTCTTATTTTCTTTTAGTACTAGGTCACCCAAATTAAAGTTGTGTGGTCGAAACCTTTTGTTATATGCTAATTTTACATGATCCTAATAAACACGTAAGTGCTTAGCAACTTGTGTATGTTTGGCACTCAACTGCTTTAACTGATGCAATCTCTTTTCACAGTATTCATAATCTTTGATAATGTCTTTTAGAGAAACACACAAAGAAGGTATTTCAAGTTCAATTGATAAGACGAAGTTTGTACCATAAACCATAAAGTAAGGTGTGGCTTGAGTAAGTGTGCGTACACTATTTTGGTATGCCCATAGAGCATATACCATCTATTGGTGTCAATCAGTATTGTATTGCTCAACTATTTTGCCACGTATTTTGACAATTATTTTATTTGTTCTCTCTACTTGCCCATTACCTTATAGGTAATAATGTGTAAAAATTGTGTGTTTATTTTTATATTCACTACAAATTTATTTGATCGTTTTGTTTCTAAAGGATGATCCATTATCGTAAATAATATCTGAAAGAATGTCAAAATAGAAAATAATATTGGTCATCTAAAACCTGCATAACTCAATGGGAATGGCTTCCACCCATTTGGTAAACTATTATGTAGCTATAATGATGAATTTATGTCCACCAGTGAATACCAGATTGATTTTGCCAATCAAATGAAAACCCCATAATGAAAATGGCCATGGTGAAACGATCCACTCTAACTCGTGATCATACATGATTCATATTTTTGTATTTTTAACATTGTAAAAATAATTTGACATCTTCGATACACTATTTATCCATGGTGGACCAATAATAACCCTGACGTAATAGTTTTTAGGACATGGCTTATCCACTAAAATAACCACCACATTCTTTTCATGCATTTCTAAAGAACACAGTGTGTGTTTTATCTTTGTTTAAGCATTGTAGTAACTACTCATCAAAACATCATTTGAACTAATCATTCCCAATAATGACATAATGAATTTCTTCACATTGTAATTTTCATATATCATTCTACATAAAGTGGTTTGGTATATAAGTTCGTTAAAAAAAAATTATAAATATAGATTTACCACTTTGTGTTTGATGTATTGCGAGTAATAGCGAGGACAGCTAAGGCATCCATTTATATTGAAGAAATGGAAGGATCTCATAATTATCATATGGTAAAGTTGATATGATCTTCATTGATATCAAAAGGCATCAAGGATGTAGCACTAGCCATGGCACTTGCATGGTGGTTATCTTTACGATGAATACAATTAATAGAAAATTTATCAAATGTCTAAGTGAGTTTATCCACCATCTCTTTGTATGGGAGAATATTTTCTTGTTTGGTTTGGTAATGATTAGTAACCTGGTTATCAATTAATTGAGAATCACCAAAAACCTGGATGTCTCGTATATAAAGCTTGTGCATTATAGATAATCCAATTATTAAGGCTTCATATTTGACTATATTGTTGGTGCAAAAAAAGGTTAATCTATATGAGAAAGGCATATATTCACCCTCAAGGGTGCAAAATACAATGCTAGAAGCCACCCCAATTTTACATCTAGATCCATCGAAGTGCATTGTCCATAGGTTGGCAGCGATATTATATGCCTCAAACTCATCACAAAAAGCTTCGGTGAGTAGAAAGAGATCCGATAAAAAAGCCACAACTAATTGGTCAGCTATAACTTGAACTTTTATTGACTTTTGGGATATGAAATTAAGATCAAACTCTATAAATTGCATTGTCCATTTTGCAGTGCAGACGGTAAGGTGTGTTTGTTCATAAAGAACATTAATGAATCTTCTTTAATTATAATATGGACCTCATTATTTAGACACTAATACCGTAGCTTTTGAGTAGCAAAAATGAAGGCTAAATGTATCTTTTCCAAATGGCAACTGATGTAATAGATTGTATTTCTTTGTAATCATCATCATATTGTGTTAATAGGGCCCCAAAAGCCTAATCAGTAGCAAAGATATAAAGAAGTATTGGTCTATCTGGGATAGAAGGCATGAGTACTGGTGTGTTTGATAAATATTGTTTGATTTAGTCAAATCTTTGTTATCACACATCATCCCATAAAAAAATTGTCTCATTTTTAAGCAAATGTGTGAAAGGAATTGTTTTCCCAGCCAATTGAGCTATGAAGCATCTAATACCCTAACTTCGGCCCTGCAGGCATCGTAATTGTTTGAGATTAGTTGGCAATGGCATTTCAACAATGGATTTTATATTTTTTGGATCAATCTGGATGCCTCATTGAGAGATAATATATCCAAGGAGTTTTGCTGAAGAAACCCACAAAAACACAATTTTTTAAAATTAATCAAACATTGAACTTGTGCAAGCATTCAAATATTTACCGTAAATAGGTAGCATGTTCCTGATGCTGTTTAGATTTGGCAAGTAAATCATCAACACAGACCTCAATAGTTTTATATATAAAGTCATGGAATACATGATTCATGGCCCTTTGATATGTGGCTCCTACATTATTTAACCCAAAAGGCATGATTGTATAGCAAAATGTACCCCAAGGAGTACTAAATGTCATCTTTTCTTGATCAGTGGGTTTAATTTTGATTTGGTTATATCTTAAAAATCTATCCATAAATGAAAATGTATCATATCCAATTGTAGAATTGGCAATCATATCAATATTAGATAAAGGAAAATCATCATTTGGACAAGCATTGTCTAAATATCGGTAATTAGTGCAACAACAAATGTCACCATTAAGTTTTTAATAGGTAAAATGTTGGACACCCATTTGAAATGTGCAATAGCTCATATAAATTTGGCATCTAAAAGCTTTTGAATTTCTTCTTTTACCAATAACACTACTTTGGGATACATTTTTCAAATCTTTTATTTTAATTAGTTTTGCATCTAGGTACAATAGCATGTTATGCATTGCCACCAATTGATAGATTCCAGGTTATCCAAATAAGAGCAAGCAAAGAGTTCAAGAAAGTCATGAAAGACATGTTGATAGGTTTTCTCGTCATCTTCCTCCATCATTATAGCTAGTAAAACTGATCGAGGCTCCTTATTTTTTCCATAGTTGTATTGGATTTTTTTTTTCTTTAGCAAAGTGGACCTCTCTGGTGAGAAATGGTGTTATAGGAATAGTATTTGATGTATCATGTTGTATATTAGTTTCATCATTTTCAACAAAGTAAGCATGAGCAGAGGTGGCATGAGGAAATATATTATTATGATAGAAGGGAGATCTTCATAGGCCCCCAAATACTCTAACAATGATTCATCATTAAAGAACTCATCTAGTGTCAAAATGTTTGGTGAAGCACATTCATCAATAAGATGAGGGTTGACCACTGCTAGGTCAGTTATAGAAGTATTCAGAGATTTTGCTTTGGCCTTTTGAAATCAAATTGTGTTGCAAGAGATGTGCTTATAACTTGTAGTTTGTTTTGAAAAACCTAAACCCTATAAGTTTGTATTGTTTGTAGGAGAAATAGGTTGAGCTATGCTTTGCTCGTGTTTACCCAACCCCTATCCTTTGTATCCATATTTTTGTAAATATCGAGAACCAAAATCAGGATTATAAGATTGTGATGCAATATTATCTGTTTTACTTATCATTGCATAATGTTTGAAGGGATTGGTATCCATAGAACAAGTGTAAATGAATCACTGATTGAATTTTAAGCATGCATGCAAATTTGATGGAACGACATACATCTCATGTATCCAAGGCCATCCCAAGATGTTAATTTAAGTCATTTGACATAACTTGGCATAGAGTAGGTAGGGTATGAGGACCCACGGTAGTATTCATTGTTATTTACCTCAACACTTATCTCAAAATATTATCAAATCCCTTGATAATCATATTAGATGCAGCCAAATTTGAAATCTTGATGCCAATTGAAGAGAGAAAATGTATGTTTCAAATGTTGAGTCCTGAACCATTGTCCACAAGAACTAGCTTTACCATTTTATTGCAAATGCACACTTGGATGTAGAGTGGCAAATAACTATTTATAAGATGTTGAGGTCGTAAATCCTCATTTTCAAATGATATATTATGCTTGGTCTATTTGACAATTTAAAATAGAAGCCATATATGGTGGTTCCACATTATAAGGTGGTATAGTCATACCCAATGCATCCAGAAGGACATCCCTGTAATGGAATGATCGGTTTAATAAGTCTAAGAGGGAAGTTTGAGCAATAATATATTTGGATGGAGTGGGAACATGGCATAGATTGAATGATTGCTTCATACATTCCCTTTGGCCTTTTGTAATAACAGGTAAAACCTCATTATAAACATTAGAACAAGGAATATGTTGGAATGCAGATTTTGAATTCTTTATGGATCGAATGGTTTGAAGCAAGCAACTAATGTAGCAAACTATATCAACTTAAAGGTATTGGACCATGAAATAATTTACAAATATGTCCATGGAAAACATGATTGCTAAATTTATCAATAAGGGATTAGCATTTTTTTTTTAAATAGAAAACCCTAATTGGCCTAGGATTTGATGTTCAAAGATCGGATTCACCAATTATTTAACCCTAAATTAGATGTGGATCCTACTTGGGTAGATAGGGTTAAGGATATAGAAATGATAGGGTACAAGGGTGAATATTGGATCTACATCATGCCAATTAATGTGTTAAACTCGAATGTACCATATGTTGAATTTATTAAATTGAGATAAGTTATAAATGAAAAGTACAACTATGATAGATATAGAATGACAAAAAAGTGATGTATTTAGTTTGTTCTGATGCTAATGCAGATCTAGACCTTGTACAGGCTTGAAGTAGGCAGGAAAACAATTCTGGAACAATTATCATATTTTGAATCTGGAGCCTCTGCCTCTATGTACAATTGCATCAGCCTTGGATGGTTATGTTAATGTTACTGTTTAGGTTCGACACTAGTGTCCTGTGTAGAATATCAATGAAAACAAGATGTGACCACCTGAATGTTTCTCTATTTGATTTTGCATTTACCCTAGTGCATTCAAATCTACGTCATGCCCTGTCACTCCTGGTGAAATGACAAAACCCTAGCTTTTTGTCTTTAATATGACCTTAGAGGGAAATGAGTTAGTAGGAACATAGTATCGAGCTAACCGACAATGACCTTGATGTCAAAAGGCACTGCCTACATAGCCAATACTCCAAAAGAGGGCCTCACACTCATGTAGTTCTCCCCTACGTGTTGGCTTGTTTATGAATCATACAATGTGTATAAAGTAAGTACAATAATGACCTAACTTGTAACTCGATAAATAAGACCTTATGATTGCTCCTTTAATATTTCAAACTTGTAGATGTGATGTGATTATGAATGGTGTGGAAATAGGGATGTTTTATTCAATTGAATACTTGATAGAGTGTTTTTAATAATTGCCTTGGTCTCTTATTCTAATTGCTAGATGTCAAATGAATAAGGGTTGATTGTGTATTTATATCAATCCCTTTGGAGTAATAACACACATTAAATCACGTAGGCCAACCATTAGAATATGTTACATTTACAAATTAGAAGATTTTAGTGCAATAAACACTTCGTCGAGGAAGGATAATAACATCGACACTATTATTTGTCCTAGACATTAATGTTTAAGGAGCAAGAGAGCAAGTACAGGCTCAAAACTTTCAGAGATGTGAGGTAAGTACATTTTAAACATTCTAAGCAAGATAGGATGTTTGTGTCATCAGTATAAGACTAGTCAGACTAAGATATGAGCCAAGGGGCACAAGATAGAGTAGATAAAAGGCTTGTAAAATCAACTATTCTATTGAACTAAGAGAAATAGTCAAGCTCTGAGTTTTCCAAGTGTACAAGACTAAAGTGCTCAATAGTCACAAATATCATCTACATTAGCCAAAATATAAGCTTGTTTTGAAAAATCCACACATCTTTGTTTTCATATAGTAGTAATAAATGGAATAGAGAAAGACATAAAGTTGTCGATGCAACTAAAGAGAAGGATGTCCATTGCCAATGATAGTTTTTCACGACTATTAATGTTTTAAAACTCCATTGTCCAACTATTTTACCTTGCTAATTTGATAAAGCTCTTTTTGGTCATTAATTTGATTGTCAGACTGCTATTGTAAAAGTATAATTTAGTTAAGACTCAATGTGTTGTGTTATGTGACATAATGTTATTTAAGATTTTTTTTTAAAGCCTTTATTTAAGCTTTGCCTTCAATTACAAGAAGCCATATCAAAATGTTTTTATTTTTTATCAAAGAATTTGTCAAATTTTATTTTTGAAAGGTGTATGAGCGTCGAAGACTAAACCCTCGAACTACTAATATTTTTTGTAAGTTGCCCATTGAGGACATAAATCAAAACTACTAAAAATGTGTTTGCATGTACAACTTGTCAGAGATTAAGCATCAAACAACCATCATAGTTAATCAATTTTGTTTTGAACAACTTGATTATGTATGCTCTCTGCTCACACTTGTTGCGCAATCTTGGGGATCAAAACAATTGACATTGCTTAATTTGTGCTTACATTTTGATTAAATATATTATTCCCTTTGTGTGTGTTTAAGCTAAAGTTAAATTATGTATGTTCTCGCCTCACACCATTGGGTGATCTTTGGGATTGAAAACAATCGATGCCTCCTTTTTTTCATTTTCTTATGGGGGCAATGTGACATGTAATTCATCCCAAAGCACTTGTCATAGTATTTAGGAAGGTTATGATGTAAATTTCATCATCACACACTAATTCACACCCTGTGTTCTAACAGGGTATAAAAATTCAATGATAGTTTTCTAAGGTGAAGCAAAATTCCCCATAAAGGGTTATGTGAAGTGTGTAGGTCATACTCCACCACCCAGGCATCAGACAACATCCTTTCAACACAGACTTAGGCCCCACGTACCACAAATTTTTTAGGGGATGCACCTAAAAAGTCTTGTAAAGCCTAAATTAAGACCTATTAGCCTCAAATAATTAGTAGTGTAGGGTAAACAACATCCCCAAAGATTACTCACGACATACGTTCGTGGAGTGAAAGTTGGAAGACAAATCTAGTCACCACTTCACGAGAGTATATATGTGGGCTACTAGGTGTGTTGCACACCCTTTTACTCTAGGATATGGCTTGTGGCTTGTGTGTTCTTGTTTGTGTTGTAAGGCCCTATGCAGTTTGAAAACCCCACACTATACACTAAATCAAACGATAACCTAATAAAAATTTGATAATCCAAAACCTACTGAGACATAGACATCCCTTCAATCAAAGCACACATTGATAAAAACTCTTCATCAAACCCCAACAAGTCAAAATCCCTAAATAATGTCCAACCCATATATCATATCATTAATTATATAACTTAAGCTTGTCAAAAACCATGTTATATCAAGACAATCGCCTCAACCACATAGATTTGTTACAATCCACATCAAAGACCATCCCATCACACATCCAAAAACTTGTTTTAATCTTAAACTTAATCAAGTTTGAAACACCTAAATCCAAACCAATACCCTCTTAATAGAAATCCAATATCCATCTATTAAATCAAACTTGAGAAACTAACTCTAAGATCAGTGAAATCATTTAAGCTAGCTTAAAATCCCAAAATCAATTAACCCATATACAGGGTCACTCATGCCCTAATCAATAAAAGACAACAGCAACCTATTAAAGGTTATCAACATAACAATCGCATCCTTTAAGCTAGCCAAAACCTATCTCACATCAGCAATATAAGTCAACATCAAGGGTTACTCAAAATAACCCTAATCAATCACATCCAAACATCAGTCTAAAAATATTTTTCAAACTAATCATCAAAATCCAAACATCAATCAAAATCAATGGATAACCATACCGTAATTAAGCTAAGTCAATTTGGCTCGCATCCGAAGCCAATTAAATTTGCTCAAACTTACCCATCAAATAAAATCAACCATCTATTATCCAAGTATCAAAAAAAACTAAATCAAACTTGAATCAATCCAAGGCAACCTTAACCTAAAGCAAGCTCACATCAAATAAATAAAACTTCATCAAACACATCTAAGATAAGTATAATGCAACCACAAACCAAATACCAACTTCGGATTGGACAAACCTTGCATAACGAAGATCTTGAAAATTCTTGGCATATTGAATGAAATCATGATAGTGATGAAGAAAGCCCTGTGAATCAAGAAGAATATGGTCAAGATAATCACAATGACTTGTTGGAAACGAAACATGAAAGAGCCCAAATGGAACAATATTTTTATGATAATACAAATGAGCTACTATTAAGGCTTATAAAAGTTGGAGCTAGATTTCCCCTTAATTTTGATCATGCAAATTTACAACACCTAATAAGAAAAAGGAACTCTCACAAAGACACGCCTATGCCTAGCCATAATCCTTTTGAAGAACCCCGACGGGAAACTGTAAATACAAACTGTGTCAAATCTGGCAAAGTAAAATCTAATTTAGATGACCAATTGGAACAACACCGTAAATAAGTCATGCTTGAACAGTTGAACCAAATCACCCAACAAGTGGCATTTCTTGCATCCTAAATAGATCCCAATGCCACCAAATCCTCACATCAAAGGAAATCATAAAAAATACATCGACCCATTATAGACCAAAAAAAAGATCAAGAAAAAGCTGAGTTCTTTTTACCACCATCCCCTCCACTCGCAGACCTCTCATTCACTCAAGAGTGGCAAGCTATGAAAGATATTCTTCAACGGTCAGAAGCAAGTTCACAAGGAAAAAGTTGTAATCTTGAAGATTTATGCCCAAATCCACTAGACAAATATATGTCGTGTATTCCTTTGCTTACCTACTTTGAATCTAAAAATTTTGAGAAATACAAGGGCAAGGGAGATCCAAGAGAACATGTAAGATAATTTGGTATGCCTTTCCAAGAGAAGGCCTACAGTGCTGCTTGTTTACTTAGGTGATTCCCAAGAAGTCTTGGAGGACAAGCCCTTGAATTGTTCATGCAATTACCAAAAGGATCAGTAACCTCATTTGAAAACTTATCTGATAAATTTTTTAGGCGTTTCTCTTATAATTTAGTGCATGAGACTACAATGCTAGACTTGTAGAACACCAAACAACACAATGGAGAAAGTTTTTCATCCTTCTTGCAAAGATGGGGAAGTCTTGCTAGCATATTTCTTTACATGATCCCTGAAAAACAACTTTCCATTATCTTTGTATCCAACCGAAATCAAGAGCTAGATTTTCCTTTACAACTCCATTGTACAAATACTTTTGACAATTGAAAAAGGCACATATATCATAAAGTTATTTTTGTTAAAGCCTTAATCAAAATCATTTCCAAAGATAATCAAAATCAACCTACTGCATCAAAAAATCTAAAGTTTTCCAGTAAAAACAAAAATGTGGTTGGCAATGGAGTTAGTAATTATAAACACATGCAAACCATTCAAAGTTCTAATTCTCCCAAAGCTCAGAACACATCAAGTATCACTATACCGAGAGGAAAGCCCAAGCAAAGTTCTAGGAAAACACAATATACACCCCTCGATGAGCCAATAGCCTATATCTTTCATAAACTCCTAGCTGCAAATATGATTGTTTTTTTGAAACTAATACCTTTGATGAAAGTCAACCTAAGCCCGCATGGTATCAAGAAAATGAATATTGTGACTTTCATACAATCCAAGGCCACTCGACTAGAAACTGCATGTAGCTTAGGAAATATATTCGAGGCCTGATTGATTGAGGCGAGATATAAGTTGAAGGGGAAGCATCTCCTTCAAAAAATTACTACCTTAGCATTTATCAAGCCCTATTTCCAAAGCATGATCTTAACCAAAAACAAACACAAGGCCAAGGTCAAATGTTATAAAACAACCATATCAATTATGGGAGAAGCTCTTATAACTATGACTTGGTTATTGGTCTATTGACCATAACAAACATCGAGTTGACACCATCAAAATAATATTTACATCCACTAAACATCTCACCATTTGAGATCGTCCAACCATTAAATTCAAAGGCCAATCCCTTAAGTGTATCGTCACCACTAGAAGTGGTGAGGTCACTATCCCAAAAACACCTCCTAAGGTCACTATCCTAAAGGCACCACTTAAGGTCATTGTCCAAATACACCCTATACCTACTTCTTAGGATGAGTATAGTCTCATTCAACTTCTGCGAAACACCCCTACACAAATATCCATACCAGATCTTCTCAAAACATCCTTTATTCATAGGGACATCCTCAACAAAATCTTACAAGAGTGGAGAGTTCTAATTGACATTGACCCTAATCAATTCCAAACACTCATTGGCCATCTATCATCCTCCCATCAGCTCACATTAGACCAAAGTGAGATTCCACCAGTGGGTCCTAAACATAATAACCACTTTTATATTGATGTTCTCATTTCAAAGCATAAAATCAACAGTTATTATAGACAATGGCTCGAGGGTCATTCTTTGTACGCTCACCTTGATCAAACATCTCAGTTATTTTGAAACATTATTAACACCCAACATAACTACAATCAAGGCTTATGATGATGTCAAACGACAATCAATTGGGATAATTTATCTTCCTATCATAGTGGGTCATGTTACACACCAAACATTGATTCATGTGGTGGACATTGAACTCCCTTATAACATCTTTTTGGGCCATCCATGTATCCATGAAAGGCAATTTGTACCATCCACATACCATCAAAGTATTGAGTTTTCTCATTCAGACATGAACGTTACAATTCTTGGCAATCCACAACCTTACCAATATTGTATTTTGTTGAAAGGATCACAATGTTATTTATTGTCCTAGTACTGAGAGTGTTTCTCCCATTAGGGACAAATCAAAATCACTGGAAGACGCCAAGCCTTCATTTTCTTATGTCCGTCCTAATAATCTTTCATCCACCTCTAACAATACACCTAACCATTTCCAACCTTAAAATAATTTCCAAAGGATGTGTTGAATATGAGTTTCATGATGCCTTCCATATTGGTAAGCTCCCCTTGTCACCACAAATTTATGGACGACCCATCATGAAGAAGACCAAGGAGACATTACATTAGTTTGGTAAAACAACTTTCAACAAGTTCAAACTTCTATCAGATGAAAGGATCAACAGTTTAAACAATTCTTAGTTGTATGATGATGGTCTGGCATCCTGTTTCCAAAACCTAGAATATCCAAACGCAAATAAAATGTGTGAAATCATGAAATATAAAGGACAAGGATTTGGTAACAATTAACAAGGGATTCTGTAACCCCTACAAATCAAAGTTAATTATCTCTCTCGCGGCCTAGGATACAAACCACTAGTGGGCAACCCATTTCATGTGGTTACTAACACCTCAAGTTTTGGGGAATCTTCTGATGATGATGACATTGAGATAGGATTCATACATAACCTATATGATGACCTTATTTATAAAAACATATTTACTGATACAACCATTTAAACCATTAACCTTAACCATCGCTACCCCGACATGATTAATTGAGACCAGCGAGATGGCCCATCTTTCAACTTATTTCAATACGATGAAGCAATAGTCAAATTCATGGGACTTTGAGATTGTATACTAGTCGGCGACAATAAAAATGTGTCCAAAATCAATTTAGACACATGCATATTTTGGAGAACGAGTAAAGTTTCCCAATCAATAAAATTCAAAAGAATCAAAAGAAAATAAAGATTAAAGGTATCAAAAAGAACCAAAAAATAAAAACACGAAGTCCTCTAGTGAAAACCTCTCTGAGAATCTAGGGGACAAGAAGAACAAAAATAAAATAAAAAATAAAGATGTGTATGTTGGTGAAACCCTTTCTAAGGCACCCATAGACAGGGAATTCTACTTATGTAACATTGAGACAACTAAAATCCCCAAACTAATACAATTGAGAGATTCTCTTAGTCTCAAAGAACAACATGCATTTATTGATCTACTTAAAAGTATTTCCAAAAATAATGAATACATCAAATGAATTTCATCTTCCCCAAGCTCTGACATATTTGCAAAATGGATCAACATCATTAGTCAAAGAAACAATTGATGTCAATATAGGTACAAAAGATAACCCAAGGATAACCAAACATGGGGCCACCCTTACTCCTCAAGAACATGAGATCCTAATTGAACTTTGCCAACATATTTTCCTAGTCATATGCAAATATGCCAAGCCTAGATCTATCTCTAGTAATGCATCATCTTGTTTTTCATCCAAAAGTTAAACCTGTCAGACAAAAATTATGCAAATTGCATCCAAAGGTGGCACTTATGGTAAAGGAAAAACTACAAGATTTTATAGACATTGGATTCATTTACCCAATTGACTATTCAGATTGGATCTCCAACATTGTACGAGTAAGCAAGCCACATGGTGGAATTCGTATTTGCACTAAATTCAAAGATATTAACAAGGCATGCCTTAAGGATGACTTTCCACTTACCAACATAGACATGATTGTCGATTCAATAGCTGGATATGAAATGCTATGACTCATTGATTAATTCTCGGCTTACAATCAAATCTAAATTGAACCATAAAATCAACAAAAAAATGCATTCACCACTCTAAGGGGATCACTTTATTATCAAGTTATGCCATTCAACTTTAAAAATGTAGGTGTAGCCTATCAATGAGAAATGATAGTAATATTCCACGACATGATGCATAACATCATCAATGACATATTGGGAAAATAAAAAACAAGGGTAGAACATATGTAGTGCTCAAAAAAATCTTTGAATAACAAAAATATTAAGACCAATTAAACCCCAAGAAATGTGTCTTTGGCGTAACGTTGAGAAAACTTTTGGGTTCATTATGTCCACACGAGGCATTGAGGTTGATCCAAAGAAATTCAAAGCCATTATTGAAATGCCTACTCCCCAAAATCTCGAGCAATTATGCAGCATAAAGGGTAAAATACAAACCATTCACCAATCCATCTCTCAGTTGATAAGTCTCATCTATTCAATCAACGTTTGAAGAAAGGGACAAAGTGTCACTAGAATCAAGAATGTCAATAAGCCTTTCAAAATCTCAAACATTATCTCTTGAATCCACCAGTATTAATTCCACCAACACCTAGAGAACTTTTGCTCTTGTACATATCCACTACTCAGGTGCATTAGGATACTTCCTAGCTCAACATGACAAAAAGGGAAAAGAAACAGCCATCTATTATCTTAGTATAACTTTAGTATCCCATAAGTTTAATTTTGCTTCCATCTAAAAGCCATGTCTAGTAGTAGTCTTTGCATCACAAAAACTCTACCATTACACATTAAATAGTAAAACCAAGCTCATACTTAACTGGATCCGTTAAAATATTTGTTATCCAAATTAGCTCTAACATGTAAACTAGCTAAATGGATCATGATATTAAGTCAATTCCGCATTAAGTACATAAATCAAAAAGTAATTAAAGGATAGGTTCTAACATATCAGTTGGTCAAAGCTCATGTGTTAGATATACAACCATTGACATTGGATTTCCAAATGAATCTGCCCTATCAATCTACAAGTCACAAATAAAGCAACTTTATTTTGATTGCTCCTTTACTACACATGGTTCAGGGGTCAGAATCCTTTTCATCACAGCTCAAGGAGACCTTATCCCAAAGGCTTTTTAGATTGGTTTTCCTTGTACAAATAATATCATTGAATATGAAACTCTCATATCAGGGCTCAAACTTGCTACCCAATAAAAATTTTAACATCTTTTAGTTTATGGTTATTCAAAGTTAATCATAAAATAAGTCAACATCGAATATCAAACAAAGGACAACAAACTTGTTCCCTATAAGTGTATGGTTGACAATTACAAACAGTATTTTGATCACATAATATTTAAATAAATTCCTCGTGCCAACAATAAATCAGTAGATGTGATGGCAACAATTGGTTCTTTGCTTGAGATGTCACAAGATACACAACAGTCCTAGTTCCTAATCAAGCAACTGATGATCTTGGCTTCTGAAATCCCTAAATATGAAATGGAGTGAAATCATCAGCACAAACTCACCCTAATATCAAGACATTTACAATTACCTTCATGATATCATCCTACCACTAGACCTGAACCGATCTCATTGCAAATCATTTATCCAAAAATCCTCTTGTTTCCTTGTTCTCAGTAACACGCTCTATCATATAAAATATGATGGTACCTTGTTAAGATGTATGAACCCAGAGGAGACTAAATTAGATATCAAGGAGGTTCATGATGGCATTTTTGGGGCACCTACCAATGGGATGGTCCTAACCAAAAATCTCCTACAAATATCTTATTATTGGTCGACTATGGATCACGATGCATGTTTGTATGTCCACAATTATGTATCGCGTTGGAAGCATGGATATCTTATCCACGCTCCATCACAAGCATTGTAGCTTATCACCA
Organism: Torreya grandis; assembly: GCA_037957365.1. NCBI lineage: Eukaryota > Viridiplantae > Streptophyta > Pinopsida > Cupressales > Taxaceae > Torreya > Torreya grandis. Next base: position 3,392,230 of record JARHVA010000826.1, read on the forward strand.
CTCTGGCTTTTTCCACATGGGGATTCGATCTCATAGGCAAAATCAAGCCCTCTTCATCTAACGGCCACAAGTACATCATAACTGCCAAAGAATATTTCACTACGTGGGTGGAATACATGCCTCTCACTTATGTTACCCCAACTCTTCAGCATGTGTGAAATTGAAACACAAGACATAAAAAAATTGTGATCTCTGTAGTGTTTCAAAGTTTGTAATCCGAAACGTCGAGGTTAAAAAGTTTGTTCACACAGTTTCCTCCAAAAGCTTCCTTGTTACAATTATATATTGTCTATGTTATTGTTTTTATTTGATTAAACCAAGGGCATGCAAGCAATAGGTTATATGATCTCAAATTAGGCACCACATAGAACCAGACTATGGTTGTTCTAGAACCAATTGTGCGTGGAAGATTAATACCACCTAAGGGCATATGCTCATGTTCATCATAACCATACAATGTTATGGTTACACTGCATATAACTCTACAAGTATAGCCTCAACTAGATAAGAATGGCATCAACATAAAATTATTGTTAAAGCCATACAATGGCAATCAAAAAACCCAAGTATATATGTTGAACCATCGGTTGATTCATCATTAGGTATTTTGTCGTCATACATTGTAATAGAAACAATTTGTCTTTTGTTAGTAATGGATTGTGAATGTTATTTTGCAAGTAATTTGTATAACCTATATATATATATATAATATATATATATATATATATATATATATATATATATTCTATTTTGTAAGCGTTTATGCAAGTACAAAAGACAAATGAAACGTTGAACAGTTTCTGAGGACCAAGTAGGAAGAGAAATGAAGAGATGAGAAGCCGAAGAGTCATTTTGACTATATAAGTATTCAACATTTGCAAAAGGATAAGTTAGTTATTGTTTTGGTTATTTTTACATATTAAGATTTGCAAATCCATCTCTCTTGCGAATAAAAGTATTCTTAGCCATAACACTTTGTTGAAATTGATAATATTTAGTAATTCATAAGTTTCTATGTTGTACATGATTATGTGTGCAAATATCCTTTTCTTTGATATTTCTAGATTTATATCACCCCCTTTTAGGTAGCTAAATGGAACAAATAGGGTTACATCACCTCTAACAATTAAATTACCATGTATGGATCATTTCATTTTGTGTAAGTCCCATAGAAACCTATAGACTAAAACAATAGTAAGACCTAATAAGGGTTTCAAGAAATTGTTGTTAACAATGGTTTCGTTGTCCCGACCCGCAAAATGTTATGATGGTTGTCAAGTTAAAGACACTTAAAATATGGATGGAAGACAGGGACACGATTTCACTGAAGAAGATTATGTTAAAATAGGAGTTCAAGCACAATAAATTATTATCACCCACATATATGGTGATAATTATGATATTTTATGGTATGAGTTGCCTGGATTGTCAGCAACATGGTTGTAAAGGATCGAGAACTACTATTTTCAAAATCATTGAACTAAAAAATTGAATGCAATGAAGTTGCAAAGGTTTTGAAATCTAGATACAAAATGGACACATGTTATTGATCACTAGGTAAGAACCACCATTAAAAAGTATGTATCTGAGTTTTTTTGTGCAAGGATATGTTGTGTCCCAAACTACATACAACTTGTTCATGAGGAGGATAAAAGGGAAAAAAAATAAGACCCTTCCAGTGTTGTTGAAGATTTTTGTTGTGGAAACGGCAAAGGCACTAATTTTGGTCGATATAGAGTGGTTTAACAATGCGGTAGAGGAAATGGAAACCATCCGAAAATGAGTGAAGGAAAGGAGAACTTGGGAGATTGGACCAAAAAATGAAGCCTATAAGGGAAAGAGGACCTATGGGAAATAAGAAAGCAGACAACATAACATATTGTCGGGCTTCAACTGGAACTGCGATAATATAAAATATGGAATTAACATAACCCTGTTGAAGATGGAAGGTTGAAACTAGTACGATTAATAGCCGAGGAACATCACATAGATCGAAAGTAGACTTCCAACGAAAAGAGCCCAAGTCTAGAATTTAGGAGAATTGAATTAGAGACTTAATCCATTTAAACATATTAAAAAAGAGAGCCGTATAAGTAGCTCAAAACAAGCTAAGAAAGAGTAGTGGTAGTTTAACGTAATAAACTACATAAAAACCCGTAAGTTTAATTAAGTTTTTAGGTAAACCAAGATTATCTACAAGAACAGGTAATGGTTAACATACTTATTCTAATACCCTCCATTAATGACTAAATAGGAAACAACTCTGATATTATCTCTAAACTTTACAAAATTATCTTTACTCATAGGTTTAGTCATTATATAAGCAGATTGCACTATGAGAGAACAATAATAAAGACATATATCTTCATTATTAACCAACAATCAGATGCAATTCATGCTAAGGAGGGAGAGATCAGAACGGATTAAAAAACTAATGATTGGGGTGAGTAGATCCACGGAGGAAGATATACACTCATTAAACAGAAATGTTCTAGAGTACACGAGGAGGACTCAAAACGTGCCAAATATAGGCGAGTTTGGTTCCAAATTGGAATTAGTCAGGTTCATTGTTTAGCTAACAGGGGACGGGCGTTAAAGGAGACTCGTATGGCTCGTAACAGGAAAGGAGAACCAAGGAAGCAGGAACCCAAATATTGTGAAGAGTGGAGAGCAAAAGAATAGGTCTGGAAGATACTGCAGAGAGGAAAGGTTGTGAGTTACATGGAACGGCTTCATGGCTCAAAACCTCATATCACAACGGCGTTTTTCAAAAACTGGATTGATGATAGGGTTGCCTTGCATGGCATTACGGTGAATCTCACAGAGGAATTCATAGCGGAGGTGACAGGGCTTCCAATGGAGGGAATAAAATTTTCAAAGCAGACAAGCATTTCCAATGAGGCTTTTTGCAAATTCCCTAAAACGGATGCTGAGGAGCACCAGCTGGAAAAAAACAGAGATTTTTTTGAATTGGAGCAGATTAAGGGTATCTGGAGGGACGTCCTATGTTGTATTCGTGAATACTTCATACTTGATGGAAGAAGCAAACGAGTCCACAAATTTCACTTTGTATTTCTCAATCACTTTAGACACAAAGTAAGAATCTCCTTTCCTTTTTATCTGCGTTTTTCCTTGCTCCAAAGTCTGTTCGCACATAAGAAAAAGGAATCTCGTCCCATCCTGCATGAGGGGTTAATTCTTTTAATTGAAGGGCATTGCAAGAATAAGGCCATTGTAAAGAATCCTTATTCGGGAAAACATAAGGATTTACGAAGTAATAAGAAAGAAAGAGTAAAAGGGAATGAAAAAGCTAAACTCAAACTCTCAAGTTTCAATAACCAGTCTGATGAGGAAACATAGTGGGAAATTTCTGAAAACATTGGGGAGGAGAGTATGGAGGAAGAAGAAGGAACAGAAAGTGGGCATTCAAATTCCAGTGAGGAAGAAGAAGCGCAAGAGAAGAATGAGAAAGGAGTCACTATAGAAGAAAAGTCTGATAACAGTAACCATGAGTCTGAGGAAAACCAGCAAGTGTTTGAGGAATTTCAAAAAGATCTAGATGACCCTGCTAAGGACCCTGATCCGATTAATGAAAAGGAAAATCTAGTTCAGGTTGCTAACCAAATATTGGAAATGGGAGCTCAAGTAAAGGAAGTAAGTAACAAAAATGGAAGCCCTGCTGAAACAAAGGAACAAAAAAGAATGGAAACGGAGGACTACATTGAAAAAGCTGGAAGCAGTCCTAAAAAGAACACTGAACGCTGGAGGGAGAAAAGGCAGAATGACGAACCTACTAGAGTGGCCAATTGCAACGCTGATGCTACTCTACAATTCGATTTATGGACGTATAAGGAGATAATGAAAATAAATAGAAAAATGGAAACTATGGAGGGTAAACAGGAGGCAGTTTGGAACAAAATCAGTAATATGGAAAAGCAGTTGAGAGATATTCCCATAAAACTCAAAGATTATGAGAACAACCTAAGGAAACTCATAAAAGAAAGCAGATTAAAGATGGAGGAGGTAACCTCTAGTATTTGTGCTGCTGCTGTTAACATAGGAAAAAGAGCAAATAAGGAAATCAAAACTTTGGAGGGGCCTAGCAAGAGAACTAGACAAAGCTCAAGAAAGAAAGCTATGCAAGAGGGATCTACGCAGGCGACTGCTGCCATCCAGGACACTGTTGCGAAAAGTAAGGAAGCAGTGAAGTTGATATTGGAACTAAAAGAATAGTTCCTAGTTATTTTAGTAGGTTCTGCTAGTTGGTTGTGTTTTCTGGTCTTGGTACCTGTTTTTTTGAACTTTTACTATGGAGTTTCCAGGTCTCTGTAAAACCTGGGGTTTATCTTTAGCTGTTTGTTTGTTAGCTTCAGTTCTTTGTTTTTGGGTTTTGTTACTTCAGTGAAGTAAGCTTAAGGCTTGCCTGTGGATGTTAATGTTTTATCTTTCTCCTTTTGTTCAGGGTTTCAGGGTCCCTTCAAACCCTGTTTTTACCTTAATCTAAAACCAACAATCAGATGTAGTGGTGATGATCTTCAATGCGCTTTGTTCTAGCATGAAAAACTAGATTATTCACCAACTTTAGATCACTGGTTGTCACAAAAAATAGTTTTGTGCAGATGAATCAAGTTGAAAATTCTCTAATATTGTTTGAATCCACATTAATTCACGACATGCACTAACAATTATTTTGTACTCAACTTCAGCAGAAGACAAGGCATATGTATTTTGAAACTTAATATGTCACAAACATACCCCTGAACTAAGAGTGAAAACATAATCTATTGTACACCTTGAATCAATTGATATTTCCCACTCTAAATTAGTATACCCTATTAGTTCAAAATCAACAGATTTATGATATAAAATGCCAAAGTCAAGAGTTCATTTGACATATCTAAGAACTTGTCTTGCAGCTTGCCAATGTTCTCCATGTGGTTTAGACATGAAACGAAAAAAATAACTCATTACAAACACAAATTCAGTCTAGTAATAGTAAGATAAATCAAACTACCTATTAATTGTCAATATGTTGTTCCATTGACTAGTGGTGAATCAGTGTTAGTTGAGAGTTTGATTTATCTTATTACTACTAAACCGGTTTTGTGTTTTGCAATGATACCATAAGAGATTTGAATTATAGCGTTAAGCCATTTAAATTTATTACAAAAGAGAGCCATATAAAAAACTCAAAACAATTTAAAAAAGCGGAGAAGTAGTTTAGCATATTAAACCACTTAACAACATGTACGCTTAATTAAGCTTTTAGGTAAAACAAGAATATTTATAGGAATAGGTAATGAAGAATATACTTATTCTAATAGAACTGAGAGGAAGCCAGATAAAATCAAAGATATCAAAGACAATGACCAAGAAGAAGAGACCACCACAAAATGGGAATGGGAAAGGGACCAAAGTACCAAGGTAGTAGGTATCACATAGGAAGTAGAGCATATTAACAATAATATTAGGGAGTGCCTTCAACTTCAATACATGTATATGGAATGAGAAACACAGTGTCTCTACATCACACTATATGGAGAATGGCACATGCAAGGTTCAAGGGTGGCTATTAATGACACCCCCTTGTTTAGTTCATTCACTCCGCAGGAATGCATCCCCTATGTCATCTCTAATTACAAAAGACAATTATTGTTTTCTAGAAAATCCTGCTCCATGAGATTATGTGCTCAGAGAGAAATGTGGAGGACAATAAAGGAATTTCATCCTCACATTTTATGATTGAAGCTAGATTAATCCAGGGCAAGTGTTGCACGTATGGGGCTCCATGATATAGCCTGCTTGAAATAAATTTCAAGAGAAGTGACTACTAGCACCAGAAGCTTAATATCTTGATTGAATGCAATTCTTGATAACTTGGCCTTGATTATAAATTGTTATTGTGTTTCTATTTCACCAATTTCTTAAATAAGGGAAAGGTATATCAGTGTCAAAATATCACATAAAATAGTGGTTAAAGGAGGGCAAAAAAGATCTCTGATCATGAGAATGCCAATGTTTCACGCGCTGAAATATGCCAAGTCACACTTATATCATTGTGTCCCTGGTTTAACAATTGCACAAAGTTTTAACCACTCAATGAGCGAGCTTCTGAGGACACAAATATGAATGCTTAACTCACAAATCCTTCACTAAATGTAAACACACCAAAAACTTGTAGTAAACTACACACAGAGCTCTGAAATCACCTTATATCTGCAAGCACATAAAGCAAAGGTATTCTAAAGAAAACAAATGGAACTCACAAGTGAACTAGACTAGCATAAGCACAATCTAGTTGTTACATTCATTTATACAACAAAGCATAGTATCAATTCCTTATCATAAGAATAAACTCTGAACCAAAAACAATGGACAACATTCATAAACAAGAAGACAAAGTTAAAACAAGCAAAGGATTTCGCTATAATTTTGACAAAGTTTCTTTATACAAAGTGTCAACCTTTTTTATATTATAGACCATTTCAACTCATGAAGTACACTAAGATTCAAATTTGTCCCACTATTGAGGCAGTTACAAGTCTTCAATGATGATTGCATAATGTGGTTGAGGGCATCAAAAAGCAGTTAGGATTTGCATTGGGATCTCCATCAAATCGTACCATAATCAATTTAGAACCCATGCTTTTGTAGTTATAACCACGTCCCATTAAGACTAAATGTCAGACTTATTAGCCCTCCTTTGCAGACTTCCGGCCACATTGTCATTTTGATTAATGCCATTAGTCGGCTAAGAATTTAATTTGTTCCCATTTGTTCAATTTATGCCCAAGACACTAGTTGCAACTTGATCAAACATGTGAGATTAGACTTGCAGCAAATTCGGTGATTTGACGGCCTTGACAGGGATACTAGGTGTCAATTATAAGCCTTACGCCTTATGATGACAAGGCATGTTGACTACGCCATCAAGATGCACTTTCATACTTCTCATCAAGTGTTCAAGGTTAGCGAGATGGCGCCACGCAGTGTCATCTAGAACTTTGGTTGTGGCTTATGATATGCCGACATGTGGTCGGATTTCAATGTTTCAAGCTTGTCAAGGTTCTTTGTGGTTTCATTTCCTCCCATGGGCTATCAAATCCCAACATTATACCACATGGCATTATATCAGGCCTTTGGGGTCCATTAGTGATCATCTTCTGTGAGTTGTTGATTTTAGAAATCAAAGGTCAATGGCCTTCGGACACTTTACTAGGTTTTGTCATATCTTTTGAGTCACATGCTTCCACGATGCTACCACTTGGCATCATCGTGCGCCCACGGGTTCCATTGGTGATCGGCTTCCACGAGCCTTTAATATGAGGAATTAATGGTTGGTGAACTTTGGGCTCTTTACTATGTTTTGCAATGTCTTTTGAGTCCCAAGCTTCTGTGATCCTACTACATGGCATTATCATGGGCATTCAGGGCTCGGAGCCCCTTAGCCCTTGTTGCATTCTATGAGTCCCAAGCTTCCGCAATGATTTCATGTGGCAACATCCTGAGCCTTCAAGGCTCGGGGCCACTTTGTCTTCACTAACTACTCTGAGATTGTGCCATGTGGCATGATCTCAGAGCTTGGAAGACTCCAACACTTTGAATATTTTACAAAAGGCTTTCAAATTTGTTATGGCCAATGGCTTGATGGTTGTTCAACACATGGCATACTTTGAATCTTGTTGACATCATCGGGTCCACATGGCAGTGCCTCGTTCACTTGGTCTATACTCTTGGTCTCATAGGATGATACCATGTGGCATCATCCTAGCTCTTCGAGGTCTTCGTTTAATCAAATGTAATCATGCCATGTGGCAAGATCGTGAGGCCCTTGGGCCACCGATGTGCTTTGCTCCCTTCTGAGCCCTAGGCTCCCACGAGTCGTTGATTTGAGAGATCAAACAGCTAGTGGGGCTTTGGGGATCAAGCGATCTTTTGAAAATGTTCTCAGACCCCAACTTTTGAGATGACATGTGTCCCAATCTCAGGAATTTGGGGTGCTCCTTGACATAGAAAATTTGTTGCGATAAAATACTGATTGAAAGTGAGTCGTCCGATGGAAGATCAAACAATCTGAATGGATCTTGGCCAAAACATTTGGACGATTTATTTAATGACCTAAACCACTTGATGAACATAGCTCATTCGATGCAAGATTGGACAGTCCACGGGAGGACCCTGTGGCTCTTCGCAACCTTTTGGATGAGCCCCCGAACTATGAAAAAATGGAATCAAGACATGTAGCAGAAAATGAACGACTCAGGCTCGTTAGAAGAATATGTGAAGCAAACAAGGCAAAAGACACTTGGAGTAAGGATTAATAGGTTAGTTTGATAAATCAAAATTTAATACAAACCAACGAAAAAACACAGTTTTACATAGACTAAGCTAGACCAAAACATCGCAATCATAAAAAAAAATTGATTTGGGATAATGACCATTATTCAGATCTAAAGATTTAGCAAATCGAACGCCATGATTTGAAAACTAGAAGCAAACACTCAACTAAATAAGGCTTTTTAAAAGACCCACTCTTGGCTTTGATAAATTGTTGACGGGTAAATACCTATCAAATTTAATCTATTATTTACTGCCATGTGGCAATTCTAATTGGTTCAGGGTGTCTAGAGTCTGATGGTATGTTGACGAGTAGACACCTGTCAAATTTACGCTAGGAGGTTTGATGATGTCATTAGGTCCACATGGAAGGCCTTCGTTCATCGATCAATGGCCTCTAGTTCACGAGATGATGCCACATGGCATCATACCAACTTCTCAAGTTTTATAGGATAGAACATAACCCTACCACATCATGGGGCCTATGGGTTATTGCTATGGTTCAGGGTTTCTTCCAAGGCTCGAGCTCCAAAAATCATGCAAATTGGCATGGTCTTGAGCCTTTGACCCTCAAAGAGATTTTGGTCTTAAGCTAAAGAACCAATGCAAGTCATCAATCCAAAGATCGAATGGCGGGCAGGTAGTATGGGGATCCTTTGGACATGGCTAACTACATAAATCTCGCTCGGGTTTTCGTGATGCTAACACCTATCACCATCTTGGGGAGCCTAGGGGAAAGCTCATAAGCTTAGTCATTTTTGGATGGATCGGTCCCTACTCGAACGTGATGGAGAGACACATCTTCATCGCGTGAACCAGGCAAAACTTTGAACTAGCAAGACTTTTCAACAAACTATCTAAGTCAAAAGAGACCTGAACAAGCCCAAAAGGCAAAGGCATACACAAATATTTTCATGAAAGAAGCCAAAAAAAAAAAGCGAAAATCAAACAAGTTTTAAATGAAAGCCCAAATTTAAACTAAACGAAAGACTCAAAGTCGTAAACAAAGCCGATTGAAACACATACTTGAATGAAATGCGATAATATTGAACACACATAAGTGAACTAAGGGCCACACATGAAGATTTTACGATGAGAATTGCCCGATTGAAGTGATATTTGGACATGACTTGGTACAGAAAGACGCCGGAATAATTCAATAGATAAACCTAAGACCGTTGAAAACAAATCATTTAAAGTGCCCCCCTTTGTAGACTTAATCATAAAAAAAGGTTATGGTTTATGGATTACAACACAAATGCTTTCAAGAAAAAAATTCTGCATCGATAATGATGATGGGCAAATATTATTAAGATTAAGGCAAATGTTTCAATCCCAAGTAAAAGGGCAATATTGATCTGATGAAACACTATTTAATTTGACTTTTGAAATGAACCTCGAAGGATATCTAGTTCAAATGGTGTATGAAAGCCTAAATTCCTTAAGACAAGTCTTAATAATCCAACTCTAGACTTTTAAATTTCAAACAAGAACTATTTGAGTGTTTAAGAATCAAAAGATCAGGGTAAGCCAAATCAAATTCATCTTGCATACTTATGAGTTAAAGCTCCAAGGTGTGAATCCACATTTATTCCAAACATTTTCTTCTTTTTTTAGGCCAAGAACTAAATATGAAAATAACTCGTTATCAAATGTTGAAGACAATTAACACTCATAAATAGTGCAATGTACGTGAGTCAAGAACATAAACAAGCACCCATGTTTAAGGCAAGAAGTTCCCCATGTGAAATTTTGAATATGGGGCATGTTGGACTAACAACAATAATATAGAAGTATATAGGAAGCTTCTAGTAACTAGTAATTTGTTTGGGGAAGTTGCAAAAATACTAGGGAGACATAAGAAGGAAATTGGAAATCAAGACAGCTTAGCGCTTATTTCAAGTGCACCAATTATATCTATAAGCATCACAAGGATTCGCAAACATTAGTAAACTCACCCAGTAAACCAGGGGTAAGTAATTCTCTTACATAAATAATGGCACTCCATGTTGGAGCCTTTGTGTCTTTATAAACTTATCATGAGTCTATAGACATAGGCTAATATTTATTTACTTGTGAGATGGAATGGGAAACCAAGAGCATCCTAACCGATGAAGCCAAACACTTTGAGCTCATAGGAGCATTAACCAACCTAAGCATTGGAATTCATCTTGAAGAATGGTGGCACCAAGCTAATGTTGGATGAATTGAAATGTAAGTTTATAGAAAAATAAAAATACAGAAATGCACAAGTCAAACCATCCAAGACTTAAGGAGATTAGACATAAACCACAAGAATCTATATGGGACTATGATCGTATGTTCTCCAATGTCATAAACCAACCACCACTACCAAAACCAAGTAAAGCACAAGACACATAGATGATGCAGTAGGGAGGTTAGGTTCCATCATCACCATAGTATCAACTAGGTTGGACCCCTCCCTCATTTCAACATCTATCAGGGTGGGCTCCACCATACCCACAGTATCACCTATTGTGGGTTCTATTGTCCCCATAGTACCAATCAAGTTGGGCACCTTCCTCACCTTAGATGTAGTATCGGGGCTTTCCTAACCAATTGCAAGGATGGGGATCACTGCAATAAAAAGGACAATATCAAGGAGGCTACAATGGTCGCAAACAGGGAAACTAGTAACCACAACAAGCCATCAAATGTTACTTGAATGGGGAGATGAGTCATACTGCACGAAATTTCTCAAGGAATTCACAATGAGAAATCTATTGCGCTTAATATAGAATCTCATGGCAAGTAACACTTAAGCTTGCTCGGTACTAGAGAATAAAAGGAAATATAAGACAGTGTAATGACAATATAGTGAATGTGTTTCCAAAGGAGCAAGGATTCATATAGGTTGTCATCAAGAATCAATGCAAGGGTTAAGGCATTACCCAACTAGAGATGCCCAAAGAGAATATGAGAAGGTGTGTGACGATAGGTATCCATACCCTGCAAGATAAGATGTTAATGAATAAAGCCTCCTACTATTACAGTCAATATAAACTAAGAATGTGAATGCCAAAGATGTTGCAACAACATAAGCACAAATGTATGTTGCAACAACATAAGCACAAATGTATGGACAAATTATGTGCAATATGCAACAAGAGGGAGTGGTGGTTGCTTTAACAAATCTTTTGAAATTGACAAGTGTGTTGCGCAATGAGGATAGTTTGCAATATATTACCAATTTATTGCACAACTTGTTGCCATGTGCAAAGAAGAGGCAGGTGAGAATAGATAAAATGTTACAATATGTCATGACAAAGAACCCATGGGACATGGATGCTAGGATGGACATTGAGCTTACAAGATATGATGTACCTAATCTTGTCTTTGATTTTGGATGCACTATCAACATGATCCCAACATCCACTTGGGAAGTCATTGGAAGGCCTATGCTAAGTTACAACTACATGACCTTAAGCTTAGCAAATTATGGTCATCTTGACCCTGTTGGAAGGCTCGAAGATGTGCAGATAAAGGTGGTTTAAATTAAAATGATAGGCAATTTTGTGGTCAACGCAAGCCCTTCATGGTACCAAAGGAACCGTCCTCTCTAAGTGCACATATGTGAGAAAGTTGATTTCAAGTGGATGCAAAACCATAAAGAGGAGTGCAGGAAAGAACTTTTGCATACTCATCACAACCCACAAAGGGAGTACAAGGGCTCAAAGGATCAGATCAACCATGGAGTCAACTAATCCAAACACCGAAAGAACCCCAACACTTTCAAAAAATATGGTATAAGTCACCTTCAAGTAATCACCTATGTGGTTTGAAATTGACAATATCTATCAATTGGTTGCAAATGATCAAGATTATATTGAACCCAATAAGGATGCCAAAATACCATGGGTGTATGCATCTTCTTATTCAATGGATATTTGGATGTGGACATGGAAAACTAGATGCAAGGGGATCATGAAATTAGGGCAATGTGCATGGTGTACACCAGAGATTAAAAAAAAACTCAATATTTTGGGACAGATAACTTGCCAGGTTTCATTCATGAGTTGGAGGATCGTGTTTCATAATCAAAAGCATGGGTATGCGCACTTGATCATGCACTAAAGGGTTCTTAGATATTTGGTGGGTTGTACATAGATCAAATGAGTTAAAGTGGAACGAAGCCTATGACATATTGCATTCGATATTTCCTATTGCACTTTACCTCTCAAAAAAGTGGACAAAAATCCAAGCAAAACAATGTTCGAAGATGCACATTCATTCATGTCTAGACACCTAGTTGGTGCACCACATCGATCCAAGGTAGTGGGTGCATATGTTTTAAGGTACACTAACCCTTCTTCCTAAATCCTAGTACATTTATCAAGTACGTAGGAGGGAGACAAATGCATGGTCATAGGATCAACAACACTTACTCAAACATGTGTTCAAAGACAAAATTTATGCTGCATAAAGCATTGAAGAAGATGAAAATATTTGTGTGCTTCGGAAAGATTGTTGATGTGCCTACCACAACCAAACATTAATTCTGAGCTGACACTAACACTAGCTCATGAGTGTATGGAAAAATGTCATTACATTTGGGATGAAAAGGGGTTTATCCTCAAGTCTTCAATAGAATCTGGAATAGTATGAGTAGCTCAACGACTACAGAGAGTGAGGTGGACATGGATTTAAAGGGAATGTTTGAGCCAAAAAGGACCATTAAGTTGCCTAAGAAGAAAGACGCAAACAAACAAAAAAGAAAAACTACAAAATTTGAACATCGAAGAACAATCATGCCAATGACAGAAGTTGGATTCCATGAAGGTTGATGGAAGTAAATTTTATAAAGAGCCTTTTGCAAAAAATGATGGAGAATATTGGTATAGAAGGAATACAAAAAAAGACACCAATTGGGCACTCCTAGACATAGCTACAAATTTCAGAGACTGTACAACAATTGTGAGATTATATAGATATATTTCCCATTAAATATAACGATGCTAACGTTGTCGACCCTACATTAGGGGAAATACATATTGAGCTCAAGAATTGCCCACCACTGATAAAAAATAACCCTACAAAATGAACCCAATATGAAAATGAAGGTAAAAGAGGAGATCAATTGCATGGTGGAAACCTAGATCATTTATCGAGTAGAGAAGTGAAATTTGGCAAGCCCCATGGCAGTGCAACCAAAAAAAATAGCGAAGATTTAAAGTATGTGGGGACCATCGTGCACTCAACGATTCTCGTATTAATGATTGCTTTCCTATACAATTCCTTAATTAGGTGTCGAAATCCATCACAGGGCATGAAGTCTATTCTTTCACAGATAGGTTTAATGGATATCATCATATTGCCATCACAATTGAGGATAAATAAAAATAACCTTCACAAACAAATGGGGATGCTTTGCTGACTCGATAATGTCCTTTGGTCTTAAAATGCACCAACATCATTTTTTAGAGATACACTTATTGCATTTAAAGACTTCACCCATGGTTTTCTAGATGTATACTTGGACAATTACATAGTGTTATCATTGTTCAAAGAACACTTGTCAAAGCTACTATAAATGTTGGAAAGCTATTGAGCATTGTGAATCACATTGAGATTGAAAAAGCGCTTGTTCTTCACATTATTTGGCATGCTCCTTGGACATGTGGCGTGTAGTGAAGGTATTTTGGTTGATCAGGGCAAACATAAGCATCATAGGCCCCAGGGTACCAACCAATCCCCCTGAAGTGCAATCATTTCTAAGCCACACAAGATACTATCATAAATCATTCGTGGGTATGCAGACATCACAACACGTCTGGAGAAATTGTGGTGTAAGGGTACCAAGTTTGAATGGACCCCAAAATGTCGAACTATTTTCACATCCCTGAAGCAATGATTGATCATAGTTCCAATTTCAGTTTTTCCAGATTGGAGCAAAATGTTTTGTGCATGTGGATGCATTCAAGTCAACAATAGGAGTTGCATTTGCACAATCGGGGGAAGAAGAGTAAGATCACCTGATCCATCTTACAAGTTGCAAGTTGTATGTTGTTGAAAATAATTACATCATAACGGGACAAGAATCCTTTCCATCATGTTTGCATATCAAAAGTTTTGGTCCTTGGATCACCAGGCATTGTGATACTTGGTCAAAAAGGCACCGTTGGGAGGCAAAATTTCAAGATGATTAATGTGTTTTCATGAACTTCAATTCAAAATCAATTTCAAGCCCAAACGGGAGAATGTATGGTAAGACCATCTCAACCATATTCAAACAAGTGATAAGCCCAAGGATTTTCAAAAAGATTCTCCAGATGTACATTTGGTCAAGGTAACTACGATTCTGGTATAAGTAGAATACATCATAGATTTATCTCATGGTACACTACTAGAACACTACACAATGTGCAACAAGAAGCAACTAGTCGCAAGAGCCTTATCATTTGATATTATCAATAGATTCTTTTACAAGCTAGGTAAATATGGCATCCTTCACAGGGTGGATTTAAAGCATGAAAGAGCACAAGTGTTGGATAAAACACATCAACGGGTAGCTAGGGGCCCTTTCACAAGATAACTAATTGCACAAAAGCTACTGCAAAGTGGACTATGGTGGCATATAGTGTTCTACGATGCACATCAAGTTGCAAAGTATTGTGATGTATGTCCACGCATAAACCAAATTATAAAGATGATATGCCACTAAACCCAATTGTTCTTGTGCAACCATTTGAATATGAGGGATAGATTTTGTTGAGCTTATTACTCCACCCTCTAAATGCTCCAATGCTCAATACATCATAACTACGATGAATTACGTCAGGGAGTTGGTTGATGCCACTATGATTCTTTGCTATGGAGCAAAAGACGCTGCAAAATTCCTCTATGAAAATATTATAACAAGGTTCCATTGCCTTCAAAATTTGATTAGTGATGGGGGCACACCCTTTCTTAATGGTCCCATAAAGACCTTGAGGGAAGAATTCATGATATTGCACCAGAAGAGCACCACATACCATCCCCAAGAAAACAACCAATCAGAATCTTCAAATAAGATACTAGAAAAAATTTCTAACAAATATTTGCAATGTGTAGAGAGATGATTGGAGGATTGCATCCTGACAATAATTGTAATGCCCAAAATTTTTGTGCCAAAATCCCATGTAATTTTTTTTTTTTTAATAACTCAATTCAATGATGTTAAATTGTGGTTACATAGTGGATTAATTGTCATCTATTTCTATTAACGTTATGGCAAAGTGTGACACAAACAATTATGTAGTGGAACATTAATTCATATTATACGAATATTTAATTCAAATATAATTGCACAAGCCCAAACCAAGGATGACAACAAACCACCCTAACCTAGCTTGAGAAACTAGACCCGATGCCCCCACAACAACTTGGGCAGCCTACATATCCACTCCTTAGAATCATGCTTTGATGCAATGCTCCTTTCACTTGTGTTGAATCTCACACCAAAGGGGTTGTCGATGTAAGCCAATAAGGAATCTAACACATCACTCAAACGAGTTACCAAGCTCTTGTCGCCTACTCAAGGAATGACATCTAAAGATCGCTAGTCATAATTCACCTTGACATCCCAAGGTGCATGTGCTTACCCAAAGCACTCTCACGTGATCACAAAAATAAGAGTCCAATATGACAAGGATCCCACGTTTGATGGGTGCAACAAAGACAAAATCTCAGCAAGCTTTTGGTTACATTGCTCAGAGAAGCTCTATCTCTCAAGTAAGTCTATAATGGTGACATACAAGGTCATAACATGGCAAAAAACCATCTCAATTATCAAATAGCCAACAAGGGACACTACCCTACAACAACAATACATCAAAGCATACCACATAACGAAACTACAGGGTACACATACACAAAGAAGTACGCTCAAACGCTCACGGTGAAACAGGGATCTAAAAGTTAATTATTGGAGCATATGTCATCCAAGAGCATCCTCCAAGAGTTGATAACACCCATGTAAAGGGCGTCCTGAGGGTTAGTCTTCTAAGCCCGCGCCCGTGCCCACTCCCTGAACGGCCTACATATCTACGGTGATCCCTTCACACGCAGAATCAAGGTTGGTTGTAGTTCACCCATTCCCTAACAATTGTTAGATTAATTAAGAAAGCATTCGGCCTTCGTATTTCAGTTACATGATTGACAACACAGAGTTACCCTTGCAACAAATCCATGACCTCTAGCTGGTACAAACACAAAAGAGCATAACCAAGGGTTACAAGGGCATCAAAACATGTGATAATCATGTGTTGAGAAATCTAACTTTGAGCACAAGATCAAGTCCTATTCCAAGGAGAACATTTCAAAATAACAACATTTAATCTATTTGTCAAACATATACTAAGTATTTGTTTGAACCTTTAATAAATGAAGCACAGAGAATCCTTTGCTAAATGGGACAAATAAATGTGTTCAAAAAACTTGCCCTAATTTTAAAATGGAAACAATATAAGCATCACTTTGCTTACATAACTCGTTAAAAGTAGCTTAAAAATGATGTGCTACGCTTTCACATGAAGGCACTGTTTCACTACACTAGTTAAGAGGAAGCACCCTTAGTTGCTAGTCAAATAAAGGTATGCTTAGCATTACTTAGTCATAAATAAGCTTTACAAGCACACTAAGCTATACTTGTCAAATGAAAGTGAATCACCACTATGCTTAGTCAACTGGAAGCAGCTTCACTACGAAAACAACTATGCACACTTACTTTTACTCTCACGTGAAAGCTTTTATGCACATTGTATGTTTACTAACACATGAAAGCATCTATGGAATTGATTCCTCGATCAACTCAAATATCATAAGCACATTCATCAACCTTCAAAACTGCATAGCCCATTCGTCCGCTAGCATAGCTATACAAATAAATTGCCATTGTGTTGTAACTTTGAATTGCATTTCAAAAATAGACAATATATATGCTAGTGTAGTTGTTCAATGATTCACATGATTATTTCCCTTTTCAAACTAAATAGATTATCTATCTAGTCAAATAGTTATTATGACAAGTGGAATGAACATTTTATAAGCTCAATAAGATTCTGAAACGATAGGCCTCCTATCTTGTTTCATAACTTTCCTTTTAATACGCTTCTCGAAATGCAACCATTTATAATCTCATTAAAAAAAATTATAAAGCTCTAAATCTTCTAACAATTATCTTGATATCCTATAATATGCTTAACAAAACTGCGATATGAAAAGGGATGTTATTATATAAATGCATTATTACTTGACATTTGTTTATAATCTTTGTTTTGCACCTTTCTTATATTACATATTAAACGTCACTACAATTTTCACATTTCATTACATTACCTACTCTTAAACCAATACTTTTCCTGCACTATTCATATTATTTTATATTCACTTAAATACTTATTACATATCATACTCTATATTTTCACAAATTAATGTTACTTACATTATCATGTAACACAATCAATAATTTTACTAAATAATTGTGCAACGATCACTTATTCTTAGTACATATCTCCCTTTATACTACAACCCACATTGTAATGCTTTATAACGTGTATAATAATATAAGCTCATTTCAAATTCTATCATTTACACTTATACCTTCGAATCTTTTTGTCAATCTTCGTTTGTCTACGCACTCAGCATAATTTACATTGTAACTTATAAATATATATATATATATATAACCACACATAATTGAAAACCAAAACCTTATTTTATCACTAACATACACTATCAAGGGTCCACAAAACTATGTTGTCTCAGTGTTAACAAATGAAAAGACAAGGTAACAAGATGCCATAAAGCAAATTAAAACAATTTTAAAGTGGAAAATTTGTCTTAACAGTCAGTTGTGGAAAGCTACAGTTGTCCCTTCTCTCCACCTCTCGAACCTATGCCAATCCAACTACTGTACTCTACTAAAAACAAGCATTGCCTTGTCTGTCATCAGGCAAGATGGCACCATAACAGCTGTAGCTAATGAAATGAAAAGTCAAAACAATTAAAATAATCTCACCCCTGTCATAATGGAAATTTGGGCACTATACATACCAATTTAAAGGCGCCATACTCACCTATCAAGAGGTAAAACTTCACAAAAATACCAGTTGTACAAACAACCTGAAAGGCGCCACTTACAGGGGATATTCGATCAGTATTCAGAATAGAAAATGGGACGCCACACCCAAAGCTATAAGTTGTCCTCTTTTAAGCTCAGGTTGCAACCAAAAGAGAACAAAAGAATAACAGATTGTTTGGCTCTGTCATGTATGTAGCCAAAGGAAAGACTCGAGACAAGATTCAACAGGTGTGTGGGGGGCGGATGGGGGACGCGGGGGCACAGGGATGTGTGTGTGTGTAAACCAACTCCAAACAGCCTACTCAGATTGGGATGCCCCATTGCATCACATATAGACATAAACTCACACAACACCATGTGGGATGTCATTATAAAAATTATTTGAAATCTTCAATCTTGTTTTGATAGAACAAAGGAAGATAGATAGGACCACCCAGACGAATGTAAGACCAGGAAGAATTATAGCAAGATAATTACAATTAATCATCTTATATATAATTATATCATCACTGAAATTAAATAAATGCCACTAATAACATATCCATATAATCTTTTAGTAATTTAGATTCAATGATTCCAATATAAAATATTAAAATGAATAAATAAATGAATGATTTTAATAACGTCCACCAGATCAAGCATTCTAAGGAAACAAGCACTGCAAAAAAGTTGTTTCATGTGTTAGCACCATGTCTTGTGACCCAAGTGTTGTCTTACTAATCTTGCAAAATTTCAAACCCCTTCTCTCTGCTAACTCATCTATTAAGGATTTTGATTAATAACTTACTGTTTTAATTAACCTTTTAATCACAGCCATACAACACACACTACATATATATAAACATATATGACAAAATTCTTATGTCCATAATCCAATTTCATAAATTCGTGTTCCAAGTAAGGTTGAAAGGTGTACCTATAGTATGGTTTTATAAACAGACCTACCCTCCAAATAAGTGGGATTCAAGTGGCAAAATAAAATGTACTTCCTTAGGCAATCATGTATATCTGTAATAGATTTCCCTCCTAACAATACTAGTTTTCAAACATATTGATTCATAACCTACTGCTATTTTTCTAGAGCTTATCCACCACGCCTATTATGCAACAGCGCCCATGCATCTTTCAAAAACACAAAATATAAAACCAATAATCCAGATTCATCACCATAACACGATTACCTCATATTCAAACCATCAACAAACATATAACAATTTCAAATCAAAGAAGATGAGGCTAATTTCACATTCGCCCTTGAGATTCTATAAGCTAAGACTACTAGTCCACACTTCCACATCTGTTTGCTACAATATTTCAAGTGGCTTGGGGATATTTACAGGGTGTAATCACATTTAAACTAAATATGGCCCATTCATGCTGTGAAAATTCATTTCAAAAGAATTTACTAATCGATCTAACAAAATTTAGTGGGGAAGTACCTGGAATGCATGGTGCAAGTCGCTTATCTGAGCCTTGAGGCTCGTTGAGTCCATGGACTGACGAGGAAGTGTTTGACGATAAAGGTGATGCCGGTATCTCTACATCTTTCCCAGTTGTACGTGTTGCTTCCTCCTATCCGTGATGCCAAAAAAAAATCCCCTTTCATACAACTCAAACTGATCGTTTTTAATTGTCCCCCCCCAAACTTCCTAATCCCCTTCTTGCTAAAACAAACAGCTTTCTCCCCATTATCCAGTCAACAACTACATTTAATTTGACAAGTGAAGCCAACAACTCCTCCCCATTAATAGGGATGGCGCAAGAACTTAGGACATGTTTTTAGGCGATAGAAATTAATTCGGATAAAAATTTAAACTTTTTACATTTGCAAGAGCAAAGACCAGATTAATAGCTCAGATTTGACCACATGTTTCCCCCATGTCGTTCATCCACCAAAATTTAAATCCACTTTGACCAATGCCTCCCCACGAGATCTAATTGAGTTAATAAAACCATTATAAATGACAGGATAATAATTATTATAATATACTAAAATGGTTATATATAATAAAATTGTTGGCTATTAATGTCAACATTTTGTTTCCATTGTATAATAATTTGGTGTAGACACAGGGAAGTACTAATAAAGCACGATGACCCAAAGCTCTTGAGATCAATACATACTCACATATATTCAAGCACGGGTTGTAGCCCTGGTATATATGTTTTAATTTGTCTATTTAAAATATTATTTGTTTAACGAGATATTATTTTTGGAGTGCCTATCTTGAATTTCATAAAAACACACTGATTATAGATGTTATTACCATCTTCTCCAATACTTGTGGATCAAAGTCAGTAACATCCAATTAAATGCATTACTGTCTCACGTTCAAAATCCATAGTACACTAAAAGCAATGTGATTCATATTGTTAAAATAATTATTATTATTATTATTATTTCGAATCGGAAACATTGCTCAATAATAGCCAACAAGAAGCATCAAACACTAGGCATAAGCTCAACAGAGTCACCAAGTGGATCAAACACAACGAAATAGCCTAGATCAACAAGGGAGCGATGGCTAAACAGGGGAGGCACTACAATATTGTGGGCATATATGACCAATTACAGCATGCAACGAGATACACTCCATTCCAATTGGTTTATGAAATGGAAGTCATTATGCTAATGGAATACCTAGTACCTAGCTTGTGCATTCCAATGATTATGCATCTCAATGACCAAAAATCCTTGAAAAATCGGTTGCTCGACTCGACTCGCATAGAGGAGAGACAATGAATGCCCAGTTAGAATCAGAAGTGCAAGTACACCCAAAGGCCCTGACATTATCGAAACTTGTAATCCAAGGAGTTTTAATTGGAACAAATGAAATTGGTTTGCAAAAGCAAATTTAAAATGTTCTCCAAAAAATTACAAATCCGATGGAAAGGACCATATATAATCCACTATTTGACAATGCATGGCACCGTTGTGTTGCTCGATTTACAAGCTAATATTTTTCAAGGTCAAGTCAATTGCAATAGGCTTAATCCCTACCACAACTAAAATCAGTTCAAGTGAAAGCCAAAAACAAGTGCTAAGATGGCAAGGACAAAGTAGGATTACCCTTTTTTGCAGGGGTGGTATCTAGCATAGTTGAGTGAGAAGGTAACTCGAGTAGATAAACGGTAGAAGAAATTCAATGCAACATGACAAAAGTAGCAAAGGAAAGAACACCATGGATAGACAAATTCTTGGTACCAAAATCAATGGCATAGATTTATCAAGGTCCTGAGAGGAATCTGGGAAAGCCTCTCAATCTGACTAAGTTCAAGAATGTTCGATGAAAGTAAGGAATGTAGACAAAAAGAACAACTTGCAATGAAATTTAGAAAGCAGTTTCTAATTAAGACAAGTAATTTGCACAAGCTTCGAAGTGGATGGCTATCTAATCAACAGTTAATGTCTAAAAGTGGAAATTATATAAAAATAAAATGGCAACACATCACATTACATAAGATGATTTAAAAACCGCAAAAAATGGCCAAGTTTCAAGTCAACAACGACTAACAAAGTTAAGGATGACATAAAATGGCACAAAAACTAGCTCAACAAATCTCCACAAGATGACACGGTTTATCCATAAAAGAGAGATGTGAGGAAGCAAACCATACTTTGTCCATCTCACGAATTGCACAAGTAGAATTTGAATTGTCTAAATCAAGATAATTTGTCTACGAGAAGAACAAGACGAAATAGTGAAGTGTCTAAGAATAACATCCAAAGGCAAAACAATAATCAACAAACAGAAGACACAAAGGCCACAAGTCAAATTGTGGTACTGTTAGGCAACGCAAAAAATGAAGAGATGGGGAGAAGGTTTGCCTTGCACCAAACCAAATGGAATGATCAAGAACCCTTCAACTTCATCAATGCAATGAATACATAATAGTTCACATATCATCAATCGTAAAGAGCATTAGGGTTAGCACAAGAGTATGTCGCTCAATATCATCCATTGTGAGGTACAAATGCAAAAAGGTTAGTTTTTGGGCAAACTGACAAAATTATGATGGCATTGCTCAACTACTATAATGAGGGGGTTATTTGGCTTTCAACTTTGGTAGTCATTCATATCAAGTTGTAACCATTCTGCACACAATAAATTGAGAGTAAGGGGAAAATCAGTGCAACCGTATAAATCCACCAATCCATCATTACGCCAAAAATAAAGAATAGATACACACAAACTACTTGTGGTACCCTAATAGAGTAGGTAATTGATGTCCCAATGAGAGTGTTGGTAGAGTGCATTATGCTTGTAGTGCACTAATAGTGTAGGTAACTGATGTCCCAATGCGAGTGTTGGCAGAGTGCATTATGAAAATATAATGGCAAATAACAAAGGGGGCCAAAAAAGTAACAAAAGGATTCATAGACCTTGCCTATCGAATAGTGTCATTGTTGAAATAGTTTAACTAGCCAGACTTCCTAGCAACAAAGATCCAAACGAATGCAAAGAAGGTGTTTCTCTAGCAAAACTTAGTCCTTTCGGTACAAATTCTTGGTACTCTTCATATGCTTCATGCAGTGGAGGTGCCCCGAGGAACAAGTTGTCATCGGTGAATATTTTTGGCTAGACCAAGCCTTCACAAACCTAATTTAGCCACAAAGGGGGAACGTGTATCTGCATTCGTAAAAAATTGGGAATTCGTTGCTTCAAATCCCAAAACTCATCACCTTAAATCCTCGTGTTCCAAGAGATGTGATGGACTACTTGTCCCCCATTCTTGTAGTCACAAATTGCATATTGTCATCATAGTGTGCATCCCAACACAACCTTCACTTTGCCTTCCAATTATTAACAATATGGTCCAGGTGCAAGCATAAATCATATGCTATAAGAAATGGTGGCCTAAAATGTACAGTGGTTGCAAGAAATCCGACCACATGCCTCACTATAACCCACAACAACTCAAACATTTGTTTCTAGATCCCAGGAGACACCAACAAAATGAAAAGCACAAACATCTACAGCTACCATGACCGTGACCAAAGAAGACAAGGAGATCAACAGAGTTTTAAAACGATCCCTCGGTGCCTAGAATTGCCAAATACGTTCATTTCAACAAACTCAGCTTTTCGTCGGAAGATGTGCATAAAATTCATATTGACGATATGGGGAACATCCCATATGATGAATAGGTGGCGAAAGAATGGATCTTTTTGAAGGTTGTGTGCATAGTATGAGCTCATAACACAATACCGTATGTCATATTGGTCGAGCTTCTTGCCATGCCAAAATTCATTATAATGAACACAATTGTTGAAGATGAGTAGAGCAAGCACAAGATGCAATCCTTACTCTCAACATCAGAGGTGTCGAGATCGTAAGCACCAACAAAGGTGTGGAGTCTCACACATAATCCTACACTAAACCCCAAAGAAACTACGCAAGAGGAAACCCAAGCAGAAGGTGGTAGGTGAAACAATCATTGTGGGGAGCAACAAATAAGAGGGTGATGTTGAGGCCAACCCGTTCTAGCAATTAACAAAGAAGTCACACACATCAGGGGCCGACAATCCTCATTCTGACGTGGGTGGATGGAAGGAAAGTCTCAAAGCATCGTTGGCAATGTCCCAAGGACCCCACATAAAGGCATCAACAAAGGAGACGCACCTCAAGAAAAGGGAACAAAAAAGAAGGCGTCTTATCCCGCCAGTCGTGCGACCCAAAGCCATCGTGCACAAGCAGCAAAAAGTAGCATCCGCACAATCGAATCCATCAATCACACCACTCCACCCTTGAGCATGTCACCTTCACTGCATTTTCCCTCCCACATTCATTGATAACATTCCTTATTCAACATTGTCGTGGACTCCTAGCACACCATTCATCCCACACATTTTTACACAACAATCTAAAGGGTCAGTCACAATTGCATTCCTCAATGACACTCCTACACAAATGCACGAACCTCCATCTTAGATACATCTAGCCCAGACTTGCCAAAAGAGTGCAACAAATGAACACCTATTCACAGAGGCTACCACCAAGACACTGCAACAAAGGAACAACTACTCATCGAGACTACGATAGCACACACAAGATTAGATAAAGCCACCGAATAAAAAACTACCAAAGAATATGAGGATTTAGCTAAGCAATGGGAAGAAAAGAAGGAAAAATCAAAGCGATAGAACAAGCAACAAAGGAGGAAGCAATACAATAAGATGAATAAAATAGAAAGAAGGCCAAAGCAGAAAAGAAATCATGAGAACAAGCACAAAAAGTCATTGAAGCCAAGAGATTGGAAGACGTGCAAACAAGAAGATGCATGTAAAAAAGTAGAGGATAAAGCCACAGAAGAGAAGATAGCCAAGCAAAACGCTACAAGTGAGGTAGCTATGAGGGCAAAAGCGGAACAAGATAGCTATTACATCCCAATTTCTCGCTAAGCAAACTTACTAGATTATCCATGGATATTTATAGTTGGTGATTTGAATTCATTACTACTTCATCAAGCTATAAGTTATATGTTGTTATGGGACAGTTGATTAATGCTTTCATTACATGATTTCATTGTTATGAGATAGTCGTAATATATAGCAGAATTTTTTGATATTTATGTCATAATGTTATCGTCTAACTACCTGCTTGTTGTGAGTTGAACGCAGCAAAAAGACATCCCTCAGAGTATGACGGAGGAAAAGGATCATTGGAGAGGGTGACATAGATGGAGTTCATGGAAGACGACAGAGTAACGGCTAGAACCCTGCACACACCACATTAGACAACATATGCATTGTTTGAATGGTTAGCATAGTATGTTTTTTAATGTTGATTGCATTTGGATAAATGTTTTTGCATACTAGTTGTGTGTTAGTTCTGATTTATGCCTATATTGAATATATCATGTGTGATTGCATTGTGGATGTTATGTGTAGGGTAAAAGGAATAATGTTGTAGTTTGATTATGTTTGTGATCAGTTTAATTAACGTCCGATTTATCTTTTCAGATTAAAAGAATATAATATGTTTTACATGAATTAATTTGGATACTAATAAAACTTTGTGGATGTTAGCATAGCTAAGTCGGTAATGAATAAAGCTAGGATATTTTATTTTACTAGGAGAATAAAATAGATAAGATAATTGTTTTGATTTTTATATTTGGAAATAAAGCCTCATAGGAAAAATAAAATAAATAAAACAAGCAAAATGAACAAAATATTGAATGTATTTAGGAAAAGCGAATAAACCCAGAGTTTGGAAGCTTTGAGAAAAAGAGGATAAAACACAAAAACAAAAGGGGCGAGCTTTAAAAGAAAAGAAAGTGTGGACAAAAATATAAGTTTTAGACGGGAAAAAAAAAAAGATAAAAGGGAAGCATAGCATAGAGACAAAGGGAAAGAGAGGAACAAGGGTGCAGAATGGGAGAAGGGGCGCGGACTAGAGTAGAGAGAAAAATAGAGGGGCGAAAGTGGAGGTATGTAGACTTACTGTCTTAAATTTCTAGTATGACCAGCAAAAATCTGTATTTATATTATAACAAATTACATGAAATAGAAATCAACATTATCTGCATAATTTCTTGTTTAAGAGATACTTATAAGGCCACAGTATTTAGGTGATTTGTAGTAAAAACAATAAAATAAAATACTAGCAGACATTACACCTAAATGAGGCACTTAGGTACATATATTCCACTGTTCATTTCTTTTACTGGCGATGATGTTTACTATGCAATTAAATTTTGGTAAATACTAGTCAATCTTAACAATGCAATCGCCAAATCATAAACAGCGATACATGTTTTAATTCTTAACAATACAATAATTATGTTAAGTTAACATGAGAACTTTGTTAATTTACCTAAAAAATCGCCATACCACATTAGAATCGATGTTACACTTAGTTGTTATTATAAAGTTATGCGATACTTGGGTAAATATTATGCTATGTCATTCTAAGAATCTAATTAACTTAAGCATAGAATCAATCTTAACAATGCAATCACCAGCTTCTCTCTATGGCAAAAGAAGAATGATTCTTTTCCTCTTCTGCCACGCCTCACCCTTCAGCTCAAATATTGAATCTGAATATACAAATTCTCCAGCTTGCAATAATATCCTTGCCTTTTTGAACATCATTCCACTTCTCCCTGACAGAAGAGCATGAGGCGCAATATTTTAATCATGTTAGATTAATAGGTCTTCTTGTTGTTAGAAGTCATTTTGGATGGGAACCCAAGTCTTGCGAAATAAATTGACTCATAGCACGAAAAATGACTAGCGATTCCATAATAATAATAGGTAAACCTAGTCTTACGAATAATAAGCTCTAATAAGAAAAATGGCACGAAATCTAGTCATTTAGCATACGACTCATGGTTTACCTATAAATAAAATGGCGTTATCACGTTTATAGCAATGAACCCTATGCAGTAGAAGGCGTTTCTACACGTTAAAGAATCTATTTAATCCACTTAATGATAATCACGAACCTAATTATTCCAATTTCTCCACGGTCACAGATGCGTCAATAGATCATTTATATGTGGCTCATTCTTTTTTATAATATGGATGTATCATTAGTATATATATCGATATATATGTGAATGCGATTTATTTGACAGATCTGTATATATTTAAAATCGCTATATAATATGTATAGTATAAACAGCGAACGGATATATATATATATATATATATATATATATATATATATATATATAAAATTTTGAGTTCATTAATATTTAATATAACAATTTGAGCACAATGACATTGTGTATAACGCGCTATAATAGATAATGTACAACGATCCATAAATAATGTTTAGTGACTATACAAGTATGTGCAATGCCTTATATAGCTGACCCTGGAATTATTGCGTCTGGACAAAATGTATGTAAGTTGTTTTACCACGCAGTTAAGTAGATGTGGACTGTGTATATCATTGTTCCAATAGTAAGTTCTATAGAATATCCTTGTTATAAAGGATTGTGATCAGGGTTAAAGAAAATTGTGGTTAGTTGTTCTTTTATATTCATATTTAAATATAAAAGAAGTATATATTTTGTGTTATATACATAGTGTGTTATCTATAAATATCCTTAAGAGGGATTTAAATATGGAGTTGTATATTCATAATCAGAATATCAAGAAGACTTTGATTAATCATCAGAAATGGGGATCTTTACATGAAGACTGTTATATGAAAATTGTGCGAGAGACGTATATTATAACTAGTTGGCGACTTGAGAGAAATAGTCCAATAACTATAACACTTTGTTCATTAATATTTTGGGTACATTAATATCTCATATTTGATAGTAGATATACTCTGTTAAATGATTGTTGAACCCTTATATGAGAGTTATAAATGATTATTAGCTTTCACATACAATACTTATATATTATTAAAAAATGTGTGTGGTGCATACTAAGAGTATATTAATATGTACAAGTGTTTATACATATATAGTGGGCATTAGTACATTAGGAGGTGTGCTTACATTTATAGTTTTTGTCTGTGGAAAACTAAGTTATAGTTTCTTGAGGATTGGACACTATGCATACAACTTCCTATAATTATAACAAGTTGCTTCGATGAAGGATTATATATAACTTGGTTATGAATTATCTGACTCTTTGAAAATATCATGACTGACTGTTGGTGTATATACATACAATATAAAAAACAAGTGTGCAGTACATATTATGAATATGCACAAGTGTTTATACATAACATATATTAGTGCATCGTGAATTGTGCCTATAAGTTATAGTTCTTTTGATTAATAAAGACTAAGTTGTAGATTCCTGAGGAATGAAAAAACTATTTATATGCACTGACAACTTCCTAAAATATAACAATTTGTTCAATTGAAAGCTTATGTTCTCATGAGAATTATGGCTTTCTTGTTATGACTAGCTATTGAAATGGAGTTGTGTATCCATGGAAATTGATGGACTACGGTATATTGCTTGACATAGAATATATTATTTATTTAAATGTACTCACGGAGATTAGATTATGCAGTTTAAACATAGAATACACCCAATTGGTATAACTCCTATATGTTTGTTTAATATTATGAGACTTTTGATTCTTGAACTTGTAAGACTAGTTCATAATTGAGTAGTTGGGCTCATGAACAATGAACTATGATATTATGGGATGTCAGAGTGTTTTATATTTGAAAACTACAGTCTAAATGTATGTTATACCCAAGGGGTACAAACTATAATTGTTATGTCTAGATTTATTCATACGTTTGACGGACTAAATGTATGCATTTTGGTAATTTCTATGTTTAGCATGTTTTACGACAACTAGTACAAAGTATTGTATTGTGTCTGCTTACAAAAAATAGAATATGTAGTCTAATATATATTATATTCAGTTGGTATAATCTACACTTGTTTGCTTATTAATTATGTAATAAATGATATTGTGGGGATTCATTCATATGTTTGACGGACTAAATGTATGCATTTGATTATTCTCGTGCTTAGCATGTTTTATGATTACTAATAGGAAGTAATCTATATGAATCGTTGGTTATTTATATGTTAACTAAATTTCGCATTCCTGGTACTAAGTAGTGATATGGACTTCACTAGCTTATTAGCATCACAATGCCAGATGAAAGTAATCCGATCAAGTGATGTGTATGAAATTCACTGATCATAGAGATCAATAACTATTGAAAGCTTTGACCAAAATAATGTTAATCAAATATTGTCATTTCATGTATATGATTTACATGTTTATGCAATATCATGTTAGAAGAGATTTCTTTATGGCACATTACATGCTCTTACAAATCATACAACACACGGATACTAGCTTGTCTCTCTGGATTCTCACACTATCACTATCTACTCATTCATGAAGGGAGGGACATTCTCTGCTGGGGAAGTGTTGCAAGGGATCGATAGTCTGTAGTTGGTGTGGAAAAATGCTTGAATGATACTCTCCCTCCCCACAGCAGTACTTACTTGGAGACTACACTTGAGATTGCCAAAGATACTGAAATTCGAAAACTCATGCTCCGTGCAGCGTTGTATCTTGTTTCTTATACACTATATCGTATTTAATATTATTGAGACATTAATCTAATGAGATGTAATTATTTACTTATTTGTACTTTGGCAGTAATGGTTGTATCATTGTAATAACTGTGGTTGGGTATTTGTAATTACTTTTCATATTTGGTTATCATGTGTGTCATATGTTGTTAGTGATCAGTAATTGTTAGATGTCACATACTTATTATAGTTGATATACTTAGAGTGTTATATCTGGATCAGTAATTAGATTCTCTTGGTGAATTCTAATAAAGGAATGCATTGATTAAATAAAGAAAAAATTATCACGTTTTTTCTAAGTCAAACCTAGTGCGGTTGTTACATGTGATATTAGAGCCAGGGTCGAACTCTAGGACCTAACGAGTCCACTAGCGTTTTTGAATCCTTTTGTTTATCATAAAGAAGTATGGTGAAAGCTAGAGTATTCAATGAGGGTCCCTTGAATGTCAACGACAGTAACCCTCTATTTGATTCGAATTGATTTGTCGTTGAGCAAATAGCAAAGTTAGATCAGAGTCTCTCAGTCATGAATGAAACCAGAGACCGAATATTAGCTCTGGAACAAGTAGTTCATGGCCTTGAAGAGGAAGTATACCAGAATGAAATTGAAGAGCATTAAGCTAAGCAAGGAAACCCTTAGGATGCGAGAGCACAGGTAGTATTGTACTGATTAAGTAAAGTGTAGTTTGGACTTGTAATGCCTCAGTGTAGAATCAAGTTACACCATGTTGGAGTTGTGAGATTTAATATATCCTCATGTATGGCTTGATGACTAGTGTAGGTAATAGACATCCATGAACTGTTGCATGGTACATTGAGTGTGTACCCGTAGGAGCACTTATACCGTCTTTGAGTTGTTAAAGGGTTAGTTTATCAAGCGTCTCGATGGTGATGGTTGTATCCGATGTTTGGGTAGGTGAGTGCATAGCATAGTTCATAAATCATGAACAAGAGATTTCTACGATATTTTACGATCATTTAAATTGACACCTCGAGAATGATTACATCCTTACTTGTAATCATGTTACCTCTGCCACTTGTGTTTTTATTGTGAGTGTTCAAAAAGCATGAGATGCTTCTCACTTAAGAATATGTGTATTTTAGATAGAGTTTTATGTCTTATGTACATTAATCCTAGGGTAGGGAAATCCTAGAAGACCGCGTATGGATTAGCACCACCTAGTGCGGTGGGAATTCTCCTTTTAGTGGAGTGTAGTTATCCTTATTGAGGATTCCTGTGTGTTAAAGAGTTTGCTTATAAAATGACACCCCTTATGTTTGTGTGGATTGGGAAGAACTGTCATCTCTCCTAATTAGCATAGAGATGAGTTGTTACGCTCTCACCCTCCTTTGACATTACTATAAGCCCATTGAGTGGATTCATGATGTTGATTAAGTGTTTCTGTAATCAAAAACTTGTTCAAGAAATGTTGTTTTGACTACATTCTTTGAAGATCGTGGGATAGTGTGTTCTTGTGATAGAGAAGATGTAGGAATAGAATGGATTGATACATCTATGTGATTAATATTTTCCTTCAAGTTGTGGAAACAAGTTATGATACTACTCTTACAAGTGGGGTAAGTATGTAGTGATTTTTGGCAACTTGGGTTCGGTATTTTCTTCATACCATGTGAGGGTATTTAAGAGTTTTGTGTTGAGATGTTAGTTCGCTACTTTCCACTTGTGGCTTCTCTAAGTCACACTTTCCAGTGCTGCTTATGAACTTTGACCACGAGGAATAGCGAACCTTGAATTTATATTGGTTCTGGATTAAGATTTATAAGTTGATTATAATCATTATGTTATAATTCACCCTTGTTTAGATTGGTATTATTTTCATCTTGCTTGAAACATGTTGATTTGATGAAACATTTATGTACCTTTGCCTAGAGCGAGTATGAAATAGGATGTGTGGAACATCTTGCTAGACTAAGGGGTTGAGATAAGCTTATGACTTGGTGTGTAACTAACCGAGCAAGCAGGGAGGCATTGTCTTGCTTGTTCCTTTTATAAGATTGTAAGGATGGTGTGATCATTGGTCTTTGTTTGTTGTGATAGTTTTAACATTATTTCCTCTTAACTATGAATATAACAGAAAAGATTACCCTGTAAAATATAATATTAGTTATGTTTGGCTAGTGGTAACTTAATGCAATTATGGAATGATTGTATGATTTTTCTTGTAATGTATGTCAATACATCTGAAATTATTTAGCATATATCATTGCTTTCTAAGATATGTTAATATGGATTTGTGATTCATTGAACGTTGTGCACATTTTGGAGATCATTAGGTCATGAAGACTAAGGGACAAATGGTGAATTAGGAACGTGAGTACTAAGAGATGGGAGTGGACCCTAGTTAGTCTCACATTGACTCAGTAGTTTCTAAGTTTGGATCCGACAAGGGGAGCTTGTTGAATCCAAGCAAAACTTGTCAAATTCAGTTGTATGGCCATATGCATGTATACTGAGGAATGTTTATTCCTTAATTTTGTATACATTGAAAAATGTAGTATTTCAAGTTTCTATTCATCGTCATACTTGTCAAGAACTATGTGGAATAGCGGCAATATTGGCATGTTATAATTATAAAGAGATACGCAGATTAGCGATGGTATTAACTTATACATATCATTCTTGCTAAGTTCTCTAAACACTTTTCTTCGGAATGAGAAAAAAAAAACTAAGATAGGGAGATGTGCAAAGGGACCGAGAGGCTTTGTGGAACTCTCTTTGACCATTTGTTTTGGTTTTTATGATGATTTCATGTGTTTTTAGTTGAAGACTAAATTCCGGAAGTCAGTGAAACTTTCACCGAGATATGTGGGACCCTTCAAGGTATTAAAAGTGGTTAGTCCTATAACATATAGGCTTGCCTTGTTGGTTCTGGACCCCGGAGTGGTTATAGTAGAATCAATCAAATTAATTGACACTGGCAAACTTCGTTTACATAATAGGAAAATGTCATAGTGCAAGGTCTTGCGGGACCAATACTCTGAAAATAATGCTACTTGGGAGGACTGTGATGAGTTTTTCGAACGATTTTAACATTTATTTATTTGATTTTAAGCTTCATATTATGTTATATTTCTTCACAATAATATTTTTAATTCAGAACTTATGTTTGAATAAGAGTCATCATAGACGATCATTAGCTTTAGGGGGAAAGATGTTATATCTCGATTTCTCACTAAACAAACTTACTAGATTATCCATGGATATTTATAATTGGTGATTTGAATTGATTACTGCTTGATTAAGTTATAAGTTATAGGTTTGTTATGCGACAGTTGAATAATGCTTTGATTACATGATTTCATTACTATGAGTTAGCTGTAATGTAT
This sequence comes from Torreya grandis, assembly GCA_037957365.1. Classification (NCBI taxonomy): domain Eukaryota; kingdom Viridiplantae; phylum Streptophyta; class Pinopsida; order Cupressales; family Taxaceae; genus Torreya; species Torreya grandis. The sequence continues at coordinate 3,425,037 of JARHVA010000826.1, forward strand.
AACAATATTTTATGATATTTATGTCATGATGTTATGGTCTAACTACTTGCTTGTTGTGAGTTGGATGCAAGGGAAACTCATCACTCAGAGCATGATGGAAAGAGAGCATCATCAAAAAGAGTGACATAGATGGAGTTGTTCGAGGACGACAAAAGAACAGCTAGCAACCTGCACACACCACATTATATAGTATATGCATTGTTGGAATGGTTAACGTAGTATGTTTTTACATGTTGATTGCATTTAGATAAATATTTCTGCATACTAGTGTGTTAATTTCGATTTATGCCTATGTTGAATATGTTGGTTCTGGACCCCGGGGTGATCATGGTAGAACCAATCAAAGTAATTGACACTCGCAAAGAAGTTTGCATAATAAAGAGATGTCATAGTGCAAGATCTTGTGGGACTAATACTCTGAGGATAATGGTAGTTAGGAGGACTATGATGAGTTATTCAAACGATTTTAACATTTATTTGCTTGATTTTACGCTTCATACTGTTATCTTTCTGCGAAATAATATTTTTAATTCAAAACTTATGTTTGAATAAGAGTCATCAAGGAAGATGATTAGCTTTAGGGTGGAGAATGTTACACTCGATTTCTCGCTAAACAAACTTACCAAATTATCCATGGATATTTATAGTTGGTGCTTCCAATTGACTACTACTTGATTAAGTTATAAAATATATGTTTGTTATGGGACAGTTGAATAATGCTTTGATTACATCATTTCATTACTATGAGTTAGTTGTAATGTATAGCAATATTTTATGATATTTATGTTATGATGTTATAGTCTAACTCCCTGCTTATTGTGAGTTGGATGTATGAGAAACTTATCACTCAGAGCATGATGGAAGAAGAGCATCATTGAAAAGATTTACATAGATGGAGTTGTTAGGGGACAACAAAAGAACGGCTAGAACCCTGTACACAACACATTATACAGTATATGCATTGTTTGAATGGTTAACGTAGTATGTTTTTGGATGTTGATTGCATTTGCATAAATGTTTCTGCATACTAGTTATGTGTTAGTTCTAAATTATGTCTATGTTGAATATATCATGTGTAATTGCATTGTGGATATTATGCATAGGGTAAAAAGAATAATGTTGTAATTTGATTGTGTTTGTGATAAGTTTAATTAACCTCTGATTTACCATTTTGGATTAAAAGAATATAATAGGTTTTACATGTATTAGTTTGGATACTAATAAAACCTTGTTGATGCTAGCATAGCTAACACGGTAATAAATAAACCCAGGGTATTTTATTTTACTTAGAAAAATAAATATATAAGATAATTGTTTTGATTTTTATATTTGGAAATAAAGCCTCATAAGAAAAATAAAATAAATAAAACAAGCAAAATGAATAAAGTACATAATGTATTTAGGAAAAGCAAATAAAGCAAGAATTTGGAAGCTTTGAGAAAAAGAGGATAAAACACAAAAACAAAAGGGGCAAGCTTTAAAAGAAAAGAAAGCGTGGAAAAAATTAAAAGCTTTAGGGAAAAAAATAAAATAAAAGGGGAGTGCATCATAGAGACAACGGGAAAGAGATGAACAAGGGTGCAAAATGGGAGAGTAGAGAGAAAAATAGAGGGATGAAAGTGGAGGTATGTAGACTTATTGTCTTAAATTTCTAGTATGGCCAGCAAAGATCTGTATTTACATTATAACAAATTACATGAAATAGAAATCAACATTATCTGCATAATTTCTTGTGTAAGAGATACTTATAAGGCCACAGTATTTAGATAATTTGTAGTAAAAACAATAAAATAAAATACCAACAGACATTACAACTAAATTAAGTGCTTAGATACATATATTATGTTGTTCATTTCTTTTACTGGCAATGATGTTTACTATGCAATTAAATTTCGGTAAATGACAATCAATCTTAACAATGCAATAGCCGAATCATATACAGCGATACATGTCTTAATTCTTAACAATGCAATAATTCTGCTAAGTTAACATAAGAACTTTGTTAATTTACCTAAAAATTGCCATACCACATTAGAATTGATGTTACACTTAGTTGTTATTCTGAACCTATGCAATACTTGCGCGTAAATATTAAGCTATGTCATTATAAGAATCCAATTAACTTAAGCATAGAGTCAATCTTAACAATGCAATCGTCGACATCTCTCTATGACGGAAGAAGAATGATTATTTTCCCCCTCTGCCACGCCTCACCCTTCAGCTCAAATATTGAATCTAAATATACAAATTCTCCAGCTTGCAATAATCTCCTTGCCTTTTTGAACATCGTTCCACTTCTACATGACAAAAGAACATGAGGCGCAATATTTTAATCATGTTAGATTAATTGGTTTTCTTGTTGTTAGAAGTCAATTGGAATGGGAACCCAATTCTTGCGAAATAAATTGACTAATGGCACGAAAAATGACTAGCGATTCCATAATAAAAATAGGTAACCCTGGTCTTGCGAAATACTTAACTCTGAGAAGAAAAATGGCATGAAATCTAGTCATTTAACATACGACTCATGGTTTACCAATATATAAAATGGCTTTATCACATTTATAACAATGAACCTTATAAAGTATAAGGCGTTTGTACACATTAAAGAATATATCTAATCTGCTTAATCATGAACCTGATTATTCTAGTTTCTCCACGGTCACAGAAGCATCAATAGATCATTTATATGCAACTCTATGTTTTATATAATATGGGCGTATCATTAGTATATATATCACTATATACGTGAAAGTGATTTATTTGACAACTCTGTGTCTATATCAATATCGCTATATAATATGTATATTAATATAAACTGTGAACGAATATATATATAGCAATCTGAGTTCAATTCTATTTAATATAGAGATTTGAACACAATGACATTGTGTATAACGAGCCATAATAGATAACGTACAGCGATCCATAAATAATGTTTAGCGACTATACAAGTATGTGCAACAACTTATATAGTTGACCCTGGAATTATTACGACTGGACAGAATGTAAGTTGTTTTACCGCACGACTAAGTGGATGTGCACTATGTATATCATTGTTCCAACAATAAGATCTATAGAATATCCTTGTTATAAAGGATGGCGTTAATGATTAAAGAGAACTGTGGTTAGTTGTTCTTTTATATTCATATTTAAATATAGCAAATTATATATTTTATGTTATATAGATAACATGTTATCTATAAATATCCTTGAGAGGGATTTAAATATTGAGTTGTACATACACAATCAGAATATCAAGAAGACTTTGATTAATCGTCAGAAACAAGATCTTTACATGAAAACTGTTATATGAAAACTGTGGAAGAGACGCATAATATAACTAGTTGGTGACTTGAGAGGTATAGTCCAATAACTATAACACTTTGTTCATTAATATTTCACGTATATTAGTATCTCAAATTTGATCATCGATATACTATGTTAAATGATTGGTGAAACCTTAATTGAGAGTTATAAATGAGTATTGGCTTTCACATACAGTACCTATATATTATTAAAAACTTGTGTGTGGTGCATACTAAGAGTATATTAATATGTACAAGTGTTTATACATATATAGTTGGCATTAGTACATTAGGAGGTGAGCTTACATTTATAGCTTTTCTCTGTGGGAAACTAAGTCATAGTTTCTTGAGGATTGGACACTGTATACAACCTCCTAGAATTATACCAAGTTGCTTCGATAAAAAATTATATATAACTTGGTTATGAGTTATCTGACTCTTTGAAAATATAATAACTGACTGTTGGTATATATGCATACAATATGAAAAACAAGTGTGCAGTACATATTAGGAATATATGAATATGCACAAGTGTTTATACATAGCATATATTAATGCATCATGATGTGTGCCTATAAGTTATAGTTCTTTTGATTGGTAAAGACTAAGTTGTAGATTCCTGAAGAATGAAAAAACTATGTATATGTACTGACAGCGTCCTAAAATAATGAAAGCTTATGTTCTCATGAGAATTAAGGCTTTCTTGTTATGACTAGCTATTGAAATAGAGTTGTGTATCCATGGAAATTGATGGACTATGCTATATTGCTTGACATAGAATATATTATGTATTTAAATGTACTCATGGAGATTAGATTGTGCAATTTAAACATAAGATATACCCGGTTGGTATAAATCGTATTTGTTTGTTTAATTTTACTTTTGATTCTTGAAATTGTTAGACTAGTTGTTCATAATTGAGTAGTTATGCTCATGAACAATGAACTATGATATTATGTGATGTCATAAAAGTGTTTTATGTTTGAAAACTACAATCTAAATGTATGTTCTACCCGGGTTGTAGAAACTATAATTGTTATGTTTAGATTTAGTCATACGTTTGACGGACTAAATCTATGCGTTTTGGTTATTTCTATGTTTAGCATGTTTTAGGACAATTAGTAGAAAGTACTGTATTGTGTCTGCTTACGAAAAATAGAATATGCAAAACCTAATATATATATTATACTCGATTGGTATAATTTGCACTTGTTTGATTATTAATTATGTAATAAATGATATTGTGGAAATTCATTTATACGTTTGACGGACTAAGTGTATGCATTTGATTATTCATGTGCTTAGCATGTTTTGTCATTACTAGTAGTGAGTAATTTGTATGAATCTATTAGTTATTTATATGTTAACTAAATCTCGCATTGTTGGTACTGAGTATGTAGTGAGACGGCATTCACTAACTTCCTAGCATCACAATGCCAGAGGAAGGTAATCCGATCAAGTGGTGTGTATGAAATTGACTCATCATAGAGATCAAAAACTATTGAAAACTTTGGCCAAAGTAATGTTAGTTACACATTGTCATTTCATGTGTATGATTTATATGTTTGTGCGATATCATGTTAGAACGAATTTCTTTATGGTACACTACATGTTCTTAGAAATCATACAGCACACGAGTACTAGCTTGTCTCTCTGGATTCCCACATTGTCACTATCTACTCATCCGTGAAGGAATGATCATTCCCTGAAGAGGGATTGTTGCAGGGGATCGATGATACGTGATTGGTGTGGAAAAGCACTTAGATGATGCTCTCCCTCCCCAGATCAGTGCTTACTTGAAAACGACACTTGAGAAGGTCTGAGATACTGAAATTCGGGAACACATACTCCATGGAGCTTTGTATCTTGTATCTTGTACATTATATTGTATTTATTTTTATTGAGACATTAATCTCATAAGTAATTATTTACTTATTTGTACTTTGGCAATAGAGGTATCATTGTACCAGTCGTGACTGGATATTTATAATTACTTTTCATATTTGGTTATGATGTGTTTCATATGTTGTTAGTGATTAGTGATTGTTAGATCTCACATGCTTATTATAGTTGATACACTTAAGAGTGTTATATTTGAATCCCTAATTGGATTCCCGTGATGAATTCTAATAAAGGAATGTGTTGATCAAATTTTTTTTTTAAATCGCATTTTTTTAAGTCACACCCAGTGGGGTTGTTACAATAACAAGGCCAAAGAAGAGAAGGAATTGAAGGAGAAGCAAGCACATGAGGAAGAAGGAAAAAAATAAACAAAAGAAACACAAGAAGCAAGTACACCATATGGAAAAGCAATGACCCCAAGCCACAAAAGCACAAGAACTTCAACATCAAACTACGTAAGGAGCCACATGATAAACACAAATTACTTCACGCCAACGTATGGGCGACGCCTTACAACAAGTTCAAGGCTTCGGAACTAAGGATTGAGCATCAAACATGAATACGAGCAGACAACTCCCAAGCACACCAAGAAAGAACTATCATATATTCCAATTTGGGTGAGACAAGGTTGCATGAAGAAGGCTCTAAGGGGACAACAACACAACTAAATCATAATAGATGGACATCTAAGCTCTGGCTACAAGATACGACTTTCCTCATGCCAACATCACAATCGTGCCATGCAAAAATAAAACGCCTTTATCTCAAACCATGTAGTGAGTAGTATGTTTTAGAGTTATTTGCCTTGGATAATGCATAGTTTTTTTTGGAGAAGCAAATTGGAGCAAGCATTTTTCATGTTTCTATCGCACACACAGCAACACAACTAAAGCAAGAAAACAATGAACTGGCAAAGCATTTTTCTAAAGCCAAAAAAAAAAATGATGACGCTTTCCTGGCATTGGTTCAACAAGTTCTTGGGGGGGCAAGTTATGTTAGATCCATTGTTATTCATCGCTTTAGTCACAAAGCTTGCGCAATACTAGGTAGCCACCCAAAGGCTAGAATAAATCAAGGCATAGGGGCGATGGCACCACAACAAAGCAGATGCCACTTTTGAGCTATTATAAAAATAAAATAAAGTAGTCACCATAGTTTCCACGTGAGCTCAACAAATATTGCTCCAGCTTCTAGATTGGAAGACACAATTTCAAGAAGCGATGAAGCATAACAATTAGAATATGAACAAGGTGGATAAGCTTCACGTTGTGATGGCGAGACTTGCGACATACGCCCAAATGGATGTTGCTCTTAGGAATCTCTGCAATGCATAGACAATTTAATGGGCCAAATGAAAGTGCGGGAATTAGAAATGCGAAGGAACACCTTTGTTGGCATTCAAGTGCAGAGATATGTAAAGCGATTGGAACAAATAATCCAAGCCATTAATCAAAATGTCACACTACATCTACCATTAATTGCAGTTGTTGGCAAGGATGATTTGCAAGGCATCATGCAGAGCTTGGTACAATGGCGCACACTTTGCATAACAGTGTGTGATAGGTTGGGAGACTTAAAAAAATTTCAAAGACAACTTGGTGGCCATCCTAGGATCAATTAAAGATGTGCTCAATGAGCCATAATACATCCTCACATCTGAATTACTCAAGACATTGTGAGTGCAAGAATCACTCCAACCATAGCAAGCATCAAAAACACCTCTTGCACAATCAACACAACAACATGCCTCCACTCTAGGAACCTTAGCATCGCCACAAATCTTTGGGCAAGTTAGCCAGCGGATGCCAATGGCACCAAAACAACAAATGCCACCACCCTCTCAGTAAGATATTTTAACTTCCTTCAGTTTTGGGCAGTGCAAGTTTTTATTGGAATGATAATTTTGAGAGAAGTCCTTTTGAGCAAGCCCAAGAAGGTTGAAAATTGAAATAGAGCAACCCCTTGGTTATGCCAACTTATTGAAAACCCTTAAAGGGTGATAAGTTGGTATGTTAGTTGAAACCCCGAAAGAGGGACTAAGTAATGTGTAAGAAGGGAAAACCAACAAATGGCACTTCTTGTGAAACTGCGAACAAAGCTTCCAGTTAAGATAGAGACAACGAAAGTCAAAGCAACACAACCAGTGCACAAAAACCAACTTGCAAAAACCCACATTCCAACAATGACTTTTGTCTCGAGATGAGAAAACTATTTAAGTATGGGAAAGTGTTAATAAGGGATTGTGAATGTTATTTCTAAAGTAATTTGTATATGTTGTATTTATGACACGTATATTTTGTTTTTTGTAAACGTTCATGTAAGTAGAAAAGACAAATGGAAGGTTGAACGGTTTTCTAGGACCAAGTAGGTAGACAAATGAAGAGATTAGAAGCAAAATAGTCATGTTGACTCTATAATTATATGACACTCGCAGAAAGATAGGCTAGTTATTGTTTAGGTTATTTTGATCTAGTAAACTTTGTGAATCAATCTCTTGTGATCAAATGTATGCTTAGCCATAGCATTTTGTTGTAACTAACAGGGCTTAGTTATATGACACGTCTTAACCCAAGAATAGAGGAATACCTGCAATATATAGCAGGTCTTAGTGAGCCCTACAATGGTCTGTTAGACCTTCTCTATTAATCTTGGTTCACAAATGACATCTCATCACGAGATAGGGCTACTCCAATGAAAGGGGAAGATTAAAAATTTCTCTTCTCTACAATATTAAAATTTTGCTTTTGATTATGTATATGAAATGTTGTATTTGATTTATATTACACCTACTCATTATATAATTGCTTTTGACCATGTATTTAGAATGTCGTATTTGATTTATATTACACTTACTCGTTATATATCTCTCATTATCTATTTGACTCGATATAAATAAAAGCCCCTCCTTATATTAAAAGCTTAAGTGTCTTTATCTTAAGGTTCCAACGTAAGTGTATAGAGAGAGACTACCATCGAAAAAGCTAATAATTTGGTTCAGTGTCATACTGATCACAACATGGAAGTACCCGAGTACCTAATAAAACATGTTTCGTAGCTCATGGGACAGATTGGGGTCCCTCATTAATGTGTAACTTCAAGTCACTTAAAATTATAATGTCATGTAAAGGAGTGTGCCTTACCAATCTTAACTACCAAGAGAATCTCATGAGAAAGCATACAAGGCCACATCGAACACACATGATTAAATCGTTCGGTAGGGTAACACCACCCTATTGGACTTCTCACTCAATCCTGTTATGCTCTATTTATCGGCATCGTCAATTTTGTCATTTGGAGTGTTTGTTTGGAAGCAATCTACAATGACATCAACCTCAAATTGAGAGATTCAGGTGAAGGAGGCCCCATATAAGGCCATTTGCTAAAGCTTGACTATTAACATTCCATAAGTTGAACGCCTTGACGTTTGTTAAGATTGTACTCAGATCTGACATCTCATGGAATGATGTTGGGATCAAAGACACTATTGACTCTCTATGAGACAATTTCAGTAGACTCATCCAAAAAGGATGGAAGGGAGGGATCCCCAACATTTCTGAAGCGTATCTTCTTGGAAGTGGGTTCATGGTAGAATTGAAGAAGAGATGGACGAACTAACGATTAAACTGGCAAGTATGGGGCATGACTTTCCTGCCTACAACACCACTATAGCAGACCTTTGAGACTTCATAAAGAAACATTGCATTGTGTCTGACAGGTTCATAAATTACATTATCAGCAATTGGTGTTCTGCAGACTTATGCATAGTGTGCCCTCCACTTCCAAGCCATGGCCAGTGAGGAACAAAATCAAGCATGACTGCCCTACTAAAGCAGACACAGAGCTAAGGCCCAAGGTGAAACATCGCTACAGTAAATGATGCATCCCCTGTCCCAACAAGAGCTGAAAGAGCAGCACAAGGATGTGCATCTGGCGGGAAAAGGGAGCAGTCGCAGATCTGCAGGGATTTTTGCAATCAAATCCATGCAATCTAGTTTGATTAACTAGTTGTAGCTGATTACTGTTAGACATCTCATAAGTCTATGTATGGTTCTGAGGTTACAACACTATGTTTTTATATTGCTATGTTTGAGTTAAACTTTGGGCCTAGTGCCAAAAAACTATGTTTTTGCTTTGATGCTTAGGCTTGGATGGTTTAGAATGCGGCCCATATGTCCCGGTGAGTAGTTCTCAAGTACCTTTTGTTTTTTTAAACATACACGTAACTATAAGTGACATTATGTGCCATTTATCTAAAAATACTGATATGCTTTCTTATTCACACTTCTTTTTTTCAGTTCTGATCTAAATTGAAAAATATTTTCAAAAAACAGTCGTTAAAGAGACCTCTTTATGAAGCTATACTCACCAATTACATCAAATATCTGTTGATGAAATGCAATTCCAAATTATTGCAAACATATAAATTTATGTTTACCATGGATGTAGAATCGCAACATTCTTGATCCCACTGCTTTCCTAATCATTTAGCTTCGAGGAGCATATCTACTTGTTTAGCAGTATCCGTCTAACTGCAGCTTTGTCATCCCTGTTAGAGCTTTCATACGTTGTGCCATTTAAATGAATGATTCATCCATAATTAACTAGTTCTACTCTCAACAGTGTTCAAAAAGGCAACATTGGGTCACTAATTGATCCCAAACCCAATTCTTAAATTTCTTGAAAATAAAAACATAGAAGAATAGCCAATTCAAATCACATTATTAAGGACTAAAAGGTCTCTGAAACAAAGAATCAAATAGTTACAAATTTTAAGTTATAAAAGTGAAAACATGGAATAATGCATTAATTATGCCCACACAAATAAATATATCCTTTAAATGCCACACCTATAAGAATGCTCTGGAGAAACAATGGACAGATGGAATTTACTTATTTCACATCTTTCTAATCACTTTAAACTCCATCCTTGCTCTGCAAGGGCTTCTCGTACACGACTGGCTGCTTCAGCATTGTCAGTAAGAGGAGGATAGCTCCAGCTGTCAGAAATCTGTCAAAGCAAATGCATGGGTGATATAAGAAACAATAACACTCAATACAAAATAGAGATAAGAAAACATATTGGCAATATAAGAATTAATGCTTTCTGATTTAAAAGGTTAGAGATCATAAGATCCAGAATGAATAATACTGACATCCTCTTCCCCTGTGAATATCCTCACAACACCTCGTTGGCGCAGAGTTTTATGAAATGCTGCAAACTTCCATGTACATTGTTCTGCTCCAATCACATATACTGGCTTCCTGATATCAAAAAAAAATACAAGCTTTCAGATAAGGTGTCTAGGCAATGGAAGCAATCAAAAGAGAACTGAATAACCTAGCCATGGATTGGCATACCCTGTACTGCATGCTTCACTTAGCATGCTGACTGAATCAGCAGTGACAACAAAGGCATCTCCCCACGCAAGGTGTCCCAAGTGTGGGTTTGGATCTGAAATTTCATTCAAGCATTTCAACTACAAAGAAAAAATCGACATTATCCAGACTAGAAAAAGATCAAATTCAATGCACCTGCACAGAATGAAATATAGAACTTAATACAAAAGGACGCACCACAAGATAATCTTAAATTCCTAATGAACAGCAGCCAGATAACTCTACCCATTCCACCAAACATGCATAGAATAATGTGTGTAACTGGTTAAACCACATGCCATATAACATCTAAGTGGTCAACCCCGCTTCTGTATTCTTGAAAATATCAGATGTGGCAGATAACATACCTTGGCCATCCCAAATATCAACCTTTGGATGACTAACAAATTCTTTAGTTATTATATTGCACACCTGCCATACAAAGGGAAATAGTCAACATCATCACATCACATATGCTGCTGAAACTTTGTGGCAAAATCTAACAAGAACTTATATTGAAATACTCCAATGTCGATAATGTCAACTGGATGGAGTGCAATTAAATCTCTGAATAATGAAACTAACATCTCACCTGATAGGGTGTTCTTCTAGAGAATGAAATGCGTACACTTCCACATGTACCAAGCACCTTACACAAAGCATCCACTAGCTTTACAGCAAGGTCCGTACCATATTTACAATGTCCTACACTAACCATGTAAAAATAAATATATAAATCCGCGTTAAGAAAACTGTATTGTGAAGCTAAAGTAATGAATAAGAAATAAAATTAATAATTATACATTCATCACACTTGGTAAAGAACTACCAGTTCAATATTTCATAGTACCAACTACTTCACATTCATTGAACCCTCGTATTCCCTTGCCTAGATTCTCTTAGCAACCCATGATAACACCATAGTTAATTGCAACTCAATAACAATCAGCACACAAGTTTCACTCTAAATTTACATAAAATGGGCATCAACTTGATCCCATTGGAGATGTAACAAAACACCAAGCAGTAAAAGCAAATCCCCAAACGAAACCAACAACTCTTGCTTTCTAAACCAAGAATCCATACGGCAGTAGCCAACAGAAATGTCGACAAGATTTCATAATTAGTCGCAGAAACAGATTTCCATACTTGACATATTCTATGGTGACTCATATAGCTTGATATGACTTCTGGTCACAAGGAAACTCCAGAATAGGGAGGAGGACCGCACCCCCATTGCCGTGGTCAATATATTTATATATAATACAGTCGTATCCTTATTCATTTACTCACGTACCCTAATTTGAAATGGTGTGCCCATACCCATAACCCACTTCTCTATCAGTTTGTTATTTGTCATGTATTAAGCTACGTTGTCGATACAGATACGTGTACTAGAATCGGATACGGAAATACATGGATTTATTTTTGGGGGATTTGGATACGTATGGATACGGCCATACAAAAATATATATAAAAATTTAAAAATATAAAAATATAGCCATATAAGCAAAATCAACCACATAATATGCATAGAGGAAACATAATAAGTTAAATAACCACAAAACATACTAATAATTCAATGCCAAATATCATAATATTCAATTGTCGAACTTAGATTAGTCTTATTTAATATTACAAGTACAAAGTGCAAATGTTACAACTTACAATGTATGGACAAAAATAAAGTCAAAAGAAAATGCACTCTCTGCAGTTTGGTGAAGATTACAATGAGATGACCTGGTGTTAAATCAACTTAAGACAATGCCCTGTTCTCTTCTTTGAGCTTATCCACAAGTTGAGCTTTTGTATCATATGTGTGCAAATGATCTTACCGTATGTACTGCACAGAAAGAGTCCTGGAGAACCATATTTTTGGGACATAAAGGACAAGCAAAAAAAGACATAATTGATTTCAACCTCTCCCTCATCTTGATCATGTTACAGACATTTATTTCCTTTATTTTGGCAAGGCTGAAACACGATCCAATAACTGGAAGACTTGCTGACTTGCTCTGCCAACCTTCACATCTGTTGTATACAGCCCTAATAAAGAACATACAGATGAATCGACAGAGGCTCATGTTTTGAAAACAGTCAAACACAGCCAGCCATTGAAACTGCAGAGAGGTTTTCAACCTTTGTTTTGTTTTTTGAAGTCCCTGTTTGACTTTTTATCAAGCAAAATTGAAAGAAATTGGACGTTTCTTGCAAAAATAAAACTTTCAATTTTGCTTAATAAAAAGTCAAAGACGTATCCGGATGTATCCACAGCCCAAGGACGGGCATATCCACAGCCCAAAGACGCTCCTTGGGCATATCCCCACACTCCCGTATCCGGGAGTGTTTCCCCTGTGCTCCCAAGGCCTGAGGAGGGCATATCCGGTAACATAGGTATTAAGTAGAGGAATTGACTTTGCACTCACGATAACAATAGATTTATTGAAATACCTATTATCTTTGTAGGGATCGAACTTAAAGCAAGTGCTGAAAAATGCTCTCTGTGTCGTCATAGAATTCCACATTATTTGTCACATATTAAGTTGAGGCATTGACTCTGCACTTCCCATAACAATAGATTTGTTGAAAGGCCACCTACATCATCCTATAAGGAAGTTTAAGTGTTGAAAACTGCTCTCCGTGTTGTTATAGAATTACACATTATTTGTAATGAATTAAGTTGAGGAATTAACTCTGCATTTTCTAAAATAATAGATTTGTTGAAATACCACCCATGTTTAAAGGCATCATCCTTAAAGCAAGTCAAATGTGAAAAAATGCGTTCTGTGTTACCATCGAATTTCACATTCTACAATATCCATAAATCTATTATTTTTACAGTGCCCCTTGCTCTTGCCAAAACAGCATTATGAATACCAGCATAGAAGGCAGAGACTACCTAGGGCCCAGGGGAATAGTTGCACATCAATATGGTGCAAGGTTTTACCCAGATACTATATGCCCAACATAAAACAATTCCACTGCTTACATGTTCCTTTCAAAATTGCTCTCCAAAGGGCTGCATGCAAAGTTTCAGATAAGATAGTTTCGGCCGTGAAGCCATATTTAGAACATTTGCTACTTTACAAATTCTAGTTATTCTTCAAAGTTCATATTTTAACTTCAATGAAACCCATTGTTGCCCTTCATAACCAAAAAAAATGGTTGGTGTGCCTTGTCATCTCAGATGTCTAACTATTATCGAGGAAGCTGGACAGATATTTGAAAGTCCGTTGCTGCTTTATATGCTTCAAAAGGCCTCTGATATTATTCATAAAAATTAACTCTTTAAGTAGCTACATACTTAAGATGTGCTCGATTCTCTTGTTTCGCCATTATAAGATTCTCTATGCCAGGTGGATGTTTCCCTACAATGCAAGGCTTCTGAAAGGATATCATGAATACTATTGGGGGTGAAGCAGAGGTCTTCTCCTCCTCCGACCCTTTTGGGATAATTATTGACAAACTTGAGTAGTTTATCAGAGATCCCACCCTTTTTGATGATGGTTGCCTCCTACAACACGTTTTGATCGATCTTCTCCTTTTTGAGGATGATGCGGTCTTTTCAGTTTCTTCTCTAGAGGGGCACAAAGACAAATTGATACTCTAGAAACGTTATCTAACATTCTGCACCTAGTGGTGAATCAATTTTTTTATTAGCAAAACTTATATATTATATTAAAAAAATGAAAATGTACAGAAAGTGTAGAAATATAATTATGCAATTTCTAGCTCCTCTTCTGAGCCTAAACATGATTTCTCCCTAAGCTTTAAAAATTATATATCAATTCTTGAGAGTTCTTTGACAAAGAAGCAAAGCAAATTTTCTCAGACAGGCACGCTGATAAAACCTTTTCAGCTCATTCACATCATTGAGCGGGAATAACCAATACAGAAGTGTCTCCTGGATTTCTGCTATTATCATTAGGAACTTCTAGGCTTCTATCATCAAGTCAGAGCCCTTGTAGCACTTTTAGGAGGAAGGACTATAAGCATTTTGATCATCCGAACATTATTTTTGGTGTTGCGTCCTGAGGGGAATATAACGATGTTTCCATCCATACAAACTATTGTTCTAGGAGGGGGGCTCTTTTATCTCCCTTTTTTGTTAATTCGGCAATAACACCCATTTGTACCCTTCCGATAAAAACACAGCAACATTTTCAGAATCACCACACAAATCAAAGTCGGGCATAAGTGTTTGTCAAAGAAAAATAGTTTCCAGATAACCCGAGTGACCATTTCTGCATTATTGATGCCTCTGATATTCACTTAGGGTGAGAATTTAACGGGACTTGCCCCATGGTCAAAGCTCGAGTTCTCATTTGTATTAAGTCCTATGTTATTTCAAACAGACACAGGTAGATGTAATATGTGAATGGTTCAATAGTCTGAGTTACCAAACATGTTGATGTCTCGTGATAAATTTAAGTTGTCCTATGCCTATATTTTATCATCAAAGTCAATGTGTTTGGTTGTTCAAGTGTCAAATGTCAAAAACGACAATAAAAATTGGCTACATACTAAAAAAGGTGGAAAAGAAAAAGTTGGAAGCCACGTCTGCATTGCATCTGTCCCTCAAAATCCCATTTTCCCTTCAAAACTGCACAAAATGACTAAGCCCATATCAAGTGCAAGTATAAGTATCCATGTCAGTTAATAATTTAGTTAGTATTTGTAAAATGCAGAAGGGGAAATTCCCTGAGAGAGTCACTAATAGTCAATTCATTTTTTGAAATAAATAAAAAACGTTCAAATATTTATGAATCATGTTGTAAAAGTAATTAGCTACCAGTTCAACTTTAACTAATGGTCGGTTATCAACCTTTCCAATTGATCCAACTTCTTTTATACTTAATAAAAGATGGACACACACAAGTGTGTGTGTCGTATGCCTTCTTATCTCTCTTCATTCTTTCAACATTCATATTTGCTAACATTGGTATCGGACCGACTATTCTATCATGTCCCCTTTTTCAAAATATATAAACAAAAAAAAAACAGTAATAATTATTTAAGTGTTCAGAAGGGAACTTTTAAGTCAACTTAAAAAGGGGACATCTAAAAGGTGTTATTAATTGAATGGGGTCAAAAAGAGTACATTAATTAAAAGCCAAGTGGAAATTAGAAAATTAAAGTAATTATTAATTATTTTTTGGAGCAAAATGAAAATTGGAATTAAAAAATAATTTTAAATTGTTTTTAGGGTTGTAAGTGAAAAAGAAATTATAAGAATGAAAAAGAATAAAAGTATATCCATTATTATTATTCAACTTTCAAAATTTATTGGAGAGCTTGAAGTTACCATACTTTTCCACAGAGGACGAAAACCCTCAATTGGAATCAAGTTAAGGACGAATTCCTTCAACCCAAGTGGTGATTTCATCTCGAGATCACATTTGTGCTTTCATATTTAGAGAAAAATCAATTTTGAGGCTATTTTCCAATGATCCATCTCTAGGAATCAGCGCCATATTGTCCACATCAGTTCGCAATAATTTACAGACAAGCAAACAAATTTTTTTTCTTTAGGTTCGGATCCATACGGTGGCCGATTTTAGGTTGTACGACCTCTACAACAAGTCGTACAACTAGGGTTAGGAGTTGACAGTAGCAGAGAAATTTTTGGGCAGAAAATAGGGTTCGCATCACATGCATGAAGTATCTTGTACTTTTCCAGGGCAGCCGTACAACTGCAGGTCCAAATTGATTAGGGTTTGACTGTAAGAATTTAGTTTCAGCTTTTATTTTCATTTCCAGCTTAGGGTTTATGTTGAATATTTATTAAACTATTATTTTGAAGACATTAGGTACTGTTATACCCTTTTTTACATTGAATTTGATTAAGGTTTTAACTCTTTGGATTGAATATTCCTGTTAGTTTCATCTCTACTCTTCTGATTTTCTGAGACAATGATATATATTATTCATTGAATGTATTTCCATCTATGTAGAAAGCTTGCAAACTATTTGACAAAATGACTTTGTGAAACCTTTGGACATTGGCATGGTTTAATGATGGATATATGACTCAGAATTTTAGTTGCAGCTATTATGATTGTTAGTATTCAGAAATTTCTCACATTTGGTTGTATGCAAAGTGTTGAAGAAATGCCAATTAGCTAAAAATCAGAAATAGTGCAAATTTTTAGCAAAAAATTCTTAGTGGGACATTATAGTGGTATCAGAGCTAGTTTTCTTCCCAGCCTATTGGGTAGTGGATGTTTACTGCTTATCAAATTTAGTGGTTCATTGCAATTCAGCAGTTGTATATCAGTTTTGAGTGGCTTGGAGTTTCAACAAGGATTCATCATTCAAGGGATTATCAACAGTTGTGAATCATGGCGTAATTAAATGAAGAAGATTTGGGCAAGAAGCTTTATAAAGCATGTAAGAGACTTGAACACCCGCCACAATCAAAAGATGATCTACTTTGCATTTTGAACGAAGTGGAGATTTGTTTATTTATGATAGATAAATCAGATTCAGTGAGGATGCAATGTGCTATGACTCCATTAATGAATTCTTTGGTTAAGCCAAAGCTTTTGAGACATTCAAATGAGGAAGTAAGGCTTGCAATTACCTTTTGTGTTAATGAAATTATGAGATTAACAGCTCCACGGGGACCTTATAACAACAATATCCCGAAGGAGGTATTTCAGCTAATTCTGGAAAGTTTTCAAGGTTTGGATCATAGCAAAAATCCTTCTTTTGCTAAGAGAGTAAGAATTCTAGAAACTATTGCAAAAATCAGATCTTGTGTTATAAAGTTAAATCTTGATTGTGAAGATCTTATTCTTGAAATGTTTCAACACTTCTTTGTTGTTGTTCGTGAGAAGCATACGAAAAATGTTATATCTTCTATGCAGACAATTATGTCTTTGATTATAAATGAGAGTGATGATATCACCCAACCACTCTTATCTTTTCTAATGGCTGTTATGAGGCAAGACCAGGTTACTTCTTCAATTGCACCGAGTCGGTTAATAATGTTGTTAAACAATGTGAGCATAAGTTGATGCCATACTTATCAGCACGAGTTGCATCCACAAGAGAGGAGTACATGAGTCTTCATGATAGTGCTAAGATTGAAGGGTATGCTGATTTGGAGTTTGCTAATTCAGTAACTATTGATAAGTCATACGAAGGTATGGAATTTCTTGATGATTCATTGCTTGAGCAAAGTGTTATCATGCCATCTATTCAAGGAGTTTGCAAGACACCAATGAGAGAGGTAGCTGATTTTGAAGGTGATATTGTTCCTAAAAATGAGGACAATTCAAAAACTTGTGAGGTGAGCAAAGTCACTTTGCAGATTTAGATCAAAGGCCTTTAGAATTGCAAGAATTGAAGAATCAATTTCTGGTCACGAAAGAGAGTGGTACGAGTGTTAACAAGGGTTGATAGCACACACAAATTCCACACAAATTCATTGAAGACTTCGTTTGGAAAGCCCAAATTGAGGAGAGGCAAAAAAGCATTGTAGGAGGAGCCACTCTTGCAAATTTGCAAATGGTCAAAGATGCATTAGAAATAATGAAATCAAATTACTTGCAATTGCTCATAGAAAGGGATAATGCTATCAAATTCGCAGAAGAAAAAGAGAAAGAGGTTGTTGAGCTCAACCTAGAGCTAAGTTTGGCTCACTTTTCACTCTACAAAGCAGAAAATCAATCATCTATTGCGGCCACACCCAAGGAACAAGAATCTAACACAAGGACTATGGAGATCAAGCAGATAATTGAAGGAATTGATGAGCTCCAAAAGGACTATAAATTGGAGCCAAGCTACCCTTGGAGACATGAAAAGGAAACCATGGAATATGAATTGCTATCTTGCGGTCCACTGATTACATGTCCTCCTAAAATGAGCAAAAATCAATTGAGGAGATAACAGCGTTTTTTCACATGCCAGGAAGTCTGGACACCTAGCCACACATGCGGGAACAACAAAGAAGATGAATTAGTGACTTCCATCACATGTTTATTCCAACAGAGTGATGATGAGAACAAAGAAGAAGAATCATGAGATACATCTGTAGAGGAAGAGTACTTGATCTTTCTTGAAGAAAATGACTCAGAGCATCCTTGAGAAGAAGAGTTGGGTCAGCAGGAAGATTGGTCTAAACAAGATGATAAAAATAAATTGAGTTTTTGATAACCCACTCTTTGAGATGGATACAGAGATACCTTATGATAACCTACTTTTTGAGGTGGAGTTCCAGAATGACCCTGTTGAGGAGCATGAACTTGTGCAGAATTTTGGGTTTGAATTTGTTGCAATTCTCAAACCAACAACTAAAGGTAAGCAATTTCATTATCTTCTGGATTATAACCCAAGGCATGAAAGTAATCATGAAAGTAAAAAATTGATGCTTTGTACTTTGTCATTGCAAAGTTGTTTTCATCAAAGGAACCGTCACAAGAATGGTGAAAGAATCCAAGCATGTCTGCAAATAAGAGTACGGGATCTGGGGGTTCCATTAAGATATCAGGTATCAAGAATAAAGGGCTATCCTCCGCACAAGAATTGCAGTTTGCAAGTTAAGACAGAAGCAGTTTTCTCATCTTGTTATGGCATTGAGTTTACTTTGGGTCAGCCTTGCATGATGTGTGATGTTGTATCTCCAAATGTGTCATGGAGCAAAGAGCACTATCTAGAGTTAAGAATTAAGTTGGGTGTGAGATACACTGACTATTGAGAAAGTTATGAGCGCCAGTAGAAAATTTCAAGGAAAATTTCACATGGATATCAGCGTAGAGCAGCATAAGCATGATGGTACCACTTAAATATTCAATCTTCATGCAAGGGAACATCAGCTGATGGTGTTAGAGGTTGGTAGTAACAAGAAGAAGGTCGCACTAAGGTCTATAAGTCTGAATTGCCTCATCTATGCTACTGATTTTATACAAATAGGTCACCATGAAATTTCATTTGAATACTCAAAGGCAGTATGGCCGACACTTTTGGACAAGGGAAAGAGCACATTTCAAATGTTGATCGAATGTGATGATTTTATAGCTTTTGTAGGAGCAATTTTCATTATATGTTCACACTATCTACACAAATTAGAATAATTCATTTTCACAATTGTTGTCCCAGTTTTGAAAGTATAGACAAATTACATGGTAAATAGCTAAGTTGTTGATACAAATACGGGTACGAGTATCAGATACGAGGATACGGCGATTTTTTTTGGGGGGTTTGGATACGGCCGTACAAAAATATATATAAAAAATTAAGAAATATAAAAATATAGGCATATAAACAAAATTAACCACATAATATGCATAGAAAAAACGTAATAAGTTAAATAACCACAAAACATACTAATAATTCAATGCCAAATATTATAATATTCAATTGTCGAACTAAATAAAAAAATTAAAATATATTATAATCTTGTTTTTGAAAATATAAATAAATATTAATAAAAATAAATATTAAAAAGAAAATAAAAAAATTAAATTACATAATAAAAAATGATAGATTGTAAAAAATAAATAAATAAATAAAAATTAAATTAATACAAAATTATAAACAAAACATTGAATATCCAAAAAAGAATTGAGAGAAGATTAAACAATGTTATTCAATGTTTAGGATTAAATTAATCCTATCTATTAAAACAAGCCGGCGGGACTGGATAACCCATCTATTAATCCTATTTGTTTAGAAAGTTGAATAACCCTATCTATCTTGTGTTGGAATGGATCGCGAAGGAATTATGTGTTTCGCACAAGTTGGCAAGCAACATTTATATATATTTCCAGAAGTACCTATTCTCAACGAACGACAGTCGACGCACGACAGATGTTGCGTACCTGTTCACGCGACCACTCTGCTCAATGTTCTCAGACGTGATTTTTTGGCAAGGACGCTCCCTCCGCGCTCCAGTATCCGGGAGCGTTTCCCAACACTCCCAGGGCTTGAGGGGGGGCGTATCCGGTAACATAGGTAAATAGGCTTCTTGAGATGATCTTCAAAAAAATAAAAAAAATTGGAAGATATAGAAAAATTGCATTTACTCTTTTCCATAAAGCTATGAAACACTTTCCCTCAAACAAAAAATGATTTTGAATTTAGATGTGTGATATTTGACTAGAAAAAGTCTGTTATAGCCTAAATCCATGTTCTGGTAATCTTGGTTAGAATCAATGATTTGTTTCGATTAAATTTGCAATAGCACAAGTTCTCACAAACTCTAGATTTGATAATGGTATAATGCATAGTTGGAAAACTCGCTTAAAACTTTGCGAGTTTTGAAAAACTCGTGAGTTTTTTCTCGAAACGAGTTTTTCATGCTAGAACTTGCATCCAGAAACTCACCGAAAAACTCACCAAGTACTTGCAAAAAACTCGCACTATCTGGGTCTGAAGCCTGTGGACGGCAAAAAGGGCATTTCGTTTTGTTTTTTCATCTATTCTTCACTCTTGCTTGACCAAAAACCCACTCCAAACCATTTTTCAGTGATTTTGCATCAAGGAGATGAGATTTGAAGGAGATTTGCATCGAATTTATAAGGCCAATTGGATTTCCAGGTAGGTTTTTTTATTTTTCTTGTTCTTTTTTTTTCTTCATTTTTCTTGATTCTATGTTTAAAAAACATCATGAATGCACTGTAAAAAAGATTTAAATACATTTATATTGTTGAAAAGAAGATTTAGATTCATCAAAACAAAAAAATGACACATTTTTTTGATTTTTTTAATATTTTGCTGATTTTTTCATTTTTTTGAAATTTTCTTCAAACCCTAGTTTTTTTTTTTTTTTTTAATCCTCTTTTTTGTTGCAAACATGTTTACAATCTTAGATTAACTTATTTTTTTACTAATTTAAATGAATTTTATGATTTTTACAATTTTTCACATTTTTTTGAAAACCTAGTTTATTATTTTCTTTTTTTAATCCATTTTTTTTTTATGAAAATGTTTAGAATCTTAGATTAGTTTAAATTTTTACTAATTTAAAGTAATCTATTTTGATTAAATCTAATTTAGCTTGTTTTTTAATTTTCTATCAAAAAACTAACATGTGTTTTCACTTTGTCATTGTGTGTAGGTTAATTGATAATGGCTTCTGAATCCGCTTCTGCCTCAGGCTCAGCCCATCCATGCCCGGGGGATTTGTAGGCACTCGTCCAACAGGAGCTAGAGACCCTGCTTGGAAATATGCATATGAAAGACCAGAACATAATTTAGTCTATTGCATTAAATATCAAAATGTATACCGTGAAGGCATCAATCGCTTCAAATACCACCTTGCTGGTATCTCTCAACGTGATGCTAAGGGTTGCATAAACATTGAAGAAATACAAAAACAAATGCATGCCATACTTGCAGCTGCAAAAAAAAAAAGGTGCAAAGAGCGAAGGCAAAAGCGGCAATGCAAGCAACCATAGCTTCTTCTCAAGGTGCTCTAGTCAACCTTGAGTCAGATGATGATGTAGCAGGCATAGTGGGCTCTCTTCATAGTCCACGTGTGCGAAGGCAATCGTTGAAACCCACCACCACCTCAATCCCTTCATCTACCTCTAGTAGAGCACTAGGATCAGCACCTATGGGTTCACGCATGCATGATTTTTGTGCCTAGAAACACACCTAGTGCACAAACTTTCTTAGAGGCAACTGAGTTTAATAGAGAGGTGCATGAGCAGACAGACGTTGCTTGTGCGAACTTTTGGTACTTCAACAACATCTCTTTCAATGTGGCAAGCTCACCTTACTGGCATAATTTGATGACCACATTGACAGTTGCAGGGAAAGGCTACAAGGCGCCTTCTCGCAAAGATTTGAGTGGGAGGTTAGTTCAAGTTCTTTAATTTATGTTTTCTAAGTTTAATTTATGATTAATTTAAGCTATTGTTTTGTTTACAAATTAAAATTGTGTACTTAGTTTCACTTTGTACTTAGGTTGCTTACTAGTGCAACTGAAAGGGCAAGGGCAGCGCTAAAGAACAAAGAGAAGAATGGCAAAAATATGACTACACTATTCTTTTTATGGGTGAACGGATGGTAAAAACCGTACCATCATTAATTTTTTGGTTTCTTGCAAAGATGAGGTGGTGTTCTTGAAATCCGTGGATGCCTCCAACATAGTAAAAAATGCAGAAAATTTGGCTAAAATGTTGGAGCAAATGTGCATGGAGGTTGGGATTGAAAATGTGGTGCAAATCATAACTGACAATGCAGCAGCATATGTGGCAGCAGGAAGAATCCTTAAAGATAAACACCACATAATTTTTTGGACACCATGTGATGCCCATGTCTTTGACCTTTTTTTGGAGGACATAGGCAAATTCGATTGGGTCACCAATTGTAGAGGATCACTAAATTTATCTACAATCACCCTTGGGTTCTTCACTTGATGAGGGAGCACACCCAAGGGAGAGAATTGGTGAGATCCAGTGTGACAAGGTTTGCAACGGTTTTCTTAACATTGCAAAGCATTCTTAGTGCATTGACAACTTTGAAACAAATGTTTGTAAGTCAAGCATGACTAGACTCAACTTATTTGAAGAAGCTGGAAAGAGATAGAGTTTCAAGCATTCTTTTCGACGTCCTCTTTACACAAAAAGCTACGGAGATTGTGAAGGTAACTTCCAAACTTTGAATCTAAATTCAAATTAAATATTTTTTTTAATGTCTTTCATTGTAAATTTGTAAATTGTAACTCTGATCTTTTTTGCAGTTTTAAATTTATATTGTAGGTGTCAGAGCCCTTGGTTAGAGTTCTCCGCTTGGTGGATGGGGACAAAACTCCAATGGGGTATCTTTATGAGGCCATGGATAGGGCCAAGGAGGCTATTAGAAATTATTATAAGGGAGACCACCTCAAGTTTGATCCTATTTGGGAGATTATTGACAGGAGGTGGAACCATCAACTCCACCAACCCATCTATGCAGCAGGTTACTTCTTGAACCCCCGTTTCTTCCATTTAGGCACCTATACAGATCCTACTGGAGAGGTTATGAAGGGCCTCACTACTTGCATTAAGAGGATGACATCCACGATTGAGGAGGCAGACCTCATTGTTAACGAATTGCAAAGTTATAAAGAAAAAAGGGGTGCACTCTTCTCCTCAGACCTGGCAAAGAGAGCAATAACAAATCAGCCACCAGGGATAAAATTTGAAATTTATAAGTTACAAGTTACAAAAATTGATAATTACAAGTTACAAGTTTGTAACTTTTTTTTTTTTTTTTTTTTTTAGATATTTGGTGGAAAAATTGGGGTAGAAAAACCCCATATCTTCAAAAATTTGCCCTCCGTGTCTTATGTCAGCCTTGTAGTTCATCCACTTGTGAGCACAATTGGAGCTTGTTTGAGGCCATCCACACAAAGAAGAGGAACAAACTAGCTCAAAAACGCCTCAATTACCTTGTCTATGTGCAATATAATCTTTGATTGTGCACACGAAAGGTAGAGGAAATATCAGATGATCCGATTGATTTGGATGAGATAGATACATACAATGATTGGACAAGGTTGGGGGAGCAGCCTCCATTGTTTTTTGAGGATGACATTTATGATTTAGAGCAACAGGCAATGGAGGAGGGGAGTGGATTTGCATTATCATTGGATGACCTTGAGGATGACCCTGAGGAGGGATCATTGCCAGTGCCATCACCAACAGCTGCAGCAGGATCTACATCTATGATGGAGGTAGAGAATCCACGGGCACAGCTGGAGCAGAGTCCTATGACTAGACCCTCTCCCAGTCCTCTACTGAGATCTAGACATGGGAAGAGGAAGATGTGAATCTGTAAAAACTAAAATATATTTATGTTTATGTAGTATTTACTTCCAGTTTTACAAAAACAGTTTGCTATTTTCATTTTGTTTCAGACTATCATATCAACGCATTGAGCATTCTACATGAGGATGCCATTTTGTATCTAATTTTCTTTCAAATCAATCAAATACAACTTGTTTCTTCTATGTATTCATTTACTGACTCGTTGAATGCATCTTACCTTTGAATTTTGAAAAAAAAATGCAGTTTTAGTGAAGTTTAAGCAGTTTTTTAAGTTGCCGAGTTTTTTCCGAACCAAGTTTTCCGAGCTTGCCGAGTACTTGCAATTGGCGAGTTTTCCAACTATTATATAATGTAATGTTTGGAATTCGCCTCAGTAAGTCCATGTCTATTTATGAAACCTCAATGCTTTCATTCTTTGGAGGAAATTTCTGGTTGAATGATGTCATATTTGGACAGGGCAACTGCAAGATTTGAGTAAATCAAAGTTTATGAGAAATTTGGTTAATTTTCTCTACTGAAATTATTTCATGGAAAATTCAAAACATAAATATTTTTGAAGGTAAAAGGAGGAAGCTCATCGACTTATCCAGTGAAGTCTCATGATGTTTGTATATTTCGCAGGTTTCCCTTCAATTGCAGGTTAATGAAGAGTACATGAGGAGGTTTTCAAATGTTGGCTTTTACAATGGTGTTTAAAGAGATGCAGCAAACGGTAAGAGATAGATTAGTTCATAATGTTCCTCCACCTGCTCACATTGATCATGTGGAATATGTTTCTAATAGTGGTGCACTGGAGCTAATGATCGGAATGATAAACCTCCATCTTTACCTCCTCATACTGTTTGGGTGATCCTTCTTCAGAGCACAATATTGATTCTATTCATCAGTATAATGTCAATACAAACCACATTCATGGACAGGTTTTAGACTCTGCTTGCCAAGTGGATGCTATATAGAGTTGTAAATGCATGTCCCTATTTGGGACATAAGGAAATGGGTGATGGTATTTCTTACAAACACTGATGTTCATGATTTCGATGAATAATCTGCATTCAAATATATAAAGGAAGACATCAAAGAGAAGGTTGATGTTGTTCTCATTTCTCAATAGTTCATTCCCTGTCCCAAAAAACATTCCTTCTTTAGGTCTACCCCAGAAAGAGTTGAAAGATGTGTGGAGTCTGGATTTTATTGATCTAACTCTAAGTAGCCGATACGGGTACGGGTACGAGTATGGGTACAAGTATCAGGGACGTAGATACGGGGAATTTTTTGGGGGGTTTGGGTATGGCTGGATAGGGCCATACAAAAATATATATATATATATATATTTAAAAATATAAAAATATAGCCATATAAGCAAACTTAACCACATAATATCATAGAGGAAACATAATAAGATAAATAACCACAAAAAATACAAATAATTCCATGCCAAATATCATAATATTCAATTGTCGAATGTAGATTAGTCTTATTACAAGTACATAGTGCAAATGTTACAATGTATGGACAAAAAAAAAAGACAAAAGAAAATGCACTCTCTGCAGTTTGGTGAAGATTACAATGAGATGATCTGGTGTTAACTCAACTTAAGACCATGGCATGTTCTCTTCTTTGAGCTTATTCACGAGTTGAGCTTTCGTATTATACCTGAGCAAATGATCTTACTATATGTACTGCATAAAAAGAGTCCTGGAGAACCATGTTTTTGGGACATAGAGGATAAGCAAAAAAAGACATTATTGATTTCAACCTCTCCATCATCTTGATCATGTTACTGTTTACAGACATTTAATCCCTTTATTTTGGCAAGGCTGAAACACTATCAAATAACTGGAAGACTTGTTGACATGTTCTGGCAACCTTCATAGCTGTTATATACAGCCCTAATAAAGAACATACAGATGAATCGACTGAGGCTCACGTTTTGAAAACACAGCCAGCCATTGAAACAGCAAGAGTGAACAAATATGCAATGGGAGGTAAAAATGCAATGAAAGGTAAGTGTGTTGTTATCTTTTAATAAAATGAGTGTGATTCATGCTTTTAGGATTGCAAATGCACTTTAAAATGTTTTTAAATGTTTTTTGAGGTCCATATTTGACTTTGACTGGCAAAATAAGGAAGAAAAAATTAAAAAATATGTTTTTTTGGGGGCGGTACGCCAACCCTAGGCCCAGGGTACGCCCCAGGTAAGGACGTACCCGGCCATACCTGCAGGGGCTGGGGCATACCCTGGGCATAGGGCTGGCATACCGCCCCATATCAAAACACCGCATACCTGTACCAGGTGGGGCATAGGGGCGTATCCGGTAACGTAGAGATTCTAATTTGATTGCTTTTGTTTCTCTGAAAATACTTATAGCTATTTTTAGATGGATTGCTAGATACAGTCCGTATTTATTAAATATTGCATCTCATCTCACTTTTTAGTTGGAGACTGTTGCAGTTCTGATGCTAAAAATCAGGCCTTGATATCATTTTGAGATGAACTTTTAAACCTTCCCAGGATGTACTTTATGCATCTTTTTACTCCTACAATATTAAAAGCAATGCATCTGGGGCCAGTTTTCAACTTAAGTATGGACATTCCTTCTACACAAATAAATTCCAGAATGCATAAGTAATTAACTGATAGTGCATGTAAACCCAGTTTAACTTTTCTTTTAAGTTCACTGTGAAATTAATTACCGTTGCCAAAGTCTCAGGTGTACATCAATTCTTACTTGTTGGCCCTCCTATGTTTACAACAAGTAGTGGCTTTGAAACCGGTGCCAATTCATCATGCCATTCCGCAGCAGCCTTTCGTAGTGTTCCAAAATCAGCATGATGCAATGCTCCAACTGTAAGGACCTGCAATCAAAAAACTCAAAATTTTAATCACTTTAGGAAGCCATAAATCCAGTGCCTGGCGAAAACAGGCTCAGAAAGCACTGCATTTAACCCAGATGTCACTAATTAGCTCCAAGTTTCATTATTCATACCACACGTCTATCTGGTGGCTCTCTAGGAGTTATCCAATTTCGAAGAAAATGAGGAACTTGTTCTCGTCCGGAAGGAGTCAAAGCATAAAAATCATGGTGAGGAGTCACCACCAAGTCAAATCGATTCAGCCAGTACCTTGGGTGTTGTATCTGATAAAAATGTCCAAGAAAATAATCAGCACTAGCATCTACATATATATGTATATATATAACCATGATGCAAAACTACAAAGCATGCTAGGAAGTATACACACACATACATATGCATAGCTTAGATACACACATATGTATGTATCTAAGCATATACATACATACATATGTATGTATATCTATGCATATACATACATACATATACACACACATATATATACATATATATGTGTAAAAAGTATTCATAATACCACCAAAGTATCAAAAAACATTTAGCTGTTTCATCAACTTTCTTCGTCAAGAGCAGAGACACCGATGTTTTTAGCCTTAAAACCCATGCCCTATTAAAAAATCTAAAATTTTCAACAGAGCAAAACATAAAGTACTCTAACGGCTCCATGAAATTTCCTGATTTGTTCTTTCCCAGTTGCCCACCCATCTTCCTGCTTGATGAGAATTTATTACTCATTTGAAGTATGCCTGTCACCGTGCTCTTGAGAAATCACAGCCTTCATGCTGCTGAATTCTTCTCTTATATTTCCACTGATCAGCTCCCCTTGCCCAGTTTTGTCTCAGTCCTATTCGTAGATTAGCTGCAAGATCTGCTGCTTTGTTTTTTTCTCTATAAACATGAGTCACTTTTGCATTGGTGAAGGATTTTAAAATTCTAAATCTCTTCCACAATTCCTTAAAGATGGCAGACCTTGATTTGTTCCTTTTCTAGAGCCTCCACAAGAACATTTGAGTCACCTTCTAGTTCTATGTTGTCCAGCCGCCTGCTTTTTGCTATGGATAGGTCTCGCAGACCTGCCTCCAATTCTGCTTTCTTGTTAGTGAAATGGCCCAGGTCCATACTAGAAAAAAAATACTAGTTGTTTTCCATCATCCCTACAGACTCCAGCTCCTGCTACTACCAGATATCCTTTGGATGCCCCATCATTATTCAGCTTGATATTCCCTGCTAGTGGTACTTCCCATTTTAACCGCCTTCTCTCCCTTTGTTGGCTATGTCTGTTTTTGCTCTGAGCGTAGGTGAAGACTTTGTTTGCTCTTATCTCATTCATTTTGATTATATACTTCGTATTTGGTTTCTTGAAAGAATCTTTTGTTTCTTTCAAGCCAATACACACCATGGGAGGATGAACTTTCCAACTTCACATCTCTCCTTTCCCAAATTCTGAGGTATTCCATATTCCTTCTAGAGATTTGAGGCATGGCCTATATCACTCCTGAGTCTTGATTTCGCTTATACCACACTTGGCTAGCATAGCTGCATTCAACAAGAAGATGGGTAGTTGTTTCCTCTTGTCATCCACATAAGACACAGTAAGATAGCTACTGAAACCCTCTTTTCTTCAGATTGTTTTATGTAACGATCCAGTCTTTGTCAGCTAACCAACCAAACACTTTATTTCTGGGTATACAATTGGCTTGCCATATGGTCTTCTATCTTTCTTCTGTGCTATTATTCTGACCTTGTAGGATCTTGTACACTTCTTTCAAAGAGTATTTTCCATTCTTGGCTCTGTCCCATATAATTTTGTCCTGGCCTCTTCCTTTGGCAATTTGGAAAGTGAAGAATTTATTGGAGCCTATCTTCTTCTATCAATAGATCTGGATTGCTGGTTTTTATCTGTCTCCATCATCTCCTTGGCATGCCAATGCTATGTTTCTCCCTCCAGTAGTTCTTGATCTTGGAACCAAATTTGTCTTAACAGTTCCTTCGAATCTTGCTAAGAAGTTCATATTCATCAAGGGTCCCCATTGGGAGCCATGGATTAGTCCAGTTTGGAATTATCCTCCACTTGTTATATTCCATATGATATGTTCTGCAACGATTTCTCTACATGAAAAAAATAAATTCCAAAGCGCTGATCTCTTTGGGTTGTTTCTCAATTTTACTATCTTGCTTGGTTCCATACCATCAATGTATTTGCAGCAGAGGACTCTACTCCATAGCCCATTCTACTACTTATAATTCTCCAAACCACCTTTTCTCCTAACGCTTTATTCACATCGCCAATATCCTTGACTCATGTTCTTCCCCACAGCTTGGGTTTGCAAACTGTTTTCCTAGAAACTATAGGAAACCTATTTTTTCTTGAGTCCCTTCCCACAGATATTTCCTTTGCATTCTCTGGATTGTCTCCTCAACTGTGTTGTGAACTTCCATTATTGACATGAAGTACAGAAAGTGCTTGAAGAACTGTTGTCAGGAGTTGTAGTTTTTCTACTACTGATGGTCATTTCCCCTGCCAGCTTTCCAGCCTCCTTCTTATACTGTCAATTAGATCACTCGAGTTCTTTCCTCATTCTGCCTCTGAACAAAGGTATGCTGAGATGCCTGGGAGCAATTTTATTTAATATCACAAGACTCGACTTATTGCCATCTAAATTCTAGGGGGTATGTTTAGGCAAACAATGAAAAAAAAATGAGTGATTTTGTTTACTTCACCAGCTGTCCAGCAGGATTCTCATAGTCTTTTTAGAAATCTTAGAGAGTTCTTAGCCTCCGAGACAATTTAGGTCCCTGCAAGAACAATATCATCCAAAAATTGTTGGTGTAATTGTGTGCCTTCATGTTTCTGGCAGTCCCCTTGTTCTCCCTTCCTCCTCCTGATGTCCTGTCCAAGGCGTCAGCTGCAATGATGAAAAGGTACAGGGATAAGGGGTCCCCTTGTCGCAGTCCCTTTACACTAGCAAAGAAACCTGCAGGCACATTCAGAAGTACTGATAATTTCGGCATGGAGATACAAGCTTGAACCCATTCATACATTCTCCGGAAAAAGCAAATCTCCTTAGGACCTCTACTAGGAATGTTCAATCCAATGTGTCATATCCCTTAGCTATATCTAGTATAATTATCATACTAAACCTTTTACTTTTTCAAGTGGAGTGGACAAAGCCCCCTTGCTCGATTGACATATAACTTTGGCCCTGGGCACAAACCGCCGTAGTCTGTTGGCCATCAACTTGGCCATAATTTTATATGACGCATTACAGAGGACTAATGGTTTGGCAGCATCTAAAAGAGTTTTATAATTTGCGGCAGGGAAAAACAGTCGAAGTCAAAAAAAAATTAAAAAAATGTAAAACCAGCACAAACCAGACAATATATAAATAAAATAAACATTTACGTATAAGTTTACATCCTATACTTTAAGTTATATTTTATTTATATACTTTCAAGATGTTTGAGAGTGGTTTTGGTCCTCTAAGAGCTATATATTTCATACTTAGTCAGATTCCACGGTTTCAGACTTGGCCATATTTCAGGGTTTCAGAGTTTCAGACTTGGCCATATTTCAGGGTTTCAAGAATTCAAGGAGACATCATAGGAGGT
The DNA here is from genome assembly GCA_037957365.1 of Torreya grandis. Lineage (NCBI taxonomy): Eukaryota > Viridiplantae > Streptophyta > Pinopsida > Cupressales > Taxaceae > Torreya > Torreya grandis. The sequence continues at coordinate 3,455,863 of JARHVA010000826.1, forward strand.
ATGAAGGCTGCATGAAGGGATGTAGGTATGATAGAATAGTATGAGAAGATCTCTTGCAAGGTGCCACAAGCTGATCCCACCCCATTCCCAGTGCACCCCTTAAGGCATACACTCTGGGAGATTCAATGCACTAGCAAGCCCCTGCGAGAGAAAGCGCCAATAAATGATCAATTTGAAAAATAGTGGGAGTGGCATTCATGATTTTGAGGGCAATCTAGATGATTTATACTAGATTTGAATGTACATTGTCTTTGAAGTAATGAACGAATGAATACTATATATTTTTAAATGTTTTATCTTTTATAGACATTTTCATACTGGGTATTTTCAACCGTTTTACTAAAAAAAAAAATCATAGTGTATATCAAGCGTTTTACTAAAAAAATGAGTAATATATAGTATTCAAAAGATAAAACACTTTAAAATATATAGTATTCATTCATTCATTACTTCAAAGACAAAATGTGTGTGTATATGTATATGTGTGTGTATATATAATGTACGGACGTACCCACGGCGTTTCCAAATCAAGGTTTTTGAAAAATGGCGTTTTCGCATTTCTGAAACGTACCCATACCAGTATCAGTACCAAAACAACATAGATAATTTGGGAATAAGAGCCAAAAATGTGTCATTTATCTCTTCTAGATTCCCTAGCTTCTTGTACTACATCTATTACCTCCTCCTTGACTACTTCCAAACATGTTTGATAGAATCCTACCAAGAATCCATTTGGTTCCAATGCTTTGTTACCTTTCATGGACAAAATGGCAGCTTCCGCCTCAGTCTCTAAAATATGATGGAAGATAATCGCGTCGTCTGCCGGTGATATGCTAAATGGTATGGATTGGCATAGTCAGTCTTGGGCTTCTCCTTTATCTCCCTTCCCTGCATCCATCAGCAATCCTTTGACTTAATTCATTCCAATAATTTTACCCAGTTTGTGGTAGAATTAAGTATTTCTGTCTTCCTCTTTGAGCTAAGTTATTCTGTATTTTTGTCTCCTAATAGCTTCTTCTTCTAGAAATACTCTCTCCAGTTCTTGCCATGCTCTTTGATCTTCTTCTTGTAAGGATTCTAACAGCCCTTCCTTTTCAATTCTGCCCTGATTTACCTTCATTTTGGCCTCCAATGCTTCTCTGTTCCTAATTATGTTTCCAAATATTTTTCTATTCCATCTCTTCAATTCTTACTTTAGTCTTTTAAATTTGCAGGCTAACAGACATGTTTTGGTTCATTGCTCTTCAAGTGATTCATTCCATTATTTCTCGATATTTTCTTTAAAAATTGGTGATAGATCAACATTAACTCAAATCTAAAGGGGTTCCCCATTAGTGTATCCTCATTGTCAATGGAAAGACATATTGGCCAACTGTCTGGCGCATTAGCCTTTTACATCTTTGCACTAATGCCTATTCTGTCCATTCACCACACATCGTTCATGATATATCTATCCAGTCGTTCAACTATTGCCTCTCCTCCAAATCTTCTATTATCCGATGTATAGTTTCCCTTGATTCTGCATCCCATACCCCAAGATCATTAACAAATATATTGAAACTGCCCTGATCTAAGAATCTTTTTCTTCCTACTTTTCCTTTGTTCGCAGGGTGTAGTTTAAATCTCCTTCCAGGATCCATGGGATTCAGTTCTACCTTTCTCTAAACTCGGTCAATTCATGCCACACTTCCCTTTGTTGTGTTTTGATGGGGACATATATGTTGGCAAGGATGAATTCAAGGGATCCTATCTATCTTTCAACTCGAATCCTGATCCAGTGCTTTCTTTTTTCAGTCAAATCACATTAAACATTCCTAAGGTTCTACATTATCATCAGCCAACCTGAGCTTCCTTCTGCATGGCCTTCCATTTTCTTTGTCCCCTTCCAAATTCTTGGCCCAAAAACTTTCAAATTGATCGTGTTGGACTTGATTTCTTGAATCATAGTAATCGCAATTTTTTCTGCCTAGATATATCTTTTAAGGGGGGCATTCAAGCCTCATATATTCAATCATCATATGTGATTAGAAAAACTTATTAGTAATATATGGGAGCTTATTCTGATTCTATGTATTCCATCCTTCCAGCACTGGTAATTCCGCTTTGTATTTTCTCCCTATGCTTTGGGACTGCATCAGTTGTCCTTTTTATTAATGTTTTATCGTATAGCCATCTTCCTTATTTGAGATATGTCTTACGGTGTCTCTCTCTTTGGTCTCCTTTGTCTTCATCTTCATCCTCCAAAGTCTTTTTTTCCTTAATCATCTTTGGTCTTTTGTCCATATTTTCTGATTCCTTTCCAGGAATTTATGGAATGGGTTTTAGGTCTCCTCACTAGGCTCCTCCATTCTTTAGCTCTCAAATTGATTGGCAGTCCTAGTCACATTCCCTTGTACTTTCATTTCTTTGTTCTTTGCTTTGCTTCACGCTCCTCCTCCAATTGTGTTTCTTTTCATTTATCTAAATCCTTCCTTTTCTCCTCGCATAACTGCAGGCGGAGTTTGTTGGTAATCCCACACTAATGGGGCTGTGTTCATGGCATCTTCTGCACCAAAATCTTGTACCTGTTCATACAACATTTCCTTCATCGGTCTCCAGCCATGCTCTTTTGCATAAAAGTTTTCTTAGATCTAGCTGCAAAGGTATTCAGCTATAGAAAAAGGCCATTCTTTTTCTACTGGTTGTTTATATGCAAATTTATTTGCCTATGTTGTTTCATATTAACTTTAGACAGAATTCTCCCCAGAATTCCAATGGAAAATTCTGGATCTGGATCCAAACACGAGCTTCCGACCATGGCCCACCTTCAAAAATCTCTGCTCTATCTTATTCCAGTGTGAATACTACTATGAAAAATCCATTCGGCCATGTTTAGATACTAAATTCTCCTTTGGTGACCATTTTTTTCGCCCAAAATTCCTTGGCTCCATTTCTTTGATCCATGTTCCATTGAACTTGCCTGCCAATGCTTTCCTAGATAGGGTTTCCTTCTTTTGAGAAAACTGCCTCATTAAGTTTTACCACAGGCTCATGTTTTGCTACATTCAAGCAAGACCGAGAGGTAATAAAGGGTTTTTGTTTTTGTCCACAAAGCTCTTTAGGGCTTGGGCCATCATCCAAGCTGAACACGGGTCTGTTATTTGCTGCGTTTTTTCCTACAATATGCGCCAATTTTCAGGAGTTTAGTTTCCTTTGGTTGATTCTGCTAAGTCAATCCACATTTATTAAGAGGGAATGTACCATACATATACATATATCTATGTATATATAAAGAAATTATGATTTGAATATTGACAAAAGGAGATGGTGGATTTGTGAAAGCAAAATGGAGAAACTGGCGAGGGTTAGGTAGATAAAGATCGAAGTTGGAAGCAGAAGAAAATAAGCTATGTTGCTGATACGAATACGGATACAGATACAGGTACGAGAATCGAATACGTGGATACAGGAATTTTTTGGGGGGACTTGGATACATTTTTTGATACGGCCGTACAAAAAGATATATATAAATTAAAAATATAAAAAATATAGCCATATAATCAAAATTAACCACATAATATGCATAGAGGAAACAAAATAATTTAAATAACCACAAAACATACTCATAATTCAATGCCAAAGATAATAATATTCAATGGTCGAACCTAGATTAATTTTATAACAAGTACGTAGTGCAAATGTTACAATGTATGGACAAAAATAAAAACAAATCAGCATATTCATGATTCACTATATTCATTTTCGTCTTCGGCTGCAATGTCTTCATCATCATGTGGTTCATTAGAGCCACAACAAGCAGCAATGCCACTCCCACTAGCTCCTTAAACTCCTTGGCGCCAAATAGGTAGAGGTAATAGCGTAGGATTAGCAAAAGGAAGGAGTTTCAATCCTATGCAATTTAAAAAATGAAGATGAGAGAACAAATGTGCAATGAGCAGTAAAAAAGCAATGAAAGGTGAATGTGTTGTTTTCTTTTGATAAAATGAGTGTGAAAGCTGCTTTTATGGTTGAGAATATATTTTATTCTGTTTTTTATTGTTTTTGAAGTCCCTATTTGACTTTTAATCAAGTGAATTGAAATAAAAATGAAAAATACTGTTTTACCCAACATATACGCCTAGGATACGGGCAAGGTTCGCCTCTGCCCCTGTGGATACGCCCGGATACATCCCTGAACGTATTTGGCCGTATCCACAAGGGTAGGGGCATATGCTGCCCATACCCCCAATGTATCCTTGGACGTATCATATTCGGATATGTACCATATAGTACTCAGGGACCTGAGGAGCAGTATCCAATAATGTAGAAAACAAGTGAACAAGCACAATGGAATAGGATTTTAAAGAGCAAAAAAGAAGAAAGAAATAACAATGAATTAGATTATCTAGGAAACAAAGGTGAAAGGAAAAGAAAAGTAGCAAGAACCAACAAATTAGGGCACTATTTTCGAAGGATTCAAAATGGCCAAAGAAACCCCGGTACTGGTGATTAATGACAAAAAAGATAGAACCAAAGTTGGTATTTCCAACCAGCAAAACCCTAAATAGAAAATTAATATGCTATTGACCTACTATGGATGAATGTGTATATTGATGGAGAAAAATGGGGAATTTTGTAGAAACAAAATTCCTAGAAAAGGGTTTCTTACTACCCATGTTTGCAAGTTTGGAGGATAGAGATAGGGATTGCTAGAGAGGGCCTTCGTTTATGAAAATGAAGGATTATATTTACAGCAATGGATGCCAAAATTTGATCCAGGTAAGAAAATTATGAAAAAATCACTTTTGGGACATTTGGAATACATCAAAATTGTGGAATGACTCAATTTTTGTGAATATTGGAATTCTTATGGAGAGTTTGTTCGCATCGCCAATGTCACTAAGAAAAAATCTCTGGCCACCTATGCATGGATTTTTGTTAAAATAGATCTCTCCAAAACTCTTCAAAAAACAATTGAACTTTGCACATACTTGGGAAGTTGGCATGAGGAACTAGATTACAAATATTTGTCCTTAAGGTGCCATCTTTGTCGTGAAATAGGACATTTGGAAAGAGTTTGCCATAAATATAAGCTAATGCAACATTTAATAGTTAAAAAAAAAGACAATCTGGCCAAGTGGTAAGCTCTTGATAGTGAAAGCCTCAACATAGCATATTAAAAAAAAAAGAAAAAAGAAATTGGGTTCCACAGCAACAAGCAAGGTGAAGCAACAAACAGAAGGAGAACATCAAGAAATGGGTTCCTAAACAATTATCAAACAAAGAGAATAAAATAAATTATTAACTGAATCGCATAAATGTTTTGGCACTAAAGGAGGCTATTTTTTTCAAAAAACATAAAAGATTTAGACAAGCACCTCTACCAATAATTAGCAACACAAAAGAGTGATAAATGAAACATGGTATTGTCAACAAAATCAAAGCAAATTGCAGAGGACCAGGTGGATGAAGTTAATAAAATATTTGATATCAAAAAAATTGAAGAAAGAAAAGAGCAGCTTCAAGAAGACGAAATATCCCAGGAATAGGCCTCACAACAGAAAGAAATGGATATGAGATGCAATAAGAAGATAATAACTTGACACGTTACTCGATAAGGATAATCAAGAAACAAAATGAAGAGAAGGAAAATGGAGAAGTGGTTTTGGAAACTCAAATTCCAGATAAGGAGGTAAAAATTGCTAAGGAACCACATGCACTAGAAAATAGAGAAGACCCCCTGAGCAAACAAAAGAAAAATCAAAGAAACAGGCAAAGAAAGAGATGGATCTCCAGGAATTAATCCAACAGAATCTTAGGAGTAGAAATCAGGTCCAAAGCATGCCAGCAACAAACATTACCAAAGATGGGGGTAAAGCCAACAAGAGGAAGAAAAACCAATTGTAGAAAAAAGAAACACTGGTGCACAAGTTGAAACCATCAAGGGGAAGTCAAAAGAAAGTAAAGAGTATCATGGTGGAGATGATTCGGCTATACCAGCCGTGAAAATCATATGTTTGAATATCAAGGGCCTCAACGCCACAAATAAGAGTCACCTACTAAGGTAACCAATAGAGGAGAGACCAGACATTATGTTTTTTCAGGAAACCAAGATTGATGTGAAAGAACTTATCAACATTAAAATACTTAGTATAGAGGGCAAGTGAGATAGAAAGCCTTGCAGCAGAAGGAACAAATGGAGGTTTGAGCATGCTAGAGAATCCTAACAAGATTAAAGTGTCAAGTTGAATTTAGTTAACATTTCTAAAATATAATTTTCAAGGATTTGCTTAAAACCTTACAATATTTATTATTAAATGTACAATGGACCCATAGAAAGATGGTGAGAAAATTAAATGTTGGGAAGAACTACGAGACATTTGACAAGAGTATAAACATATAAACTGGATAATTTATAGAGATTTTAATGCAATTTTAAAACCAAGGGAGAAGAAAGGAGAAAACAGCCCTCTAGGAAATCTATGAAGGATGTCAATGTTTTGTGAAATGAATGGATTCTTTGGGATGCTGAACCAAGAGAACAGTAATTTAATTAGAGCAATAGAAGACAAGGAGGCCATTATAGAAGAAAAGTTGTAAAGGTTCCTAAGAAGTCCAAAAAGCTTGTTATCAACCACTAAGATGGACTCAAATATTATCGTGAAACCAAGATCAGATCATTGGCCAATATCTTTAAGCATTCAAGATGACAAAAAAAAGCATTCAAAATGACAATAAAAGCAGTCAAGCTGACAAAAAAAAGAGTACCCCTTTGAAATTCGAGATGATGTGAATCCAAGACCCAAAATTTCAAAATAAGCTAAAATAACTGTAGAAAATTGTAATGTCCCTTTTCGTAAATTAAAATAATATTCTAATTAAAATAAAAAGTATTTTTAAATACTTAAAAGTAAAATTAATAATATTACTCAGTGGCCAAAAATGTCGGCAACTTATGTTTTATTATTAAAATATAAATTAAGTGGAGTTTGAGTGGGAGGGATATAAAAGGAGATGGAAGAGCTCATTTGAGCACTATGTTATATTGATAATTTGAAATTATAAGTTTAAACACGAAAAAGCTTAGCTTATCCCCATTGGAGACGAAAACCTTCATGGGGACTGAATTAGGGATGGAGACCCTTACATTCAGCTAGGGCATCCTCATTCAAGGGTTGCAAAGCACTTCCATTGATCTGATTTGGCAGCACTTCTATCCATTTGGGCAGAATATTCACCATTCTTGGCACTTGACAGCAAGGGGCTTAATCATAGAGGGCGATGATTCCATTCTAGGGCAGTGCCAAGGGTATGGAGGCCACATTTGAGGGCAGCAAATAGTTGCAGGGTTTGATAGGGCAGCAACCTGCCACTTGAGGTTGGGCGATCCCCCCTTTGGGATCTTTTCGAGCATCTTCTAGAGTTGTTTCAAGCCTAAACTACAGCATTGTATATTTGATAATTTTTTGCTATTTTTATGAGCGTCTCCACCCATGTATTATCAGAAAATTCAAGGAAATAAAAAAACAATTTGACCTAGAGAGCAGCACCCATTTGGGAATTGAACCATGCATTTTGAAGGGTCAAAACAGGCCCAATTTGTAATCTAAATACACATAAGCAATGCTGGTATTTTTGTAATATTTTACGGCTATTTGATTGAAGAGAAAAATCAATTTTGGAATGTATTTCTCAATTGTATCAGTTCTGTAATTTATGAAAATTTGATTGAGAATATCAATATTTGTGCCCTAGATGCTCTTTTCCATAATTCAGTAATTTATGGCTAGGGTTTGAGCTCATTTAATTCAGATTTGCTTAAGTTTGTGTTAGGGTTTGATGTTGTGTTGTTAGGGATTGTTGGGAAACCCCTTTGCTTCAATTTCAGCCCTAAAAGGGACATTACAGTGGTATCAGGTCCAATTTGTAATCTAAATACACATAAGCAATGCTGGTATTTTTGTACTATTTTACGGCTATTTGATTGAAGAGAAAAATCAATTTTGGAATATATTTCTCAATTGTATCAGTTCTGTAATTTATGAAAATTTGATTGGGAATATCAATATTTGTGCCCTAGATGCTCTTTTCCATAATTCAGTAATTTATGGCTAGGGTTTGAGCTCATTTCATTCAGATTTGCATAAGTTTGTGTTAGGGTTTGATGTTGTGTTGTTAGGGATCGTTGAGAAACCCCTTTGCTTCAATTTCAGCCCTAAAAGGGACATTACAGTGGTATCAGAGCCATTTTCTGACCAGTTGTGGGTAGTGAGTTGTTTGCAGACTCTTCTTCATGCAGGGCAGTGACAAAGAGTTGAAGACAACCCTGGAAGCCATGGAAGAGATGTTGCAAGCTATGCAAGAATCTTGGGTGGAACTAAGGGCAATGGATCCCAAAGCATGGATGAAGCTTGTAGGGTTAAGCCCTAGACCTCCAGAAAAGAACACACGAAAAGATAAGATCCAAATTCCAAAACCCTGCAAAGGAGCGAAGGAATCAAGAAGCCAAGAAACAAATCTTGGAAAAGGAAATGCCATTGGCTGATTTCCTTAAGAATTCAACTGAAAAGAAGGGCATAAATGACACATGTGAGGCAGAATTTAATGATCCTTCATCAACAACAACAATGGATGCTAGGGTTAAAAGGAAACCAGATACCTTGCAAGCAAGCATGAAAGATATGATAAGGACCAAAAGGAGGTGTGATGATTGGCTAAGAAGAGCAAAATAGGCAAAGTTGATAGCCATTCAAGCAAGACAACACCTAAAGGAATTCAAAGAGAACTTGAGTTTATAGTTATTAAGGGTAAAATTCTGCCCTTTGAACAACAAAATACTAGCATTTCAAGGTCAGTCACCTTGGGGCAGCAAAATGAGCCCTATCAACAAGGTTTGGGGCAGCAAAAAGAGCTGCCAAAGATAGTTAAAAAAGAAGAAAATTTCGTTTTGCAAGATTGTGAAAAGAATTTGGTGGTTAAAGCCAAATTTACAAGTACTAATGTTTGTTTTCAGTTTGTTGGAATTTTCAGAACGTCTAAAGGTAAGCAATTTAATTGTCTTCATAGCAAGGATTTGTTGTATTACCATCATATCATACTATGTCCTTACAATATTTTGATTGTCATGACCAGTGTATTAAAAAATGTGGGTACCCGCAAAAACCCTTTTTTTCCAGTTGGAAGAGTGGACAACCGTTTAATCGTTGGCTGGTTACCAGGCTAAAAAACACGGATTTTTGGGGCCGGTTACACGCGAAAACCGTGGTTTTTTGGACTAGTAAGAACCTAATAAACATAAGCAAAACAAAAAAAAAATCGCAATTCCTTAATTTATTATGCCCCCTGTCTTTTTTTCCTTTTGTTGCTTCGTTGGGTCGGGATAGGTCAAGACTCAATTTTTTTCCTTTTGTTGGGTCGCTGTTGTGACTGAGTGGGTCATTTGGAAGCTGGCATTTGGCATTTGGAAGGTGTTTTGCATGACTACATCAATTAAGCTCCATTCACTGTTGTTGAGTGTTAAGAGTGGGAGGTCTTAGGATCCATTCCCTGGGATGACCACCCTCTAGCGTCGTTCCCACACTAAGCTACGAAGAGCTATTTTGTGAAAAGCATCCACACGCAACGGACTACCAACTCGGTGTTCAATGTCACAGGGGTCCGCATGTGGCTTGAAACTTGTGTTCCATGCAACGAGTCAAGTCCACATCATATGGCTAAGGATACTATTCACCATTGGTTTGATGATATTCCGATTATAAAAATGTCTTAACCCAACATTAAGCCTGGCAATGATAGCCTAGCGGTGAATGAGTTGAGTGTTAGGAGTGGGAGGTCTCAGGGTCCATATTCCCTAGGATGCCCACCCTCTAGCATCGTTCCAACACTAAGCTAAAACGAGCTATTTTGTGAAAAGTATCCACATGCAATGGACTATTGGCTCTGTGTTCACTGCGACAGGGGTTGGCACATGGCTTGAAACCTATGTTCAATGTGACGAGGCAAGTCCACTACCCATGGCTAGGGATACTATTCACCGTTGGTTTGATGACATTCTGATTATAAAAATGTCTTAACCCAACATTTTAGCCAATGAGATTTGAGTGAGTTGGTTAAGTGGTTTGGTTGTTTCAAGCCCCACCTAGATACAAAACTCTGGGAAGGCATACAAGGCCGGTTGTGACCATTGCTGCAATTTGGGCCATCCTTGGTCGTTGGAGTGATTCTCGATCCAATTGTGGCCACTGTTGAAAATTGGGCCAATTGTGGCTTGGTAGTTGTTGGTAATAGGTGGTAATATCTGGTACTTGTGGTAGTCATATCAAATGGGGATCTAAGCCCCGATTGTGTCCCAAACCGAGATTATGGTTCCAATCCAAAAGCCATTAACCTAGCAAAAGAGAAGAAATTAGGGAGGTTGTAATATTATCCTCACATTGTCGTCCACTGTTCCAGCTAGAAAAAAAAGGGTTTTCGCGGGATAATATTATCTAGATGCTATAATAATAGTCTAATAATAAATTATAATATATGAAATTTTAAAACTACTAAAAATTCTAAAATAAATTGGATAACTATAATGAATAATCAATGATTCTAATTTCTAATTCATGATTCGATAATGTATTTTTCAAAATACAGTAAATAGAACGTTATCACATCTTATCATATTTATTATTTTTATCTTATTCTCTCGAGTTTCGAAAGTTGAGTGTTTAATTAAATAATTTTTTGCCATTGTAACTTTGTAATCACTAATTTGAATCATATGATATTGGAACTTGCTAGGTTTGAGTTCCAACATCCAACACTGTTTGAAATTGCATATTGACATATTGTAAATTCAAAATGGCATCTGGTTCTCATGGCAATAACCGGCCAAAGAAGTCTGATGACCCAGCCTAGAAACATTGTGTTGAAGGCTCAAATCTCAACTATGTGATATGCAATCACTGTGGGTTTAAGATGAGTACAGGGATGAATCGCCTCAAATACCATAGCATGGATTCCAGGTTACGACCTGCGGCTCTGTGACAAAGCACCACCTGAGCCTCAAATGGAGATGGTTATCATATTTACCATGTTTGAAAAGTTCGAAAGTGAAAAAAAGTTCAAAAGTTCGGAATTTTGAAAAAAGTTCAGTTCGATAAGTTTGGTAGTTCAATTAGGAAACTTTTACAAATCATAAAAACATAAATATATCATACATGTTTGTAGAAGATAAACACAAATAAGTTGATCAATGATAACACATGATAAGACAATCCAATAGTGTTAAACTTCAATCTTCATTATTCAACATCATACATATAAAATATAACAATAAAGATTGTGAAATATCTTTTGTTTAACATTAAAGTTGTCAGCATTAACTAAAAATGGGAATGAAAATTAAACATCCCCAACATCAAACCCTGCAACTACACCAAAGTTATCACTAGCAACATCATCTAATCCTACACTAGTAGGCTCATCAACTACAACAATATTTTCTTCATCTTCAAAGCATGGTTCGTCAAGGCAAGAGTTGTCATCTTCATTTGCAAGAGAGTGAGTAAGCAATCGGAAATTGCTATGAACAAACACAAGATCAGAGAGATTTTGAGCCCCCAGTCGATTCCTCTTGTTAGTGTGAATTAAGACATGTCTAGTCCAGTTTCTTTCACATGCAAAAGCACTAGAACATTGGCTGAAGATTCGCACGGCAAGCGTCTACAACTGTGGAGTAGAATCCCCATAAGTTTGCCACCATTTAGATGGTTCCCACTTCACATTGTTTGCCTTTACTTCCTTGATACCAAACATTTTCAGTTGGTTCTTGAAAACACTAAGTTGTTGCCTCAATACTTCCTTCTCTTCTTCATCAATAAACAACCTGTCTATTGTTGCAAAAACACCTTTCATTATCTCTTCATCTGCCTCATGATTTACCTCTACTAATTTGGGATCTAAATAGCAAGCTGCCGCGTGTAGAGGACGATGTAACATCAACCATCTCTTGTCCACAATTTCCTAAATGTGTTCGACTTCTTCAACATTATCTGCAAATAACATTTGAATTTCTTCTTTTACTCTATTCATTCCCTCGTACACAAAGCCCATGCAAGGTTGATTTCCATCAACCATTCTGAAAATTCTAACAAGAGGCTCAAACACCATTATGATCTTCTTGGCCCCCTCCCAAAATGTGTCCCCTAAAATAGTTCTTTCAATATCTTTTGAATGGGCTTCTTTGGAAAGCTTTGACTCTATCCATTCGTCAGAAATCATCACATTTCTCAATGTTGTCCTCTCCTCTACCTCCCTTTGCAAAATAATAAAGTTGGTGGCAAATCTTGTTTCAGCAGGAGATAGAAGTTCGCGCTTTGAAAATGAACGATACAAGTTCAAAGTCAAGCGGTGATTGAGGATAAACTTAGAAACTTGTTTTCCTTCAATCACAATATTACTTACCCACTCTAATTTTGATAGATCTTCAAGCAAAAGATCCAACACATGTGCAGCGCATGGTGTCCAAAACATACGAGGAAATCTATCCATGAGTATATCACATTGCCCTTTACAATTCGCTGCATTACCTGTAATGATTTGAACAACATTCTCTTCTCCTACCTCCAAAATAGTTGATTCGATGCATTGAGAAATGAAAAGAAAAATTTTTTGTTCTTTACTTGTATCAATTGATTTTATAAACATAGCACCATCAGGGGATATTGCCATAATATTTAGAAGAGGTCTTCTTGAATTGGACCATCCATCACTTACTATTATGCACCCTGTTCTTTTCCAAAAAATTTTAATTCCATCTAGCTCAGTAGATATGGCTGCCACTTCCTCATCAAGAAGAGTAGTTCGTAATCTTAAATAGCTAGGCAGTTTGTAATCCTTCCCAAAATTAATAGCCGCATCTAGGAAGGTTTGGGAATGTGGAGAACGGATCACATTGAAAGGAATGGCCTCTACATAAAACAATCTTGTTACTAACCTGTCCACATCATGCTTTTCTTGTGGCCTCCACATTGACTTCAATGAACCCTGTGACTTTTAAATGCCACTTCCACTTCCACTTTCTTGGGCAAATGGTGATGCCGAGCAACTTGAACTATTGAAGGAGCCCATTTATGATATTGAATGTTGAATTTTAGCCGCCTTTGTATCTGAGGCCAATGATTCAGTGCGACTCACATTAAATTAAGCTTTCACTCGATTTATGAATTCTACATATTCTGGTTCCATTGAATTTTTATTTGCTGCCCCACAAACTATCACAGTTGAAGATCCTCCAAGATAATGGTAGCAAACTCTGGTTATACTCCCTGTGATATTCTCACTGCACAAGGTATATCTCATTTTTTTTTATCTTTATCATCTCTCTAAACAATGTACATCTCTAATGGGCGGCTTGACATGTTGAAGTTTTTAGAAATACATTGTTCATCCCTGCCCAATCCCCACTGCCTACCCAATACCCACTGGCGTCTAACACTGCTCTAATCTAGAATTTAGTGACTCCTCGAAGAAGCTTTGAATCCGCAAAATGAAAACAAAAAAAAATTAAATTAACTTATTAAATAATAAATAATAATACAAATAAATAATTTTAAATTGAAAAAATCTAAATATTATAAATTTATAATATTCATAATTATATAATATATACTAGTAAAATTATATAATCTTCTTTTAGAAATTATTATTTAAAAAACAAAATTTAAATTAATTTATTAAATAATAAATAATAATACAAATAAATAATTTTAAATTGAAAAAAACTAAATATTATAAATTTATAATATTAATAATATTCATAATTATATAATAGTAAAATTATATAATCTTTAATTTTTGTAATTATTATTTAAAGAACACAATTTAAATTAATTTATTAAATAATAAATAATTTTAAATTGAAAAAACTAAATATTATAAATTTATAATATTAATAATATTCATAATTATATAATATATAATATTACTATTATTAAATATAATTATTAATACTTTACTAATAGTAATTATACATTCAAAAGTTAAAACTAAAACAATACTGCAATAAAATCGTAACTTTTTAAAACTTTAAAAGAGAAAATTTTTTAAAAAAAAACCTAAATATATTAAACTTACATCACGTCGGGCAGTTTGCAAGGATCGATCGCTTTATGGTTTTGCCCTAAATTATCCGCTGAGCCGTCATTCACTCTGCGCAAAACGCCTAACCTATCCGCTGAGCCATCATGAGTGATTTGCTACCGCTTGTATTTCCCTACACAGTTCGTTGCCGCCACTTTTATTCTTCAGAGTTCCTAACATTCGTCGCCACCGACGCCGCTTCACTTGGTATTGCCCTACAGAGTTCGTGAAGACTGAAAGTGAAAATGGCAAACCGTAAAATAGTTTGGTGTTTATGGATCGCGAGCGACGGTGGTCGTACGAGGCAGTGTGTTTAAAGTTTAAATGTGGATTTTTTTTATTTTTGTTTTGTTAACCCCTGTTAATATTTTTTAATTTATTTTGTTAATAATTTTTTTTTTTAAATGATATGCGAATTTTACCGAACATGTTCATTTTTCTTATTATGTTCGGTCCGTACCCTTTTTTGACCATATTTGTACGAATATGGTAACTATGGTTGTTATGCTAGCAGCGTATGAGGAGAAAAAAAAATGACTGCTAATGCACTTGTAGCCATATCAAATAGGGGGCAGAAAGCGCTGAATCTGATGAGTTAGCAGCCTCTAGGTCTTCTATTGCCCCAAGAGTGATTCGAAGATGGGCCTCACCTAGTGCAGGCAGTGCAAGTTCACATTTACATGGTTTTTTTGTTCTTCAGAATACCTCTGGGACACAACCTTCACTCGAAGGTACTGCTTGGAACAAGGAACTACATAATGAAGCAAGGGTGGTAGTGGGAAAGTTTTGGTACCATAACAACATTCCATTCAATGTGGCGAGAAGCCCATACTGAGAGAATCTAATAACTGCTTTCACTGTTGCTAGGAAGTCGTTCAAAACCCCTACTCATGACTTGGGAGGCCCACTATTAAAGTATGTTGTGAAAGATACAAAGCTTATTCTAGATGAGCAAAGAAGATTATGGCACAAGAAGGGATGCAGCGTTTTGTTTGATGGGTGGATGGATGGACAGAACCGCACCTTGATTAATTTTCTAGTGGCTTCAAATGGATAGTTAGTGTTCTTGAAGTCCATTGATGCGTCTGATAAAGTGAAAAATGCATAAACTTTATGTGATATGTTGGACGAGGTAGTCATGGTGGTGGGTGTAGAGAACGTCGTCTAAGTTGGAACTAATAACGGAGCAACATATATAGTAGCAGAGAGACTTCTTGAGGAGAGACACCCATCACTTTTTTGGAGCCCATGCTCAACGCATTGCATTGATCTCCTACTCAAGGACATAGGAAACATGTCATAGGTGAAAAATGTGGTCAAAAAGGCGAGAGATATCACAAAGTACATCTACAATCATCCTCGAGTGTTGAGTTTAATGAGAGAGCATACCAACAAAAAAGAGCTAGTGCGATCAAGGGTCACAAGATTTGCTACGCACTTCATCACATTGCAGAGCATTGCAGTCTCCCTAACATCTCTTAGGCAGATGTTTATGAGCACACGGTGGATGGAGTCTCCATGTAACAAGAAGGCCGAAGGACAAAAGGTCAAAAAAACTATTTTTTGTGATGGATTTGAAAAGACCATGGATGAGCTCATAAAGGTAACTTTGGAATTAACCTTTTTTAGTTATAATTTTTTTTTTTTAAATAAACTCAAATTTATTTTAAGTTAAATTTTAAAATTATACGCTATTTGCTTTTAAGTGTCTGAGCCTTTGGTCCGAGTTCTTTGTTTGGTGGATGGAGAAAAGAATCAGATGAGGTATTTGTCTAAGGCCATGGACAGGGCCAAGGAGAGCATAGCAATTTTTTATGGGCAAAATAAAATATATATGTGAACCCATTTGGCCCCTGATTGATCATAGATGGAACAAGCAACTCTATCGACATATACGTGCAGCAGCCTACTATTTGAACACCAAGTTTTTTTTTGCAAATTAATTTAGAGCGGATGAAGTCATGGATGGCCTAAATACATGCATAGAGAGGATGGTGGTTGACGAAGCCATAAGAGACATAATTGTGGATGAGCTGCAGATTTATAAGAGTGCATAAGGTTGACTTTTTTCTTCACCTCTATGCATTCTAAGAACAACCCATCAACCAGGTAAAAAAACAAATTCAAATTTAGTCATTTATGATTGTCATTGTATCATTGTAATGTCGTTATTTCTTTATAAATGCACACCTAGTTGACTTACAAAGTTATAAATCTCTTGTTGCAGATTTGTGGTGAGAAGATTATGGTGCAAGGACACCAAATCTTCAAAAATTAGCCATCCGCATCTTGTCCCAACGATCTAGTGCTTCTGGGTGTGAAAGAAATTGGAGCATGTTTAATGCCATTAACACAAAGAAACGCAATACGCTGACAACACAATGCCTCAATGACCTTGTGTGTGAAACAAGTGGAAGGGATGGATAGTCATGAGACAATTGACTTGGATGATATTGATCCATATTTAGATTGGACCGTTGAGTCTGATGGTTTGCTCCAGGAGGCCATGTTTGTCGAGGTCGCAGATTTAGAGAGGAAAGTAGAAGAAGCTATACCAACAGGGGTGTTAGCAAATGAAAAGATATTTGTGAAAGCACTTGATGATATGATCAGTCAATCAATCTTATTTATGCAGTCCAAAATTGGTTACAAGCAACTGGTTATAGCAGTTATGGAGGTTTACTAGTTAGACCTTAACTAATTTTAGTTAAGTCTAATTACATTATTTAACACCCCCTCTTAATGACTAAACTAGAGACAACTCTAAGTTTGTCTTGAAACTTTACAAAAAAAATAAAACCAATAAGTTTAGTCATTAGATTTGTAGGTTGGTCTGTAGAAACACAGAAGTGAAGAGCAACGTCACTAGAATCAACCAATTGTCGAATGTAGTGATGATGTATCTCGACGTGTTTGGTGCAAGCATGAAAAAATAGGATTATTTACTAACTTCAATACGCTTTGATTATCACAAAATAGTGGAGTAGGTGTATATGAAGGAAGTTGCAAATCAGCAAAATTCCGACATAGCCAAATTGCTTCACAGTTGGCACTGACTACTGCTTTGTATTCTACTTCACTGGAAGAGAGAGCAACGGTATGTTGAAGCTTGCTCTGCTATGAAACAACTCCTAAACCAAAAGAAAACATATACCCAATGGTGGATTTACGAGTATCAATTGATCCTCCCCAATCAGACTCTGTATAACCAATCAATCTGAAATCTGCTATCCTCTGATAGAGAATGCCAAAGTCAAGAATTCCTTTGACATATCGCAAAACATGTTTTGTTGTCCAATGTACTAGTTTCAGTTGAGACAAAAACCGAGAAAGGTAGCTAACTACAAAACATAAATCTGGTCGAGTGGTGGTAAGATATCAAGCTGCCCACCAACTGTCTATATAATGATTCAATGACCAGTGATGAATCATCATGAGTTGACAATTTCAGCCCTACCTCCATAGGTGTAGAAGTTGAATTACAATCTATCATTCCAAACTTCTTCAGAATAGTGGCATACTTGCCCTGAGCAATGACAATGGAGTGGTCATGTCCCCAAAATTATACACCCAAACAATAGTGCAAGAAGCCCAAATCAGTCATATCAAAAGCAGTGCACAAATCTGATTTGACTTTCTGAATCGCTATGTCTCCACTACCTTTGATGGCAAGGTCATCAACATACACAATGTCATCATCGGTGTTTTTGATATAGAGATTTGGATCAGATGGACTTCGTCTAAATCCAAATTCTCGTAGATGCTGATCAATCTTGATGTACCAAGCTTGAGGGCACTGCTTCAGCCCATACAGAGACTTCACAAACTTGCAAAACAAATGATCACGCCAGGATCCTGAAAACCTTCAGGCTGCACCATGTATACTACATCCAGATCGCCATTAAGGAAAGCACTTTTGACATCCATTTGAAATACTTTCCAACCAAATTGAGACGCAATAGAAAGAAGCAACTGAAATGTGACCATTTTTGCAGTAGGAGTAAAAATTTCGTCGTAGTGTATTCCCTCATGTTGTGAAAATCTTTTCACAACAAGACGGGCTTTGTACTTGTCCAAAGTACCATCAACGTTGCATTTGACTTTGTACACCCATTTGCAGCCAATGGGTTGCTTCCCTAGAAGTAAATCCACCAATGTCCAGGTATTGTTTCTCATCAAGGCATCATATTCTGATTGCATCGCTTTCTCCCACTCAAGTTTGCCTTGTGCATCAAAATATCGTTGGGGATCTGAAATACTGAAAAGATCAAAAGCAAGAGTAAAATACATAAGCTCTTCATCATCAATTGAATCCACCACTGACTTACCTGGTTGCCAAGACCATGTATGAGATTGAGGAAGATCCCCTCACACATCCTATAGAGTGGTGTAATACCACTTGGGTCTCTTCTGTAACAATGAGTCTTGTACATGCTGATCATCAAACGGAGCAGTGGTCAACTTAGGTCGACGACATTGATAGACTAACAAAGTGTTAACTGTAGATTGCTACACTGAAGACTGTGAGGGTGTCTCCAACACATGTGGTTCCTCAGCTTTCTAAAGAAGTACAATACTAGAAACCTTTGAATTATTAGAGACAGCTTGATGATTACAAACAAAAAATGATTCTATTTCTTTTACATCAACATCCCAACAAATAATGATCTTGTTAGTAGACACATCTATTAGCCTATATGCCTTAGATTGAGTACTATAACCAGCAAAGAAATATGCAGCAGAACCAAAAACACGAAAATGTGTTACCTCAGGTTTGATGCTGGACCAAGGTTCTTTTGGAGTGATGTTCTCCAAAGCCTTACAGGGACTTCAGTGGAATAGGCTTCTTTCGAAGTGATGTTCTCCAAAGCGTTGCAGGGACTTCTGTTCAATATGTGGACTGTTGTATTTACTGCTTCTCTATAGTATTTATACGGCACACCTCTGTTACGAATCATGGATCGAGCCATCTCCATGCTTGTGCAATCCCCTCTTTCAACCACTCCATTCTGCTGCGGAGTGTATGGGGTTGTTAGCTACCGATGAATTCATTGTCGCAATAGTTCTAAAATTGCTTTAAAGTGAATTCTCCCCCATTGTCTCATCATAAGGTTTTGATCTGCCGACTTGTCTCATTTTCTACGGGTGCTTTCAATTTTACAAACTCAGCAAAAGGGTCAAACTTCTTTTTCAAGTAGTCCCACATTTTTCTAGAAAAATCATCTACAAATAACAAGAAATACCTTGCACCAAGAATGGTAGATGACTTCCAACATGGCTCACATAGAACTGCATGAACAAGATCAAGGAGCCCCATTGCTCTCTAGGCACCTTCAGTGGGAAAAGGTTTCCACTTATGTTTGCTAGCCAAACAACCTGCACATATATCCCGCTTGACCTAGATAGTAGGCAATCCAAGAACAATATTCGATCTTTGGAGTTTGGCCAAATACTAAAGATTGAGATGTCCAAATCTCTCATGCCATCCAACACTGGTATTATCCACCACAATTAATGCATTCAAACTGACAGTGGCAAGATCAACAAGTCTATACAAGCCATTTTGCCCAATGCCTAGGGCTATGATTTTATAATTTTTGATATCAGACACAATGCATTTCTTTCCTGAGAAATTAACTGTAATGTGAGGATTTTCAGTTAACTCACTGATTGATAGAAGATTTTTGTTCATCTTAAGTACATAACTAATATTCTTGACTATGAACTTTGCAGCACTATTCAATACAATGCGCATATCTCCTATCCCTTCTACAGCATGTGATCTACCATCACCAAAGAAAACTGAATCTGAAAAACTTTCTTTTGTAGTGAAATTTACGTACCAGTCTTTTCGACATGTAAAATGTCGTGATGCACCGAAATCAAAAAACCAATCATTGGTAGTCCTCTCATCAGAACATGATGCCATGAGAGCATATTCCTCAAATTCAGCTTCAACTACTGCCACATTTGCATTACCTTTTGCCTTCTTGTTATGTATTAGATCATAATGTCGTTTTCTGCATTCTTTCTTAATATGACCAAATTTTTGACAATAACATTTTACCTTGAATTTCGAGGAAGATGAAGACGTATCTGAATGTCTTTTCCATTTCCCATTGGATTGAGCAGCAAATGCACTTTTCGATTGGCCAGAACTGGACCCACTGAAGTGTGTCTACATGCGTTCTTTCTGCTGTAAATATGAACTCACCTGATCAAAAGTGAGAGTGTTACTCTCTATCATCAAGTGCAAAGCTTCCACAAACGATTCATACGAAGGTGTCACGGTGTTCAGACCACGAGCCACCATATCATCATCATCCACCTTTTTGTTGATCACTGAAAATTGGTCACAGAGATCTTTCATCCATAATAAATGCTCTAAGAGACCCACCTTCCGACATTTTTTTGAAAAATAACAGATTTTTCAAATAAAGTATTCGACTCTTCCCTGAAGTCTAGTACTTGTTTTTGAGACTGATCCATAGTGCACTTGCATATTCAGCATTTTGAAACTCCGGAATCATGTCATCTAACACAGAAAGTTTCAACAATAGAAAGGCTTCTTTATGACGTTTGTCATAATCGACAAAATTCGTTACCGATCGATGCTCTGTGTCAAATATAATCTTGTCGCAATCACAGAATTCCGCAATCGTCAAGATTTTATGACTCCGTACATTATAATTTTGCCCAATTAATTTTTGGGCCCCATGAAAGACAAGGTTTTGAATATTGGCCATTTTTCACTCCGAAAAATAATTTTTAACCAATAAAAAAAAAATCGTAAAATTGAACTATATCTTTTTTGCCCTGATTTCGTTCAATGTTCAAATACTCGGAAAAAAATATTATTAAAAAATTCGAAAAAAAAATTTGAACTCACGAAAATTTAGTTGGGGACTATGCCCGTCCTTTTGACTTTTTCTAGTGCCCTTGGTGTTTTTTGTGCAACCCTTCCTAACTGTGCTATGACTGGTGTGGGCGATTTGTTTCGTGCCCCAACCCCCAACCATGACTGCAAACTGCATTGCATGCCCTTCGTAATGATTGTCAAGCCCTTTGGTGACTATATACTCTGTGTCTCTTTCTGCACACAACTGAAGCTTGTCATTTTGGCTTTGACTAGTGCCCTTCCTGAGTTTGCTCATTTTGTTGGCGTTTTGTGCCCACATCCTTTCCATAACTGGCGTTTCTGTGCCCATCTCCACAATATTTCCACGACTGCAGACTTCAAAGCTTCCTGCATTTAAACTTCGATGGACTTTGTTGTGTTTTCTTGTCTCCTCCCGCATTCAACTTGAACGAGACTGTCTTCTTCCACCGATTCTTCTATGGTTGTGCCTTCGCAGACACACGAAAACCCTCCACGATTCTACAAAACGTGACTAAATTCGTTTCCACGACCTCTACAAACTTGTCAATAACTTTCTCTTCTTCCTCCTGTTCGTACCCTAAAACCAGGGTTTTCTCGAATGACAAATCACCCGTACCATTATGGCTTCCTCGAGTGGTGGCTCTGATACCACTCTTAGCAAATGAAAAGATGTTTGTGAAAGCACTTGGTGATATGATCAGTGCATCAATCTTATTTATGCAGTCCAAAATTGGTTACAAGCAACTAGTTATAGCAGTTATGGAGATTACTAGTTAGACCTTAACAAATTTTAGTTAAATCTAATTACATTATTTAACAAGGGGAAGCAAAGGCATTTAGAGGGGTTGGCGAGGTTTTGGAGTTGGATGATATGTTTGTGGATGATGTTCTAGTGGAGCAATCTTTACCTTTCAATTCTACGAAGCAACAAAGGAGTTGGAGAGAAGAACTTTCATGAGCCATTTTAGTCTTCTTTTTATTTAAAATAGAGCATTCGGCCCAAATATAAAGCATGTTTATGATTGTGAGATATGTGTTCTCTAAATCTTTATCATTTCTCTAAATTCATTTCATTTTTTTATGTATTTTATGAATTTCCATATTTTTTAAAATAACGATAAAAGTGTCGAGTAATTGTCGAGTCCCGAGTATGGGTCATAATTTTTTATTGTCGAGTAACCACGGTTCCCGTCTTTTTCTACTATGGTCATGTTGATCATGCTAACAATGAGGAGAAGATGAAGGCCACTAAATGGAGGAAAGATTTCTCCAAGAAGACTCAAGGATGGAAAGTTGCAAATTTTCAATATTGATGTGGGATCCAGGTGAAAATTACAGACTTAGTGTTGCTGTCATACAAATTCTAAGTTCATTTGCACCCATACAAATGGGTTGGCAAGCCCTTTCAATCATGGGAAGGAGCAAGTTCGAGTTGGTGACTATTGGGAAAGGATTTTCAGTCTTCTTTGAAGTGTTGTCAATCACTACAATGCTCCCAATTCATGTTTTTGCCCAAAGGTTTCAACTATGCAGCTGTTGTTTCATTTTCTAGTTGCTAACCTTGGTAAAATCAGATTATAAATTGTCATTTTCAAACTTGAATAACTGCAAACTTGATCATTTTAAGGCCATTGAATCATTACAAAACACTAATGAATGGTTCCAGCTAAAGAAAATGAAGACTTCAGCCAACATAGTTCATAATGAGGTGGAAAATCTAATAATTCATGGCTGCCCTAAGTTGTTTACAACTTGCATACAAATTGATTGGTGTCCTTCCTTGGAAAGAATGGCGTACAAGATCAATAAAGATCATCTCACAAAGGTAGGTGCACAAGTGATGATTCAATTGTTTTCTGAACCGCCAATAGACAACCTTGTTGATAGGGTTGAGATCTATACTTGCTGGTCTGAATTGTTCCATCTATCCGATAAGGCGCTATAACTTGAGGGTTGCACGGAAATTTTCAGACCATGGGAATAGGCTGCAAATTCTGAGTTGGGGCAGCCACTGCAACATGTGGGAATTCACCCCACTCCATATTTGGTAAGTATCAAAAATTCTAAAAAAAAATTGTTGAGACAGTCCATTTTTTGGAAACTCAGCCCATCCTAAGAGTTAAAAAATCTTAAAAAATCTTGGAAGAATGGGCGAGTTGAGGGCAGCCCAAGATGTGAAAGTGTCCCTAATTTGTTGTGCACTCACATGCCATCTAGGGTGTATGATTGTAAGGGGCTGCACATGTATGGAAGGGAACATTTGGCAAGATTGGTATTTTTTTGTCCATCATGGCAAGGCTGCCATCTTTTGGGGCAACCACATGATGATGGAGATGCAAGGAAAGTCACTTGGAGTGACAAAATTGGCCAGGACTCCTTCATTCCAAGCTTTGAAGATATCCACATGGAATTTTGGAAGATAGGCACTCAAGAGAATTTCAAAAAATGTGTGGTTTCAATTATGTTCAAGTTTACTTATTTCAAAAAAAATGGTTTCAATTATGTGAACCCTATCATAGGCTTAAAGCGAGAGCCTTAAGGATCATTGGAGGTTATAATGGGTGCTTAAGTGCTACCTTAAAGGAGCACTTCTCAGAAATGCGGGGGAGTCTTGGCTGGAAATGGAGTTTCCAGCAAGTAAGAATCGAGGATTCCACCAAGCAAGGAGGATGGCACATCCCTAAGGTGCATGTATGGTTAACAATGTCCAAGGGTACCATAGAGGGCAGCAACTGTACTTTTTTTTTTTACCATGCTACTCACAACAGTACCAGCTCATTTGGTATGAGCTTGAAGATCATCAAGTCCATGTTGAAGGTATGTTGTAAACGGAAACTTCCAAAGGGTGAGCTTTCGTTAAAAATTCTCATTAATGTGGATGATAAGAAGGTTGTTATGCATGATTACAGCCCACTAACCACTAGATACATAACCGTGTATGTAATCTCTTTTGTCAAATTGAAAAATCACATGTTCATTAGGAATGAGGAGTTGATTTCAGTCATTTTGGGAGTGTTTCCAGCCCATGGAATAGGTACAATTCTGAGTTTTAAGGCAAGTTTTGAGCATGATGGCAGTTATTCTCTGTTGGGTGCCATTTGGTACAGCATAAACAGCCCCTTAATGCCTTCTTGGTCAATCATAAACATGTTTCCAGCTGCCAATTGGGAAACGAGAGTGGTTAAGGGTGCAAACAAGGAAGGATATTTGAACCACTCTTATATGGCTTGGAAGGAGGAATGAAAAAAGGAGGCGGAGAGCTTTGGTTTTAACTAACATGTTTGCTTCTTGTGCAGAAAGTACAATGGGGACACTCATACCCCAAATTTCCGGAAGGTACCTTGTTGTAGAAAACATATTCAGCCCTCATGATGCCACTTTGGAATATGTTTCAGCTTGTCAAGTTACTGATCATTCATTAATTCCTTGCTCTAGGGGTGAAGTTATAGCAACTTGGAGGATTTTTAGTCTAGATGAATATACAAACAATAAATTTGTTGATGTTTTTTAAGGAGATACTGATGGCAGGTCTAAGGTAATAACTGATCTCTGCTTCAAAGAAGTTTTTAAGATTCACAGGCTGCCAAAGAACATCATTAGGAAGAAGAACAGCAAATATATGAGCTTGTTTTGGCAAGAGCTCTTTCATTCGACAAGTACAAGATCCAGATTATTGGAGCATTACATTGTATTTATTCACTTTGGCAAGATGGTACTTGGGCATTAGAGCTTGCATTTGCTTGAGGGCAAGCAAATTTATGAAGAGCAGACTGTAATGTCCTATTTTTCTAAATTAAAATAATATTCTAATTAAAATAAAAAGTATTTTTAAACATTGAAAAGTAAAATTAATAATATTACTAAGTGGCCAAAAATGTCGGCAACTTATGTTTTATTATTAAAAAATAAAGTAAGCGGGGTTTGAATGGGAAGTATATAAATGAAGATGGAGGAGCTCATTTGAGCATTCTGTTATGTGGATAATTTGAAATTATAAGTTTAAGCACGAAAAAGCTTAGCTTATCCCCTTTGGAGATGAAAACCTTCATGGGGACTGAAATAGGGATGGAAACCCTTACATTCAGCTAGGGCATCCTCATTCAAGAGTTGCAAAGCACTTCCATTGATCTGATTTGGCAACATTTACTATTCGTTTGGGCAGAATATTCACCATTCTTGGCACTTGGCAGCGAGTTTCATCATACAGGGTGGCAATTCCATTCTAGGGCAGCACCTAGGGTTTGGAGGCCACATTTGAGGGCAGCAAATAGTTGCAGGGTTTGGTAGGGCAGCAACCTGCCACTTGAGGTTGGGCAATCCCCCCTTTGGGGTCTTTCTGGGCATCTTCTAGGTTTGTTTCAAGCCTAAACTACAAAGTTGCATATTTGGTAATTTTCTGTTATTTTTATGAGTGGTTACAGCTATGTATTATCATAAAATTTAAGGAAATAAAACAGCAATTTGACCTAGAGAGCAGCACCCATTTGGGAATTGAACCATGCATTTTGAAGGGTCAAAACAGGCCCAATTTACAATTTGACTACACACAAGCAATGCTGGTATTTTTGTACTATTTTACAGCTATTTGATTGAAGAGAAAAATCAATTTTAGAATATATTTATGAGTTGTATCAGTTCTGTAATTTATGAAAATTTGATTGGGAATATCAATATTTGTGCCCTGGATGGTCTTTTCCATAATTCAGTAATTTATGGCTAGGGTTTGAGCTCATTTAATTCAGATTTGCATAAGTTCGTGTTAGAGTTTGATGTGTTCTTAGGATTTGTTGGAAAACCCTTTTGCTTCAACTTCAGCCCTAAAAGAGACATTACATGAATAGATGCAACGGGATCCAAATGGTATAAATTGACATTGAAACTTATGTGAACAAAAAGGCAAAGAATGGAAGAAAAAAACTTTATTGAAGTTCTGTAAAACAAGTAGTTCAGAAAAACATAAGGGATCAACGACACTTTGCATCAGAAAGAGAAAATATGGAAGGAGCTCAACAGGTTTCAAGAATTGAATAAAGTTTTTGGAAACAAAAGCCAAGAGTAAAATGGTTGGTGGGAGATAGAAATACATAATTCCTTCATCTATTATCAAAAGAAACAAAAACAAAATAAGCAAGCTAAAGATTCCAAAAGAGAAGATTATAGAAGACAATAAGGAAATGAAAAAAGCTGAAAATTATTTTAATGAAGAAAATAAGCAGCATGAAATGCTGCAAAATATTCCAACAATTCTGACAAATGAGGATAATAAATTGCTAATACAAGAAGGGGATCCAGAAGAAGTAAGAAAAGCAACAGCAAGTTTAGGTGTGGATAACGCCCCAGGTCTGGATGGATATAAACAAAAAATTTCCCACTAATTTTGGCGTATTGTGGGCTTGTAGGTAACAAACACAATAGAAGAATCCATAAAGGAAAAATCGCTTTTTGAAAGATTCGAATAATACTTTCCTACCCTTGAATCTAGAGAAGGGAGATGCGGAATTCTTTGATGCTTTCAAACACATATCTTTAAGTAATACAATTACTAAGATTCCAGCAAAAGTAATAGCAAATAGATTGAAAAAAAGTAATAAATGAGAAAAGGAGGTTTTGTGGCAGGAAGACAAATGTTAGATGGGATCTTGTAAACTCATGAATCTATTCATGAGATCCACCAATCAAGAAGCAAGGAATGATGATAAAACTAGATATGAACAAAACACATAAAAAAGTAAATTGGGACATTTTTATCAAAATACTAGAAACATTTGGCTTTGCACAAGATTGGGAGACATGGATTGAAACCTGCATAAGTACTATCTTTTCAATCCTTTTTTAATAATTTGTCATTTAGATGTATTCATGCATCAAAGGGTTTAACACAAAGATCCACTCTTTCCCTGCCTATTTTTTTAGTGGCAGAAGATCTCGAAAGGAAGATAAAGAAGGAACGGGAAGAAAGAAGAATTAAACGTCTAAGCACAACTTCCTTATTGGATCCAATATCCCGTTTTCAATTTGTTGATCATACTCTGATGAAAGGGGCTCCAGCTACTCAATAGAAAGTTTTTAAGATAACATTGGATATTTATTAAACTGCTATAGGTCAAAAAGTTAGCAAAAATAATCAAACGTAGGTACAATAGTACATTAGTATTAAATGTACATCAATACATAGTAGGTAGAATTTCACTCTAGAAAAAGGGAGGTTGTTCTGAAATGTTTGGAACACATTGAATTAGGTTTGGGTGTCTTTAAGACTTGAGCAAATCTGTTTTTAGCACCCCTTAGATCCTATGACCTGATTTTGAGCATGGATTGGCTGAAACAACATCAAGTGAAGCTTGATTGTTGCAGCAAGAAGGTGCAATGCCTTGATGACTGGGGTAATCCGGTGGAACTCAAACCATAATGAAGCTTGTGGATACAAAACTTCTATCAGCATTGCAGCTGAAAAGAGCTGTTAGAAAAGGCTGCAAATTGTGCATAGTGCAATTAAATAAGTTCTCTAAGGAGAAGGAGCCCATCTTAAGAGACTATCATGTGTTAAGGGAGTTCGAGGATATATTCCCCAAAGAGCTTTCGGGCTTGCCTCCTTGGAGGGAGTTCAATTTTTCTATTGATATAGTCCCTGGATCAGCACCGGCATCCAAAACACCATATAGGATGAATGTGGTTGATCCGAGGGAACTCAAAATTCAACTGCGTGAGCTGCTGGAAAAAGTGCTGATTAAGCCAAGTGTCTCGCCTTGGGGAGCCTTGTTGTCTTCATTAAGATACAAGATGGTACATTGAAGCTTTGCATTGACTATCGAATGCTCAATAAAATCACTATCAAGAATAAGTACCCCATTCCATGTAATGTCCCCATTTTCCGTAATACCGATTTGCCGGCATTTGTCCGGCTCCAATTTTGACCGAAGCAGCTTAGTGTTTTATGAGGGGAAATCCAAAGTTCTTGGAGTATGCAGGGTGTGTTCTACACGGATATTTGTTGTTGGCAGTGAACTCAATTGGTCTTTAGGTCTCCTATGACACTTTTTGAAGTGAATTCCGGCTTTTGGTGTGTTCTCCAAGATTCTTGGAAACAGCGTTTATTTATAGAAAGTCACATAATCGATCTCGATTATCATTATTCATCATCAATATCATTCCAGTATAATCAAATTTTGATTCCAATGTTGCCCCGCAGTTTCCAAAACTCGGGTGAATTATTGAGCTTTAATTTTATTATTTCACTAAGGTTGCTTAATTTTATAAAACAATTTAAAAAGCAACTTAGTATAAGAGTTCGTTGGAAAGGGTTTTAAATCATGGATGCTTGAAAAGAAGACATTGCATATCAAATATAATCATTATTTCATAAAAAGGGTCTTTTGGAGCACAAAAAGGGTTATTTTATTAAAAGCTGAATTTAAAAAAATATATTTTCTAGAAAGTTCGGAGGAAAAAGTATCAAAGGAGATTTAGAAAGCTCATTTGGATATGCAAATTATTTTTATTTCCTCTTGTGAAACCCTTGTGGTTTTATGGAATTGAACCTGGTTCATTTCAACCTTCTTGAAGACAAAAACCCACTTGGAGAAGATTAGTCACGGTGGAGAAAGATCCTCCCTAGTTAATACTGTATAATTCATTCAGAGTCATAGTTTGTGCAGGAAAGGTTTGCTGGTAGATTTACTTCAAAATCTATGCTTGTGTTGAATGTTGAATGTTTGAAGCAATTTCATACAGAGATTGCATGTGTGTTGAATGTTGTCGATTAGAGGGTTTGATGGTATGAAGTAGGTGGTAGAAGAGACTCACATGGGGGTCAAGCAGAATGGGATTGCAGCATTGAGACTGTTGAGATTAAAAAGAGTGGAAGGCAGTTGTAAGGGTGTCTTGGGTGGAATGCAGCACTATAGATGCCAAGCACTTAATGTTGGAAAAAGAGTTGAAGTCACAGCAGTAAGCTTTGTTGTTAGTGGCAGATTTCAAATAGATTGGAGTGGACCTCAGACAGAATTCTGAGTATAATCAGCGACATGTTAAATTTTGACACGCTACAGCTGAGTGTTTTGTATGATAGCAATCACCATTGTAGAAGTTACATCAGCTTCAAGCAATATTTTGATACAGAGTTGTAATCTCTCTATAATACATCCAATGAAGACTTCCAAGTTAGATTGATAAGCTCTCTATATTGTAACCTCATTCTTATGACAGCTGAGTGTATCGTTGCTGAATATTTATGCATGCAACGTGTTCGTTGAAATGTCTATGATATCTCTATGCATTGTGGATTTACGTGTTAAACCATTATTGTCACAAATTGCACTTTGAATGATCCCATACCAAAACACATTGAAAATACATTGAACTTCAATTAAATACAAGTGTTTGACGAAATGTATGCACTATAGAAATCAGAAATTTGTGAAATTTTTGGATAGAATCTTGGAAGGGTTCTTACATTCCAAGAATTGATGATCTTTTTGATCACATGAAAGAGATTGTTGTATTCTCTAAAATTGATCTTCGATCAGGGTAACACCAACTCCAAATCAAGGATGGGGATGTGCATAAAACAACCTTTAAAACAAGGTATGGTCATTATGAGTTCACGGTTTTGCCATTCGGCTTAACTAATAACCCTGCTACCTTTATGAATTTGATGAACAATATGTTCAAGGATTTTCTTGATCATTTTATGCTAGTGTTCGTGGATGAAATTTTGGTTTATTCCAAGAAGGAGGACCATGAGCAACACATGTGCTTAGTCTTGCAAAAGCTAAGGCAGCATAAGTTGTTTGGGAAGTTGTCCAAGAGCTCATTTTTCCAAAGTGAGATTCACTACTTGGGACACATCATCTCAAAGGAAGGTCTTTCAATGGACCCTTAAAAAATTTAAGCCTAAAAATGTGAATGAAGTGTGCAGCTTCATGGGTTTAGCAAGCTACCATAGAAGGTTTGTCGAAAACTCTTTTAAAATTGCTAACCCTGTCACTTCTTTACGGAAGAAAGGGAATAAATGTGTGTTCTCCTGAATGCGAGGAAGCCTTCTTGAACAGGATTCTAACTTCAGCTCCAACCTTGTTATACTAGAACCCAATGGAAATTTTGAGATCTGGGCTAATGCTTGTAAAGGGGGCATTGGAGCTATTTGGACTCAAGAAGGCAAGGTTGTTGTCTATGAGTCATGCAAGCTCAAGGTCCATGAGCATAACTATCCAACCCATGACTTGGAATCGGTTGTTGTGGTGCATACTCTCAAGCAATGGAAGCCCCTGTTTGGGAAACACTTTAAGATGAAATCTAATCACCGCAATCTTGTGCATCTGATTTTCCAAGATGCGCTGAATGCCAAGCAGCAAAAATCGTTGGAATTTATCAACTTTGATATTGACATTGCATATGTCAAAGGCAAGGAAAATAGAGTCGCTGATACACTCAGTTGAAGGACATATTTGATTGCAATATTAGTATTGAGGTCAAATTTTAATAATGTTGTTCTAGAACAGCAACAAACATACCCTCAATACAGCAAAATTATCTTTGAGTTAGCCAATAACCCTGTGGCAAAGGCTGCAACAAATTATTCCTTAGAATCAGATGGAATTTTGAGATACCAAGGCATAATTTTTGTTCTAAATTTTGCAAATCTGAGGGAGCAAATCCTAAATAAAGTGCATTCAACACCTCATTTTGCTCACTCAAGTGTCACCAAGATAACACAAGCGCTAAAAAGGTTCTATTTTGGGTTTGGCTTGAAAAAATCTCGCAATTTTTTGTGGCTAAATGTCTAGAATGCCAACGTGTTAAATCTTAGCACTGCCATCCAGGAGGCCTGTTGTATCCTCACAATGTTCCGAAAGAAAAATTGGCTGTAATCTCTATGGATTTCATCTCTGGACTGTCCAAATCTCAAGGCAGGCATGATACAATTCTAGTGGTGATTGATAAATTCACTAAAGTTGCCCATTTCATTGCCAGAAATCTTACCGATGGTGCCCCTGCACTTGCCAAGAAGTTTGTGACGAATGTTGTTCGTCTTCATGGTGTTCTCGAAGTCATTATATCTGACGACAAATTGTTTACTTCTTGGTTTTCGCAAACCTTGATATTTGTTTTTGGAACAAAATTGAACTTTAGTTCAGCATACCATCATAATACATATGGCCAAACTGAAATGTTGAATAAAGTGGTTGAAGACATGTTGAGAATGTATGTAATAGATCAGCAGTCTAAATGGGAAGACTACCTCCATTTAGTTTAATTTGCATACAATAACACCTACCATTTTGTTATAAAAAAAAGCCTTGTATGGGCAAGGGTGTAGAACTCCCCTTGGTTAGGATGGTCTGGAAAGTCGGGACATTGTTGGACCAGAAACTCTTCATGAGTATGATGAGCAAATGACTCTTATTAAGCAAAGGCTCAAAGTTGCCTC
Organism: Torreya grandis; assembly: GCA_037957365.1. NCBI lineage: Eukaryota > Viridiplantae > Streptophyta > Pinopsida > Cupressales > Taxaceae > Torreya > Torreya grandis. The sequence goes on from JARHVA010000826.1 coordinate 3,487,278, forward strand.
TAATAGGCAAAAGAGCTATGTTGATCTAAAACGATTACCCACAGAATTTGAGGTGCAGAATAAAGTAGTCTTGCGAATTAGACCTCAAAAGACCTCAATAAAGTTTGGCAAGACATCCAAGCTGGATGTCGATCCATTTGACATAGTAGAGAAGATCAGTCATGTTGCCTATCGTCTAGCTCTTCCTCCCGATCTCTAAAAAATACATGATGTGTTTCATGTGGCATTGTTATGCAACTATAATTTTGATACCTCTCATGTTCTGGATTGGAATAGTCGCCAGGTCACAGAAGAGGAGATGATTCAATCAGACCCCATCAAGATCATGGCCCATCGCAACATTGATCTGCGAAAAAAAAAAATCATCAAATTCTGGTCCAATGGGATCAACTGGGTGAGAGTAGTGCAACTTGGAAAGAGGAAAATCTTCCCAAACAGCATTACCCTCACATTTTTGTGTAGGCCTTGAAGACGGCGCCCCCTTTAAGGGAGGTAAATGGCATATCCGACCCAAGTAGACTATGATCTTATTGGCTATTTCACTATTTTGTGTGCTATTGTTATTGTTTATGAACTAGACCATCGTTGAACTGCATTTACGTTATCAGATCCATGTTCCATAATTCTGTTATGGCTTTATTACATTAGCTGGTTATGTTATTTTAGTATGATTTCATGATTATTTTTATATGTTGGTATTGTTGATGTTACTTCGTGATTGCAAGTAATAACCGACAGATGAGCTAGGTCTACACCTGGAAGGACCACCCGAACGTCATGCCCATCTCATACAAGTAAACGAAATTGAAAAGGTAATTGTGCAAGATCAATGTGTCTAGCAAGTCTTGTCTTGTCAGTTTTGTAACATCGTGTATTGTTGTTCTTGCTTGAGTAATATATGTGATGTAGGCAATTGTCATTGGCATGTGGCCAATTGTGTTGTTGTAGAGTGTTAATGTGTAAGAGGTGATACCTTGGGGTCTATCACCTTACTACACATCAACTCTAGCTTGGTTTTGAAAGCCTTTTTGGAAGGCAAGCAAATGTTTTGGAAACTTTGTTTTGGCCACTAAAATTGACCATTGAGAGGAAAATTATTGATTTCTAAGGTTTGAAACATAATGCTTGACTAAGACCCACGAAGGGGGTCATGGTAAGTATTACCAAGCATTTGACTTGCATGGAATTTGTTTAATCGTATTTTAATGATTAGTGTTTTTGTTCATTCGAACGACAATTAGGCAAAGAGTGGCATTCATGTGGGCCATTAATTTGTCTTGTTCAACTGCTGGAAATTTCAAAGGGAACCTAGGGTTCCATGGCTCGCCATGCACAAGCCACCACTGCACTAAAGACCCTGACTATTTTGGGAAACCATAATGGAACTTATGGAACAATGGCGGCAACATGGAGTTGGAAACGGAAAAAGAAGGAAAATGGTAACAGGAAAAGGGAGGACGGTTGTTGGAAAGAGCACGAAAAAGAGAGAAAAACAAAGAGTGGGGTGTGACGAAATTTGTTGAGTTTTAGTTTGCAAAGTAAGTTTTGAACCCTTGGTCTTGCTCTCTCCCATTTTTGAAATGTTGTAGTTAATAAAGCTTTCTCTTTTCCATTTTCCATTTTTCCATTCGTGTTGTTGAGCTGGTTTCGAAGGGTTGTGTGAACAAAATGAGCTATTGGCCCTTTTGTTTGTGCAAGGGGCGAAACTCTAGCACAGGTCTTTGAGTGTCCATTTGCAAAGTTTGGTTGTTGGGTTATTGACCAAATGCAAAACAATGAAATGTGGAATGTTGTTTCCACTGTGGAGTGATTTCGAGCTTATCTCGCCCATATATGGCATATTGATAGTTGATGATCTCAGCCACGAATGCATTTAGTCTTTGTATGGGACTATGTTGGTGTATTATGTGATGGGTTCTTAATTGATTTATCATTGTATGTTCGAGTCTCTTTGTAATGGACTTGGTCTCGCACTTGCTTTTCTTGTTTCATTTTCTAGTATGTTTTGTGGATGGTTTTCACTTTTCAAGTTTTTCCTTGCAGCGCCAGAGCGATGAATGGGCTGGGTAGGAATTTTTCCTGCCTCATGGATAGGCTCATTGGTGTCATTTGAGTCCTCCATTTAATCTCGACTCCAAAAGAAGAGATAAATTTGTGGAAGTGGGAACAGTTGTTTCATTAACTCGTACCAATGACTGATTGAAGCACACGAAAACCATTTTGTATGACTTAACTTCCAAAATTCTTGTAATTGTAAGTCAGTGACTGTGCAGTATTATGATTTGTAAACGTATGATAACAGACTGGTTTATATATTGTTGAATGCAATTCGAAATTTCTTATGGTTTAAAGACTTTAACCATTAATGTTATGAATCAATCTGCCTAGATGTCCTTGTGTTGTTCATTTTAATTACTATTGAGATGCATTTGATTACAACCTTGTATTATTGGTGATATGGCTGGAGTGAACACCTATGCCTTTTATATAGGGTCTGTGCATCGAAGGGTTGATATTAAGGAATCTTTTGGTTATGAAACCTTGTATGGCTTGGACGTGTTTGGGTTGTACATTGGTGGAAGTCTTAACTCAATCATATGTAAATGTTGTTATGTCTCATTTGCCTTATGTATCTATATATGATGATAGAATTGCATTGGATTTATTTGACTGTTGGTTCATAATCATATTGTGCTATTAAGTATTGAATGGATCATTTGGAATAAACGGCAAGGATAAATAGATTTGGCAATAGGTTTAGTTTGTCTTCCATTCAATGGGTGAAATTATTATTTTGTTTAACATAGGCTGAGTTGTATGCTTGAGTGGATAGCGAACTATTTGGTTATGATTCCGAGCACGTCATTGCTTTATGACTTAGCTGAGTCTATATACTCCTTTGGCTCGAAGTTGTTATTATGTGATCTTTAATTGGTCTTCATTCATCAAATGTACAATTGTCGCATGCATTCTGAAGTTGTAATTGTCTTAAGCTCTAGGGGCAGTTATGATGGGTATTCACACATGAATGATTATGATGTCTTTTGTACCCTTTTGGTTAATGCATGTTTAATTTAAAATGAATAAGGTGATTGAGAAAACTTGGTTTATGATTAAATGTTTGTTAGTGGCAAATTGAATCCAAAACCTAAATTTCACCTATTCGTTGTGAAAAGCCTACAAACAAAGGCAAAGTAGCAATTTGGGGTTAAAACGGTTTTTGGTAAACTCGAATTCTGAAATCAAATTCAATTGCTTTATTGAATGTTAATGCCTTAAGCAAAGTGTTAATTTGGATTTGAATTAAGGATGTGATAATGTAATTTATTCTCAGTTGTGGTAAAACTAATTATATGTTTTAAATATAGAAGGATAAATATGGAAATGCAATCAATGATTAGTGGAAGGTCGATGAGTCATAATCGATTCAACTAATAAATCTCTCCACGAGACTGCGAGTGGTTCAGTTGTTGACATTAAGTGTCTTAGTTCTATTGGAAATCTGTAATGCCTCCAAGGGGGTGGGATTGCTTATCAAGGCTTCAATGTAAACGCATTAAACTTGCTGAGAAGAGAATGATAACCTCTCCCTAATCGGCAAGATATTATTAATTTTCATTAATGTTGTGTTTTAGTGCTATTGACTTCCTTTGAGGATAACATACTTATTAAATTGATTTTTGTTGGTTTTTAAAACAATTAACGTTGTTCATAAAGCATGTGGAAGCTTATATAAGCATAATGTTTATTAAAAGGGACAAGTAAGACCACTGGATGTTATCACATGAGGTTGTCTTCTTGTAGAAGCATGTACCCTCATGACTTGCAGTTGGTCTTTAGTAGCTCCTTTTCATAAACTAAAAGTTAATTATGCTCAATGAGAACATGTGCGAGTGTTTGATTATGCATGCATTACATTTAGTTGTCAAGAGGATAATGATATAACTCTGATTTATTATATTCATTAATGATGGTACTCTAGTTTAGTTCTTACCCTAGGATGTTTAATCAAGTTGATGTAAGGACTATAGTGGTTTCGATAAACCGCTAACAGCAGTACAATCTATTGTGATAAGAGCAAACATGCTAGTGTTAGTGCTCTAGAGAAGCATGATAATGCTTGTGCTTATATGCGAGCAAGTAGATGCTGACTACCGAATATGGTGAGCCTAGCTGATTCTACTTGAATATCACATTGACATGGTACATCAACCTAGTGCCTAGTGCGTGCAGTTGTTGGAAATGCCTTCAGTTCAAAGGGGTTGATTGTTAGAATTTGGGACTCACAACCCTAGAACTAAAAAATAATTGTAGTTGGGTTTGGGAATTTGTGACAGTTAGGGGACAACAGTCCATAACCTCAATACACACTATCTAATACAACTGTACATTATAATGTTTATTAATGACATGTGATTGCATAATCACATCATTATACATGTTTTGGGAGCATCCCCAAGAGATGTCTACACCAAAGAATATAAATGGAAGGCATCCAAACCAGATGGTGTCAGCTCACATATACATTTATTGTAAGGTCCAAGACATTTTTTTTAAATCATGCCAACAATAACCATGTACAATACTTACATTGAATACAGCTTTTACTTAACAATCATAATTTTCCATAGTTCTTAGAAGCTTATAAATAGTACTAAGCTCTTTGTTACAAAAAGTGTTTTAGATATGCATTACAAGAAATAAAACCAATCTCGATTAAATTCTATTTAAATTCAAATAAAATATATAAATTTTTAATTTCATCCATCTGATTCATTTATACAGTTGCATCCATGGACGTGAAATTTCAAGTTTGGAGCATAATATTAACAATAATTACAAACTCGCTAAGAGAATAATATAGTTTCTTCTGTAAAGGATTTAAGGAACCTGTTCTATAAAACAATAAAATGCTTCTGTACGCAGTGCAAGTTTCAGATATTCTGAAAGCTTGAACATTCATTCTTAATAGTATTCAGGTTCAATAATTCAAACTCCTTCTGAATAAAGTATATAAATGACTGACTTCTTAAGAAAAACAAATGAAATTAGCATGTTAAAAAAATTCAAACTAATTTGAACAACACATGAACCTTTAATTTTATTTACATGGGCAATACTATGTTTTTTTCATGTTTCATATTCTCTGAGAACCTCTTTTCTGCAATTTTAAATTTTTGTTTTCATTTTATACTTAGTTTTCTAGAATCATCCCCACTGAATGAAGAAGCTAGAAACTACTTTCTTGGAAAACGATCATCTATCAGTACATGCTTTTTATTGAAATCATTTCCTGTTTTCCACATATAATTTCAAATTCTTAAGAATACTCTCTTACCAATAATAAGGTAATTCCCTTGGAAAAATAAAAAGGGAATTCTCTTCGAACTTTTCATGTGTCATTGCAAAAAACAATGTTTCACCAGGTCTGCTTTTTGGAGGGACGGAAAGAAAATAATGCAACAAAGGGACTTCCTAGAAGTACTTCCAAAATCATAGAAACAATATTTGAATAGAAAAATGGGATAGCAGGATGGGAACTGGACAAGATACCAAAGGGTAGGAACAAGTTCCCGTGGAACATAGCTAAATATATGATGAATCTCCGCTAGAAGTTTATCAAGGTCCTTTGTGCTCAATGAGAGCTGTGCATTTTGTGAATTTCTTGTTTTTCCTACATTGTTTCCCAGAGTTAGAATAATAATTGACTTAGAATGGTGAATACATAAGTCAAATGAGGAGTTTGTTTCATCAAGATGAAGCTATAGTTAATGGGAGCCTGATCCACATGCAACACACTGAAAAACCAGCAACAGGAGGAAACTGGTCATGAATAGAACAGCAGAATGTTCAAGCGCCAGGAACTTAAAGTTAATGTTCATGACAAGAAAATATGAGTAAAACAAGCCATATCAAAATAAATATCTTATTACAAACAGTTTGATCCCTTCAATTACCATTCTCTAGTATATATTTGAATCACCTGGCATCATGTACCTGTACTACAAATGTATTTTGGGGAGCCAGTCTTTTTATTGCACTCGCAATTGAAATTGTGTCCCGACCAGATGCAACCACCAACAAGGGTCCCTCTCTGTTGGAACCAAAATAGATGTCAGATTAGCAAGGCCCTTTAATCAATATAAATATATAATACAAATAGCATCAAGGACAAAAGCACATTATAACAGAGAAAAAATATCTGCAGCATCAGGAGCAGCAGCACATTATCATATAATACAAAATAAATAAGCTTGAAAAGGAGCGCACCAAAAGTGCGAGCATATCAATGAAGATCAAATCAAAATGTAAACAAGTATTGAAAAAGGATGCACTTGTCACAAACATCAACAAAAACGCTGTTATCTTAAAAAGAAAGAAACAGAAAATATATTGTGTCCAAAAATGACCAAAGTACGTAAATGGGACTCAAAAAGGGTACCTTCTATCGAGGAAGCATCAATCAAACACCAATTGAGTCCTTTGATGCAGCTGGGATAACTCCTCAAATCATCAAAACCAAGAAGATCTTGCATATGTGGCCTTGACAGCCACTGCATATCACCTAACCCATCCTAGAACAAGGGCAGCTTATAAGTGCAAAGCATGGTCTCGACCATTGAAGATCTAAATCAAAGTCTATTTTATGATCGCAGAGAGTTCAAGAGTCAAGATGTGTTTGAAATTCCATACAAAATTGGACTCTGCAGAAGATGCTGCGATTTGCAGGATGAAATGCTGGCAATTGCAGAGGTTTGACAAACCCTAGTTGATTTGCAAGACAAACTGGTACACTATATGGTCAAATTGGTTGATTTTGCAGAGCAATCAAAGCATGAGATGAATGGAGAAAGGCAAACACTCAAAGTCCAGTATTCATCATAAATTCTGCAAATGCCAAAATTATCCACAGCATTTTTATATTTTGTTTCTAAATGGTAAACACATAGAACAAAAATCAACTCTGGAGATATAAGAAGACAATTCTGGTTAATTATCAAAAAAGGAATCACGACATACATAATTTTCTGTCTGTTGCAGCTAATGATTACAACCCACATTATTTTCTCTTGCTCTTTTGTTGCTTGGTTTAAGGGTTTTGACTGGGACTGAATATCTCAAATCTGTGAAGTCTTCTGTTGTCAGATGCTCCGAAATTAAATGGTAAAAAACTACACTATCTGGAGTCATAACATAGTTGATAAATATCATTATCATTTATAATAGAATTGAAGTGCTAAAGCGGGGAGGGCATCCAATGACTTTTCATTCAGAATCCTTGTAACAAGCCAGACTCAAGTCATTATTTTCTCAGTAAAGAAGTCAATCACATAGTGATCACTGACCACTTTTGTTCTTTAACTCTTCGTCTAAAATTCATGAACATCAACATTCGATGTAGGCATCTTACATTCAGCATTTTCATTTAGTATCCAAGTACAAGAAGGGCATCGCCAACAAAGCAGCAGACCACCTTAGTCGTCATCCTCCTAAAATACTAAGCACGTTGGATGCTCAGTGTGCAGCTTATGAAAAGTGGAAAAATATTTATTTCATGTATCCTCAAAGTGGTTTGATCGTTGATGATTTGCAGCAACTTACATTCATTACACCAGACATCTTTCCTTACATATAGTATGAGGCATTGGTTGTGTAAGTTCTATTAAAGGACACTCACTCATCCTCCTATGGTGTACACGTTGGAGTATAAAAGACCTTACAGTGTCTTGAGCATCATTTTTATTGGCCGCCTGTGCCAAAAATTCTTATGATCTCTTTGTAAATAGTCTTTCTTCCAATTGGAAGCTTAAGATCATATCAGTCATTATCGGTACGTTGGCAATCATTGGGAACCTATTTCCAGGAATCGAACTCAATGGTATGGCTACCACTCATCACTAACGAGACTGCAATTTTGTTATGATTGTTCTCTAAAATGGCAGTGTTTATGCCATGCACCAAGATGTTTGATTTCCGAAAGTTAAGTTCTTTTTCAAGCATGTTTCAAGCAATAATGGGCTATCAATCGCTATCATTTCATATCATGACTCATGCTTCTTGAGAAAATTGGTTATCATTGTGAAAGCTACTGGGTTGACAATGGTGCTTCATTACATCATTTCATCCGCAGACTGATGGTCGCACTAAGGTTGCCAATCGCATCGTAGACCATGCTCTTTGTATTATCATCAATAGAGTAAGCAATGGGACTACATACATGTTGTTCAACATAGCTACAACTGGGCTATGTCAAAAACTGAAGAGGACATTTGAAAGATATAGAAAATAATATTCTACAAAAGAAAATATATCAAACTATAAGGCTATATTGCAGTAACGAGAATACATGTATCGAACAACAATCTTCCACCAAAAAGGAGAGTCAAAGATAACTCCTGAACATAAAATCCAAAGAATTGTCTGCATGAAATAGTGCTACAACCATAGCCCATCATGTGCATTGCGATATGTGTCTCTGATCCATAGTTTAAATACTCGGCGAGTACTCACTGAGTGGTCGAGTACTTGCTGAGCGAGACCACAGGGGAGTAATGGCAGGAAATAATCGCGAGATTTTTTGCTTTGGGCCTATGGCGAGTACTGACACATTACTCGCTGAGTACTTGAGAGTAATCGCAAATAGTCAGCGAGTACTATGCTAGTACTCGCAATAGGCTGCAAGTACTGTGTCCCACGGCCAAAATGCTTTCATAACACAAAAAACACGCACAGAACCCTTCAAACACGTCTAGAACGCTGAAAAAATGTGAGATACAAATAGAACTTTGTCCTTTATAAGCATACATACCCCCACAATATAATCACACAACATTTGGAGCGAATTGGAGGGAGCAAATTTGAGCAAACTCGATTTCCAAGTTAGTTTGTTTTTTTTTCCCCAAAACATGTAAATTCTTTGTAATTTATTTTTAAACATGTTTGTCAAATTTACATGCATTTCATTCAATTCCATAATTGTTATTCACAATTTATGCATGTTTTTCAGAATTTTTGAATAAAATTGTTTTTTTTACTGTTAACCTAAAAATTTATGGTTTACATTTATTTTAGATGTCATTTTAAATGATTTTGAAATTTTATCATATGCATAAGCCCTAGGGTTTGGTGTTTGCATTTACAAGTTTACGATATAAGCTTGTTTGTTTTTTTAATGTTGTTTTGAACATGTTGCAGGTTTACTGTTAGCATACAATGGCATTCAACACTGCATTAAGGTCAAAATCAGTCAGTGGCAGCCATTCGACTCCCCCAATACTCACACCACTTCTTGGAAGTATGCCATACAGGTTGGAATGTCCCAGTCGATTGTGATTTGTACGTTTTGATCAAAGAAGATTTTTTGAGGCATCAATCGCTTCAAGTACCATCTTGCATGCATTGCTTGTCGCGGTGTCATGCCTTGTCTCAGTGTAATGGAAGAGGTAAAATGAGAGATAGTTGTAGACTTTGCATTTCTAGATGAAAATAAATTAGAGGGCAAGGATACAAGCAACCTTAACAACAGTCATTACTCACGCATCGAAAGAGGAAATTGAGGCAGCTATGACAAAAATTGTGGGCTCTAGTCATGGTCTACATATGCGAAGCACATCCACCTCCAATTCGAGTAAAACCCAAATACACGATTTTTTTGTGCCTAGAAACATACCTGGGGCACAACCTTCACTACAAGATACAACATAGAACAAGGAGGCGCATGTGAAAACAAATAAGGCATGTGCAAATTTTTGGTACTTCAACAACCATCCATTAAACGTAGCAAGGAGCCCATACTAGGAATATTTGGTGACGACATTGACAGTTGCTAGGAAAGGGTACAACACACCCTCTCCAAGAGACTTAAGTGGAAGGTTGCTCCAGAATGCACTTGAAGATGCAAAGTTAATTTTGGAAGATCAAAAGCGGTTGTGGCAAAAATTTGGATGCACCTTTCTTTCCGATAGAAGGATAGAAAGAACCACAACCTCGTCAATTCTATGGCAACTTCAAATGGTGAGATGGTTTTTCTAAAGTCAATTGATGTCTCTAACAAAATAAAAAATGCAAAAACTATGAGCCTAATACTCGAAGTTGTCTTAGAGGTGCGCATCGAGAATGTTGTGAAAGTTATCACAGACAATGCAACAACATATGTGGTGGCTGGAAATCTTCTTTAGGAGAGGCATTTATCACTCTTTGGACCCCTTGTGCAACCCATTGCCTTGACCTTCTTTTGGAGGACATAGGCAAAATTGATTGGGTAAGACCGATTGCAGAGGAACCCAGAAACATCATCAAATATATTTATAATCACCCTTGGGTTCTCAGCGTGATGGGAGATCACACCAAGGGGAAAGAGCTTGTGCCAGCAAGTGTCACAAGGTTTGCAACGAACTTTTTTGCATTGCAAAGTATTTGTAATTTGTTGACAGTTTTGAAGCAGATGTTTGTGAGTCAAGCATGGCTGGACTCATCATATTCAAAGAAAGTTGGAGACAAGATTGCAAAGGCGGTTTTCAATGAGGCCTTTGCAAAGAGAGCTAGAGAGATCATCAAGGTAACTTCAAATTTCAATTTAAATTTTAAGTCGGGTCCTTTATTTTCAATTTTTTTGAAGTATTTATTTTATTTGTATGTTTGTAACTTTAATTTGTTCGCAACTTTGTAGATTTTGGAGCCTTTGATGAGGATTTAGCACTTGGTGGATGGGGAACAAAACCCAATGAGTTACATTTATAAGGCCATGAATAGGGCCAAATAGGCCATCCAAAACTTTTATTGGTGGATAGTGTCAAATTTTATCTCATTTGGGAGATGACTGATCAGAGGTGGAACGATCAACTCCACCAACCAATCCATGCAGTAGGGTACTACCTTAACCCAAAGTTTTTCTACTCCAATGGCTTCACAAAAGCTAATGAGAAGGTTATGGAGAGCCTCTCAACATACATTGAAAGTATGACACACAAAGTTGAGGTGAGGGACCTCATTATTTTAGACTTGTAGAACTACAAGTAGGCTAAAAGGCTCTTTTCTTCAGCACTAGCTATTCGAGGGAGATCCAAGCAGTCCCCGGGTAATAAAAAATAATGTCTTTACCTATACCTTAGAAGTTACAAATTGACAATTATTAATAATTTAATTACTTACAAACTTTTGAATATCTTGTTTACAGAGGACGAGATTGTTGATTTCAAGAGGCAAGCTATGGAGGGTGCAGCAAAAGGAGAGATTGGATTGGATGAAATCCTTGTAGCTTTCAAAGATGAGGCCAAAGAGGAGTCACAACCACCTAGTACTAGGGTGGAACCACAGGGGCAACATTCTAGACAGAGCAAGGAGGGGCAGTCGAGTGAGAGAACTAGAATCTCTTAGTCTCCCTTACTTTTCCAGAGAGCAAGGAAGAGAAAATTCTAGATACAATTGTATTCACATGAATCATGATTATACGATTTTGTACTCTATTTGTATTCAAATCTAATAGAAAACACTTCCCCAATGTTTTGCATATTCATTTGATACATTTTGTAACTGTAATTTGTATAAAATTTATGTTTTTTTTATAAATTAAAGTTTTTTTTTTAAAGTTTCCAAGTAATGGCGAGAAGCTGCCGAGTATTTGCCAATTAAATTTTTAGGGGGTTGGGTGAGTACTCGTCGAGTACGAGTATAAGAACTATGCTCCAACCTATGGTGTGAATAACCTTTAACTTAATCATCTAATAATCTCTAGGTTGCATGTTGGTAGTAGTCAACCTAATTAAATTACAGTGATCCCATAGGCTAATTCAGGAATATATATCAAGGTGGTGTTAGGATAATAACTGCGTTATCGGGAAACGGGTACAAAACATAGAAACACGAATTTTCAAAAACCCTTAGTTTGGAAACATTTGTATAATATACTATAAAAAATGTAAATATAATATATATAAACAATGCATAACTCATTTTTAGTCTATAAAAGATAAAACACTCAAAATTATAAATATAGTATTCATTCAAACTTCAAAGATAAAATGTACATTCAAATCTAGAATAAATCATCTAAATTGTCCTCAATATCATAAATGCCACTCCCACTAGCTCCACTCCTCCTTGTTGCAATGGCTACCTCCAAACTCCTCCTTGCAAGGACTGCCTCCAAACTCCTTCCAATGGCTGCCTCCTAAACTCCTCCTTGCAATGACTGCCTCCAAACTCCTTGCAATGGCTACCTCCTAAACTCCTCCTTGCTCTTGTAAAATGCAGATATGATGAGTGTGTGTTTTGTCTTTGCATTGAGTGTGTTTATATAGGTTTTAGACAGTGTATTCTAAAGAATTACGTATTTTTTAATGTTTTAGATTTAATTTTTGCTTGGACAACCATTTTTCCACCTGAAATGCCTCAGAAAACGTCTCAAAAACCCTCGGGACATGACAGAAACGTCCAGAAGTTCCTAAATGTTTCCAGCACGTGCCCAAACATTTCTGGTATGTTTCCAAAGAGTTTTCTTACCAGAAACATTTTCAAGGCTGAAATCGGGGGACCTGGGACGTTTCCCTGCAATGTAGGATAATAAGCATAATATATTTGGAATTAAATTCTTATTGCAAGGACCAGGAGGTTACCCCATCGAACTGGCTCATTTGTATATTCAAGTATTCTAATAATCTCATATTCATGTTCAATGATAGCCTACATTTTAACACATGCAAACTTAGGAGAGGATTGCTACCAAAACCTAAAGACTTTCTATATAAACAATTAAAATTGCTTTTAATTGGTGCTTAAGAACCCTGCCTGCAACTCGGCATTCTCAGAGACACAACACCATGTTCTTTTGATGGTATATTCACAAATACATTGCAATCTGCAAAATAAACTCTTTAAAATGCAAAGGCTTGCAAGGACACTAGATTGTTAGTTCTACCATTATGGAGAAGACATTATCATATAGTTTTCGTTATCCAATACATTAGTTGTAGTCATGAGGGTAGATTTAATAGTTGATGGTGTCCAAAGTGGTTGTGTAGCTTTGATCAAGGCAACCATTCCTGTCACTTGTATGCATGCCATGGAAGTCCCAAAGGCAATGTTGCATATTGACCTCAAATAACCTTTTCACAATTTCACCAAAATAACAAGTTCTTCGGAAAAGAACATAACCAACCCAACACTTTGCGGGCACGAGACCATCATGGGGAAAGGGAAACACCACAACGTTGCGTTTATTGAAAACAAACACAACAAAAAACAAAAGGGAAAGACACAAATCCAAAATTGAACACAAAAGTAAACTATCTACAAGGGAAAAGAAAAAATAGCAAAGCTAAGCATGGCCATTCGCGAACTGGGAAAAATATGAGCCCTCAAAGCAAGGTTTTTGGGAAAATGAGGATAGCACTTGCAAAGTCATGAGCAACAACCATAACACGATTTTCATTACATCCAAAATAAAAACATGAGGCATGGGCGAGGAGACAAATACTTATTCAACTACTTGACCATGGATATCCGAAATGCAAAGATTACTTGCATTCATAAAAAGACATGACACAAACATTATTCTAATGAATACAAAGAGTATACTTCAACTGAATATTTGGAATGCAAACAACATGAGCCATACCTAAAATACCCTTGCTTTGTGGCTGCTCCTTTGGCTTTTCTACCGTGATTGGTTGAATCAAATCTTCCTTAAACACCTCTAAAAGTTGGCTTGGGATCAAAACTGACACTGAAAATTACCAAAAACTTCTTGTTGATTGCTACTTGACTTTTCTTCAAAAACAATTGTGTGCGCTCAACATCACCACATATCCTTTCTTCACCAATGTACAGCTCGCTATGGTCATGATTCATCTCATGTTCTTAGAAGGAGGCTAAAAATGGCTTTCCAATACATTCTTCAAGGACTTCTCTTTCTTGGGCTGAAATGTCAGGATCTTCTTTAGAGCACTGAGTGAAAGAAGTGGATTCCACTATGGGAGTGTTCACCATGGTGGAACTCAAACCGTCATTTTCGTGTTCAACAACCAGAACATTTTTTTTTCGCATTGGCTCCACTTTGTGCCGGTTTTGAAGTAGGCACATTTCTTTTTTGCTTGATTTGCATACCTGCATAGAAATCATTCCAAAACTACATTTTCTTGGGATCAACAACAATCAGATTTTTTTTAAAGCAAGTACAAAGAGGTAATCATTTACCTCCAAATCACCAAAAACGGTGAAAACACCATTGAATGCCAATTCTTTTTCAAGTCAAGCTAATTTCTTTTGAATTTTTATGAAGTGTAATCTCATTTGAAAGTCTTTCAAAAGCCTAGACTTATGAACTTGACGAGGGTCTAGCTTCATCTTTTCAACAATTTCGATACTCTCTTTGAACTAGCTCCACGGTGATTTAATACCATCATCTTCGGTTGCCAGAATTTCTTCAATCATTGTTTTAATCTATTTCATGAACAGCTTCTTGTTATCATCTTCTCTTTTCCGCCAACTATGTTCAAGGTGGGCATATAATGCTTTCAGCCAAAATCTCTTCTGCTATCAATATTTGCAACCACGAATCAGACCATGGGCAATGAGCAAAGCTCAAAATATCAAACACTACATTCGATCTCTTCATATTTTTAGAAATCGAATGAACCATTTGATCCCCAACAGAGTTGGCAAAAACTATTGGAAAAAATTATGTCGCTTGTGTTTTTCTTTGTTTTATTGACTCGCCCAACAAGCAACAACACAATTTTGTAACATTGGATCAATCATAGTTGGAAAGGTGATCTTCCTTTGTGTTTGATAAGGGCAGCTACCTCATAGATGCTGAAAATGGAAGAAGAATGGAGAAGAATGGAGGTGGTGAGAAACTCATGGCATAATAAACATTAAGAACCGTGTAAACAACTCGGATTTAGATGAAGTGAATAGAACTTCAACCTTCTCACGTGAAAACAGGAATATGTGCAACAAATGCACCGGGAACAAAAGGTTTGCCTTCAAGCACAAAGTCTCCTCAACGAAAAATCAGATTGGATATACATGGTACAAAGGCCATCTATGGGATTTTCAACACAAAGTTTTGAAACGCTGAGTTGCATACAACCATGAAAAGTGCAAAATTTTAATGGCTTCTCTATTTATGAACAACAATACAAATTTCACAAATAAAAACATTAAAAGCCCTTAAAGCCAAAGAATGATCTCACCCATTTGCATCAATTCCATTTATCCAATCCATAAAAGCACATAGCAAACACAAAGTTGCAGCTAGCCCTTTCCCAAGAGCTAAAAAAAAGGGAAAAAAAAAATATTTCATAATCCGGATTCTCTCTTTTGTACAATGCTTTTCCTCTCACAAAGGAAATTGAAAAGCCAACGTTTAAACTAACTCAACCTAAAGCTCTTAACTAGAATTTGTCCATGATTGTTTTCAATATTTGAGCATTTTTACAAAATTAAATGTAATTATGATTTTGCATTTAAAATGTAATTAATTCTTAAAAAAACTAATTTAATGAATGACTCCAAATACATAGTTCTTTATTGGCACTCTTTCTGAGTGCTCTTTTATGATTTCAAATAAAATTAATAAATTCTAAAAGAATTAATACCTTAATTGAGTCATTTAATTTCCAGCTTGTTCCCACAAATGTCATCTTCAAAATTTGTTCCATGTGGATTTGCTTGTAGCGTTACCTTGTCCATTGGGTTGTAGAGTCAAGTAGAGCATCACGGAAAGAAGAAAATTAAAATCAATGGAAAAAGACCTAAATGGATAGTAAAATTTGAATAACAAATTTTCATTACAACAAATAGAAAGGTTGTGCATGATGTTAGGGCAAACACCTACACACTTGTGAAGAATGGTAAGAGATTTGCATTGATAGTGAAATTTGAATGACAAATTTTCACTACAACAGATAGAAAGTTTGTGCATGATGTTAGAGCAAACACCTACACACTTGTGAAGAATGGTAACAGATTCACATTGAGTCCATTGAAGAGTAGAGGATAAAAGGTGGACAATAGTCTTAAGGTTTTGTTGGTTTCCAATAAGAAATTCTTGAAGGAGGCAAAGGAGAAAACATGTCTTCCTTTCATCTCCAAACCGATGTCAATTGTGATTGCAAAATAGGTGAAAGAAATTCCTTTTTTAGTGCAAAATTTGTTGAATGAGTTTAAAGAAAATGTTTCTAAATATTTGTCGAATGGATTTCCAACTATGAGAAGCATTAATCATGATATGGATCTAATTTTCCAAACAAGAAAGCATATAGGTTGACACCTATGGAAAATGAAGAAGTGAAGAGGCAAATGAATGACTTGTTGGAGAAGGGTTTAATAAGAGAAAGTTTGAACCCATGTGCAATTTCAATAGTATTGACACCTAAGAAAGGTGTAGATTGGCGAATGTGTAGGGATTCAAGAGCAATTAACAAGATCATTATCAGATATAAATTCTCATTGCCAAGGATGGATGATTTGATGGATTGTTTGAGTCAACCAAGGTACTTCACCAAGATTGATTTAAAGAGCACATATCATCGAATCAAAATTAGAGAAGGTGATGAGTGGAAAACCGAATACAAAACGAATGTTGGGTTGTGTGAGTGGCTTGTAAGCTATTCAGATTGTCAAATGCACGTGGTACATTCATGAGACTCATGAATAAGTGCCAAATTTTTATTTTCAATCATACAAAAGAAGAGCATTTATTGCATTTGAGGTTAGCATTGCAAAGATTGAGGGGGAAGAAGTTGTTGGTCAACTTGAAGAAGTGTGACTTCATGAAGGAAGCGTTGACTTATTTGGGATTTATAATCTCACACAATGGGGTGAAAGAGGACCTCGAAACGGAAAAGGTAAGAGCAATTGTTGCATGGCCATCAACTACAAATATGTTTGAAGCTAGAAGCTTTCATGGGTTAGCAAATTTCTATGGGAAATTCAATAGAAACATCAGTGATATACGTGCACCCATTACAAAAGCAATGTAATGTGATAAGTAGCAATTTGAGTAGACTACTGCAAAAAAAGAGTTTTCAGATTTTGATAAAAAGAGTGACGGAACACCCATTGTTAGCATTGTCAGATTTCAACAAGGTATTTAAGGATGATTGTGATGCTAGTGGGAGAGCCATAAGAGTAGTTTTGAGCAAAGAAGGTAAGCCCATTGCTTACTTTAGTTGGAAGTTCAAACCGGAAGTATTTCATTTATGATCAAGAGTTTTAAACTATGGTATAAGCTCTCAAGAAATGGAGGCACTATTTGTTGCCCAAGGAGTTTGTGTTGCATACGGATCACCAAACACTACAGTTCATAAACAGCGAAGGTACGTTGTGAATAAAAAGCACATGAAGTGGATTGAGTTTCTTCAAAGTTATTCATTTGTTTCGAAACATAGAAGTGGTCAATCAAATAAGGTTGCAAATGCTTTGAGTAGGATAGTTCTTGTGGTGAATCATGATAAAAGTAGAAACCATTGGGTTTGACTCAATGGAGGAGTTGTATGAAGAAAATTTGGATTTACAAGATGCATGGGCAGTATGCAAGAATCCAACCATCATGGATAGAACCTCACAACTGGATTGTTTTTCACATGATGGTTTGTTGTTCAAAGGATAGCAAGTATGTATACCTCAAGGTTCAATGACGGAGAAGTTGATAAGAGAAAAACATAATGGAGGGCTAGCAGGTCATTTCGATTTAGATAAAATATTGGTGCAACTGAATGAGAATTACTATTGGCCAAGGATGTGTAGAAGTAACGAAGTTTGTGCAAAGGATGTAAAATTTGCCAACATGCTAAGGTAAAAAGTCAGAATTCAAATTTTTATCAGCCTTTATCAATTCTAGAGAGTCCATTGGAAGACATAAGCATATATTTTATTTTTGGTCTGCCGAGAACTCAAAGTTAATGGCAATTTTCGTTGTTGTTGATAGATTTTCCAAGATGGCATACTTCAAAGCATGTGAGAAGACAAGTGATTCCACACGCATTGCAAATTTGTTTTTCAAGGAAGTAGTGAGACTAAATGGATAGCCGAAAGTGCATAGTATCAGATAGTCACATGAGGTTTGTTATGCACTTTTGGAGGACTTTGTGGAGGAAATTTGGGCACAAAGTTAGATTTCAATTCAGCCTATCGTCCTCCAATAGATAGATAAACAGAAGTGTTGATTAGAAGTCTTGGTAATTTGCTGAAATATTTGATAGGAGACAAGCCGAAACAATGGGTTATGGAATTGGCACAAGTTGAATTTGCATACAACAATGAATCCTTTTCAAATTTTGTATGGTTGCACCCCTAGAGGCTTTTGAGAATTTAGTACAGAACAGATATGAGGAGAAGTGTTGAAGAGGAGAATTATTTAACATCTATGCATGATGTGCATAGAGAAGGGAAAAGAAGTTGGAAGAGAATGCCATGAAGTATAAGTGACATGCTAATAAGACAAGAAGAGAGCAAGAGATCCAAATACATGACTTGGTGTTGGTGTATTTGCATAAGGAGAGGTTCCCCAAAGGAATATACAATAAGCTCAAATGGAAGTAGATTGGGCCTTGCAAAGTTTTGAGGAGATTTTCAAGGAATGCTTGTTGGAGCTATTAGATGAGGTACCCTTACTATGAGGGATAAGTAAGTGAAGAAGGAGCAAGTTCAGATTATTCAATTGCATATGGAGACAGCAATTGCCTAAGATGGCAAGGGAAGAAGTTGAGATGATATTGGATACACAAGTCAACAAGAAGACGAGGTAGTGACTACAAGGAGTATCTAATTAAGTGGAATAATAAAGCAACTGAAGAAGCAACTTGGATGAGTAAATTTGAGGTTGTCAAGAACGGAAAAGCCATTAACGAGCTCACGAGAGGTTCATGAGCAGGAGCTTATGAACAATTTCATTTACCCTGGGTGTCTGATGCAAGAGCATCCAGATTCACAAAAAAATATTGCATCAACCAAACACACAGGTAGGGTTCTTGTGCGCTATGTTTGTGTTTATGCAATTTTTTGGGCATGATGACAATGTTGTGCACATGCAATAAAATCAAAACAATCCAAAGAACATCTTCAAGAGTCCAACATGTCAAAAATGGCAAATGAAGACGATTTCAGTCACCTCCTTCAGAACCAAGGACCCTTTTTGGTACATGGACAAAACTACATGTTTGCATTAAGCAACAGCTACGTAACCACAGTCTACAGTAGCTCATCTAGCAAATCAGTTTTGTAACAAATATAGTTCCACATAACTCATCTTGAAAATCACCGATTACAAGAATAGGAAACGTATCTTTGATGGTGAATTTGTTTAGCTATCTGTAATCCAGGCACATGCACCAATTTTCATCCTTACACACCATTACCACTGGGGAAGAATAAGCACCCTGACTATATCAAATAATATCTGCTTCCACCATTTCTTGTAGCATTCATTGAATCTCCCTCTTTTGCACATATGGGTGCTTGTAAGGTCTAATGTTGAATGGTTGGTTCCCCAGTACAAGTTGAATGGCATGGTCATGCTTTCTTTTGAGCAGAAGTCCATTTGGCATATCACCAAATACTATTGAGTGTTTGTAAGTGATACCCTAAAGATCTTGAGGTGTGGCCTCTAATGAATGTTGAGCTTCTAGTGAACACAATTGGGCCAAAAATCCAACAAACCCTTTTTAAAGCAGCGTCCACATTTGATGTTGCCTCCCAAACGAAAGAACGTGAAGAGTTCCTAGAAGTTCATCTCCATTGTACCCAAAGTAATAAGTCATTAGACTCCCAAAACTTTATCCACTCCATCCATGGCAATGGCAAACATACAACAATTCAAAAGATAATTTCTCATTGCTAGCTTGGCATTGTGGCATTTTCCTAAAAAACTAATTGTCCCACCATTGACAATTATGACTCAAAATTATGGAGACAAAAATAAACCAGTTCAACTGCACAACCATCTTGTTGTTGATGAAGTTTTGGGTACTTCATGAATAAATTAACATTGTCACTCTATTTCTTCAAATAACCCACAACCATGAGGGTTTGGGGAATACTAATCCCTAATAGTGCATGGCAAGATATGGTTGATTTTGGATCCTCTAGTTCCTCCTCCACCTCAGTTTCTTATTTTGCTTCCTCTTCAATTTCTCCAATATTCTTCGTTGCACATTTATGTCCTCTATTGTATTTGCTATCACAATTAATACATAACCCTTTTGCCCTTTCTCTTCAATTTGTTGAGGCATTAAGTCGGTTGATTGAGGAAAGGACTGTGTCAGCGTGCTATGATCTCTAATGCTAGTGAATTATTATCTCCTAGTAGCCAAAACCTTTTCCTCTACTCTTCATGCCATGGTAATAGACTCAAATAAAGTATGTGGATCAAACAAGTCCTTCAAGTAGAAAAAACAAGTCCTTAAATCTGCAAAAAAAATAGGGCCTTCAAACTCTCCTCTGCAACATTCTCCATTCTCAAGAATAGAGTATGAAATTGCTGAATATAATCCTTGAACATAACAGTCTGTCGCAACTTGGCCAATTGGATGTAGTAGTTATCCACCATATAGCTTCCATAGTGTGCTGCCAACTCTTCTATAAAAACCGACCATGTCACTACCATTCTTCTTTTTCTTTTTCTTCTTTTTCTTTTGATCACCAAGCCAATGTAACCTTTAGCCCAGGTGGAATTTGATGTAGCTCAAAAAAAAACTCCGTTTGGATGATCCAATTGAGCGAGTCCTTGCCATCAAACTTACACATGCCCACCTTTAGCTTATAGTGTTGAGACCCTGAAGTAGTATTAGTCATGCACTAATGTGACACTATATTTGAATCGCGACTAAGTTGTTCCAAGGATCCATCAAGTGTGGTCAAAACATTTGCTATTGTAATTTGGGGCTGCCGAGCCGACTTTTATAATATGACCAAACTATTGACTAAAGTTGTCAATTAATCCTATTTTACGCCATGGGATTCTATGGATAAGTCGATCAAATCTATATCGTCTCTTTTGGCCATATCGCTCTCCACTTTTTGCATACTCGATTCGTGTTGGCACATCGTTCCGACCCGATGCCATCTTTGAATTGGTTTCTTCTTTGTTAGGAGTATTCTCTAGTGTGTATGTATTCTTGTCCCTGCCTCTATTTGAGGCCCTTTCCATGTTAGGGTTGACTGTAACTCAGAAAATAGGGTTACCAAGCACCTATATCAGAGGGGACGAGATGAATCCAATGACTATTATATTGCTCAAAGGTGAAAAAATACCCAAAAACCTAAAAATTGGCCAAACCATAGGATCATCAACGACCTATAATAATGATTGCCTTGAAAAGATGAATCCAACGAGTGCTATATCAGTCATAGGTGGAAAAATCTAATTCCAAACTTATTTTTCTCTAGATTACCTAAGTGTAGACGAAAACTCTAATTTCCCCCTGGATCAAAAAAAAAACAGTTTTGACTCGCAAGCAAAGCCAACATGCAGACCTCACCAAATAGATAAATATCTTAGAAAGCAAAAAATAAATGCAAAGAAATAATTGTTTTACCCGAATTAGTAATTTTTGTTTCTCTCCAAAGCCCCAATGCGTCGTAGAAACTTTGCCCAAATCAAAGCTCTGATACCACATGTAATAAACTTACTATATTGCAAAAATGCAAGCTCACGTCAATAAATAGCAATTCAACAATGCACATGAACTAATTAGCAACAAGTAGTCATACATACTAATAGAATATAACATATCCATGAAATATAAGTGAAATGTCAAAAGGTCATTTGTTCATTGGTGAAGATGTTTGGCTCACAAAGAGCCCACAAGGGATTAGTTCTTGTTGAATGCAAAGACCCGACACCATAAGGGACAAGGTCAAGTTCAATCACCGGGGAATTTAACGAAATGGAACTCCTCAATCCTTGGCGCTAAGCCAAAGACTTGGTCAATCAAGAAATATATATATATATATATATATATATATATATATTATTGTAAGGACTGTGGAGGTTACCCCCTTGAAGTGGCTTAATCATATATTTCATTATTTTACTCATCATTTCACTTATATATACTGTGGAGGTTACCCCCTTGAAGTGGCTTAATCATATATTTCATTATTTTACTCATCATTTCACTTATATATATAAGTGAAATGATGAGTAAAATAATGAAATATATGATTAAGCCACTTCAAGGGGGTAACCTCCACAGTCCTTACAATAAGAACAAAAGTCGGAATGTATGATGATCAAATCTAAAACTAGATCCTACAGATACCCTACTTAGGATTTGGGATTCCAAATCCAATTAGGCCAACTAATTCCCCAAAATATTCAATCTAGACATTATCAAATGAATGAGTAAAAGGTTATGTGCACTATAGGTTGACCACACATATCCTAATACATAAAATGTGTTAAGGGCATAACACTCCCATGGGATTTATCAAGCTTAATTTCAATGGAGCTGCTAAGGTTCCAGTTGAACGAGATGTGTATTCAAAGATGGCAAAGGCAAACTAGTTCTGATATTTTCCCTAGATATTGGTAAGGACATAAATAACCAAGCGGAGGGTACGGCCATGCTTATGGCGGTTCAAACAACAATCATCAAAGGCTGCAAGAAGTTAACAATTCAAGGTGATTCTAAAATTCTGACAAATGCAATGAACGTAAAATGTTGTCATGGAGATTTAACGCAATTCTAGATGAAGCCAAATGGTTGGCAAATAAACTTGAGGATGTTATATTTGCTCATATAAAAAGAGGGGAATCATATGGCATATAAGGCTGCCAATGAAGAGGTTAGTATGGTAGATACAATAGAATCCCCAAATCAATTGTGGGAAAAGGATTTTCCTTGTGATTTGCAGGGATTACTTGTGAGGGATGCATAGTGTTACTTCTCTGAGCACCCTTAAATTAAATTTAGACAATCTATTGAGATATTTAATATGGGATAAATTTACATGATGTTGTACATGATATGGCCTCAACCAATAAGATTGATATTCTTGCGACCTCGTATCAGATCAATCACAATGTTGTGGTGGTTGATGTCAATACCAAAATCAATCATAAGAGCACTAGGTATGGATTGAAGGAGTTATTAATGTGGATTAAGTATCCCCAGACTTGCATAGACACTCTGGGTGTTTTTTCTCTATTACCCTACCTCCACCTGTTTATGAAATTTTTGATACGGAAAGATGATAATGTTTGACTGGTCCACATTGTAATCGTTGACTAAGGACAAGGAAGATGGTGTAAATCACAAGTTTGACAAGACAATAGTTTATATAATCTAAACTTCCACCAAGATGTGGCAGCTTGTTTTGTGATAACTATATGCTAACAATGAAGCTTCTTAAAGTTTTTATAAATAGATATAATGCTTAGAATGTTTTCCATGTCTCTCCTTTTCCTAGTAGAAATGGTTTTCTAGAATGAAGTGAATCAAAATTAAATATAATGCATTTTGATTTTACTAAGGAGTGAACGAAAATGGAAATGGAAGCATATCCGAAACATGGAAATGCCGATTTTCCAAGAACCCTCAAAAACCAAAACGGCATGGATATTTTCGTACAGTAAATTATATAAATATATAAATCCATATTAAATATGCTTAATACTTATGTTTTGTCCATGAAAGATAACAAACGTAAAAATAAACTATTCACGAAAATTCAAAACATTTAATGTACTTAAAAATTAAAAAAATTAGGTTAGTTTAGTTAGTTAAGGTATTTTTTATTTGAAACATTTTTTTATGTTTTTTGGGTACTTAAAATGTCCCAAAAACACCCGAGCACTTGCCAGAAATGTCACAGTTGTTTCCGGCAAGTACTCAATTTGTGGCACCATTTCTAGTGTGTTTTGGTTCGTTGTTTCACCCCTGAAATAATTCCCCCTTGGAAACGCATCTTGATCTTTTGAAAGCCAAACGCCTAATGTTATAAATCTCATCAATCTAGATATGAGCGTTGAAAGGAGATATCAATAGGCTTGTCGCATGTGTGCCCCAAGGCTATAATTCTCCTTTGCTTGCTCGCATGTGTTATCTTCAAAAGGTTGGTTGAAGGACAATTAAAAGTTGCAATAGCATTTCTTGCATTAATGGTGAACCAAATATATCAATATTTGTTTGGAATATTGACGTATTCGTGACTATCCCCTTACTTTATCAAGGTTAACCATAAGTTGGCAAGGCTCGCAAAAACGGGCAAGGGCATTAAGTTGTCTGTATAAGTCGTCACGAGAATGAACATAAAGGACCACATCCTCAACAAAAAGCAATATATATCAAAACATGATGAAATATATATATGCTACCAAAGGAAGTCTATGAGCTCATCGATGTAAATACGAAAGTGTCAGCAAGAGAGGGGCACCCTTAGACTCCAATGGCACCTTATTGGCTAACAACTATCTCATAGAGCCTCAAGATGTCGATAATGAAAGAATTTGAAATACCCAATAGCACACACTTTTGCAAAAGATGTCTCAAGACAGATTCAAAGGCCTTCCTAAAGTCTAAAAAGCAATAGAAGACCGATCACACTTGACAAAAACCCATATTCCACAATAAAATAGTGCTGTGGACCAAATTAACTATATTGTAATGGAGATTGTGGGAACCATGTTGCAAGGAAAGGCATTATCAAAAAAATAATGGAAGCAATTCATATTGTAGTGTATTTGTTAAATAGTACAACTAGAGTGGTAGAAGGGGTTACACAAGAAGAGACACGGCCCAGGGAAAAATCATTAATGATGACGAACTAGAATGAAGGTACAATTGAGAGTGAAGGGGCCAACCAGTTGAAGAACTGAAATAAACCAACCAAGAAAGAAAATACCAACTAACCCAAGGCTTTAGGTTTTTATGGGACCCATCCGTGAGAGAGCATATAAGAGAAGGCAAACAATCCCAATTGTCTATAGACACTGTCTAGGGCAGTTTAGCCTACAACAAGTCCACCACTTGATGTGCAATCTACTGAGACTGTTACCAAGGCTCTATAATATAGATTATTCTCCAATACCTTTGTGCCAAGAAAAGCAAAAGAAGTTGAGTGACACAAAATTTTACAAAGGCACAGGGAGAAGAAGAACAAGAACAATATGAAGACCAGGGCACAGAAGGATGAGCTAAAGACCAAATCAAAGGAGTAATGTCAGAGGTTCCAAGACCAACTCTAGCCATAAATGCAACTCTTTGATTTCTTTCTTCACATTTTTCTGTGAGAATCTTTGTTGTGTTATGTGTGAATGCTGGGTGAAGTAGCCCGTCATCAAGTGGTATCAAAGCAGTAGTCCCTGAGTATGTAGATAGATCGCCGACCATGAGGCAGTTTGCACCAAGACCTGAGATTGAGGGTTTCCCGTAGAGATCAAAATGCCTCCACGAACGAACCGTGGTGGTGTGGCTGGGAGAAATGTTGTGACAGAAGAGGGTTTTAGAGCCCTACAAAGACAAATCAATGCATTGCAAGAGGAGCTGCAGAGAAGATTTGAGCCAAGAATAAGAGATGAAAGCGAAGATGAAGAAGAAGAAGAAGAGCATTTCAAAGAAGAACAAGATGCTACAAGAGATCCTGAGCAAGTTAGGTTGTTGAAAGCCATTTCCAAGATTGAAAAAAAGCCAAAAATTGAAGTTTCTACATATTCCCAAAATCTAAACCCGGAAGAGTTGATCGATTGGATCAATGAAATGGAATACTTTGAATATGAAGATGTGGAAGACCCTAAAAGAGTCAAATTTGCAAATACCAAGCTAAAAGTCCATGCCAATATTGTAAGGAAGTTCAATTAGAGAGAAGTCGGGGAGGAAAAGAAAAGATCACCAAATGGAATAGAATGGTGGAAAAATTGAAGAAGCAATTTATTCCTATAGATTATGAGTTGCAGTTGCTGAAAAAGTTGAAAGGTTTTAAACAATCTAACGACTGTTAAAGAGTATACGGAAAAGTTTCACAAGATCATTATCAGAATAGGCTATTGAAAGGCTAACAAGGAGAAGGTAGCCCGTTACATTAATGGGTTAAGGCCAAGCATTCAAGAGAAGCTGAGTCTGGTCAAAATGACTACCAGAGAAAATGCATACCAGTTTGCCATGAAGGTAGAGGAGACTTTGAATAAAAGATTTGAAATCAAACAAAGAGGAAGCGACAATGGTGGAAAGACTGGCAGAAGATCCCATGGAGGATGAAATGAAGATCAAAAGAAGAATGAAGAAGCAAGCACCAACTGGAATCAAAGAGGAGGGAATGCCTACCGCCCTCGATATCCAAATTAATAGTGAACAAAAAAGAAGAGGAAGACCTAGAAGAGAAGGCTTCAAAGGAACCTATTTTCGATGTGGAGAAAAGGGGCATCGAGCTTACGAGTGTCCCCAACATCACGGAAGGACAAATAGAAGCCCTAAAGGTAATGCACAGGTTGCACATGTAGATGAAGATGCTCAATCTGAACATTTTGCAAATGTTGAAAGAGGGGAAGCCCTTGTTGTGAGGAGAGCCTTGTTGAATGAAGACAAAGAACTAGTCTAAAGAGTCTATTCCGAACAAGATGCAAATCCGGAGGTAAATGTTGTGAAATTATTACTAATAGTGGTAGTACGGATAATCTAGTTTCGGAGGAGGTCAACAAATTGAAATTGGAGAGGAGAAAGCATCTACATCCATATCGGATTGCATGGTTGCAAAAGGACCATAAAGCTTTGGTCAATGAGCAGTGTTTAATCAAGTTCAAGATTTGAGACCACCATGATGAGGTATTGTGTGACATCATCACAACAGATGCATGTCATTTGCTATTGGGGAGGTCGTGGCAATATGAGAAGTGTGTTGTCCATGGTGGCCATGCAAACACCTATTCCATGATAAAAGACGGACTTTGTCACAAATTGAAACCCTTGAAGGAGGTAGAAGAGAAGGTATGTAGTAGTGCCCGAATTTGTTTGGTTGGGGGTAGGAAATTTTTGGATGATATGAGACACGAGCTTATGTGGTATGTGTTCATACCTAAGATCAACAATGAGAAATGTGGAGATGTACCAGCAAAAGTCTAGAATATGTTGGAGAAATTTCGAAATATTGTATATGATAATGTACCAGAAGGTTTACCACCAGTGAGCAAGATAAGTCATCAAATGGATTTGATACTAGGAGCCAGCTTGCCAAATAAGGCAGCCCACAGAATGAATCCTGCAGAGAATGAGGAGCTGAACAGACAAGTTCAAGAGTTGTTGAAGAAAGCGTCGATACAGGAGAGCCTAAGTCCATGTGCGGTCCCTGCAGTACTAGCACCAAAGAAGGATGGGGAGTGGATGATGTGTACAAACTCGAGAGCCATCAATAAGATCATGATCAAGTACCGGTTCCCATCGCCAAGGATGGATGACATAATGGATTGCTTCGGTGGAGCCAAGTACTTCACAAAGACAGATTTGAAGAGCAGATATCACCAAATCCGGATCCGAGAAGGAGATGAGTGGAAAACAACTTTCAAGACAAGGAAGGTTTGTATGAGTGGTTAGTCATGCCATTTGGGCTAACCAATGCACGGAGCATATTTATGCGGCTCATGAACAAGGTATTGAAAGAATTTTTGGAAAAGTTTGTCACTGTTTATTTAAATGACATTTTGATTTTTAGTAAGACTTGGGAAGCATCTGATGCATATCAAAAGAGTTTTTGAGAAGCTGAGGGAGGAAAAGTTGTTGATTAATCTGAAGAAATACGGCTTTATAAAGGAGTTGGTATACCTGGGATTTGTTGTCTCAGCTAAGGGTCTTAAGATGGATCCAAAGAAAGTAACGGCTATTGTTGAATGGCCTACACCTAGGAGTGCTACAAAAGTAAGATCTTTTCATGGTTTGGCAAGTTTTTATAGGAAGTTTATCAAGAACTTCAGTAGTATTTGTGCACTCCTAACTGAAACAATGAGAAGGGATAGAAAGGAGTTTAAGTAGACTACAAGAGCAAATAAGAGTTTTGATATGTTGAAGAAGAAAGTCACAAAACAACCTGTTTTAGCACTTCCGAATTTCAAAAAGGTATTTCAAGTAGATTGTGATGCTAGTGGTAGTGCTATAGGCGTTGTATTGCGCCAGGAAGATAAGCCCAATGCCTGTTTTAGAGAGAAGCTTAACGATGCCAATAAAAAAGTATTTTGTCTATGATCCAGAGTTTTATGCTATAGTTCAAGGTTTGAAGAAATGGAGACATTATTTGTCACCAAAGGAGTTTGTTTTATATATTGATCATCAGGGTTTGCAGCATCTTAATAGCCAAGGAAAGCTGAATCGAAGGCACTTAAAATGGGTTGAGTTTTTATAGAGTTATACTTTTGTTTTGAAGCACAGGTGTGGGAGGTCAAACAAAGTTGCAGATGCCTTAAGCAAAAGGAAAAATTTGTTGACAGAGATGAAGATAGAAGTTGTTGGGTTCGATGAGCTCAAAAGTTCTTGCAAATGCCTTAAGCAAAAGGCAAAATTTGTTGACAGAAATGAAGATAGAAGTTGTTGGGTTCGATGAACTCAAAAATTCATATTTTGAAGATCCAGACTTTGTAGAGGCTTGGAAACCTTGTTTCGAACCTATTACTTTGGATAGGACAAGATGGTTGGATTTCATGATCCAAGATGGTATGTTGTTTACAGGAAACTAGTTGTGTATTCCGAAGAGTTCTATGAGAGAGAACTTGATTAAGGAGAAGCATAGTGGAGCGTTGGCAAGACACTTCAGTCGAGATAAGACCATTGCTCTTATTAGTGAGAATTACTACTGACCACAGTTGCACCAAGATGTGAAGAAATTTGTGCAAAGTTGCAGAGTATCCAAACATCGAAAGGAGTAAGTCAGAATACTGGACTATATCAGTCGTTACTTGTACCAGAGAGATCATGGGAAGATATCAATATGGAATTTGTTCTTGGTTTACCAAGGACACAAAGAGGGCATGATTCTATATTTGTGATGGTTGACAAATTTTCAAAGATGACACATTTCATTCCATCTCAGAAGACTCATGATGTTGTTCACATTGCAAAGTTGTTTTTCAGAGAGGTGGTAAGACTACATGGTCTACCAAAGAGTATAGTTTTAGACCAAGATAATCAATTTGTTGCGTATTTCTGGAGGACCTTATGGAAGAAATTGAAGATCGATTTGAACTTCAGTTCTACACACCATCTGCATACTGATGGACAAACAGAGGCGGTGAATAGGAGTTTGGGCAATCTGTTGAGGTGCTTAGTAGGAGATAATTCCAAGGGATGGGATTTGATCTTACCACAGGCAGAATTTGCTTACAACAATTTTGTCAATAGGAGTACTGGTAAATCCCCATTCTAGATTGTATATCAGAGTAGTCCAAGGAATGCTTTTGAGTTGAGAAAATTGCACAATGGGGAAAAGAGTAGTGTTGATGCCGAGGACTTCGCAGAACCCCTGAAGCGAAAGAGGTAAGAAGGCATATTTATAAGGCAAAGGCAGATCAAAAGTGGAAGTTTAAGGAATTCAAAATTGGAGATGAAGTTATGGTTCACCTAAGGAAAAAAGGATTTCTTGCTAGAACATATAACAAGTTAAAAATGAAGAGGTTTGGACCATGCAAGATTCTAAGGAGACATGATTTAAGAAATGCTTGAGGTGGAATTGCCAAATAGAGTTAACATTTCACCTGTGTTTAACATTGTTGATTTAACAGAATATCATTAAGGAGACAGTGAGGCTGGACCAGCAGAAGAATTATGGAAAATTCCGACAACTAATCCAAAGAAGGAAGAGATAGAAGAAATCCTGGATAGCCATGTGGGCAGAAGTACAAGAAATAGGCAGCATGAAGAATACTTGGTTAAGTGGAAAGGAAGGCCTATTGAAGATTCATCATGGTTGTCCAAGGCAGAGGTTGACCATTTTGGTTTTCCTCAAACCCCTGAGATGTGACTAGGTCACATCTCAAATTATCCCATGTGTCTGATGCAGGAGCATCCAAGGTGTAAGGGCAATCTTGCATCACCATAAATAATATTTTTGTTGCCTTGAATGTTGTTTTGTAGGCTTCTTAGTTCATTTGGAGCACAGGTGGAAGTTTCCAATGGTTTAGAGCTGTCAAAATGTTTTGAAGGCTAAAAATAGTAACCTTCTATTTTTAGTAAACTAACATTTGTGCATCTATGGACATGAAAGTTAAATAGAATATGTCATAGAGCACCTCACAAGCTTTTATACACAACAAACGGTTCGTCAATCAGACGTCTGGTTCAAACATTATGCCTCTCAGAAGTTATGGACTCTAGGGAATGTTGATATTCTGAAAATTAGAAAGTAATCAAGGTGGCGTGGATTTTAGGTGAAGGAAACTTACTAAAGTGGGGCGTGGTTATCTAAAAGAGGATGATGATGAGTTTTCAAAGAAACTTACTAAGTTGTGTTGCATTCTTATCCTCAAATTTGGAAAAAGGAACTAACGAGGCAAAAATCAGGATCTAAATGAAAAAAATAGCAAGCGGATGAAGATGATGACTAGTTGCCTTTCTCTACTCATGTCACCTTTCCCAAAATGAGGGAATCTTGATTTTTGGCCCCACACTTAGGTCTCTTCTATATTACTACATCTTGCTTTCATTTGGAGAGCATTGGAAGCTTTTGGAGGAGCTTTTGGAGAGCTTTTGGTCATTGCAACAAGTTCTTGGGGTTGGCAGTTAAACTTTATCAGTACAGGTTGTGGCTCCAGCTTGGAAGTTAATCTTCTTTGTACTAAAACAGCCCATGTTGCTATAGCATTGTAATTTTATGATAATAAAAGATTTTTGATTTCTTTCTTCACATTTTTGTGAGAATCTCTGTTGTGTTGTATATGAATGTTGGGTGCAGTAGTCCGTCATCAGAATCACAGCAGAAGAAGCAATGAATTTCTATAAATCTGCTCTGGTGGAGGGTATTAAAGATGAAAAAATTATCAAGTGGATGGCTATCAGTCTATTTCGAGCACATTTGGCAGCTAGAATAGGTTAAGGGACCTCAGTGGTTTGCATTCTGTAAGCCATGAAAGATCACACAGTTTACCCTCAGACTTGACATGCTGAAGGTTGCACAACTGATAGGAGTTCAGACAATCCTCTTTGGAGCCAGCAATACATTTGCAATCCACAAGGATGTGGAACATTTGGGATTCGGTCTAGGATGCAGGTTGGATCAAATTTTTACTCTTCTTAAGGCTATGACTCTAGACAAGATTTCAAAAGGACAGAAGATTGATGCCATTTGCTCTAAGCTAGATAAAACACCTCTACATTCACGGTTTCTCAGCTGGCAGACACATTTGCTGCACTAATGATTGAAGACAAGGAAAGAGAGAGAAGCCCGACAGTAATGGTCTCGGAATCCAGCGATGATACTGAGATATAGCTCACTTTAATTAGTTTTTTCCTGTGTTAATATTGCTGCCTACAGGCTTTATGTTTATAATATTTTGTTTTCATTTTTCTATCTTATAGAACCTTCGGTAGAAGGTCGCAAACTGCCTATATTTTTGTACCTGATTTTCGCAGGCTTTCAACAATTATCATAATAAACGGCTTTAGCCCTTTTTTGAACTATCAAATATATATATGTATATATAATTTTAATAAACAACAAAAACTATAAAATATTTAAAAAATAAATGACAATATTTTTTTACAAACATTAAATATAATGAAATATCAATATAAATTAAAAAATTAAATATCACAAAATATACAACATAAATTCAAAAAAAACATAACAAAAAAAATAAATTAAGACTGTAGAACAACATTAAAAAACACATAAAAACAAAAAAAAATCGAGACCTACTTACTCCTCCGCAGCCGTCAGCTCCTCCCGTGCCCTTCCCATGCAACAGTCACCACACCCGGCGTCTAGCAGGTAGCAAATCATCAGAACAGACCATGTCAACAGATGTCTTCATGCCCAATACTCCACTCAGCTCACGTCCGCCCAGCGCCATGCAGAAACTTTGTTCACATTCACCTCCTTTGTGCACAAAACTCTTCATTTGATCCTCTGGTTTCCACGCAATAAGCACAAGAAGAAATTTACAAGAACTTTTGGGCCTCTACTCAGCAAATAAATCTCGCCAATTGCACTTGTCTAGGAATTTGCATGTATTTTGCATAGAGGACAGGGGATCTTATAAGGAAACAAAGGCTTTTTTTACTGCATTTTTTCCACATGCTTTTTTGCCACCCCTTTTTTGGCGAACATTCCCGAACTTTAGTGATTTTTGAGGCCGTGTTACAACTTTGGCAAATTTTGAACTTCATGCAAAAATCTCACTGAACCTTGAGACTTAGGTTTAGCCAGTTCTTCAGGGACTAGTTCAACCGAAGCATTAGCAGGATCAACTGGACCATCTCATGCAACAGCACCTATACCGTCTACTTCAGCTCCTCTACACAAGGTCACCCATCTCATCCCCCTTCCTCATAGTTCTTGAGTTATGTATCAAAGTCTATGTTGGCAGGGGCAACGATTTGTTTGAAGAGGGAGATAGATGTGGTCAGATTAATTGTACTAAATTGTTATGTTATATCAATATGATATACACATAGTCGACAATGATTTTGTCTAAATCCCTGTGTCAACATGAGTATTGTACTTAATTACTTTTTAGTAAGATTGGTAGCTTGACAGTTGTGGTCTAATTGACTCATTTCTCGATTGACCAAACTATATGTAGAATGATGAAGGTTAGGGAAGGAGCTCTCACATGGTCATACTCTCCCTATACCAAAGCTATGTGTAAACGACAATGATTTCGTCTAGTTCTCTGTGTCAACATGAGTACTGTATTTAATTATTTTTTACTTAGTATGACTAGTGCCTTGACGGTTGTGGTTTAATCGACGCACTTCAGTTCACCACCCTATATGTAGAATGATGAAGGTTAGGGAAGGAGTACTCACATTGATACTCTCCCTATACCATAGCTGTTATATGTACACTACCTTATATCAATAAAGTTATCGCTATTTACTTCTATATGAGTGCAATCTCCAGTTAGTATTCATAACCTTATG
The DNA here is from genome assembly GCA_037957365.1 of Torreya grandis. Lineage (NCBI taxonomy): Eukaryota > Viridiplantae > Streptophyta > Pinopsida > Cupressales > Taxaceae > Torreya > Torreya grandis. Next base: position 3,520,340 of record JARHVA010000826.1, read on the forward strand.
CACACTACAATAATGAGACAAAAGAATGTACTCAATCCTAGAATGCCATAGATTGTGTGATGTTTTTTTAAGCACGATATTTAACCCAAAAAAATAGTCCACTGTATTATGTAGTACTTCAAAATATGTTTCTACAAATATATTCCAAGAGTAGGATTTGTGTCATAACAATAATTCTACATAAGTGTAAGCTAAAACTTCAGTTTTATCCACACGCAAAGTACTTTTTGCAAAGCTTAAAGTCTCTAAGGCCCCAACGAGGAAAAAAGGAAAACATGAGACAAGAACTTACTTTTCCGAAATATTCCGGGCTATTTCTGCAATCTGTCTTGGATCAGCATCTGGAATAGGCATGGAATCTGTACTAGTCCTCTGTTCTAAAGGAAAAGGTGCAACCTGCTTTCCTCTGATTTTATTTAAAAGTGGTAAATTGACATATATATGCCTTATGAGATAATCCAGCCTTTTATGAAGAGAAACCGGAAGCCATCTCAACCACTCATTATAACCCCCCCGTGGTCTACTAATGCGCTGCACGGGCCATGAGAAACAATTCAAATTACAGAAAATTGGAATCCCTTGAAACAATAATCACCTCAACAATTTATGGACTAATGTATAAATCAAAGATGTATTGATCTAAGAAAACAGTACAACTTAAGGATTTATGTACTGTCACTGAGTATCCTATCAAATTTAACGTATTAATTTCAACAGACTGCTTCAATTTAAGTCTTCACATGGGTCAAGCACCAGAAGATGATAAACATCCTCCAATAAAGGAAGAAACTGTGCACCAACAAAAGAAGATTTTCATAGCTGTTGCATCCCAGATAAACAGTATTGCAAACTAAAAACTAAGAAATGAGTATTTCTTGTTCAAACAAAACCTAAGATGGCAACCCAAGCTTATAAGTTGAAATCAATAAAATCAACGATATGGTATATGCATCTTTGGCTGTATCTTTGGCTCCATTAAAAAAACATCTCCTGGTCTCGTCAATTTTTATCAGCCATTACCTGAAAATAGGGTCAAGGCAGAAATTCTGAGTAGTTATTTATCCAAATTTTTGTCATGATGATGCTAAATAAAAACCAAGTGCTCCAGCAACAATGATTTACTTCTTGATGGCAATTAATGTCTTTTTCATAAGCAAAATAAAGCTTTCATTATATCTTGATAAAGATACAACAGGAAATCAGAATGAATTTAGATCATGGCGTGGGCAATACAAGCAAAGCCCACGACGCAAAATCCAAAAATAGATTAACACTTACAACCCCAATTTTCCTTAGTCTGGAAACTGCTTGTACATCCAATTGACCATGTTACTGTAATGCCAATGATTTGGATTTTTCTATTTTTCCCTTTCTTCTCGAAGGTGGTTTGTGAGAAATTTGATTCATCCCCAATAATTTTAGTACTTTGTCTTCTTTCATTTTTGTTTGTACCTTGTCTCCCTCTTCATCGTTCACCATAAATTGAGGTGGCTGTTCATAAGGAGGTTAATGTTGTCTTCTTCATCTCCTGTCATATCTCCTAAAACTTCACTTTCTCACATTTCTCATACTTCAAAGGCAGCTTCATCGTCATAGCTAAGGTGCATACTCTCAGTTTCTTTAAAGGGGCAAGTTTATCCCTGACGCCCTTTGCCATTTTCGTTTCTTCACTGCCTCCCTTATGACCGCCATCCACCCTTCATCAGGTATACCAGCTTCCTTCTATGTTCTGCATCCCAACTTTTTGAATTCCCTGGGCAACTTCCAGCTTTGAGATTTCCATCTTCTTGGGATAAAATAACTCCAAGTTACCATACTCAAAATACTGCCACACTTTAAACAGTATATCTCCATAATCACTACGCTCCTCCCATATAAATATTCAAATAGCTGCACCTTGATTGTTGCAGGGAAAGCCTTACTCAGATCCATTTCAACACGGAGTATTGCAAACAAACCAAAAAATTATGGAGGTCCAAGTGAATTCTCAATCTGTTTAAAAACCTTGGTTCTAAATTTTTGAATGGCAGTGCTGCCATTCTGAACCAAACTGGTGTAGAGGATGGGATTCTTTCGGTTTAAACAAATATATATAGCATAATGAACAGCCACGCACAGCCTATTACCCATCACTAGGATTTAAAGACCCTCTTTACTCTATTTGATAAATAAATGTCTATAGCATCATGAACAGCCCCGTACTGCGTATTATCCATGGCCAGGATTTATAGATTTGAAAATCTCTATTTGCTCTCCACACAGAGATTAATGGTTTCAAATGAACAAAACACCAATTAAATTGTAGATCATCCTATTTATATTTAAGGGCAGGATACATTTCAGGACTATATCTGGCTTCGGTGTTATCACAGGGGTCTCTCCCTTCTGATAAATGTTGAGTTAAGATGGAGAAACTTTAGCTTCTTGTTGTTGTGCTTGTTAAGATTATCCAAATCTCCAATAGTAAATGGAGGCACAGGTAAAGTCCAAACTTGAGATTGTTAAGAAGATGCCTAGCAAAATTATTTCAGTTGTTGGTAATATTTCATGTATCTACCATATTTGTCTTTGAAATCACCACGTTTTATCCACTGTGTTTTTCCTGTATTCAGGGTCTTCATACTTGCCATTTTGTGGCCTTTGCCAAAAAACTTCATCTCTGAATAATTATCAACCATAACAAGTCAAGTTATTCGCTGAGAGATCATCCTCCAAATGATATAAGTTTAACATGCCCATTCCTGAAGGCAATGTAATTTATGTGGAGAGCTTCGCTGCGTGTCAATCAAATGCAAAATTAGGCCAGTAATTCCACAGGCTGTTAATCCCAAAATCAAATTTGTCATACGGGATTGCAGTATACATAACTACAAAATAAAAAGGATCCTACAAAGTGAGCACAACTTTATAGCAAACAAAATCCTACAAGAAACAGATAACTACACAATAAACGAAATTCCATCAATTTAGAGATGATTTCAGCTATAGCTGATTAATAAATGGTAAACGCCATAGTCAAAGCTTCTTCACCATTGTAGAAATAGAGTGCAAGACAACTTAATCTTGTCGATTGTCTTCTGAAATAAGCATGATCAAGCATTATATAGTATATTTCATTTGCAAAAGATGGCAATAATCCACACCTTCACTACTTCGGCCACTCTAGGTGGATATTCCTAGGCCATTTCATCCCATAAAGGAACATTCTAAGCATATTATAAATATGACCTTGTGTTCTATTTTTGAAATAAAAAATCATAATATATGGGCTCAAGAAAAAAGAATTTGAAAAAATTGTAAAGAGAATTTTGTTGAATTAAAATTCTTTTATTTATACATATGTAACTTGGAGTGCAGTTATACCCGCCTCCATAGCTAAAGAATTAAGTATTAATCCTAACTCTGGGATGACTCTGCAACAACCACCATTTAGCTCAGCATTATAAGGTAAAATTTCTCAGAACAAAAGATAATAGAAAACAAGATAGACTCTTGAATACAGAAAATGCTGTGAGATGCTAATGAACTTCTTCGTAAAATAGATGCTAATGATAACCTCTCAGAGATCTTCTTAGCTATGTTGCAAGAGCTTGTGAACTTGTCTACACAACAAGATACCAACAGCAGGGACCCTCAAAAGGAAAGGTGTTATAAGTCCATCCTAATTTGTGCCGTGTGAGAATAATGAGGAAATTTTGAACCATCCACTCATACATTGCCCATTTGTGCAAACAATATGAGATCATATGGCAAACTTATTTCTTTCAGCTTCATCATCACCCCCAGTTTTCCGTTGTATTATTTTCCAATGGCGTCCAATAAAGACTGTTAGGATAGGTTTATTACATCATATTATATTCAATACACTGTATCAAATAATTAGACTGTTTCATGTTTGTTAGTTTGTTACGTAGATTGGAGAGTTAAGCCTGCATCTAGAAGATAAGGATCTAGGTTATTATAAGCTTGATTGTTATGATAGTTCCACTCACGTAGGAAGGAGGTTTGTCAATTAGAGGAACATAGAATTGTATGACTATCCTCTACATGATTGAATAAATTGATTCAGGCTGCTCTAATTTCTATAAGATTTAGTGTCAGAGCAGGTTGAGCCTGGGAGAGCAAGAAGAGAAGAAAAAGGAAGACCACCATTGTGTTCCCAATGCAAGATTCACGCAGTGTTTCCTTCCTGGTAGCAAATCCAAGGAGTGCCTGTGAAGAGTGAAACTGGTGGTTGTATTTCTAGACGAAGATACAATGCTAATATTTGTTTATTTTTTATTTCTAGCTGTTCATTTTTGGCATGAAGTAATTCTTCTAACTGCACATTTTAGCCTCTACAATACACAGAATTATTGGGAACAAGAGTATTTCCAATCTTTTACCTCTTGCCATTCAAGGCTTGTTGAGAATTTAAAAAAAGGGCATCCAAGAAGAAGCTCCCATATCATGTGACGATTTTATTTTAAATTTTGAAGTCTGTTGGTTGGCATCCGTAAACAACAGCATAAACTATATTAAAAAAGTTTAAAGTGCCTGTCATTGGCGATGCAGAAGACAAACAGCACCTATATCACAGGCCTGCAATTTAATAAAAAAGTATCTGAATTGCTGCAGTAGCAGCATTATCATTCAGATCTGAGCATTGGAGGCGCCCACCAACACAAACATCAGCTTTACTAAAAAAACATCCAGAAAGGGGCGTTGAAATCTGAATCTCTGCTTGAGTTGATGTGCCTGTGATAGGCATAATAATACGTGGAAGCACCAGGATTGACTGAAAACATCAGCACAAAAACATGAAGAACTGGTGTCTGAGGCATTAAAAAGCAAGTTGTCGTACAAAACTTGCACAGGCAAAATTTCATAAACTTGAATTTATTATAAAGTTTGTTGTTTTATAATAATCTAGGGTAGCACTTTTTTTAATAAAAATTATTCTTTTATTTTTTTTAAGTGTTAATTTATTTTTAAAAAATTATATTTAAATATTTCACCTAAGACAACCCAGAATCCAATTAATTTGATATCTCAAGTTCTGGGTTGACTCTTTTGACGAAATTTTGCCATGTCTAAAATCCAAATGTCAAACCTCTCCCAAAAGCATTTTGATACAGATTTTAGACTTTGCCCTAATTAATTGTTTTCCTGTAAAATTGTATATTTTCTGCATAGTAGCCTGAATCGAATTAACTCGGTATCTCGAGTTCTGGGAGATTTCTTTTGATGAAACCAAAAATGTCTAGTATAGCATTGTAAAACATCCCATAAAAGCATTTTTATTCAGCTCTTCCGGTGTGGGAGATTTAATTGTTTTACTAAAACAATGTCTATTCTTTTAATAGAATTTGCTTTGTAAAATCATCGCTGCTAGTGCTCCTAAGATTTTGTTTCCTGATTCTCAACTCTCAAGGGGAATTAATTATTCCCCCTAGAAGACCAAAGTCAAAATAAATCTCAAATTTAAAGACTTATGGCCAATTGTTGATGGCACCTTCACTAGACACACCAAGGATGCTAACCAGCAATGAAAGTTTGACAAGACTAATTAGAAAGCCAAACCGATTATTATGTTCAGTGTTTTGGATGAGGTCCAACCTCATATCTGATATGCTACAACTGGCAAAGATGCATGGGGCATGTTGAGCACTGTCTACGAGGCCAAGAATCAAAACCAGATTCTATCCCTGCATAGTCAGTTGCACTACTTGAAGATGAAGACTAGTGAGAATGTTAAATCCTTTCTCCAACGGCATGCTGACTTGCGGGCCTCGCTACAAGTGTTAGGTAAACCTTAGTATACTAGACGATAAATTACCGAGGCAAGTAAACTCTGTTAAAACTCATGAGTATTTTTTTTAGACTAAGCAAGTATTTTCACAATACTCATGGTGAGTACTATGGAAATACTTGCCAATGTGGTCAAAATGCAGAAAAAATGTGGAAAAAACACAGATTCTTGTCCTTTTTAAGCATGCATGCCCCCACACTTTCATCACACAACATTTGAGGCGACAGCATATCTATTAAATAAGCATTTAAAAGTTATATATATATATATATATATAACTTTTAAATGTTTATTTAATAGATATGCTGTCGCCTCAAATGTTGTGTAAACATTTAAAAGATATATATATATATATAACTTTTAAATGTTTATTTAATAGATATGCTGTCGCCTCAAATGTTGTGTAAACATTTAAAAGATATATATATATATATATATATATATATAACTTTTAAATGTTTATTTAATAGATATGTTGTCGCCTCAAATGTTGTGTGATGAAAGTGTGGGAGCATACATGCTTGAAAAGGACAAGAATATATACACACACACACTTTCATGATGTTTGAGAGTGGTTTCAGACCTCTAGGAGCTATAATGCCAATTCTAGGTTTTGGAGGATCCTATCATGTTTCAGAGTTAGCCATATTTCATGGTTTTAAGATTTTTGGGAGACATCACAAGAGGTAAAAAGGCTACATGAAGGGATGTAGGTATGACAGACACCTTGCGTTCAAGAAACAATTAAAGGAGTACCTTCTATATTAGCGGAAGCAGGAGAGATTGGATTGGATGACATCCTTGTAGATGTTGTCGAACATGTCGCAGACGAAGAATCTTTGCCATCTAGTACAAGGTTGAAGCCACAAGCACAATGTTCTAGGCAAAGCGAGGAGGCGCAACAGAGTGTGAGGACTATACTCTCTCAGTCTCCCAAATTTTTCACTAGAGCAGGAAGGAGGAAATTGTAGATTCTTGTAATTTGTGACTTGCATACATATGCAATTTATGATGACGATTTTCAATGACAATCATCACATATTTACAAGTATCAATTTGTTTTATTCACATGATTATGCGATTTTGTACTCTATTTGTATTCTAATCTAATAGCAAACACTTCCCCAACATTTTACAAATTCATTTGATAAATTTTGTAACTATAATTTTTATAAAATGCATGTTTATTTAAAAAATTTAAGTATTTTTTTAAGTTGCCGAGTATTGTCAAGTATTTGCCAAGTTAAAAAAAATTGGTTGGGCGAGTACTCTCTGAGTCCAAGTATGCAAACTATGGGCAAAACAATGAGAAATGTTTCTCTTGTACCCATTGTCTTGAGAGCACTTCTCTCTACATGTAATTTTTTTGTGACGTCCTTGAACATCTCAAATTAGAAACCAACATTTAAGCAATTTATGAACATGCTTCAATAACAAGAGTCAATGCACAAAGAAGACAATGAAGAGGATCATGTCTTGGTCACACACCAAAAAGAAAAGAAAAAACCTATGAGGCATGCACATAGATCCGCCAAGCCACAACAAGGGAACATCTCTCATTCCCATAAGGCGTGCCTAATCTGTGGAAAGAATGGGTGTGGGCTAAAATATTGTTGGTACAACTCATTCACGAATGGGCCATTGAGCAACAAGAAGCCTTCATTGTAACAAACACAATAAGGTCGAAAGAACAACTATTCTTATTGGAAGGAGGTGAATACCACACAACATGGCAATGTTGTCGAAGATGACAATCCTCAAGACAAATATATGTTTATGTTGCACAAAATCACGAGTCGATCCCTCATCAAAGTTCAATTTGGCACATGGACTCATATGCTACAAGGCACATGACTAGACAAAAGAATTGGTTTGTCAGTGTGAACCAATCCTCTTACCACGGCCAGTTCACTCTTGTTGAAGATATGACCTACAAGATCCAAGGTCTACATGATGTATCTTTGCCACTTGGCAAGCATTCTTGTAAGATTACAAAAGTTCTTTACATTCCCGATTTAACAAAGAACTTATTGTTCATTGATCAGTTGTTGGATCACAACTTGAAGGATTATTTTGATTGCAAAGATGGTGATAATTTGTCTCATTTGAGACAAATCTAGAATCTCAACAAATGTTGCACATGTTTTTGGAGAAGGCAAAATGTTTGAGCTTGATGTCGTCCACAGTGACAATCAATCTTTGGCAATCAAGCTTAATGACTTTGCCACCCTCTAACATTGGAGATATGTTCATCTAAAGCATTGGAGATTTGCTTGCACTCAACAAACATAATATGGTTAGAGGCCTTCCCTGACTCAAAAAGACCATTGATCTATGCTCTAGTTGTTAAACAAGTAAGCCACATCGATCCCCTTTTGGTTAGTATTCTTCAAACAACCGGTCCATTGGATCTAGTCCACGCTTATCTATGCAGACACGACTCCTAGTGTTAGTGTGTTTCAATACTTTCAATTGTTTGTTAATGATCACACATGGAAGATGTGGGTGTATTGCTTGAAGACCAAAGATCAAGCCTTCAAAATCTTAAAAGAGTTCAAAGCTATTGTGCAATGACAATCTAGTCGTCAAATTCAAGTATTGAGCTTAGAAAAGGGGGGCCTCCACCATCAATGAGTTCTCTGCTTTTTCAAAAAAGTATGGCATTCAACGACAGTTAACCGCTCACACCGCAACAGAATGGCTTTGCTGAGAGACAAAACCCTAGCATTGCAGAAATCATGTGTTGCATGTTGAACAATTCCCACTTAGAATGTCCATATTGGCCAGAAGTTGACACTACAGTTTATTTGTTGGACCGCACACCCACCAAATCTCTTGATGCAATCACTTCGGAGAAAGCATGGTCAAGGAATAAGCCTTCTATTTCTCATCTTTGTGTTCTGGTTGCACAATATACATGCACATTCTAGAGAAGTAGCAGAAGTTGGACAAGAAATCCTTGAGAAGCATCTTTCTTGAATACCACAATGAATCGAAGGCCTACTGACTAATGGATCCTAACACCACTAAGTTGTACATCAACAAAGATGTAGCCTTTGATGAGAAGGGGGAGTGCAACTCACATTCCACACTATCACATGTTCCAAGCATTGCCCTTATGACCCCTTCTGATGATAATGAGGGCAATGGTGATGATGATGGTAGTGATGATGAGGCCGATGGTGGTGATGATGGTCAACCTCCTCTAGCACCAACATCCACGAGTACCACACAATGGATACCCAAGTGGTATACCAACACCATAAGTGATGCAAAGTTCGATGGAGTTCTAGACATTTACCTTCAGTGCCAAGAATTTGCAACATGGCCCATAATGAGGTGAACTTAGCACTCATGAGCACATTTGTTCAAATATTTGAACATTCAATGGTTTGAGAAGCCCAAGAGTAAAAGCTTTGTAAAGATGCAATGGATGCAAAATATCACGTGCTGATGAAGAATAATACATGGCAACTTGTTGATCTTCCAGCAAGGATGAAGAACATTGGTTGTAAATGGATTTTCAAGACCAAGTACAAGGCAGATGGCAGCATAGACAACTAAAAGGCGAGACTCATGGCAAAGGGTTTCGCTTAAAAGGAAGACATAGCCTATGAAGATTCTTTTTCTCCTGCAGCGAAGATAAAGACTATCAAAATGGTCTTTGTTATGGCTGCATAGTTTTGTTGGAAGGTCCACCAAATGGATGTAAAAAGTGGTTTCCTCAACAAAGATCTAGAATAGGAGGCCTATACAACCTACCCAAAGGGATTTGCAACACCCAGTCAAGAAAACAAAGTGTGCAGACTCATCAAATCTCTCTATGGTTTCAAGTAGGCTCCCAAATCCTAGTATATCAAGTAAGTTGAACATCTTGTGCGACATGGATTTTATCAGAGTCCATATGATCCAAACTTTTATCTCAAAGAGCAATGGAGCAAGATTGTAATTTTTATTGTCTGTCAACAATCTGGGCATCATTGGCAGTTCAATGAAGATGATTGATGCCACAAAGAATGATCTTTGTGTCTCCCATGAGATATGCTAAGACCATGCTCTAAAAGTTTTAGATGATGGATTGTAAGCCCATTGCAACACCCATGGAAATAAGACTGCAACTGTCTTGATCTAATCCACCTCCTCAAGGGAATGCCACTCTATCACCAATTAATTGCAAGTCTCATTTACTTGACATAAACCAGGCCAGATATTAATTAAGTTGTTTGTTATGTTTCTTGGTTCATGCAAGAACCAAGCTTATGTCACTGGAAGGCAGCAAAGCAACTATTAAGGTATGTCCATGATATTATGGAGCATGGCCAAGGGTACAAGAAGAAAGATCAATTCTTCTCGACTAGCTACACGGATGCAGACCAGGGACGACCCATCGATCATAGGAAATCCACATCTTGATATGTTTTCTTTCTAGGATCTAGCCCAATTTCATGAAGAAGTACGAAGCAAAGCATAGCAACTCGATCTTCCAATAGGGAAAGTATCGTCTAGTATGTGAAGCTATCTACGAAGCAATATCATTACATAGTATACTAGCTGAAATGGGAATACCACAAAAACAACCAAAGATCTTGAACCACAACAATCAAGGTGTTCTGAAACTTGTTTGATCTTCCATGAGAGCACGAAATACATTGAGGTTCAATGCCACTTCATACGTGAACATGTTCAGCAACACAATATTCAGCTCTAGCTTTGTCCCACACAAGATCAACGTGTAGATGTTTTCACCAAATCACTTGCACATGTTTAGTTTGAGGCCTTTCAAAATTCTCTCTCTTACACTCTTGACTATGATGTAAAAAAGGGAGGGAATGTAATATGGGTTTATCACATCATAGTCTATTGAATATACTATTTCACATAATTAGATTATTTGATGTTTTTTAGTTTGTTACATAGGTTGGATTGTTAAGTCTACATCTAGAAGATAAGGAACTAGGTTATTATAAGCTAGGTTGTTATGATAGCTCCACTCACGTAGGAAGGATGTTTGTCTGTTAGGAGAAAAAAGAATTGTACAAGTATCCTCTACATGATCGAATAAATTGATTCGGGCTGTGCTCTAAATTTTATAAGAAACGCCAATTCCAATTATATTTACTCATTGCATCAAGCGACATCAAATTTGTTTGTTGGTCAATCTAGTTAGAAAGGAACAAGTGAATATGTGGAAACTCTTCTACTCCAGTGCATTGATTAATCCACCAAATGTGTTGGAACATTAAGACCACTGTTTTTTCCCACAAGAGGATCTTCATCCTGCAAGCTTCGTACATGTTGGATCTCACCGTGCTTCCACTATGGAATATTAAAGTACACTACTGCTATCCTAGGTTAACCATTACCCCAAAGAACAATGAAATCTGCCCGCAACAGCTTTTATTAAAATGAATTTTGATTGATCTGGCTTGGGACCAGGTGGAATACTAAGAAACTCACATGAAGATATCCTTCCTACATAGTGAGAGCATGTGGGATCGAATACCAACAATTTTGTTGATGCTTGGGCTCTGTTGTGGTGTCTTGTCATTGCAAAAAACTCCATATTGATTTCATTGAGATACAAGGGGATTTTAAATTGAAAATAAATATGGCATAGAAAATTTGTATATTAGCTTCGAAAAACCAGGTTCACATCTTGGAACCCCTGACTATGATCTTTCCCCTAGAGGCATTATGGACCAAATAGCTAGATCTCTGTGTGAGAGTCACATAATTTAAAATTTCCTGTGTACAAAGATTCAGAACCAGAGGCTGATTTCCAAGGCAGGAGCTACAAGAGTGCCATCACCCATAGAGTTCAATGTTTTAACACTACCTAAATCCCCAATACAACACAAGGATATACTTAACAAATAATGCCCAAATTCAATATAGGTAATCACAGAATTATTTAATAACCCACTTTGTTCCAAGTTTGCACTTTATTATTCACTTTAGTTTCTTTCTTTCAGGACGGACACCTATCACCCCAATCTAGATACATTGCGGATCTGGAGCAGCTGACTTTTCAACCGCAATCAGTGCATCCTCAAGTTCAGGCTGTTATTTTGTAAGAAGGGCCTCCGACTCTTTCTTGGCTTGTAGAGCTCTGCATTCTTCAATGGAAGGGCCAGGCTTCTTATGATAACTACAGTAATTCTTCTTTCTTTTGCTGGTAAATGAAGATGGCTGGCCTCAGCCCTTAGACTGTCCTTTAGGGTTACAATGAGTCTTAGAGGTGGAAGGGTTTGAGGAGGAAACATTTGCAAGGATGGAACCAAAGCCTTTCATAAATCCAAACTTAGTTTCAGCAAAGATAGGAATCTTATAAGCTTTTTCTAAAGAATCTACTTCAAACATGTATGTTTCCTTCCAAAGACTGGTAAGTAAACCAGAAAGGAATTTTATCCTGATTACCTCTTCAGGGTCTGAAATTTCCAGCTTGACTAGCAGTTTCATGAAAATCTCATTGTATTGTTGCATCGACTGACTTGGAAGTTGTCTGAGTTGAAGCCATCATGCCCATAGATAGTCTTGATACCCAACAGGTAGAACCTCTGCTTCACGACAACTTTGAAACTGACCTATGTGGTGCTTTGATGATCCTTACCATCTTCGTCTGCAACAGCTGCAAGCATCTTGTGATAATTCTGCCACCAATCTAGGGCAGTTTCTTCCACGTGTATTTCAGAAGTTTGGATGTCGCCATCAGTGATTTTGACAAGTCTTGAAATAAGCCTCAAGGCTGCCAAGGAGCATATCACGTATGATATCACACATTGCTAGCAAGGAACAAATGCCAGCTATGCCCATATCACCCAATGTTCACCCTTCTAGTCATCATAGCTAAAACTGCAAGACTCCCACTGAAATGGAAGAGGGGAAGACCATCTAAAGCTGAAGCATAATTCTATGACTCCCATACGGATGGAGTTGTGAAGGACCTTTTTTGTCTTCTGTCAGAGCAGGAGATTGCAGAGAAGAAGAAAATGGACGGGCAGCTGGCAGTGTTAGAAGACACGAGAGATGTTGTGAGGAAGAAGAAACTAGCGGACTAGCCATCTAGTAGCAGGATTTGTTCATAACAGTGTCCTGTTATGTTTTAGTTTTTTGTTCAAAGTTTGGCTAGAATGCAAGCCTGTGAGCTTTTGTAGGTTGTTTGAAGTATAGACTATTAGAATTATGTTGATTAAAAAACTTATTTTTTCTACTTTATACGCTTGATGAACTTTGGTTTAACCTCCCATGTCCCGGTGACCCATTCTCAGGCATGAGTACTCTCTTTTTGTTTCTGCATTAAATTCGACAATAGGTGTATGGTCAGGTTGGGGCCGCAGACAACTGTTTGCTACTTTCAGTTAATACAGTTAACGAGTACTTTTGAGGATTCCCTCACATTGTTTTGGTGAGAGGGACCCAGTTTAAAACCTCGTTTACCTAACCAAAAAATACACATGCAAGAATGTAAATCCAAACATGGACGTTCAGATATCAAAGATTTGTAGGTGAAAAAGATCAAAGGTTTTATAAGTGTCACTGTCAAAATATATTCAAAGCTGAGGCAGACTGGAACATTGTACTTTGACTTGGTAATAGAATTGTATCTCTTTTCAAAGAGATGGCATTCTTTGGGAGGCCTGCAATCCAATGCAAGTATCGTGCCTTTTCTTTATGTGGAATAGAAAGGGACAACCATACTTTTCAAGTTACCCTCCTGTAATTTTTTGAAAATTTGTCTCGCAGAAAGTCGCTAGTGGTCTCTAAGGAATCCCAAAAGTGTCTACTACATAGACCAGTCTTGGTTGTCGTGAGTGGTGACAAGAGTCATGAAATAAATTGTAGTTTTGGTTGGGAATTAAGTTAGGGACCTATGTTTGCATCATGATCAATAATCAAACAAATTGACTTTAGTCTCATGTAGATTTGAAGATTATGGAATCAATGTTTTATAGCCTAAATACGGCAGATCATCCAGGTTATATGTCCATATTTCTTTATTGATATTGGTCAAATAGTTTGTCTAGGAATTAAGAGCAAAAACAAAGTAGTTTTAGTATTTATCAAATGTTCAATCACAAAGTGAAATTAGAATTAAATAAATCAATGTTATGTCACCTACGTTACTGAATATTGCTCTATAGGCCCTAGGGTACGATACAGTTCAAGTTTGGTATGATATGGGGAGCGATACGCAGGCAAACACCCAGGGTATGCTCTTGCCCCTGCAGGTATGTCCAGGAACATACCCACGGGGGCAGGTGTGTACACTGGACGTTTTCGCCGCATATCCATAATCAAAATGTGTTTTTTGTCAAGCCAAATAACATAATGACGGAATGACAATGAGCAATATTTGGTGCATGCCAAAATTGTCTTCATGATTCAAGCAGAAAATAGCAAAGCAATATAATAAATAAGCCAAGACGATTGTTCGCTTCACATTCCCAAGAAGACTCTTCCTATTCCTACAAGTTAAGACAAAAGCTACCTAAGACACCCAGGATTAATAACAAATATGTACAATATTGTCACATCCCCCCTTAATCTGTGGAGGTCATTGTCAAACCAAGCATTCCTCTGAACTTTCTATTTTTTCTCGTCTAAGCACTTTTGTCAGAATGTCTGTTGGTTGCTTTACTGTAGAGAAATGTTGCAACTTGACACTGCCATCTTTCACAGTGTTGTATCAAATAAAATTTATTATTTGTCATTTGAATTGCGGAAGTGTTGTCAACCATGAGAAGTGTTGATGAAACTTGTTGTTCTTGCAAATCGGAAAGAACCCTTTTGAGCCATAAGATCTCTTTGGTTGCCTCTAAAGCAGCGATATACTCTGCTTCTGATGAAGCAATTGTTGGCACTATTTGCTTCTTGGATTTTCGACTGACAACTATTGTTCCTAAATTTATCAGAAAATCCATGGTGGATTTCCCATCTTCATGATCACCAACATAGTCGAAAATTGAATATCCGACCAATTTAAAGTCTCCTGCCCTAGAGTATTTGAGCCCAAAATTTTGTGTTCATTTGAGATATCGAAGGACTTTTTGTTGCTACCCAATGATTGTCTCTAGGTTGTTCCATGAATCTTAAAAGAACACCAACAACAAAGGATATATTTGGTCTTGTTGTGGTCACATAAATCAAGCTTCCACTGAGTTGTTTGTATTTAGTGACATCAACCAAATCTGTTGTATATTCTTATGTCAATTTGAAATTATGTTCCATGGGTGTGCTAAAAGGCTTACAATCTTCCATTCCAAACTTGCTCAAAATGTTACCAATGTACTTTTGTTGTGTGATGAAGATATACTTTGGCTTTTGAATTACTTCAATACCCAAATGGTAATGAAGATAACCTAAATCAATCATTTCAAAGCTTTTCATCAACTCTTATTTGAACTTTGCACTATACGATTCATTGTTCCCTGTGATGAGCAAATAATCAACATACACCACCACAAATACAAATGTTTTGTCAATTGTTTTGTTGAAAAGAGTTGCATCTTCAAACTCAAAATGTTTGAAGTTCATGTTCATGAGGTGCTCAGTTAGTTTATCATACCATGCTCGAGGGGCTTGTTTCAAGACATACAATGATTTTTCAAGTTTGCACACCTTGTACTCTTCGCTATTTACTACAAAACCTTCAAGTTATGTCATGTACACTATTTTTTTGAGGTCACCATTCAGAGATGTAGTTTTGACGTCCATTTGGTGAACTTTTCATCTATTGTGCGTTGCCAAAGCCAACATGGTTTGAATGGTAGTCCATTTTGTTGTAGGTGCAAAGGTTTTATTGTAGTCAATTCCTTCATTTTAAGCATATCCCTTTGCGACAAGCCTTGCTTTGTATTTGTCAAATAAGTCATCGGTCTTGTATTTGTTGCGGTAGACCCACTTGTAGCCAATAGGTTTGTAGCCATATGGAGGATCAACCAATTTCCAAGTCGCATTTTTTACCAATGCACTGTACTCATATTTCACTATTTTTCTCTAAGGTTCAAGCTTATCAGCTTGTTTGAAAGATGTTGGTTCTAAATCAAACGCAACATTGAGTTTTTCTATAGAATCATTCAAAGTAAGCTTTTCAATCTTATCTTGAATTTCTTCAAGGAACTTGTTTGATTGTGATGTGGTTGCATATGCACTTCTAGTGCCTATTTTCCAATATTCATCAGGTCTAACATCATTCAATGTCTGGGTGTCCACTTAAGCATCTTTTAATGTGATTTATGTGCTTCATCTTTTGAGGTTCCTTCACTTTGTGTACTCTATTCTTATGGCCCATGTTTATTGTATGATAAAGTTGAACTTTCTCCTTCAAGAGGAGTTTCATTCTCATGTATAGGAGACGATAAAGAATCAATGGATTCCCAATTGTATATCCCTCACTCATTGTTTGGAACGTCCAAATCACTTTCCTTGTAGACATCAAACTTTGCATATTTGTCAAGTTGACTCAATCGTTGATCAATGCTTGTTTTGTCCTTTGCAACTTCACAAAAAACTTCTCTTATGCCAAGAAACTTCTTTTTCTCATCATATAGCTTGTATGCCTTGAAGGATTCAGAATATCCCAAATGAATGTATTTATGACCACTATGATCCAACTTATTCCTCTTCTCTTTTGTAATCAATGAGTAGCAAGTGGATCCGAAAATCCGAAGATATCACATTGAAGGAAGACAACCACACTACATCCCATACGGATTCTTGAATTGGAGAGTTGTTGATGATGATCTATTGCAGTGATATACTACAATTTTATTTGCTTCGGCACAAAAGTGCAAATTTACTTCTTTGAAGTACAACATAGCACGAATCATATTCATCATTTCGACCACTCCATTTTGTTGCGAAGTGTGACGATCTGTGAGATGATGTTTGATCCCATTTTGCTCAAGATAGGATTCAAACTTCTTTGAAGGGTATTCACCACTATTATTTGTCCTAAGTGTTTCGATGCGGGTTTGAGCTTCATTTTCGATCATGGTTCAAAAATTTTGAAAGTCTCGAATGCTTCTATTTGTTCTTCATAAAGTATATATTCAAATCATTTTGTTGTAGTGATCAATGAACAACATGAAGTACTTATGACCATCAGCTAGAGAAATGGAAGAGAACACAAGTCCGAATGAACCAATTGCAACTTTTTGTTTGCTTTCCACTGTGACTTTGGGAACGGTTCCCTTGCGTGTTTGGCCAAAATGCAAGCTTCACACTTTTCATTTGACTTTGCAGGCAAGGTAGACATTCTAGCAACACCATTCTTTTACAATACACGAATGTTATTATAGTGTGTATGCTCAAATCTAGCATGCCACAACATATTTGAAGACATTGTCTTCAACAATATGAGCATAATTCCTTGAATTTGATGGCAAACCCCTGAATTTGAACAACTTTTCTTCCTCATCCAATCAAGACAACTACATTGTCACATTTCCTTTTGATAGTGACATCACCATTATCCAACAAGATGGAATGGCCTTGTTGCCTAATGAACACTAGAGACAACAAGTTTCGTTTCAATTGAAGAAGGTACAGAACATTTTGGAGTTTAAAATCTGAAAGCCCTAGACACTTGAGTTGTATTGTACCTCTTCCTTGTGGTTGCAGACTTGATCTATCTGCAAGATATACTAAACCACAACTTTTTTCATTGAACTCAAAGAAATCTTTTCGAAAAGTCACATGTAGAGTGGCACCAATACCAAGAACCCAAGCATCAAACCATGACAAACTGACTGCGACAATGGTTGCTTCATCTATACTAAAAAACATACATTCACTAGTGAATTGAGCAGAGTTTGACTCTTTTGTTTGTTTCTTTGATTTTTCCTCTTTTTTCTTACAATATGGTTCAATTTTCTCCCACGGTGTTCTAGATTCATGAGTCTCATGGCTTCCTTATTTGTCACATTGTTTTCAATAGAGGTTTTATTTATCATTCTATTTTTTATTTTGACCACCTTGATTTTTATTTTTGGCACCTTTTACCTTGTTTTTCTTATTGTATTTATTGTTTCCTTCACTTTTGGAAGATGTGGCCTTATTGGATGTTTTGGAAGAATTGCCCTTTACGTAGCACACACTTTTTCCTGTGAGCTTAGTTTTTCTTCCAAAGGCCTTTTCTTTTTCCACCATTTTTCAGCCAATTGATCAGATGTGAGAGTCTTCAACTAATTGCTTGCTTCTAGAGACTCCAAGTAAGTTGAATAGTTGGAAAGAAGGGTCTTCATAAATACAGTCATATAGATGTCAATTTTGACACCCGTGGCATCCACATCATGCTTGATTACACGTATTTCTAAAGCCAATCTCATCACATCACCATATTTCAATTCGAGATTGAACAACTTCAACTGCAATTGAATGAATCCCAACTGAGTGGGAATCATATAGTTTTTTCAATTTGAAGAATGTTTCCCATAGAGTATTGCACCCCATAATATGATGAAAAGGCAAATGCTTTCTAGTTTTTTGGCTTCCATGTCGGAATATATTTTGCATTCCCTGTCGACTCGACTAGTTGTCTCCCAATCGCAAAGATCGAACCATAAATCATTGAAAATAAGTGTATTCTCCACTTGTCGAGACCATTCTAACCAAAGTTGTGCCAACGATTGATTTGATTAAATGCATTGTTTTTGTTTTAAACTTTGAGTTTGTGAAAAATCAGAATTGGTTCCTTATCACTCCAAATGGTCCCCTTTTTTATATACCACCAAACCGATATACCAAACCAATCCATATGCATGTCCTTCTTATATACCTGTCAATACATAGAAGAAGCTCTCCCTTTTTATGTACTTGACAGTACATGAAAGAGGCATTAAGGCACGTGAAAGCAAAGTAGTACATGGTACCTAAGTGGCATGTGAAAAGGATTTGCCCTGTCATTAACTAGGCTTAACAAAAAAACCTCATACTTAATGATATACTCAATTTTTCTTGATTTTCAAATTTACATTTTTCAATAGAAGCGAATGGGTAAAAGAGTAACTCTCTTTATTTCTCTTTTATTTGCAAAATTTAGTTGTTTTTTGTCAAATTTGCATAAGAGTAACTTGCTCAAGGCAATTTTTCAATTTGCTATAAGAAATGAAAAATTTGCCCTACAAAATGAACTTTTAAATGCTTCAAAATTTGGGAAAGGCATTTAAAAAATGGAATTTGCATTTTTTTTTATAACCCTAAAATGTACCTTTTTCCTCCATAATTGACAAATTTGAAAAAAAAAATCCAATATTGGAATATATGAAAAATGAAATGCAGCCTTTGAGCATCCAATATGATGAAAGTGAAGCTGACTTGGATATGGTGAAGCCTGAATTCAGCCGATAAACACAAAAGCGCTGTCCAAGATGGTCATAAGGATCAGAAAAGATGCTAAACTCAGTTTATGTCACCATGCAGCAGTCTAAAATTCCACTCAATTACTTCCACGCTGTCAATGAAAGCTCACAAAGACTGAGATATAGCAGAGAATTAATTCCAGCCAGTCAGGAAATGAATCAGCAGCCAAAAGCGCCAAGGTAGGACAATGAATTACTTCCATGCAGGTCTAGCAGACTCCCAGATTGCCTGAAACGAAAGCTACACTGACAGGTCAAAGAAAATTGTGCCAATATCCTTTCAACACAGTCAGACCACAAACTTCTACACAGCAAGAAACGGTTAAAATGGCTTCTATGCAGGGAATAAATCCCTAAGAAGTCTGAAAACAGAGAATATATGACTGAAAAAACAGCTAGCACATCTTCATTGAATTACTACGCAACCCTGAGCACATTTATTACACCATTTGCTATCAAAATGCCTTTAGAAACAAATATGCCATTTCAAACAGTCAAATACCAAGCCACATGGCTAGAATAATGGAAGAAGAATAACAAAAGCAAATGGAAAATGAATAGAATGATCAATAGCAAAAAAAATCTTGCTCGGATACCACTATTAGGGCAGATAAAATAGTGACGGAATGACAATGAGCAATATCTGGTGCAAGCCAAAAGTGTCTTCGCGATTCAAGTAGAAAAGAGCAAAGAATTGCATTAAATAAACCAAGATAGTTGTTCATTTCACATTCCCAAGAAGACTCTTCCTATTCCTATGGGAATGAAAATCAACTTATTTGAATAAGACAACAGCTATCAAAGACACCTAGGATTAACAACAAATATGTACATTATTGTTATATTTTATTTTATTTTTTTCAATTTTGCTGCATGAAAATCAAATGAAATAAAGTGGATTCTCAACCCTAAAAGCAACATTCACACTCATTTTATCAAAAGAAAACAACATGTTTACCTTTCATTGCATTTTTACCTCTCATTGCAAATTTGTTCTCTCATCTACATTTTTTCAATTGCATAGGATTGAAACTCCTTCCTTTTGTTAATCCTAGACCATTACCTCTACCTCTTTGATGCCAAGGAGTTTGAGGAGCTTGCAATGAAGAAGACTACTGATTCAAAGTACGTTTTTTCCAATTTTGTGGTCTTTTTTTTAAGTTTTTTTCTTTTTTTTAAATGTTTGTAAGTTTGTAACTAGTTTTGAATTTTTTTTGTTATTCTTTTAGATATTCGTTCAACAAATGTCAGATGCTTTAAATTTTAATAACAATATTATTATATTTTTCCTATAGGCTATAAGGATTTGCCAGAATGTTTGCAAATGCTAGTTCGATGGACCAAGGGATGCCCTCCAAAGCCAGTCCGCATGTGCCCCTTCAGAAGTATGTGATGATGTTAGAACAGTTGTCAAGTGGAGGGTGTTTCCTTTAGGTTTGCTTAAAGTGTAACTGTCAATACAAGAGGCCGTATAATCAGGTGAAAGCCCATTTGTGTGTGTTTCCCAACACTAGAATCAAAGCTCGTTGTGGACCAAGCATGAATGGAACATCACGTACGGGCTTGCCATAGGCAAAAATCCTTGAATACATCAAAGAGCAAGAAGCAGATGTCATTGCTGGGCAAAGATCAAAGTATCCTTTAAAAAAGAAAAGATCATCACCTGTTGATCCATCTCGTGCTAATGTGGTGGCCCCATCACACCCATTTCTTGCTAAACCCATCGTGGTTTCAAAGGAAAAGGACTCACCTCTTGGTTGCAAGAGAGCAAAAGATGCAGGGCCATTGGAAAGGTCATTTCAGAACAAATCCAAGGACAGTAGAGCAGAGCATTGTGTGTTGTTTTTACACATGTGGACTGCCATTTAATGTTGTTAGATCATCATAATAGCAAGATATGGTGAGATCTATCAATGTTGCCCCTAAACGGTTTGCTAGCCCAAAGTATGAAAAGGTGTGTACCACCTTATTGACAAAAGAAAGAAAACAAGTTAAAGATGCATTGAAGCCCATCAAGGATTCGTAGATCGAAACAGGGGTCTCCATTATTTCTGATAGATTGAAAGATACGAAAAATAGGCCATTGATTAATGTGGTCGTAGTGAGCCTTAAAGGGGCAAAGTTTTATAGGGTCGTTGATTGTGGGGGCAAGTGAAGGATGCATGATTCATTGTTGACATCTTGATAGAGTCCATTGAGGCGGTGGGGCCTCAAAACGTTGTCCAAATTGTAATGGACAACGCTAAAAATTGCAAAGTTACGAGCATGTTGGTTGAGGCAAGGTATGGGCACATATTCTGAATACCTTGTGTCGTTCATTTCTTCAACTTTATGTTGCAAAAATTGGATTCAAAAATCCACTGGATCAAACAAGTCTATGAGGAGGCAAGTAAGATCCAAATATTTATAAGCAACCATCACATGTCTCAAGACACCATCGACGCCTTTTCAAAGTTGCAATTGCTAAAGGTAACTTTTTATTTAATCATTCATGCATCATGTAGATTTTTAATTTAATTTTGTGAGTTTGTTATTTGTAGTGTTTTTTATTTTTGAACATTTTTTTTAATTTTATTTGTTTTAATTTTATATTAGGTTGTTGAGACTAAATTTGCCTCATACACCCTCGTCTTGAGACAACTTGTCAAGGTGCGTGAAGCATTGAGAATCATGGTTATCAACAACCTTTGGAGTGTATGGAGGCAAGCAAACAATGAGAGAGCCACAAAAGTGAAATGGTGGAATCTTGATGACGTGTGGTAGGAACGTGTGGAGTATTTGCTTAGTTTTACCAAGCCCATCATCAGCATGTTGAGATGTGGATATGGATCATCCATGTTTGGATGAGCTTTATAATGGAATCGACTCAATGATTGAGAACATTACATCCATTATAAATGCCAAAGAGCAGGATCTTACGGAGAGGTTCTTCAAAGAAGTGTAGTCGCATCTCATTGAGAGGTGGAACAAAATGATCACCCCATTGCATCTTTTTGCTTTAGTCTTGACACCCAAATATGACAACACAGGGATCCTAACTTTGCACAAAAGGGTCGTACCATATACGGATGTTGAGATTAGTGAGGGATATAAAGCGGCATTCACTAGACTTTTCCCCGATCCAAAAGTTGAAGGCCAAGTTATGGAATAATTTGCACATTTCATATCCTTTGTGGGTCACTCCCTTGGCATTATGCATAACAAGTACAAGAAAGAAGCTCACTTTTGGTGGTACCTCCATGGGCAAGCATCCACCCACCTCTAGCCTCTTGCAACAAAAAATTTATCACAAGATTTTAATTTTTTTTAACTCTCTACTCTTCTTTTCGACATTTTGTTTTAACTTTTTACTTTTATAAATTCTAATTGACTTTGCGGCTTCCCTCAATAGGTTGCACGTTCTTCCTCAATTGGGCGGAATGGGGGTACCTACAGCGTCATCCACTCAGTTAAGCGAAAGAAGTTGGCAGAGAAAAAGGCAGAGGACTTGATCTATGTGCATTCCAACTTACGTTTTCTATCACACAAACAACCTAATTACAAAGGAGCAACAAAGTGTTGACATGTGGACCCAGAGACTGTTGATTTAAATGTCTCCGTTGCCTACCTTTCATTACTTGACACGGACTAGACGGTGCTTCACACGGCCTATATAGCGAAGCTAGTGGGAGTGGCACTGTTGCTCCTTGTGGTTCTAAAGAACCACAAGATGATGACGACATTGTAGCCAAAGACGAAAATGAATATCGGGATTCATGGATATGCTGATTTGTCTTTATTTTTGTCCATACATTGTAACATTTGCACTGTGTACTTGTTATAAAACTAATCTAAGTTCAACCATTGAATATTATGTTATTTAGCATTGAATTATGAGTATGTTTTGTGGTTATTTAACTTATTTTGCTTTCTCTATGCATATCATGTGGTTAATTTGTTTATAAGGCTATATTTTTTTATTTTTTTTATATAAAATTTTGTACGATCGTATCCAAAAACATATCCAAGCCCAAACAAAAAAATCCGTGTATCCACGTATCCGTATTTGTATCGGCAACATAGTTTGAGACCAATTATTTTACCCATTCACATAGAAGATAACTTCATCATTCAACCTATGAAGCAGAGACAAACCCCATGCATGCTCGAGATCGAAAACATAACTCACTCTAAGGGTTTACTAAAATAGGGCAATCATTAAGCTGCAATGCACCATTCTCTCTTAGCTGGTGTCTAACAGCAGGATCTTTTTCAGTCATGCCCTGATTATCCCTTCGGCTTGTGTTTCTAAACAATTTTTCTTTAAAGGTGGGCTGGAACTTACCTTGTTGATGATTAAAATTCTTAATTTCCCAACAGCCAAGGTTTATGCGCACCATGTCACCCTCCAGTACACCTTTAAGGAAACTGTATTAATGGTGACTCAAACAGCACCATTCTCTTCTTCTTACCTTGTGGTGTTTGATCCTGTGTTGCTTGTTTCTCACATTCTTCTGCAACAGCTGGTTCTTGTGCTCGTCTTCTAGTGGCCATGACCTAGCTTCTTGTATGTGCCCTAAACATACAAATCCCAAGTCAAGAGATCTTGAGGTGTACAGACGAATGGGAATGAAAGGGTTGTAAAGCCAAAATTGATCCATTCCACTTAAGAATTGTAGACATATCCAGAATCCAGTGAGTATACATGATAGATCTTTCTTCCCTCCACATCTGGGCCTAAATCAGCAGATGCGACATATATTTCTAAAAGGTGGAAGCTACCACAAACCAACTGAAGAAGATTGATGTTAAACACATTGCTGGAAAGGACCGGTTTTTATAACAGCGATGACAAAAAGGCCCTAATTTAGGGAGTTTTCATCTATATGGATAGAGAATGATCCAGGATAGTAATTTTCTAAATACATATTTTAAAAATTTGCTCGTGATAGTGGAAACTATGAGGGTATAACGACTGAAGTACAAGAGCAAGGCTATTTGGTTGGAGAAACCTACCGCTTTTAGGGTTTGGGTGTAAAGCATGATTAGTTCGGTTTGAAATGCCTTTCTGATCACAAAGTGGACAAATACCTGAAAAACGAAACAAATAAGACAGAGAGAGAAGGGGGGGAATAAAATAACTCACAAAAAGCGAATGGTTGGGAGAAAGCCCAAGAGCTCTGACGAGGCCCAGGCACTGATTTTCGGAGGCAGCAACTCCGTTGCCAATAATGACGGCCCTTCTCACAAGGGTGGCCACGCCTCTGTCAAATATTTCAGGCATCCCTGCTGAAGCGCTCGGAGGCTCTGGAAGCTTTATTGGCCTCATTGCTACGCTCTCGCGTTTCCACCACAAGGGCATTCATTAAAATTTATGTACGCTCCCCGTCGCGAAATTTGAATTTTTTGCACACCCGACATGTCGTCTAAAACTTCCCATTACAAATGTGTAAATATGAAAATAGTAAGATAAATATGCATTTTCATTTATACCCAGATAGCAGATATCAAATCCCTCAAGTTCATATTCCTACTGAATGAATGAGTTTTAATAACGTCCACGAGACCAAATAGTGTATGGGACCAAGTGTCAAGACTATTAGGAGTTCTTCAGATCTCTTTCGATGTCATCCTGCTTATTATGAATCTTTACCAAATATTCACGATGTTATCTTGCTGCATACGGATATCCTTATACGCATCGCACTCCCTAATGAAGTGTCGTTCAGTGTCAACTATTCTTTCACTGCAAAAAATGCAAGTCTTATCTTCCCACCTTTCCTTGGGAACCATCCATCTACAAGTTTCACACATAAGATGGTGTGAACTGGTCCTCAATTATGCCACTAGGAGCCTAGCTTTACCTTTAAGATCGGCACTCAGGTATGTTTTATCCCTGTGTTCCCAAGTGGGATTGAACTCTTTAATATAATGCATTTTTTTACGCCCAATCTGATTTGTCCACATGGCAGTCCAGAATTTTTCTAACACAAACTTTTTTATTTCCTCTTTGGTGTTAGGGCACTCATGTAACTTAATGTCCCACTTTCCCAACCACTTGATGTTTTGCTTCATCCACGTCTTCTTCCTCCGATCTAACACCTCGTTCACCACCATTTTGGGCCACTGGTGATTCTCCATGCTTTCAACCTTTTTTAGGTAGCTTAGTAATCGTGAAATTGCCATAGCTTCCATTGGAAAAGTATTGGCCTCCGCCAAGAAGATCTCATATGGAAGAGTTGCTTTAACTTTAAAACTACTGGTTATAAGATGTTTTTGAATTCTTTCCAACTGTCTCCATCTGTGATTTGACACGTTGCTTCCCCAAACCTCACACCCATAGTGGACAACCGGTGTGACCAACAAACCAAAAAGGGTTTTCTTGGTTTTCCAGTCCCAAAGTTTCGCGTTCCTACACCTGTTCTGGAGAAGGCAAGAAGCTCTCCAACCTCCTTGAATCCTTTTCGCCCTACAAGTTTCCCAACTAACCCTGTTATGAAAAACAATGCCAAGATACTTGTATTCTTCGATGATTTCCAACAAGCTACCTTCAAACATAAAATTAGTTTGTTGTTGTTTCCTTTTTAGAGAGAAGATCATGACTTTAGTCTTGCTAATGTTCACTTGCATCCCGACATCTTGGCAAAATAGCTCTAAAGCCTTCAAATGACCCCTCAAACCATGGGCAGTTGTTGCTATAAGAATAAGATCATCTGCATATAAAAGTAGCTTTACTGCAAAACTGGCCAACTGGATGCCACCCCCTTCGGTTTTATTTATCCATTCCTCAAGTTTGTCAATGTAAAGACCAAATAGAGTGGGAGAGAGTGGCCACCCCTGCTTGACCCCAATGTTGCTACCGAAGCATTCAGACATGCCTTCTCTAGTTTTGATTTTTGCTCTAACACGCTCATAAAGTTTGTGAACAGTTGCTCTAAACTCATCAGGGACCCCCAATTCTTCCATCCTTTTCCAGAGTTTGTCTCTGGGAACTGTGTCAAAAGCTTTTTTAAAATCCACAAAACAATAGTAAGCTTCCCCACCTTGGGTGTTCCAAGCTTTTTCAATCAAATGCCTAAGAGTAATGCAGTGATCAATGGTAGAGTGTCTTGGTCTAAAACCAACTTGTCCCTTTGCTATTTTCCCTTCTTTTTCTGCCCAACTGCTGATTCTACGTTTGATCAAGCTCCCAAATAACTTTCCAAGAAGAGGTTTGACCATTATAGTACGATAGTTAGAGGGATTATTGATATCCCCACTCTTGAAGAGAGGGATAACGACACTAGTCGTCCACTCCACTGGTAATTCCCATTGCGTGACCTCATTAAAAATTCTTTTGATGTACGGAGCAAGGCGTTCAGCTCCCCACTTTAAGAATTCAGCTTGCAACCCGTCAATGTCCTGTGCTTTACTATTTGCTAATTTCTTTATACCCTGTTTGATCTCCTCATCCGAGAAGAGCTCGGTTGACGTGCTAATATTGGGAGGGAGGGCTTCCTCATGGTCATGCTCATAAAGCAGTTTTGCATACTCTAACCATTGGGATTCTGTGATATTATTTTTTGTATGTTTCTTCTCTTGTTGTAGCTCCCTCCAAAAACCTTTGGGATTGTGCTTACCTAACACTATTAGTTCCTTCCTTCTTAGTATAAGAAATTTTTCTTTATTGGCTTTTAACAACTTCACATAGTTTTTCTTATTTTCTTTGTTTGGCTCGCTCTCTTTGTAGGATCTTTTTGTTGCTTTGCACTCTTCATCATACCAAGGGTTAGCCGGGAAAGTGTTAGAGACTCCTTTTCGAGGACTTGATTTCTTGCAAACATTTAGAGCCTTATGAATCAAAGGGACCAGCAAACTGTTGTCAATGTGTTTCCTCATAATATTGTTTTCCTTAAGCCCAACATTGTTTATGGTCATCTCAATGTGCTGCCCAAGGGCAGTAGTAAAGAGTTCCTAATTTTTTTTATTCAAAATGATTTTACCATGAGGATTAGTTGTCCTAACTTTATGTTGAGCTTGTCTTTCACTTTGCTTGTTTGCAAGAAAGCCAAACTTAACCAAGAGGGGCATATGGTCAGACATCATCTCCATAGGGCATTCCCCTATGACAAACTCTAGCAACCTAGCAGTCAAATTTTAAGAGCAGATGACATAATTAACCACACTTTGACCATTATAGGTTTTGCATGTAATATCCCCCGATCTTGGCCAAGCTCTTGTACCGTTACATATAACCATGTCATACAAACTACAAAGTCCCAAAAGTTCAGCACCGAAGTGTGTCACACTGCCTTTCCCATCTTGTGACATTCTTTCCCAAAGTTGGTCCCCACCCTCTTCTAACCATAGGGGATTGTTATCCCCTCTATCTTCTCCTCCCATTTGAAGAGACTGATTGTTGGCGGTTCTAGCATTGAAGTCTCCTCTTAAAATAATTTCCCCTGATGTGCTAAAAATAGAGATATCTTTCTTTAGCGCCGCATACAGGTCTTTCCTGTCCAAGTTTCTCTTTTTATAGAACGTTGACCCTTTCGGAGCAAAGTAGCAAGCAACCAACCTGATTATGTCCTTATTGTTAGTTATTTTCAGCCAAATGTATAGTTTATTGGGATCCTCTTTCTCTATTTTCACTGTTTCAGCCCACACTTCTTTTATTAACACGGTGACCCCACATGACCCTTGCCTATCTCCATCCCTTCGTTCCATACTGATATTTTCTTATACCCTACAAAGTCTGGGACTTTGCATCCATCATGTTCATGTGTTTCAGTTGGAGTAATAATGTCTTTCCCTTTTGCTATGGGCCCCAACCCCGGTCCTCTTCTCCAAGGGTATCCTCTGCAATTCCAACTTATCATGTGTAGAGATTTTTGTGGGGCCCCGAATTCCTATTTTTTGTGAAAAGGACGCTCGCTGATTTGAGCTTGTCCATTTTTGAGCCATGCCCATCTTCCATCCTCCCTTGCTTTTTTCACTTTTTCCCACTCCTTTCTTCATTCTTCTTGTTGTGCAAATGTTAAGTCCTCATCAAGGAAAATGTGAGTGCCTTTGAGTAGCCCCCTATTCTTTAGGATTGTGCTCTTATCCTCTATGTTTCTCAAGATGACTCTTACATGTCTATTCAAGCGTGAAATCTCTCAAAAACGTGAAACTTTATCATTGTTTTGTACGTTTTTATAAAACTCTTCACATCGTTCATTGAAAGCGAGAGAATTTTGAGTCTTTCAAAACTGGTATCATATTATTATGGTAATCTATGAATTCATTATTGAGAGACTCCATTAGAGTGTTCTTAAGATAAAAGAGGGTATGCAGTATCATTGGAGTTATATCAGTTTTTCTTTTTATTTATATATAGATGAATTCGAGGAAATCATATCAAATTGTTTAGGTATAGATGGTTGTTTGTTATAGAAAGGAATATATTCTTATTCTTTTAATTATAGATGACATCATTTCGATGTTCATATACTCAGATCAAGGTCTCTAGAGACAACAATATATTTTATTATTTTTTTATGATATATGATCTTCACGAAAATCTTGAGAAAACAAAAAGTGTAGGTTTTAAAATTTCAAACCATGATGCCAAATAAGTTTTTTTTGCATGCAAAGATCAAAGGGTTGAGATGGTCTCTTCATATGTATATATAGAGGTAGCGTTTTATGGACCACACTTCGGTTTGTCACTAGTTGTTTAGTCTAGACTAATTAAAGGATATGTTACCCTCATTACTCTTGAAAAACAATGCCTCCAATACCAATTTCAAGATATCAAGACAAAGATTCACCTCTTTCACTTACTTGTTACTCAGTATGGGAAAGTGGTTTTACATCAAAATACATTACATCTACCCATACAATTTGGCCTAATCATATTTATCAAATAAAACAATAAATTAAACTTATTTTATAATAAATAATATTCTACAATTGACAATAAATGATAATAAGCGTTTAGAAAATTATCTTGATTTGTGGTAAATTTAGATACAATTGATTTAAATATATAGTGAAAAATATTTCCAAACAATAAGGTGAACAAAACCCATGAAACTCAAGATATATAAAATGTAATATGCAAAAAGTGACTTTACATCAAAATGCACTACTTCTACCCATACAACATGTAATCACATCTAACATGATTTACCCTAATAACACAATAAATTAGACTTAATTGTAATAATGAATATTCTATAATAAGTGCAAACAAAAGGTTTTAGAGGAATATGAGAATTCAAGCGAATTTGAAGACAACTAGCAAAAACATACACCAAAAAATAAACCTATAAGGTAAAAGAAAATGAACAAAACTCATAAAACCTGAGATAAACATGGAAACTTTTTTGGAGTGCTAAAACAGTTGGGATAGTTCTAGGGCTACTAGAACTATTAGTATATGATTTTGTGCACATATAAAATTTTGAAATATGATTACAAAACTATGTTTTCTTGTTCCAAGGCTTCGAAAACCTTGCTCTCTTTTCTTGAATTATATGCAGATCTCTAAGAAACTAAACTCCTTCTCTGCAACCTTAACAACTCATCACAAACTTAAAAAGTGGGGAACTAACGAGGCATGTTGAAAAGTGGATTTCACTAAACATACAAACTAATATAACACACTAATCTATATAATAATGCAATTAGATGTCAATACAGATGTAGATACTAAACTCTATTTATATATGATAAAATAATCTTGTACACTCAATAAATATTACTCATGGCTCAACCCTTCAGTTCAGGACCTTTCCTATTGTCAAAAGGTTTGTGTTTGCCATCTCACTATGCCTAAATGATTATATTATAATTTGAACCTAATATTATGATTATCCATATTACTTATAGCCTACAATCTACATAAAACCTTATTAATATCCTACTCTAGTAATTACAAATCTTCAAGAATTTTCTATCCTCTTAGACACTATCATCCAGACTAGGATAATATCATTACTACTAGTGTCCCAAAAATGATGCTAGTGTCTCAGCCTTACAAACGATCAAATTTATAAATATTTTAACATGTACGGGTCAGCGTAGTTGTCTTAATTAACCTTCACGTGATATCATTTCAAAAGATTTGGTATAAATACAAATAAAACACTATTCATTATCATTAAGTACAAATCAAGCACACATCTATCTTATACCAAGCAAAAGCAACATTCAAGCTTACAAAACTACCCTATTTTTCTCTATTTCCAAATCAGTCATAGGAGTAGTCCATTTACAAGTCTGAAGTATTCAAAGAGCAACCCATGTGTAACATTTTTCAAGTTACAAGTTAGACCATTACA
The DNA here is from genome assembly GCA_037957365.1 of Torreya grandis. NCBI lineage: Eukaryota > Viridiplantae > Streptophyta > Pinopsida > Cupressales > Taxaceae > Torreya > Torreya grandis. The sequence continues at coordinate 3,550,777 of JARHVA010000826.1, forward strand.
TGCACTCGCATATAGTATAGTGCACAATTATTCACACACAAGATAACATAAGGGGGAGAACTAAATCGGTCTAAGGTCTTATTTTGAGTATTAGTTATGTAGGTAGTGTTCGTTGACATATGGGTCTTTGAGGTTAGCTCGACTTCATTTGAGCCCACTAACCCTCATTTTGTAAGTTGACATGCCCTAAATTATAGGACCTAGGGTTTTGAGCTACATATTGATATCACAAACATATGCATGTGATATGAACTATTGATACTAAGATCTAATTTATATAGCATCTCAATCTTATATACTTGATAAATACCTATTAGGGCTTTACCCTTTAGTTCTAGACCTCTTTATTATCGAAAGGTTCGTATCCACCATTTCATTCTGCCTAACTATTCACCTTATGGTCCCACCCTATCATTTATGATGACCTGGGTCTCTTCACTACATAAAAAGCCTAAAATTTGATATATATCCTTCATTATCAATTTCATATCTTTGATAACTTCCTAGCCTGGAGGAAACTTGTGTCCCACATAGGGATACTTGCATCAATGCAAGTGTCCAATCCTTAAAAGTCATCCAAATTATAAATATTTCAAAACATACAGGTCAGCCTATTTGTCTTATTGAACCCTACCATGAAATATTTCCAAAAATTGTGGTATAAATATAAATCTAAGCCCACTCATTATCCACCTAGCAAATACCAATCAAGAACATATTCAAACTCATTTAATCAATTATGAAGTGAATTTATACTACCCTATTCTTCCCCATTTTTATATCAGTCATAGGAACGATGATATTACATGTCTGAAACACTCAAAGAACAATGCATGTGCAATATTTTTAGGTTACAAAATAGATCATGACATGTCCTTGCATATAGTATATTGCACCTTTGTGCACACACAAGCCAACACCTATGAGAGAACTACATAGTTTTGAGGCCCTCATTATAGTTTTGGTTATGTAGGCATCTCTTATTGACATAGAGGTCCTTAAGGTCAGCTCAACACCATGAGCCCACTAACCTATTTTTTGCAAAGTATAAAGACCTAAGGTGAAGAACTAAGATTTGATCCTAAATAATCATCTACATTTTGTACACACGAATAAAATACATCAACATAAAGGTGACATAAAACCCATAAGACTCAAGGTGGTCACTTCACAATACAATAAATATTGTGTGTTAGATAAATCAATTGACATTGGGACACCTGCATCAGTGTAAATGCCCCAAGGCTGACATAAGTGTTAAAGCCTCAAAAAATAATATTTCTAGAATTTGATGACTAGATCTTGATCTTGTTCCCATCCGTTTCCACCTTTGCATAACTTATATTTTCTGGTGCACTTACAAATAAGCTAAGTATTATCTCTTCCCAGTGTTTATGCAATAAAATTACTATCTTGAATGTACTTTCTATATATAGCATGACCCAACATTTTAAATTAAGATATTCATTTATCTGATTTTGTAATTAATTGGTCTGATTTAGAATAGTTTAATCCATCCTTGGGTATAGGTTTTTATACCTTTAACCCTCATACAAAACAACTTAAAAAGGGGTTAAAATTTTGGTGAACCCAACCATTGTGTCTTCTCGTGCAACTCCTAGCTTGTTCAATGGTTTTCAATTCATCTAGGTTTTTTGATTTCAATAATTTGTAGATATGATTTTTTTTCATTTCCTTTAGCACCTTTATTTGCATTTATCAAATATGGAAAATGTTAAGAAAGAGTATTTCAAAATGGAAGATAAAGAAGCCTTAGTCAATCATCTAAATATAATTAATTAATTAATTAATTAATTAATTAATTAATTAATTAGCACATTCTTACATATTGCATGAGAAGAAATCACTAAACATGCTAAGGCTAGTGCATCCACATCCAATAATGGTGAACCCTTAGATGGTACAACTCTTGCTACATCCTCCATGGGAATTAATAGTTCAACTCAATTATTGATTTCAATGCTCAAATCAATACAAGTGGTGTTTTCATAACCTTTTGTGGCTTCTCAAATCTCAAATCTAAATCCAAATGTGTCTACTATGCAAACTCTTTTCCAAATTATAAAAGCTTTATAAGATAAGATTACCAAGATTGAACAAAATACTTTGAAATCAACTCATGATATTGATTCACAATATGTATTACACAATCCTCTAGCACATGAGATATCTTTTAATTGTAGATGACATCACTTCGATGTCCATGTACTCAAATCAAGGTCTCCAGAGACAAAACATATCTTAGCATCTTTTTGTGATATATATATGGTTTTCAATAAAATCTTGAGAAAACAAAAAAAAATATAGTTTTAAATGTTTCAAAGCATGATGTCAAACAAGTTTTCTTTACATGTAAAGATCAAAGGGTTGAGATGATCTCTTCATATGTATATGTAGGGGTAGTTTTTTCATGGATCGCACTTCAGTTTGTCACTAGTTGTCAAGCCTAGACTAACTAAAGAGTATGTTTCACTCACTACTCTTGAGAAACAGTGCTTCCAACACCAATTTCAATATATCTAGACAAAGATTCACCTCTTTCACTCACTTGTTACTGCAGCATGGGAAAGTGGTTTTACATCAAAATATAATATATATACCCATGCAATTTGTAAACTAGGCCTAATCAGATTTAATCAAATAAAACAATAAATTATACCTAGTTCACAATAAAGAATATTCTACAATTGACAATAAATGATAGTACAATTTTAAAAAGTATCTTAATTTGTGGTAGATTTGGAGACAATTGTCATAAATATACAGTGGAAAATATTTCCAAACAATAAGGTGAACAAAACCCATGTAACTCAAGATAAACAAAGTTTAGTATGCAAAAAGTGGCTTTACATTAAAATGCACTACTTCTATCCATACAACATGCAATCATAGCTAACATGATTTACCCTAATAACACAACAAAATTAGACTTAATTGTAATAATAAATATTCTATAATAAGTGCAAACAAAGGGTTTTAGAGGAATATTAGAATTCAAGCAAATTTGGGGACAACTAGCAAAAACATACACCAAAAAATAAGTCTAGAAGGTAAAATAAAATGAACAAGACTCATAAAACCTAGGAAAAACATGGAATTTTTTTTGGAGTGATAAAACAATTGGGAGAGATTTAGGGCTACTACAACTATTAGTATATGATTTTGTGCACTTAAAATTTTCTAAAATCTGATTGCAAAACTATGTACTTTTGTTCCAAGGCTTCAAATGTTAAGGTGTGCTCACATGATTAAGTTTGTAATAACATAATTATTGTTAGTTAAATAATATTACGTTAATAGATGTTTGTGTGGTATAGTTTTGTTATGAATAATAACAATATTATATGAGTTAGTTTTATATAGTTTGTTAGTTATACAAATATATTGTAGTAATAATATATTTCGTATATAGTCTGTTGGTTATTCTTGTGAGAGATTGTAGGGATCTTACTATCCCAATTATAGTAAACATATTTCCTATATAACTTTGTAAAATCACGTATGCAATCAATTGAAGTGTGTGTAGTATAATATTATTGATTTTTATTATCACCTGTGTATTTGTGTCTCCCATTACTGTGTAACTTTGATCTTCCCCAAGATCAAAAACCTTGTTTTCTTTTCCTGAACTATATGCAGATCTCTAAGAAACTAAACTCCTTATCTACAACCTTAACAACTCATCACAAACTTAAAAAGTGGGGAACTAATGAGGCATGTTGAAAAGTGAATTTCACTAAACATACTAACTAATATAACACATTAATCCCTATAACATTGCAATTAGATGTCAATACAGATGTAGATACTAAATTATATTTATATATGATAGAATAGTCTTGTACACTCAACAAATATCACTCGTGGCCCAACCCTTCAGTTCAGGGCCTTTTCTGTTGCTAAAAGGTTCGTGTTCACCATCTCACAATGCCTAAATGTTTATCATATACTCTGAACTTAATATTATGATTACCCAGATTATTTATAGCCTACGATCTGCATAAAACCTTATTATTATCCTACTTTGGTAGTTACATATCTTCAGTAAATTTTTATCCTCCTAGACACTATCATCTAGACTAGGACACTAACATTGATTCTAGTGTCCCAAATATAATGCTAGTGTCCCAAAAATGATGCTAGTGTTTGAGCCTTATAAATGATCAAATTTACAAATATTTCAACATGTACGTGTCAGCCTATTTGTCTTAATTAACCTTCACATGAGATCATTTCAAATGGCTTAGTATAAATACAAGTAAAATACCATTCATCATCATCAGGTACAAATCAAGCACACATTTATCTTATACCAAGCAAGAGCACCTTTCAAACTTACAAAACCACCCCATTATTCCCTATTTCCAAATAAGTCACAAGAGTAGTCTTCTTATAGGTCTAAAGCATTCAAAGAGCAACCCATCAGCAACATTTGTCAAGTTATAAGATATACCATTACATGGACTCACGTATAACATATTGCATAAATGGTCACAAACAAGCCCACATAAGTGGGAAAGCTACATCGGTATATGCTCATGTTTTGTGTATTGGCTATGTATGTAGTTCCTATTGATATATGGGTCTTTTAGGCTATCTCGATTTCATTTGAGCCAACTAACCCCCATTTTGTAAGTTGACATGCCCTAAATTGGAGTACCTAGGGTTTTGAGCTACATGTTGATATCATAAACCTATACGTGTGATTTGAACTATTGACACTAATATCTAATTTATATAACATTTCAGTCTTACATACTTGACAAATTCCTATCAAGGCTCTACCCTTTAATTTTAGACATCCTTATTGTCGAAAGGCTCATATTCTCCATCTCATTATGCCTAACTATTCATCTTATGGTCTGACCCTATCATTTACGATGACCAAGGTCTCATTCACTACACATAAAGCCTAAAATTTGATATATATCCTTCATTATCAATTTTATACCCTCGGTAACTTCCTACCCTGGAGGACACTTGCATCCCACATAGGGACACTTGCATCAATGCAAGTGTCTAGTCCTTAAAAGTCATCTAAACTACAAATGTTTCAAAACATATGGGCCAACCTATTTGTCTTATCGAACCCTACTGTGAAATATTTCCAAAATTGTGGTATAAATACAAATCAAAGCCTGCTCATTATCCATTTAGAAAATACCAATCAAACACCTATTCAAACTCACTCAATCAAATGTGCAACTAATTTATACTACCGTATTCTTACCTATTTTTATATTAGTCATAGGAACAGTCCTATGACAGGTCTAAAACACTAAAAGAATAACACACGAGCAATATTTTTCAAGTTACAAGCCAGATCATTGCATGCCCTTACATATAGTGTGTTGCATCCTTGTCCATGCACAAGCCAACACCTATGGGAGAGCTGCATAGGTCAAAGGCCCTCATTGGAGTATTGGTTATGTAGGTGTTGTCCCAAAAATATCACTCTTTTTTGGGACAACCTATGAACTATTTTGGTTCAACAGACCAAAATCCTCTCTCCCCTTTTCAAAAATTGTTTTGAGCATTCAAGTTCTTCATTTTTCAAAGCTTTTTTAAAAATCTATGGACTCTGCAGGCTTAAATCTACACACTCTTCAGCTATGTTTCGACGGACTCAACATGCTTGAAATTACCAAGTTCAACAGGTTCAAAGGCTTCTCCAGGCGAGTTCAATCAAAAGAACAAGTTTCCAACACTTAGTCATTTTCAGGATTGGTTCAACGACTTGGTTCAACCAAAAAAGTTCATCGGCAAGCTTCTAAGCAAGGATTGAACCATTGAACCATTAAATCGTTGAACCTTGAACCAAAAAGGTTCAAGGGTTCAATGGCTTCAAGGTTCAACGTCGTCGGCAAGAGTTAAGCACATTTGTCAAGGTTCAAAGTTCAAGCATTCCACGGCTTCAAACACTTACCAAAAAAAAACAAAGGCTTGAACCGTCGAACCTTGAACCATTTTGGTTCAACGGTTCAACGGGTTCAATGACCAATTGGTTCAACGCGCTTGGTTCAAAAGATAAAAAAGACTTAGCCAAATAATGAAGAATGAACTGATTGAACCATTGAACCGTTGAACCAAAGTTGGTTTAATCGGTTGGTTCAATCGGTAGGTTCAAAGGGATGCCCCAAAGCCAAAGGAATAAGTGCCCTTGTGGAGGGCAGTGGATCGAGGCCAAGTACCCTTGCGGAGGGCAGTGAGCAAAAGCGAACAAAGCTAGAAATCCTTCAGGAAAATGATAAAGTAAAAGAGCCTGAAAGAATTCTTTCAGAAGTATTTTCAACAAGAAAATGACCAAGGCAAAAATCCTTCAGACATTTTGTCTAAAGGAATTCACCTGGGAAGAGAGCCTGAATAAATTGAAGGGAATGAACGGCTAAGGAGAAGCCTGACAGAAAAAGCTTGAAAGTAAAAACCCGATGGAAAAAGACAAAGTGAAGAAATTCGTTTGGACATTTTGTCTGAAGGAATGAAAGCCTGGAGGCCATCAGAAGGATCTCGAAGGGTAGGTACCCTTACAGGAGGCTCTCACCAAGAAAAATGAACCATCTTTCAAGACCTGAAAGGGCAGGTTCCCTCTGAGAAAGATCAAACCTCAAAGTGCAATGGAAGCTGCCACGTGTCACTCATAGAGTCGAAGCAGAAGCTGCCAAGTGTCATCTACTGGGACATAGTTTCTAATAAGTTTCAAAGTCATGAAACATGCCACGTGTTCCATTATAACTCAGCAGAACCCAACAAGTGTCATCATCCTCATGAATCTAAAATGAGTTTCGAATGTTTCTACAGTGTTTCTAGGAGCTTAGTGGAAGCTGCCATGTCTCATATTCCGCAAGACTCTCAAAAGATATCTAAAGCTTCACGGAACATGCCATGTGTCTCGTTAAAACTTAGTAGAGCACGACAAGTGTCTATGTCTACATTTCAAGTTTCTTATAAAGCTTCTTTCAATAAGCTTATCTCAGATTTCCACAGAGGGTGCCACGTGGTGACTGCAGAATGTTTTAATATGTGTTTCGAAAAAGTAGTGGAAAACACCACGTGTCACTTGCTGAGATCAGCAAAAGTGGCCAAAGCAAGCAAGAAAGACACGAAGGAATTATTGAGGATGATGGAGTTGAAGACATCAAATTTGCAACAATAAAATAGTTGTTGATCTTTGCAGGCTTGAGCGCGGGCTCGAATGCATTCAAAGGCCAAAATGCCAAAGGGAATAACCGTTGATGGAAGAGCATAAAGAGCCAGCAAGATCGAGGATATAGCCCTGAGAGCTCAAATGCTAGGAAAAGACAAAACCAGAGAGGGGAAAAGATAGCTCAAGTGCTCAAATCATAGCAGAAAGAGGGAAAGGCCAAAATATCTTCAAGGGAGTTATTTCCAGTAGGTGAAACAATGGATGAAGTAGACTTTTGAGCATGCCAAATGAAGGACGCGGCCTATTTTTCTTCCATGAAGTAAAGACAAAGGGACAGTTATGCAGACACTAGGAAAAGGACCAGACAGTCCATACTAAGGAAGAGACATATTAGATGAATTAGAATGCCATAGTTAAGGTAGTCGCCCGGTTCCAGCATGGCCCTCCTTGACAAAACTAAAAATGCATTCAAGGCATTAAATGCAACATGGGCCGTTCCATGGAACAAAGTGCCAGACCTTTCTTCTCTACTATATAATGTAATCTCTTGCTTTATGCAAAGGAGATCTTCCGGTTACCAGAAGCAAAACTCTGCCCAAAGTGAAAGGCGAATACTGAGACTTTGAGCTCAGATTATTGTTCATATTATTTTATCTAAATAAGAAAGCAAGTTACTTTTAGACTTTATGTTGTTATAGCTTGTGCTATTTTAGGAAATTGTTTGTATATCTGTTTCCTAGGAGCATTCTTGTTTATTTGATCTAACAAGTAGAACTAGTGGAAGTAATTAGGAAGGTGTCCTTAAGCCAACTGTAAGAAGACTTTGTGTTACCTACAGTTGCCTTTAGTGTGTTTGTCTTTTTCTGTTTTCTATGTAAAGAACCTTGGGATGACTTTGTGCCCTCATTGTTCTTCGTATCTCACTCTTTGGGCAGCTGAAGTGGAGACTTTGTGCTGCACTTCATTCTGTTGGTTACTACACCCTGTTACCAGACATGTCACTACCTGAAAGAACTCTTGTTGTTTCCTGTAAGACCACTTCTGAAAGAAGAAAAGTGCCTTCAGTGTCTTCACCAAGATTTTTCCTTTGTCTATGAGCATCATCTCTAAAAAAAAGAGATGGATGGTGATACCCTACCCTTGAGTGTTATTTTCTGTATATATATATATATATATATAGTATATAGCTCCACATAGTTATAAGGGAACCGCCCCTTGATGAGAGGAGAGATTTCTCCCCTTTTGATAGGGTAAACCCACACATTTGGATGACCAATCTCCCTATGTTGTGGTTGAAGAGACCTAAATTGCTCATGAGTTAGCTGGTGACAAAATATTCGCGCAACAGTTTTTTGGTGACTCTGTTGGGGACACAGTAATTTTGTGCAATTTGAAGCCTCAAGCTTCAGATTAAAACATCACTTGTGTCTTACCCAGTATCATTATATCCTTATCCATTTATTCTGTTGGGGATGTTACGTGCAGTCTGAAGCCTCAAGCCTCATATTGAAGCAGTTCCTATCCTTATCCATTATATATTTTGACGACTCTGATCTGGGTCTTACCCATTATCATTATAGCCTTATCCATTTATTACACTGGGGAAGAACAAGCAATTCTAGTTCTTTCCCATATATAATTTCCCCCAAGCTTTGCGCAATAGTTTTTGGCGACTCTGCTGGGGATTCGAACGCACAGTTTCAGTTCGTTTCCTTATCCATTTTACCCATTGGGGATCACAATAATTTTGTGTAATTTGAAGCCTCAAGCTTCAGATTGAAGCATCACCTGTGTCTTATCCATTATCATTATAGCCTTATCCGTGTCTGTTATATAATCTAGTATGCGAAACTAGAGCCATTAGAGAAGACCGCGTAGTTGTAAGCCTCAAGCTTCAAGCTGAAGCATGGCCAATTCTTTTCCATTTTTATTCTACAATCTGACAACTCCACACTATATAAGAAGCTAGAGAGCCCAAGGTGTTGTTGACCCTATTTTTGAGTTGGTGCAGCAAGGAAATTTTTATTTGTTTCCTTCACAACTTCAAGTTCAACGATCTAGGAGAGTTCCATTCGCCCATCACCAGTTTTGGGGAGAAAATGGTTTCTTACTGGTTTATCAAGATGACACACCCATTTCTCTATCTCACAATGGGCAACATCTGAAGCATTTCAATTCTTTAAGTATCAGATAAGTTCACCTGTACATATGTATATTTGTATAGTCTTTAGTTCTGTTATGTGTTTTTTGTTTTCATTTTTGGCACCTTTCTTTTTGGGTAGCATAATTCCATAGCCCAATGGCATACTTCAAGGCACTGGAGATTCTGGTTTCTACTCCCCTCAGTTGTTCCAAGTTTTCAACTAAAGAAAGTTCCCCAACTGGAGGCAGCTGTTGTCTCCAAAAATATCACTCATTTTTGGGACAACCTATGAACTATTTTGGTTCAACAAACTAAAATCCTCTCCCCTTTTCAAAAATTGTTCTGAGCATTCAAGTTCTTCATTTTTCAAAGCTTTTCCAGAAATCTATAGACTCTACAAGCTCAAATCTACGGACTATGTAGATATGTTTCTACAGACTCAACATGCTTGAAATTAGCAAGTTCAATAGGTTCAAAGGCTTCTGCAGGCGAGTTCAATCACAGGAACAAGTTTCCAACACTTAGTCATTTTCAGGATTGGTTCAACGACTTGGTTCAACCAAAAATGTTCATCGGCAAGCTTTTAAGCAAGGATTGAACCATTGAACCATTGAACCTTGAACTAAAAAGGTTCAAGGGTTCAATGGCTTCAAGGTTCAACATCATCAGCAAGAGTTAAGCGCAATTGTCAAGGTTCAAAGTTCAATTGTTCCACAGCTTCAAACACTTAGAAAAAAAAAAAGAAAGGCTTGAATCGTTGAATCATTGAACCATTTTGGTTTAACGATTCAATGGGTTCAATGACCAATTGGTTCAATGCGCTTGGTTAAAACGATCAAAAAGACTTAGCCAAATAACGAAGAATGAACCGATTGAACCATTGAACCGTTCAACCAAAGTTGGTTCAATTGATAGGTTCAAAGGGATTCCCCAAAGCCAAAGGAACAAGTGCCCTTGTGGAGGGCAGTGGACCGAGGCCAAGTACCCTTGCGGAGGGCAGTGAGCAAAAGCGAACAAAGCTGGAAATCCTTCGAGAAAATGACTAAGTAAAAGAGGCTAAAAGAATTCTTTTGGAAGTATTTTTTGCGAGAAAATGAACAAGGCAAAAATCCTTCAGACATTTTGTCCGAAGGAATTCACGTGGGAAGAGATCCCAAAGAAATTGAAGGGAATGAGCAGCTAAGGAAAAGCCTGGTAGAAAAAGCTCGAAAGCCAAAGCCCGATGGAAAAAGACAAACTGAAGAAATTCCTTCAGACATTTTGTTCGAAGGAATTAAAGTCCGGAGGCCATCTGAAGGATCCCGAAGGGTAGGTACCCTTGCGGGAGGCTCTCACCAAGAAAAATGAACCATCTTTCAAGACCTTGAAGGGCAAGTTTCTTCTGGGAAAGATCAAACCTCAAAGTGCAGTGGACGCTGCCATGTGTCACTCATAGAGTCAAAGCGGAAGCTGCCAAGTTTGTCTGTCGGGACACATTTTCTAATAAGTTTCAAAGCCACAGAACATGCCACGTGTTCCATTATAACTCAACGAAAGCCAACAAGTGCCATCATTCGCATGAATCCAAAATGAGTCTTGAATGTTTCTACAGTGTTTTTAAGAGCTTAGCGGAAGCTGTCACATGTCATCTTTTACAGGACTCTCAAAAGGTATCTAAAGCTTTGCAGAACATGCCACGTGTCCCGTTAAAACTCAGCAGAGCACGACAAGTGTCTGCATCTGCACTTCAAGTTTTTTATAAAGCTTCTTTCTATAAGCTTCTCTCAAATTTTTGTAGAGAGTGCCACATGGCGACTGAGGAAGGTTTTAATATGTGTTTCTTAAAAGCAGTGAAAAATGCCACGTGTCACTTGCTAAGATCAACGAAAAGCGGCGAAAGCAAGCGGGAAAGACACAAAGTAATTGCTAAGGAGGATGATGGACCCGAAGATGTCAAATTTGTGGCAATAAAATCACTATTGATCTTTGTAGGCTTGAGCGCGGGCTCGAATGTATTCAAAGGCCAAAACGCCAAAGGGAAGAACCACTGATGGAATAGTGTAAAGAGCCAGTAAGACCGAGGATATAGCCTTGAGAGCTCAAATGCCAGGAAAAGATAAAACTAGAGAGGGAAAAAGATAGCCTGAGGGCTCAAATCATTGCAGAAAGAGGGAAAGGCCAAAATATCTTCGAGGGAGTTATTTGTAGTAGGTGAAACAGTGGATCAAGTAGACTTTTGATCACGTCAAATCAAGGACGCGGCCTATTTTTCTTCCATGAAGTAAAGACAAAGGGACAATTGTGCAGACACCAGGAAAAGGACCAGACAGTCCATACTAAGGAAGAGACATATTAGATGAATTAGCATGCCATAGTTAAGGCAGCCGCCCAGTTCCAGCATGGCCCTCCTTGACAAAACTAAAAATGCATTCAAGGCATTAAATGCAGCATGGGCCATTCCATGGAACAAAGTGCTAGGCCTTTCTTGGTTGCTATATTACATAATCTCTTATTTTATGCAAAGGAGATCTTCCGGTTACCAAAAGCAAAACTCTGCCCAAATTGAAAGGTGAATACTGAGACTTTGAGCTCAGATTATTGTTCATATTATTTTATCTAAATAAGAAAGCAAGTTACTTGCAGACTTTGTGCTATTATAGCTTGTGCTATTTTAGGATATTGTTCTTATATCTATTTCCTAGGAGCATTCTTGTTTATTTGATCTAACAAACAAAACTAGTGGAAGTAATCAGGAAGGTGTCTTGAAGCCAACAGTAAGAAGACTTTGTGCTACCTAGAGTTGCCTTTAGTGTGTTTGTCTTTTTCTATTTTCTGTGTAAAGAACCTTGGGATGACTTTGTGCCTTCATTGTTCTTCGTATCTCACTCTTTGAGCAGTTGAAGTGGAGACTTTGTGCTACACTTCATTCTACTAGTTACTGCACCTTGTTACCAGTCATTTGTCACTACCTAAAAAAACTCTTGTTGTTTCCTGTAAGACCACTCTGAAAGAAGAGAAGTACCTTCAGTGTCTTCACCTAGATTTCTCCTTTGTCTGTGAGCATCATCTCTGAAAAAAGAGAGATGGTTGGTGATACCTTACCCCTTAGTGTTATTTTTTGCATATATATAATATAGCTCCACATAGTTATAAGGGAACCTCCCCTTGATGAGAGGAGAGATTTGTCCCCTTTTGATGTGGTAAACCCACACATTTGGATGACCAATCTCCCTATGTTGTGGTTGAAGAGACCTATTTTGCTCATCAGTTAGCTGGTGAAAAAATATTCACCCAACAATAGGCATCACTCATTGACATAGGGGTCCTTAAGGGCAACTTGACACCATGAGCCCACTAACCTATTTTTTTGCAAAGTATAAAGACCTAAGGTGAAGAACTAGGGTTTGATCTTAAATAATCATCTACAGATTGTGCACATGAATAAAAGACATTAATATAAAGGTGACATAAAAAACATACAGCTCAAGGTGGTCATTCATAATACAACGAATATTATATATTAGATAAATCCATTGACATTATAACACCGTATCGATACAAATGCCCCAAGGCTGATGCAAGTGTCCAAGCCTTTGGAAATAATTTTTCTGGAATATGATGACTGGATCCTAATCTTGTTCCCATCTGTTTCCATCTTTTCATATATTATATTTTCCTATGCACTAAAAATAAGACAAGTATTATCTCTTCCTATTGTTTATGCAATAAAATTACTATTTTTAGTGTACTTTTTATATGTATCATAACTCAACATTTTAAATCAAGATATTCATTTATCTGAGTTTTCAATTAATTGACCTATTTTAGAATAGTTTTATTCATCCTTGGGTATAGGTTATTTTACCCTTTAACCCTCATACAAAACAACTTAAAAAAGGGTTAAATAGTTGGTGAGCCCAACCATTGTGTCTTCTCATGCAATTCCTAGCTTGTTTTATGGTTTTCAATCTTCAAGGGTTTTTTATTTCAATAATTTGTAGATATGATTTTTTTCATTTCCTTTTGAACCTTTATTTACATTTATCAAATATGGAAAATGTTAAGAAAGAGTATTTCAAAGTTTAAGATAAAGAAGCCTTAGTCAATCATCTACATACAAATAGAGAATTAATTAATGCATCCTTGCATGTTATGTTAGGAGAAATCAATAAACATGCTAAGACTCGTGCATCCATATCTAATAATGGTGAACCCTTAGATGGTACAACTCTTGGCTACATCTTCCATGGGAATAATTAATAGTTCAGCTCAATTATCAATATTAATTCTCACATCAACATAAGTGGTGATTTCATCCCCTTTTGTGGCTTCTCAAATCTCAAATCTAAGTCCCAATGGGTCTACTATGCAAACTCTTCTCCAAGTTATAAAAGCTTTGGAAAATAAGATTACCAATATTGAACAAAATGCTTTGAAAGCAACTCATGCTATTGATTTACAAGATGCATTACATAATCCTCTAGCACCTGAGATATCTTTGCACCTTTTGCCAACTAGTCTCATTGCACCTAAGTTCATATTTTATGATGGAAAGGGTGATCCTAAACAACATCTTCAACCTCTCTATGCAACATGCCTTGATTGTGCCTCCAATAATAAACTTTTGATCAAAATATTTATAAGGATCTTAAAAGACTATGCTTTAAGATGTTTCTATGACTTACCAATCTATTCAGTGAAAACATTTAAACCCCTTAAAGGATTAGTTTCTAGCACATCTCTCTATCAACGTCATTGAAATATATCATATACTTAAATTGTTAAGATCAAATAAGGATCCAATGAACCTATTAATGAATACGTTTTTAGTTATACAACAATGTTGGCCAGAATGATAAATGCAATGGCAAATAAAGAATTTCAATACATCTTTAATCAAAGTTTGCTTGCCCCATTACATAAGTCCATTATTTTCAATAAGTTCAAATCTTTTGATGACTTACGCCATATTGTTCAAAATTGTGAAATGAAACTTATTTCCTTGAACAAGCTTAAATATGTGGCAAACACACTGACTACATCTACTACCAAGTTTTATATCAAACCAAGCTATAAGGTAAAACCAACAGAACCTAAATAGAAGCAACCATAATAATTAATGCAATATGACAACAACCTAATTTGTCAGGATCGTAACAAGAACAATTGATTACTTGTGCAAGCAACTAAACACAGAATTAAACCAGAATTGAAAGCAACTAGAAATCAGTAACTAGAAACCAGAAACAACACAGAATTTGAGAGATAATACACAATCTTGTATTCAATACTCTTCAGAAGGAAATACAATAAAGAAGTGCCACAGTCTTCTTCCCACACCTCTAAGGCTTCCCACACACCTAGGGCGTACATATATTCTCCCTCAAGAGCTCACTCTCTCAATTACGGTCACAACAAACAACTCAAACATAGAGTTGTTGTTCACCTCTAACCAGTCAGTAACAATACTGCCACTACACCAAGCACTCAAAATTACTTCAAGTAGATCTCCTTAATCTTGCAACAACCTGCAAATCAACCTGATCTTACTTACCATGTAGATCTCCTACCTAATCTTGCACAACCTGCAGATCAACCTGGTCTTGCACAACCTACAAACCTAGATCTTACAATTGGAAGGATCTCTTCCTTGTCCTTGCCTTCCCCTGCTTTCAATACTTAAAGCATTACCTGATGATTCCCTTGTGTTTTTCCTGCGAGTCTCTTCAGTCAGGATTACACTAACAACATCATCTACTTTCAAGATATTTGTAGCAGATGCAGTATTACTAACTGCCATTACTAAACTATGCCAACTTTCAGGCAAAGAGCATAATATTAAAAGAGCCTTAATTTCATCATCAAAAACTATTTTGACTGAATTTTATTGATTTACAATACCATGGAAATCATTAAGATGACTAGATACAGATCTACCTTCCTACATTTGCAAATTAAATAATTGCTTCATAAGATATACCTTATTTGAAGCTGAGGGCTTTTCATATAAATTTGCTAAAGTGTCAATCAACTCTACCATTGTCTTTGCCTGTGACAAGTTGGAAATCACAGAAGATGCCAGGCTCAACCTTATGGATCCCAGAGCCTTTCTATCAAGAACATTCCATTCTTCATCTTCCATATCTGTGGGCTTCCTTGAAACCCCACCCAATGGTAAGTATAGATCTTTCTGATACAGATAATCCTTTATCTGCATCCTCCATAATTGATAATTCTTGTCGTTAAACTTCTCCATTCTCAGTTTACTTTTTCCTGCCATTGCTATGCTCCCACTCAAACAGAAACCCCTGTGAGTGACCTGTAATCAATACACACTAATCAGATATGAGACCACCTATTAGTGAACCCAAGCTCTGATACCACTTGTCAGTGGTATCAAGCTCTAAACCAACAACCTGACTCTGATACCACTTATTAGGATCGTAACAAGAACAATTGATTACTTGTGCAAGCAACTAAACACGAAATTAAACCAAAATTGAAAGCAACTAGAAATCAGAATCAACAAAGAAAGAGATATTTCTTCAATTGTATTTCCAAGAGTTTAATACAAGTTTTCATTATTTCTTGTATCTCTTATTCTTTGTTGATTCTGATTTCTAGTTGCTTTCGATTATGGTTTAATTCCGTGTTTAGTTTCTTGCACAAGTAATCAATTGTTCTTGTTACGATCCTGACATAATTGATTCATATTATCTAATACACCTAAGAGATAATTTACATAAGTTCTTGAGTCTCCAGCTTCGTTACTTAAGAAGCTTGTGAAGTGTCGTCTCATATCTCTCCATCTTCCTATAGAGGTTGATATGAGTCAACCTATACCTAAAGGATAAGGTTAATGCATATTGTAGGCTATCACCAAAGCCTTAGGCATTCTACAAACATATGTTATACCTTGAAACATAAGATCCATTATCTTATTGACAACCAACAAATTACCTTTGATGATCCTCTAAAAGATTCAAGTTCCCAAACCAATGACCATCAAAAATAAAAGATATTTAACAATTCATTGCAAGATCATTTTAAGAAAGATCTAGAAGTGTTAATGGCATACAATGCACATCCTCCTCCATCACACTATGGGCACTCATTAGATGGGATTATTGGAACTTATACACACACAATACCTCTTATGGTTTAAATACTTTCAGTTACATTTGATGATAGTGAAATTGTGGATGATGACTCAAACCTTCATTCAAGATTTATTTGAGCATCCCTTAATCATAAACCTATACATACTGTTATGATCGATAATAATGCTAATGATAACATATGTACCTGTTGACGCTGGAAAGTGCACCCTGCGACAGGAAAACGGATTCCTGCCCTCTCCCCGCAACATGGAAACCCCTCTCTCACCTGTGGGACGACGAAGCAGGAGAGGAGAGTCTCTAGGTATGGGCTAGTTCCCTCTGATGTATCTTGTTTGTTTCAGGTAGCGCAAAATATAGGTATATAGGTATACTGGGGGGGAAAGAAAAGAGATAGAGAAAAAGCATGAAAACAAACAGCCTACTCTAAAAGAGGTGATACACCAAAATAAAGGTTGACCTTCCACATCCACACTCAGGATCAAGGAAAAACATACATACACTCAGATCTGGTAGAAAAGACCAGGTCTCTGGGATGACAGGGAGGTTCTTATGGAAAGCACAAGAAACAGGGACTCACCAAGGTGCTGAGAAATACACACTGTAAGTGACCTCACCTATTTTATACCTCCAAAACAGAACTCTACTCCTGGCAGCAGCAGACAGTGGCACTTTGTAGATCGCAGGTTTGCTAGTGTTGAACCTGTGAGAGCATCAAGAGACAATGACTGGACACAAATTAACATTCAATGCATACACAAAAAGATCCATCCAAATAGAGGTAAAACTGTCTTTTATTGATTCAGGTGGAAAATTTGGAGAGCAGTGCTCTTTACAAAAGTGGGGAAGATCCTGATAAATGAACAAGTCTGCTCATTTATAGGGAAAAGCCAAGAGGAGTCTCATTGGAAAGAGTGAAAAACACTATTGATGACATCACAAGTCTACCAAGACCATGCTTGTTGCCTCGTTTTGCATGCTGGTCTTCTCCTCCGGCGGCCGGGTGGGTTTTTTCTTGTGCACTGCAAGTGATTTTTACCGCCATCTATTATGGGCGGCGAATTTGCCGCCCGCTGCATGTACTGCATGTAGGACTTCTACCGACGTCGGCTGATAACCTGCCGACGGTGGCAGTTTTGCCGACGTCGGCCGGTGCAAGATGCCTTTTCTCTGTCGGCGTTGTGGGCGGTGATTTTGCCGCCCTCTGCATCGCATGTAGGGGGTCTCTGTTTACCCGCCCATGTTTTGGGCGGCGATTTTGCCGCCCTCTGCATTTTGTCTGCCCTCTTTTTTGACTAAGTGTTAAACTCTCCATTTTTTCCCTCTCTTCTTGTGAACGTTTGAAGACTCTGTCTCTTGCTACTGTGAATGCCAATGAACTAGGCCAATGAGCCAATGCTCTGAAACGGAGCTGTCGAACCCTGAAGACGGACCTTGCAACCCGAAATGACTGGCCATGCAAAGCAGGTGTAGAAGGTGACCGAGATTTTGCCTGAGGGACAAAATTGGGTCAACAGTACCATGATGCTATTTACACATTTAGATATACACATGATGATTTATACCCTTTGACCAAAACATTATGAGCATTAAATGGGATTTCACAACATGTTATTAGTGAGATTGATTTACCTTGACAAGTTGGTCTAGCACATGTGGTCACCACATTTTCAGTTATACCATACACAATAGTCTTTGATATGTTATTGGGTTAATCTTGGATACATAAGATCCATGCAATACCTTTCATAGTGTATGGGTGTATCAAATACATTCATTCCAACATGATAATTATAGTTTTTTGAATTCCATATAAACATCCACTTGAACAAGAGAAGTTTATTCCAAGACAACTAATTATACAACCTACTAAGGTTAATCATTCATGAAAAGGTAAGCAATAGATAATCCCCTTACCTATGTGGCCCATACTTTAGATATCCTTCCACCAAAGATACACAATGGATTTCGTAGAATCCTCATCTACACCTACACCTACACAGTCTACCCAATTGCTAAGAGAACATAAACATGTTTCATTTACAACTACACAGAGGAAACCACGTACCACCAAACAATGGGTTCCATGCACCCCAACTCATTTTATTACCTCTTTACAACCATGGAGTCCAATGAGATAATCACAGAGTACCATGGATTCTATAGTTTCAGATATGACACCCTATACATGTTATTTAGTAGTATCAATAACTTGATGTACCAAATTTTGAGTTTGGAGCTACCTATGAGCATCCCTTTAAATGGGATCATAGGTCAGCCTTTTTCCATTTAAAAAAATCAAAAAAATCAAGAAAATACAAAAACATTCAAATAAAATACAAAAATATTTTAGCATTCACATATTTTCTAGCTCCTTGACATCTATGTTATTTACTTTATGTTAGTAGATAGTGTATTATTTATATACAAATTTATGTTTCATGCATACTTGAGTGTAATACATACATATGTTATATAAATGATACATGAACATACAAATGTTGGACCTTTCCCTTTCCCACGTAACACATTACATTTGGGGCATCTGCTTCCTTGATCATGATTGATACAAGTTATATTATTTTATGATCACCTTTCCATTATCATGTTGAGCTTATATATTAATGCCTACACATGCCTATACACGTGTTTACATCTTTAATAGTATACTTTATATGCTATGTTACATGACATTTTTTGTTAACACATACATGCATGGACTAATATGACATGTTTATGTTGGTTACTTGTACTTCATTTATTCATATTGTCATTTCCTTGAGTGTTTTTTTTCTTTCTTGCTATTATCTTGCTTGTGGAACATTTGTATATGTTTGTTGCCTTTTGGACCATGTACCAGATTGTGTTGCTTTCTTTTTCTATTTGGACATTTGAATATGTCATTTATTCAAGTGCATAATATTTGAATATGCCCCTTGTTTGCGGACTCCTTAGACTCCTTTTGTCTGACATTAAGTGTTCATCTGTATGTGCTTGATTGTTTGTCAAACATGTATTGATACTTTCTAGATGTTTCCATATCCATATCATGCATCTTAGGGCTTTTTGTGATGACATACATGGAGCTTCATTGATATATCTACTTAGACACATGACTCTTTTATGCTATATGATTCATGCACATATTATATAGTTATCTTATGATTTTGAGGTAAATCATATTTTATTCCTTTCAACTAAAAATATGGGCATATTAGTTAGGGCATTTCATATAGACATGACTCCACCCATACACAATTAAAAATGTTTATACAATTTACATCATTCAAAGATGCACTTGGGTCATAATCCTATACACATTACACCGATTTTTAGAATTTTGGGACAAAGTTTTTTCAAATTTGTGACATATATTATACATAATTACAGAGTAGAGGTTACATTTTGATAGATACTTCAACTTGAGACACATTATAAGTGCATATTCCATGCAAGTGCACCCAAAAATTCAAATACACATTTAAACTCATTCAAAATTATTTACCAAGAAGCGCCATTTTCACCAGGAAGCATCATTTTGAGCCTTTTATGTATGTAGTAGCTGGATCATTTTAGTAGGGTGGATGAGATTCAACACCCTCGACAACATAACACTACTTCCATTTTTTAGGTTGATTTGGTTATACCACTTGACTTAGAATTTGTTGTACTATCACTTGAATTGTGTGATTGAGATTCGATGATCTCAATGGCCATGTTACAACTCACCCTTGCACTAGATTGAGGGCATAATTGCATTCCAATATACCTATTTAAATCTCCATAATTTAGTTGTGAACCTTTTTCTCAGCTCTAATGCTTCATAAGGAAGTATCTTTACCAAGTTAAAGCACCAAAGAGCATCACGGTTGCATCAACACACATATGCACTCCTTCCTTGCTTTCTTTCCATTTAAGAATTTAAATTATTTCCATTTTTAGATTATATGAATTGATTTATATAGTATCACACTCTTGTTTATAGGCCTTCCACCATCAAAACACTCAAAGTGGCTCGAGTAAAGGCAAGGTGTGTTGTACACACCTCGGTACACATTTTTTTCTTTTAAACTAGTAATTTAATCCTCATGCATTACTAGATTGGGGGGCGGGGCGGATGTAGATACTAAAGTATGAGTTATATAGTATCTCAGTCATGTATACTTGAAAAATACCTATCAAGTCTCTATCCTTTAGTTTTAGACCTCCATGTTTCTGAATGGCTCACATTCACCATCTCAATGTGCCTAATTGTTTATCTTATAGTCTAACCCTAGCATTTTTGATAACCTAGATCTCTTACATTGTAAAAAAAGTCTAAAACCTAATATATATCTTTCACTATTAGTTTCAAATCCTTAGTATCTTTCTAGCCTACTAAACACTTGCATCTCACAGAGGGACACTTGTATCGACACAAGTGTCAAATTTTCAAAAATCATCTAAATTACAAATGCTTCAAAATATATGGGATGACCTATTTATCTTATTAAACCCTACTATCAGATATTTTCAAAAGGCATGGTATAAATACAAATCTAAGCCCACTCATTATCCATCTAGCAAATACCAAGTAATCACCTATTCAAGCTCATTCAATCAATTTCACAATGGAGTTATAGTACCCTATTCTTCTTTATTTTCATATCAGTCATAGGAAGAGTGATATTATAAGTCTTAATACCTCAAATAACAATATACGAGTAGTATTTTTCAATTTAAAAACTAGATTATTACATTCTATTGCATATAATATATCTCACCTTTATCCATATAGTATATCTCACCTTTATGCACACACAATCCAACTTCTAAGGGAGAACTACATATGTTTGAAGCCCGCTTTGAGACATCAATAGAAAGGTGATGGAAAACTCAAAAGTCTTTAGGTGGTCATTTCATAATACAATCAACATTTTATACTAGATAGATTTGTTGACATCGAGACACATATTGTAGATACTAAAACATGATCTATATAGTACCTCAATTTTGTACACTTAAAAATACCTATCATGGTTGTACCTTTTAGTTTTAGACATGCTCAATACTAAAAGGCTCACATTCACTATCTCCTTATGCCTATTATTGATCTCTTAGTCCAACCATTTATATTTTGATGACCGAGCCTTCTATATTATGCAAAAATCTCTAAACCTGATCATTATCCTTCATTACTAGTCTTGTACATAACCCTATTTTTTAGTTTCTTGGACACTTGTGTCTTAAGCAGACATGCATCAATGCAAGTGTCCATTTTTCCTATAAAGTGTCCAGTGCCCAAAAGTCATCCAATTTATATAACTAAATGTATCCTTAAGGTTGGTCTAAGTGATTTAATGCGATATATTCATAAAAAAAAAACTGGAATCTATACAAAATTAACCCTCATTCATTCCTCATCTAGCAAACACCTGGAAATCACATACAACTCACAAGGTGATATACTAAAAAGCACTAATTCAAGCATTTAACAGAGAATACCTACCACAATTCATCCCTATTTCCATATCAATCATATGAGAAATATTTCTATAGGTCTGAAACATTTAAATAGTAGCTCGTGAGTCATATTTGTCAAGTTACATGCTAGGTCACTACATGTCTTTGCTTATAACATCCCCACTAGGATCTACCTAAAAATACATGATTTTTTAAAAATTAAACACATTTAATAAAAATAGATTACATGATAAGAATATAAATAGAGATAATTCGAAATATTAAAGTGTGATAATACCAAACCAAGTATATACATCATAAAATAAATATAAAAAATAATTACATTAACTCAGCCATAATTGATACGAGTCAACAATCACTACTATCAATATGTTATAAATAGGTGATTATAACTCTTCATGATAATATTTTAACATTAAGTACAATACAATACAATACAATGTACATATAAGATATATGACTCCTCTGAAACACAGTTCCTAAACTCTAGTATGTGTGGCAATCTCAAGTGTCATCTCGATAAGTAGTACTACTATGGGGAGGGAGAGTATCATCTGAGCACTTTTTCACACCAACCATGAATCAATGACCCCCCTCACTAATCCCATAAGTAAATGGTCCTCCCTTCATGGATGAGTAGAAAGTGACAGCGTGGAAATCTAGAGAGTTAAGCAAGTACCCACATGTTGTATGATTTTTAAAACTAAATATGCAGTGTATCATATAAAACCTATTCTATTGCAAGATGTCATATAAATATGTAAATCAACTCATAAAATTATAATGTCTCACTAAACATACCTTGAGCAAAGTTTTAAGAATAATAAATAATAATGATCTATAGATCAATCAAAATTCATACACACCACTTGATCAAATTGCCTTCATCTGACATTGTGATGTTAGTAAGCCAGTGAAGTTCATCTCACTCCTTACTTAGTATAAAAAATGTAGATTTGGTCAAATATAATTTAACCACAAGATTCATATAATTTACATCTTACTATCAAACACATCATATAACATGCTAAACATAGGAGTAACCCAAACATATATTAATTCTGTCAAATGTATGAATGAATCTTACATTATTTTTATCTGATACTAAAAATAATGACTTTAGTTAATACCATCCAGATAAAATACACAATTAACTATAGGTTATAATATCATAATTTGTTTCCAAACATTCTAAACCCTATGATAACCCATATTACCATAGTCCAATATTTTTAAGCATAACTACTAAGTATCGCAACCATGTTAATAATGTAGTCATAAACACATGGAAATATACACTTATATACGATAACTAGATATAAAAAATAAAGCTCAGTTCGTACAATATAAAGAGTAATCCAATCTAGCATTTATTTACATTTGGGGAGTTTGAATGCACGCATTTGTTAACTTAATTATATGTAATTATTTAATACAGTTCATACTCCATCTGTGGAACTATAACTATAAGAATACACCCATATGTTTAATATATACGCTATTAGGTACATTAACACATATTTTTTCATTAAGCAAACTATAACTTATTTTAATGTTACTTTTACACCACATGTTTTTAACTTAGAAATTGTACATGATAAACAACATGTACCTATCATAATGAAGGCTTTGTTGGGTTTTTTATCATTCCCATACCTTGTTAAACTCTTTAAAGGTTCTTGATATATTAACCGCACATAACACCTATGGTTATAAATATTCCCAAATGAGATTTTTATGAAATTATTTCACTGTTTAAATATTGAAAAAATTGACTATATTCTATATAAGTCCATATATACTAAAGTTTAAAGTTCATTGATATAATCCTGCATATCCCAAAAATCATAGTTTATTATTTTATATGGATTCAACTAATGTTTGGGTTTAAACAACAATATAGAGTAATTCCACCCATTTAAGGTAAAATAAAACTTTTAATCTTCTAAAGTTTTTCCTTGATTAGTATTTTATACATATGCCATTCTTATATAGTCCCCAACACATAATCTATTCGTCTTTGAAGAGCTAAGATGCTAGAGGTGTTATAATCTCTTTTTTTTAAGCCACCAAAACAGCTACATTACTTCTCTTAACTAATGTCCAATAAAAAGAGGGATACTCTACCTATGACGAATCCTTAAAAAAATACAGTTGTATATTATAATATAAATTGACTCATGCATATTCCAAAAATAATTCATAGAGATTAATACACAGCTTATTTTTAATATCACAGATTAATAATGAAATTAATACACAATGATTTATTATACATAGATTAATAAAAATACGACCCAATAAATATTATACACAGGATGTATACTCAAATGAACAATGATTCGCTATTTGGCAAGATAATATGATGCCATATACTTATCATAAGGACTGAGAAAGGAATATACAATATCACAACATACTCTACGAGACTTATCATTCATGTCATCAATTCACAAAGGAGACTGAAAATTAAATATATATAATACATAATGCTATAAAACTCTAGAGACTTGCTCACTATAGTG
This sequence comes from Torreya grandis, assembly GCA_037957365.1. NCBI lineage: Eukaryota > Viridiplantae > Streptophyta > Pinopsida > Cupressales > Taxaceae > Torreya > Torreya grandis. Next base: position 3,575,170 of record JARHVA010000826.1, read on the forward strand.
ATGCCCTTTGTATATTAAATAGGTTGGAGATGATATAAGTGATTCCATGTAGACTAAATATGCTATGAGTACATAAATCAGTGATGCCATAATGATATTAAGATCACAAAACTCAGTACAAATAAAATACAAAGACTCCTAGCAAGGCTAGGAACTATGTTTAGTGACTTATTAAATGTAAAATTTTATACAATGGAGCAACAACTTATCAACATGTTTAGCTAGGTCCTCAAATTGACTCGATGCCTTTAAATAATAATAAATAACTCAATTCCTTTTTAAGATGCAACAATTTTTCAATATATGTACTGCAAACATAAATATAGTGATGCCTATGTGTGTATTAAAATACTTCCATAGACATGCGATGAATATTACAATATGTAGGAAACATACACATGGCTAATATATGTAGCATCGCTATTAAATAATGATGCCATCTCTATAATTCTCTTATTTATGTTGTAAATTAGTTTCTCATCCCAATTACAGGTCAATGCTTCAGTATCTCAAATGTAAAGTTTTATTTATACCATCCTATATATTGTTTACATCTATCTATATTACTCTCATGTTTATATAGATATGCCCATTGGTTTACATCCAGTCCCAACATTATATGAAAGTGTATAAACTAATGCAAAACATATTAAAGTGAATATGCAGGTCAATGCCTAGGTTTGGTTTTTAATAAATCTATCACACACTTATTTTGGGTTGACTGGACTGTGAAACATATAAAAATTTAATTCATTCAACGTCTTTTCCTTCCCTACATATTAAGATATTCAACATGAATGTGAGAATTGAAAAACAATGCCTACTTGGTATGATTGCTTGTTGATTTCTCCCTCCAATTTCTCTTTCCCCTAAATACTTATGATGTTTTTTTCTTTCTTAATTCCCACTTATATGAAATAGGAGTAGTGTTTTTGTTTTAAAAGATTTTTATTTATTTTTTTGTTTTTGTTATTTTTTAATATATTTGTTTCTTTTTTATTTTCCTAATTTTAATTATTTCCTTTATTTTTATTCTTTTATTATTTTTTTTCCATTTTTTCCTTTTTCTATGGTAATTTCCAATTTTTTATTTAAAATTTGTAATTTTACTAAATTAATTAACATCCACTAATGCTATAGCAAATTAAATGACAATTTCGACAACTTATAATCTAGATTTTTAAATATAATTATGCTAATAATATTTTGACTAGCTTTAATGATAAAATGTACCAATCACACAAAATGAATTCATTAAGCTATTTGAACTATACTGACAAACCCATAAAAATCAACTATCCAATGCAAGTAGAGATAAACACACCATGTGCAAATAATTTTTTATGCATTCTAACATGTGCTAACTATTATGGTGTGTGGAGGGTTCTCTCTAGTTTTTCTATCATCCTTCGACATCTCCATATACGTCGCCCTCTCCAATGATGTTTTCCCTCTGACATGTTTTGAGGGATGAGTTCTCCTACATCAACCTCACAACACACAGGTAGTTAGATCATATCAACATGATAAATATATGACATAAAATATAACTGAAATAACACATCAACATGTTCATAATGTAACCACATATACTACAACTAACTCGTAATAAAGTAAGCATGTACCTAAACAATTTTCTACTATCCCATATTAACATATATCCCAATCTTAGTAAAAAATATAACCAATATCATATGTGTCAACTATAAATATCCACGAATAATCAAATAGTTTGTATAGCGAGGAATCAGGATGTAACATCCTTCCCACCAAAGCTAGTCATCATTTTAGATTACTCTTATTCAAACATATGTTTTGAATTAAAAATATTATTCAACAAAGAATAACATAGTATAATAATATCTAATCAATAAAATAAACATGGAAATCTCCTGAAGAACTCATCATAATCATCCCAAGTTACACTATCCTTAGAGTATTGGTCCCACTAGACCTTGCACTGTGACATCTCTCTGTTATGCAAATGAAGTTTGCATGTGTCAATTATCCTGATTGATTCTACTGTGACCACCATAGAATTCAAAACCTGTAAAGTATTTCAATCCAACACATGCGTAGGATCAACTATATACTTCTTAAGAGAAGAAACATGGAAGATATTATGTGAAAGAGTTAATACTAATGTTAATGCAATCCTATATGCTACAATATTGACCACTTCTAAAACCTTGAAGGGTCCCACATATCTTGATGACAATTTTGTTGACTTATTGAATTTAATCAAGCTCTTTTTCGAGTTAACTCGTAAAAATAGTTTATCACCTGTTGTAAAGTGCCTTTCTATCCTCTTTAGATCTACATAACTCTTATGCCTATCATTAACCTCAACCAATCTCTACTTGATTAATCTAACTTGCTCTTCCATCTCTGAAAGCATCTCAAGTCCAAAGACTACCCTATCCTCTAACTTGTCCCAGTTAATGGGTGTCCCACACCTTCTTTTGTAAAGTACCTCAAATGGTACCATATTTAATGTTGATTGATATGAGTTTTTATATACAAACTCAACCAATGTAAAATAATCTTTCCACTTGTATTGTTCATCCATGCAATACATACGAAGAAGATCCTCTAACCCCTGATTAACTCTCTCAGTTTGTTCGATAGTCTTTAGGTGATATGTTGTACTAAAATTTAGCTACATACCTAAATCTGAATTCAGAGTTACCTAAAACCTAGAATTCATCTTCGAATTATGATATGAGATTATCTTCTCTATAAGACGATACAACATATACACTTCTTTTACGAACCTCTTTGCAAGAGTAGGTGCATCATCTGTCAAATTACCTAGTATAAAATGAGTTGCCTTGGTTATTTTGTCAACAACTACCAAGATCATATCGTGCCTACTTCATGACATCAATAAACCTTAGATAAAATCCATATTGATCACCTACCATTTCTATTTTGGTATATCATATGGATATAACAATCCAGCTAGATGCACATGCTCAACTTTCACTCGCTGACACTCTAAACAACGTGACACATAATATGTTATATATTTCTTGATTCCATTATAGAAATATAGTAGTATAATCTATGTCATGAGCTTGGTTACACCTGGATGTCCCAAATATGGGGCATTGTGTAGTTCCTTTAGCACTATGATTCACAGATTCTCTTAACTTGTCACATACACCTGTATGTTGTAACATAATAGACCATCACTCTCTAATCTGAATCTCTTGTATTGAGGATTTAGAGCATTCTTAGACAATGTTTTTATAACTTAATCATATAATTCATTTCTTAATGAGAACTCAATCACTCGATCCCTAAAAGTACTCTTGATAATAACTATAACTATTATGTACTTCTGTTACTGAGCATATTGACTACTTTATTCTCCTTACCTCTTATATAGTTTATGTCAAAATCATAATCAAACAATAACTTAAGCCAATTTCTATGATGAACATTCAAATTAGTTTGGGTGAAAATGTACTAGAATCCCAAGTTATCTGTCTTGAGCTCAAAAGGTTTTCCTAACAAATAATGATGTCACACTTGTAAAGCATGAACAATCACTATAAGTTATAGATCATGAGGGCCATAATTCACCTCATATGGATTTAGATTATATGACTCATAAGTCACCACTATACCATCCTACATAAGGACTTCCCTTAGTTCAACCCCTAAAACATCTGTGATCACTAAAAATTGACCATTGGGGTTTAGAACTCTCAACACTGGTGACGATGTAAGTCCTCTTTTCAATTCTTAGAAGGATACTTCACACTTCTCTGACCAAAAAAAATTATGATTCTTCCATTGCAATGAAGTAATTGGATTATATATCTTGAAAAAGTTTGGAACAAACTTCCTATAGTTACCTACTAACCCCATGAATCTTGTTACCTCATACACATTCTTTGATGCCAGCCATTCCATAATGGCTCTAATATTTCTCGGATCTACTGAGATACCATCTACAAAGATAATGTGTCCTAAATATTAGACTCTTTCTTGGAAAAATGTGCACTTAGACAAATTACCATATAGCTTGTGTTCCATAACCATTACAGAAGCAATTCTAGATGTTAAAGGTGTTCATCCTCATTCTTTAAGTGGATAAGAATGTCATTCAGAAAAACTAAAACAAAGTGATCAATAATCTCTGAACACACTGTTCATGAGATTCATGAATGTTGTTAGAGCATTAGTCAGTCTAATAGTGACACTATAAACTCATAGTGCCCGTAACAAGTTTTGAATGTTGTCTTTAAAATGTCCTCATCTTGAATCCTCAACTGATGGTATCCTGTTGTAAGATCAATCTTAGAAAATACTTTTATTCCTTGCATTTCATTGAATATATCATCTAAACAAAATAGCAGATACATATTTTTGATGATTGCATTGTTCAACATTATGTAATCAATGCAAAGTTGAAGGGTACCATCCTTATTCTTGACAAAGACAACTGGTGCACCCCATGATGACACACTTGGCCGGATCAACCATTTTGCCAATAATTGATGAAGTTGAGCCTTCAATTCAACCAAATCAGTGGTTGTCATTATGTATGGTGCTTTATACTTTGGTTCTAAACCAAGTATGATGTCGATAGAAAATTTGAACTCATGACTAGGAGGCAAACCAATAATTTTTATGGAAACACATCATGAAAATCTCTAACAAATGGGCAATCTTCAAGATATAGTTCCCTAGGTTTCTCCATTTCATTTATTTTGATGATAAATGCTTGGTACCCTTTTCTTTGAGCCTTCTTAAGTTACATTGCATAAATACGTCGAAGCTTTAACTCTCTCTTCTCACCTTTAATTTGAGTCTGATTTTTGAAATCATCAACACACTCAACCTTCTTCAGGTAGTAGTGGACCTTGGCTTTATGTTTTGTAAGCCAGTTGACTCCTAAGATCACGTCATACGATACTAGAGGTGCTACACATAGATCCACAACTATTATGATTTTGGGAAGCGTAATATTTGCTTCAACTAAAAACTTGTCAACCATGACTTTTGAGTCATTCTCATACTATACTAACCATACATTTGCCATTACACTAGCTCTTCTAGTTAATTTACTAAGAATCCCAAGAGCTATAGAACATTTTGTGGCTCATGTATCTATCAAAATGTAAACTAGATGGTCAAACAAAGTACGTGATAGCTTTATTTGTATACACATAATATTTTCAAATTTTATCAAATATTGATCCTTTGCATCTTGTAGGAACTAGTCAAGACTCAATCTCTTTGAGTGCATGCCTTGAGGGGTGCACTAGGAAAGGGGTGGGCAGAACTTTGGTGTTTTACATGATTTTTGTCCCTTATCTTCACATTATTATCAATCCAAATAGCTCTAAAAGCCATTTTCTAATCTATTACTCCTCCCTTGCACACTCCTCCAGTGTTTTTCCTCTTTCCATCCCTCTTTTCCTCACCTCAACCCCCTTTAGCCAGTAGATTGTACTAGGTCGATTGGGTTGACCTTGTATAGTTTTCAACCTCTGATTACTATACAAGTTCTATTGGGTCAACTTTTTACTATTTTGGGGTATTTTCTCTTTGGATTTTCATTATCCCTTCAACTGACTTAGCTTAGGACCTAGTGATTTATCTCCCGAAAACATATAGGGTTGACTAGGTCGACCTCGTACAACAGACATATTCAAAAGGTTTTAAGGTGAGATCCACCTATATATATATATATATATATATAATTGTTTCATCATTATTTAAATATTAAATAAAGAGTTATTATTCACTCACACCTCTTTACAATCTTCTCTTCCACCATTCTACTCGAGGAGTCTTAGCTTAGGATTTAAAGTTGGGGAATCTAGTATTTTGGATAACTCTTGGATGATGTGGCCTTTCTTAGTTATCCTCATAAACCACAATAACCTCTTGTAAAACCCCTTTAGACAAGGGAGAGATTGAGTCTCGATGGGTTCATATTTAGGTAAGTATATTCTAACTTTGTTCTCCTTTATTTAGTAGATAGAAGTAGCATAAGTATTGGCTCGAATAATATTACTCTTCATATTCCATGTATTAGGGTCTTACTCATACTTAATTAATTGAGATTATTTTATACATGTTTTGATTGCTTCTAACCCCTCATATTGTGCCACACGATTTGGTGTGTACTAGATTATATTTACTTTCTTGTTTATTAGAATAAAGTGAACATCAAACCTAAGACTCTTTTAGGGTTGTTGCATGATTATCTTAGATTGTAGGCTTTGGAACCCTTCCTAGCATGGTGTATTATGATAAGGGATCCTTTGATCAAGTCTAGTATATCCCCATATTTGTCATGCCTCTACTTAACAAATGTATTCCTAATCAAAAGTGTAGGTATGGTCTATCTTCTCTGAGCCAGGATTGATTTATAGACATGATACATTTCTAGTTGCATACATTCTGGTGAACCTGACATGAACTAACCCTTATAGGATTTATTCATATTATTTCATTTATTTCTTTCTTTTATCATTATTTTTGTCTTATATTTTCCATATTGGATCGACTTTGTCGACCCAGTATCTAAATTCTATGCACAAATTCTCAGGTATAGACTACTAGATCAACCCAGTTAACCTAATATAGTTTTTTACATTTTTAAACATCTAGTCTAGACTATGGGGTTGACCCAGTCAACCCCATACATTATTAGGCACTTAGTAGCAAGTTTTTATAAAGCTTAATCAACCTAATTAGCTTAATTTTCAAGCATATATCAAGGTTTTTAAACAATAATATTCATGCTCTACATATCTAATCTACCAAGATTCCTTTCTATATCTCTATCTCTTTCTTTACTATCTTTCCTTTTACATTTTGTAGTCTTCAAAATTGCCCTTGCCCATTTAACTGGATCGACCCTGCTGATGCAGTTTTGTGTTTTATGTTTTGTCTGGATAACTAGGTCGACTCTATCGACCCTGTTCATTTTTAGACCTTGCTTCTATAGTACAATTTTGACCTTGTCAAATCTATTCTATATTTTGTGCATACATTATTGACTATATTAACATTATACTTTGTTTCAAAGTTGAAACTAACCTTGTATTATAGTAATTAATTCACACTTCCTTTTCTTATTGCTTACATGCTTAGAAAATATCACATATCTTAATTAAGTGGTTTTTAATTAATCATTTAGTTTCACTATTTTCTATTTTATGCACACATGGCCAAATCACAAAATTTGAATAAGCATTTTAACATTTGTCTACCCAAGTCCAACCTACTTAGATTTCATCACCAAGGGGGGAGTTGACTTGATACTCTGGTTCAATGTAAAGTGTGGTTAATGGTATATTTTGGATAAGCACCTAACTCCCTTATCATTATAGTGTATGAAGTAAGGGGGTAGACCCCAATACCAAGCTTGTAACATTGCCACTATAGTCCCTTTTAGCCCAAATTTCCTGAAACCATCCTTAGATTGCCATTCTAGTTCATTACTTACAGCCAACTTCCCATCACATTTAAAAACATATCTAAATAATATAATAAAAATTTAGGTTGATCAATTAATTAGCTCTTTACTTTTCAAGTTTATTGCTTGATCTTTGCTCAATTGTATTTTGTATTTCAATAACTTGCATTGGCCAGTGTTGGTATAAGGTTTTGTGCTATGTGCTTCAATTGGATTGGCCAACATCAATTCAATTGACTGTTTATTTCTTTTCAGCTTTTTCTTTTCAAATTGCTTGCTTAGAGTAATCTTGTTTCATTTCACAACTTGTTATAGGCTTCTTAACTTTCCTTATCTATTGTATTGGGTCAACCCATTCAACGCTGTATCTTTTTTATCCTCTATTCATGGTACTGGATCGACCCAATCAACCCTGTACTATTTACATGCCCTATTTTTTATGCTAGGTTGACACAATCAACCTTGTACTGCTTTCTACCTTCTTTGTTTATCAATCTAGTTCTCTATTTATCCTTCTTTACAGTTTGTTCATCTCTCTTCAATCATCATGAAGTCTCATATCAAAATCTTTTTGGATATCTTAAATCCATTTAGATACTATATGGAATGTTTATTTCTTCCTTTCTTTTCTTCCCAAGAGAACCATCATTCGTGGGGCACCTCTTACCATTATTCATCTATGACTTGCAATATGGTGAAAATAATACCTCAAGATAATGTTGATGGATCTAATCCTTTCTATACTTACCAAGAAACTTCTCATCTTCAAAATCTTTAAACTAATGTGGGAGTAATTAACAAAATTTTACTTAAAAATCCCACTAATAATCCTTCTTGTAGTAATCCTCCCCCTAACACTAATTTGGGGAGTGTTCCTACCAACACCAAACCACCCCCTGATACAACTCAAATTTTATCCCAAGTTATCCAACAAATGAACATAATGAAAAATTCTAACACCAACCAAATGATGCAACTTCAACAACATTTAATCAATGCAGCTAATCAACCTCCAACTATGCATTCTCAAGTTAATCCCAATTTCATTCTTCCACCTCTTTGGGTTGCCTCAAGTAATGTTATTCCTCAACCCATAATGAATAACAAGATGCTTCAAACCATTAAAAATGAGCCTTTATCCCCATTCATTATATCGATTGATGTTGGTAGCATATCTCCAACTATCAAGTATGATGGAAATAAAGACCCTGGCTCATTTCTCAAAGCCTTTGGCAATCTTTACAAGGAGTGGATCCAAACTAATAACTTCACCACAAATAAAATCTTAATAAAAAATTTCATTGGTGATATATTATAATGGTATAACAAACTTCCCCAACACTATATTTGGCAACTTAAAGATTAGGTTAATCTTTTGGTTAAATTTTTTTAACACAACGATCTTCCTGAAAATTGTCTTAGCCACTTCATCAATGCTAAGCAATCTCCCACTGAATCAGTTCATGACTTTATCAAAAGATGGAAATCATTGGCCTATAAATCCAATAAAAAACGACTGATGATAACTTATTCAAACTCTTTATCACTGCTTTAACTTCCACTCTTCAATATAAGGTAAGAACCTTTGCTCCCCAAACACTTAATGAAGCTGTTAATCAAGCTAAATTTAAAGACTTTCTCATGAAACAATTCAAACCCAATCTTAAACTTCTTAAAGGATATTTACAAGCATATAATTATATCACTAGTAATACTCCACAAACCAAATAAGGAGTTGTCAAAACCAATATTCCTTCACCTTCTTATACACCTCTTTCAGTTCAGCAAATGAAACAATTTTTACTGCCCTCAAAACCTTTCATCTATCCTAATGCTCCTCCTAAGTGAGACAATCCCAATCTATTGTGTTGGTTTGATGTCGACATTGGGCATTATCATGAATCTTGTAGAGGGTTCACTAAATTTGATGTCTCTTATATGCTTGGTGATTCATTCAATCAACAAGTTGTGATCAATCTTTGTTGTCAAGAATACAATGTTACTTTTCAAAAATGACAAACTTCTAAAACTTCTACTTCAAATAACCAAAAATACTATTCCAATAATCAATCAAATTCTGAGGATGTTTGTGATATTAATGCTTATTATCACCAATATTTCAACAATTCTCAATATGTCAACACTACTAAAGTCAATTACCGTTGTAAACCATCTCATAAAGATCATGTTACCAAGCCTAAGAAGCCATATTTAGAGTAATAACTTATTAAAGATACTACCACTAATAATGTTGCTTCAGAAGCTCAAGAGGAACCATCTCCTCCTTTTGATCCTCCAATCACATCTCTTCCTCCAAAATCTAATTTACCGTCTAAACCTCAGGCTGGTTCTTCTAAGTCTCATTGGAATTTTCTAGAAGAACTCAACTCTATGACTTGTAAGACTCCGCTTATGGATTTGGTTCATACTTCTCCCTATCATCATAAATTATTTATGCAACATCTCTAATAAAAAAATGATCCATCCTCCTTAGATGAAATACCACCTTCTATTGAATCTCAACCTACCAACGTAAACACCGTTGAAACTATGTGTCCTTCTTCCAAACCTTCTATTAGATTCCTTGAAAAGGACATGATCAATGATGAAATTCTTTTTTGTGTTAATGATCCACCAATTTTAATCAAATTAGCCATTAATATAACTCTTATTTGTAAAGTTCTAGTTTAAGAAGGTTCTGGTATTAATGTAACATCTTTATGGCTTATCTAACGACTTGGTTATAACAAGGATCATCTTAAGTAAACCCATCTAACTTGTCATGGGTTGGATAAGAAAAATAAAAAACCACTTGGTTTTATTTGGATTTCATTAACCATTGGACCTAAGACTGTTCGAACCAAGCTTATGGTCCTTGATCTTCCTTTATCTAATAACATACTCCTTGGTCGTCCATGGACTCATTGAATGCGGGCCATTGCTTCTTATGGTAGTCAATGTATTAAATTCTTACATAATGGAAAATGGTATAATCATGAAGCTAATCCCAACCCATGGAGCATTCAACTTCCCAATCCTAAATCATAATATCATATTCCTACCATTTATTAGATTAATAATGATCCTTTAGCCGAGTTCATTAACATGAATCATGATTTACAAGTTACTCTTGCAGATTCTAATGATGACGATCCCAATGATTTATGACATACTTGTAATACTACCAAGTTACCTCCCTACATTTAGTAATGGCTTCCTCCTTCTCTATTACCCAGAGATCATACTATTCCTCTTATTGATGAGATTACCGGTTTCCCCCCTTAATGCAATACTTCAAAGGCTTCTTTACCTAAATATGCCTTCACTTGAAATGATTTTGGAGTGGACAAATTATTTAAAGATATTCTCATCATGTATATTTGTACAATTATTAATATTCGTATTTCACCTTCTGAAACTCCCCTTGATTCTAAAGCATGTACAATTTATCTAACATACGATGACAACTATATAATGGCCCAAGCTCAATCTAGAGACTTGGATGTCTAACATTATCAAAAAACCTTAGCACAAATTCATGATATTAATTGGGATGTTCATATCATTTTTATGGATCATACCTTAGATCCTAAGGGTCATGTGCCTCCTGCCAATTCTCCTCTTATCAATTCTCCTTGGGTGGTAGAGCAAATTATACCTTCTAAACCTCTAAAAATTTCTCCATTTATTTTACCATTTATCAATCTAATCATTGCATATGATCTTTCTACCATCATTGAACCCACCGATATTCCAACCCCTTCTACTCCATCTACTTCTTATACTCTTGAAATTATAATAAGTGCTAAGGCAACCGATGTTTATTAGATACATTCTGAGTATGATCACCATGGCAATCAAATTATAGATCTTGAATTAGATGTCAAGTATTATGATCCTCTTCCTACCTTGCCTAGTGATGAAGCTATCATTGAGTTACTTTATGCTCGAGATCCTCAACTTCCTTGGCAACATTATAAACTTGGAAATTTTAAGACTAAAACTCCTTATTTCAACACTTTCATTGCAAGCATTGATCCTAAAACAACTCCAATTTTTACCTTACCTAATGCACCATACCACTTTCAAGACATAAATGTCATGCTTATTGAATAAACCACTAGCGTCGAATATGGTACTCCATCTTGTCCTTGAAATATTACAATTTCTTGAGAGCTTTCACCTACTGAACATGATAATTTTAGCTTATTCTTTGACAAATATCATGAGGATTTCACTTGGTCCTATGAGGACATGCCTCAAATTGACCCTAGCATTGTGGTGCATAACATCATTACTTATCTTGATGCCAAGATTGTGCATCAAAAACAAATAAAATTTCAACCTGAAGTTTCCACTTTATGTCATAAGGAAATTATCCAACTACTTGATGCTAAATTTATCAAACCAGTGGATTATTCTGAATGGGTTTCCAACATTGTTCCCATTCAAAAGAAATTCACTATGGTTATTCACATTTGTATTGATTTTTGTAATCTTAATCTTGCTTGTCCCAAGGACAATTTTGTTTTACCTTTAATAGATGCCATTGTTGATTCCACGATTGGTTACGAAATGTTATCTCTTGTGAATGGCTTCTCCAGATACAATCGGATTCATATTTCCCCTGAAGACTAACATAAGACTATTTTCACCATGGAATGGGGCAATTATTTCTATGTCAAAATTCCCTTTGGCCTCAAAAATGTTGGAGCCACTTACCAATGAAAAATGACTCACATCTTTCATGATCTCATTCACAAAATTGTTGAAACTTATGTGGTTGATTTCATTGCTAAATCCAAAAATCATAAGAATCATCTTTCTGATCTCATTATTATCTTTGACCATCTCCTTAAATTTAAAGTTAGACTTAATCCTTACAAATGTGTCTTTGGATTCACATCTAGAAAATTGTTAGGATTCCTAGTCTCTCTCCATGGCATCAATGTTGACCCTACCAAAATTAGTGCTATCATCAACATGCCCATTCCTCATTCTATTCCTGACATTTATACTTATTTAGGCAAACTTGGGGTAATTAGATGATTCATCCCCAAAATTCAATATCAAATTCAGTCTGTCAATTCCCTTATCAAGAAAGGTACTACTTTAGAATGGATGAATCCATGTCAAAAAGCCTTTGATAATATGAAATAATCATTGCTTCATCCACTAACACTTTGTCTTCCTTCCAATGATAAACCCTTGATTCTATATACTTCTTCCACACCTATTTCAGTCGGGGCAATGCTTTCCCAACAAGATGATATGGGAAAAGAGTATGTTATCTACTACATTAACCGAGGCCTTATTTATTATGAAACATTTTATACTAAAATTGAACATGATTGCCTTGCAATCTATTTAGTAGTTGAAAAGCTTTGTCACCATATGTTTTACCAAACTACTGATGTTATTGTTCATTTTTACCCCCTTTGTTATTTCTTCTCCAAAGCCTTTCTTCCCAGAGATAGAATTGGTAAATGGATGATCCTCCTTATGGAATTTGATCTTTGCATCATCACTCAAAAAGTTGTTAAAGGGCAAATCATAGTTGATCAAATTGTCACAGCTCCTATACCAGCCACTTCTTCTCTTCATGATACCCTCCCAAATGGCAATATCCTTTATATCAGAGGTCTTAATCAATCTATTTCTCTTAAAGATTATTTTCATAGCTTTATCGTCAATATTGAAGCCAATAATCTTGATGAATCCACTACTCCCTCTCGTACTACTAAACCAAAAGTAATTATCAAGGAGCTTCTTGAAATTAATGTCAACTTGTATGAGGATACTTGGACCCTTCACTTTGATGGTACTAAATGCCTTCAAGGAGTTAGGGAGGTTGCATTCTTACAACTCCTCTTGGGAAGATCATTCCTTTAGCTTTTCACTTCACCTTTGATGTCACCAACAATATGGTCGAGTACAAAGCTCTTATCTCAGGCATATGAGTTGCTCTCGATTTAGACATTCAATACCTTCATGCTTTAGGTGACTCTCAGCTTATTTGTCATCAAATCAGTGGTGATTATCAATTTAAAAGTGAGAACCTTATCACATATCATCAAATTGTAACCAATGTTACTAACAATTTCATCTCTTTCACTGTTGAGCCTATTATGAGAGATCAAAATTCCATTTTTAATTCTCTTGCCTCTTCAACATCTCTCTTTCATCCACACCAAGTCCTTTCTGATCCTACTTTTCTTATTCAAATACAAAAATCTTCATCTACTCAACCATCGATTTCGCTTGTCTGTCATATTGAGGATATTACCATTCGATAAAGCCCATGGTATCAAGACATCATTCAATTCTTGGAATATCAAACTTGTCCTCCAAATTTAGACTCTCATAAAAAGACACGCGTTTGCAAACAAGCTTTCAAGTGTGTCTTTTGACACAACATCCTTTATTATTGTAATGTTGAAGGTACTTTGCTATGTTGTGTTATGCAATATGAAGTCCCTCCTCTTCTTAAACAAGCACATGGGGGCATTTACGATGGCCACTGGAGTGGACATGTTACAACCCACAAATGCCTATGTATGGGTTAATTTTGGTCTACTCTTGAAAAGGATGCAATTGAATATGCTAAAAAGTGTAATCCTTGTTAGCTTCATAATGGTTTGATCCATTCACCTCTAGTTGAACTTCAAACCATCAAATTTCCTTGGCTATTTTTTCACATGGGGATTCGATCTCATTGGAAAACTACCTCATTCCCAAGATGGGCATGTTTTTATCATCATTGTTACTAAATATTTTACCAAGTGGGTAGAAGCCATTCCCCTTGTTAACATCACTGGTCTTACCATTTCAGAATTTATTCTTAATCAAATCATTTGCTACTTTGGTGTTCCCCATATCATCATTTCAAACAATGGCGGTAATTTCAAAAACAAACATGTTAGACAACTTTGCAACAAATTCAATATCAATACCAAATTTTCCAAACCTTATCATCCATAATGCAATGGTCAAGCGGAGGCCACTAATAAAATTCTTAACAAAATTCTTCAAAATATAATTCATAAAACCTTTATGGATTGGCATCTTCTTTACCCTACACTTTGGGCCTATCGGACTAGCATACACACTGCCACTAGGATAGCACCATTCTCGCTAGTTTATGGTTCTAAGTCAATTTTTATTTTAGAAGTTGAGCTTCCCTCTCTATGTATATCTCTTTATGGTATTATACTCGATGAATAATTATGTGAAGCTCATCTTCATGCCCTTGGTCTGCTTGATGAACGTCATCTTTCAGTCTTACAACATAACCTCCAATACAAGGCTCGCATTTCTAGATAATATAACAAATGTGTTAAAGTCCACATTTTTAATATTGGTGATTTTATCTTTAAATTAAACTACACCCATAATAAATAAAGTAAATATACCCAAAAATGGTGGGGCCCATATTTAGTTAAAGATATTCTTGGTCGAAGCACATATCATCTTCAAACCAATAAAGGCCATGTTTTCAAAGAGCCCATCAATGCACAAATTCTTAAAAGTAATTTGTCTAAACATTTCTTTCTTTTCATGCTTTTCTTTCTACATCTATCTAACAATTTTTGTAGGTTACTTACATGGGTCTCTCCCTCTATAGTAAGTTCTTTCTTTTCACAAATCTTTAGTCTTCCCTTTTGGTCTTTGAATGTACCACAATCTTCTTTATTTTCTTGCATTTTCTCTTTTTAACACCCCTTGGGTTTTTGTTTTATGATTTACTTCATAAGACTGTTAATAGGACCTGACATTCCTCAAAAAACTACCATCTTTTTTATTACTTCATTTTATCTTTCACTTGCTTATTGGTACCCCTTGGGTTTCTCTTTTATGAAGTTGTAGTGTAAGACAGTGGATAAGACCTGACCCTCCTCATAAAATTGCCATCATTTCATCTTTTTACATCATTGTTCTCAGCATTAGCTTTTGCTTCTATTGATAGATGAAATTTTGGCAAACAATTTATGTTAGTATGTTTTCCTCCATTTCCCTCATTCTTATGATAAGGAATCACCCTTTACTGTCATTGTATCCCTTTTTCCCTTTGCAATATTTTTTGCAATTTAAAGTAATTCAATTTTTTTCCATGTGTCATTCCTCTTGAGTTCCCCTTACTTTCACTCCTCATTGGATAAAACAATGTCAAAGTCAAGACAACACTATTATTTCACCTAGATTTATGAGACTTTTAGACCCCATGCTCTTTGAAGTTCTCTCTCTTAGCAAACTTGTCCCAAGTATTCAAATGAAATTCATCTTTAACACCCATATTTGGTTTTCAAAATCCGTATGGAGGAGGAATATAAAAAGCCATCAAGAAAGTTAAAATCCAAATCATTTGAATCAAAAGGAGATGATACCCAAAAGGCAACACACAAATCTCAAAAGTCAACATCACACCAAAATACATGATTACAAGCACATCTCCTATCTCCAATCTTAGCTTAAACTCCATATTTGGCCTCACTTAGAGCCAAGGTCCTTTGGGGTGCCATAGGATAGTAGTTTGCAATAGGGGAATTCAAAAAACTCTATGGTGTTACTTACCTTCTCACACAAGTACCCAATCTTTGTAGTAGACCAACAACTCTATAAGGGGTCTTGAAGAATGGGAAACACATTGTGTGAAGGTAGTTCTATTTTACTTTTCATGTATATATCTTTTATGCGATGATCTATATACTTCAATTATTGATTTAAGACTTATGTGGCTAAGAGAAGTTTTTCATAGTCCTTAAGGTCAAAAGTCCTCTTGTTTCAACAAACCTAATTTGAGTGTCTTGACTTCAATAAAGAGTTCCTCTACTTTAATTTCTCCTTCATTCTCCCCTCCACCCATTTCATTTTTCCCCCTTGACAAAAAAATTGTGATTCCAAATATATTTTTCCTTTTTCTTTAATTCCTTCTTCATTTCTTAAAAACATGCTAGCACTACTTTGTTTTAGTTTTATCTATCCTTACAGCGAAATAACATGTTATAATAACTATGGATTACTTTATTTATACCATGATTTTACATTTACACACTTACTTTACTTTCTTTTTACCATTTGTCATAATTTTACTTTCCTACTATTACAGACACTTGAGTTTGTATCTTTTTCCATTGTTGAGTGAGGTTGCCTTGTTACTTATCACTCATTAATGTTGTTTTCCCTTTTATGCTTTTTTTTTTCCATTGTTGAGTGAGATAAGGATTGTTACTGATCATTCATCAATGTTGTTTTACCATTTTATTTCTTCTTTTTACCATTGGTATTTGATTACTATCTCCTATCTGACATGTATCCTTGGTTTGACTTGGTGAGTTTGCCTTTCTTACTTGAGGATAACTTGTTTGAGTTTTTCAATCTTTAGTAGCCTTTGCTTTTTGATTACTTGATTTACTCTTGTTTTGACTTAGTCATTTGGTATAACATAACACTTGTCACCCCAACTTTCCAAAATTTTCAAGTATGTTTCGTCCTCTTAGTACCAACTATCTTGGCTTTTCTTGTGTTTATTTGTTTTTTCTCTTTAATTTTGTATTCTTGGGTTTGTTGAAAGCAGTCTCTACACCCTGCACAATCAAAACTAACAACATAGTAGACAACCATCTTGTGATAAAGGTAAGTCAAGGAATGCATCACATTTAATTTTCAATCATTTACTTTTTAGTCATTTACTTTTAGCTATTTTTGCTTTAAACTACTACCATTTTTTTAAAAATTTTAGCATCAACGTTGTGTGTCACTATGTTCTTTCTCGAAGCACCATCCCATTTTGCACATTAGTGACACATGATGAGCTTTTATTGGGGCATATGTATAGACATAATATTTTTAACTTTTATCAAATACATATGTTTTATATTTTGTAGGACCTCATCGAGACTCAATCTCTCTGAGTGTATGCCTTTAGTGGTGCACCAAGAAAGGGGTGGGCAGACCCTTGGTGCTTCACAAGATTATTGTCATTTATTTCTACATTATTACCAATCCAAATAGCTCTTTAAACCATTCCCGAAGCTATTACTCCTCCTTTGCACACTCCTCTAGTCTTTTTCCTCTTTCCATCCCTCTTTTGCAGACCTCGGTCCCCTTTAGCTAGTTGACTGTACTAGGTCAATTGGGTTGACCCTGTATAATTTTCATCCTCTGATTATTGTACAAGGTCGATTGGGTCAAGCCTATACTATTTTTGGGTATTTTTCACTTTGGAGTTTTGTTAGCCCTTCGATCGACCTAGCTCAGGACCAAGTGATTTATATCCCAGAAATATATAGGGTCGACTGGGTCAACCCCATATAGTCAAAATATTTGGAAGGATTTTCGTTGAGATATACCTATATATACAATATCATTTCATCATTTTTTGAATATACAATAAAGAGTTATTATTCACTCACACTTCCTTGCAATCTGTTCTTCCACCATTCTACTTGAGGAGTCTTAGCTTAGGGTTTCTACTTGGAGAATCTAGTCTTGTGGATAAGTATTGGATGCTTTGGACTTTATTAGTCATCCTCAAAAACCAAAACAACCTCTTGAAAAACTCATTTGGAAGTAAGATATTGAGTCTCAATATGTTCACATTCAAATAAGTATATTCTAACTTTGTTCTCCTTTATTTAGTAGATAGAATTAACATAAGTATTGGCTCGAATAATATTACTTTCATATTCCATGTATGAGGGTCTTAATCATACTTAGATTAATTGAGATTCTCTTATACATGTTTTGATTGCTTCTAACCCCTCATATTGTGCCACAAGATTTGGTATGTGATAGATTAAATTTACTTTGTTATTTATTAGAATAGAGTGAACTTTAAAGCTAGGAATATTGTAGGGTTATTACATGATTGTGTTAGACCGTAGGCTTTAGAACCCTTCAGATAATGGTGTATTGTGACAAGGGATCCCCTAATCAAGTCTATCATATCCATCTATTGGTCATGCTCTGATTAACAAATGTATTCCCAATCAAAAGTGTAGGTATGCTCTATCTTCTCCAAACTAGGATTGATTTATAGACATGATGCATTTTTTATTGCATATACTATGGGTAATGCCTAAAATTCAAACTATCAAGTATCGACTGTTGTATGAGTCCACTACTAAAAACTGCCCTACTTAAGATTAGTACCCTTTTCATTTGAATTGTCTTAAGGAAAATCATGAGCATAATGGTCATCTTTGCAAATGAAGCAACCTCTAGGTGGTCCTTTCCTATCATTATGTTGGTTTCCCTTAAAACCATCTTTAGATCCATTGCCCTGCTTCTTGTTACCTAAACCAATGTTGAACTTGGCATTTTGACTTTTGAACTACTTCTTGGAGTCTCCACTCCTCTATTTTTAATTATTCTTTCAGAAGGTTGACTTAGAATTTTCATATTTTTTCTTGAACTTGTCCTTGGCCTGCAAAATAAACTTCAATTTTTGCTTCTATTTGACCACCTTCTCAAAGATCTGGTCCATGGTAGAAGGTCCATGAACTTCTACCTCTCCACTGATGAACTTCTTGATCTTGAACCACTCATCACCCTTTTACTAAGGTACGTACTTAAGATTTTTAGTGAACCGTTTCCAGCACTCATTCACTGACAAATCACCCCACTTTAGATTTTAGAAATCTCTGAGCTTCTGATAAAAATAAATTTGTGGGAGCCACTATGATTTGAATAATACCACAAGCTAATCCCAAATGGTGGTGGTTAAATTAAGATTCATTTCCAACCTCTTATTGGCCCACCACGTAGTTTCCTCACCAACCAATTGGTGTGCTCCCCAAACTACCTTGGTGACCTCAAAGTAGTTTTAAAATTATTAATACTTATCCATATCCATTAGCTATGCCTCACCTCCATCACCTAGACCAGTCCCATCGAACTTAGGTGGATTCACCTTCTTCATGTTTCTAGCTAACTCCACAACTATCTAAGCTCTACCATCTAGAGGATTTTCCTACTCAATGAGATGATCTTCAAGTTTGTCTTGTTGTTTTTCCTCTTCATGAACATGAACCACCTGTTCTAGAGCTTTAATTTGATCCCTAGTTTCATTCATGGTTACGAGAATCTGGTCCATCTTTACTGACTTCTCAACAACAAATCAACTAGGATCAAACGGAGGGTTGTTGTCATTATCATTCAAAAGATACTCTCTAGAAACTCTAGCTTTCACCATATTTTTTTCTATCAACAAAAGGATATGAAAATGTTAGTGGACTCATTAGGTCTTAGAGTTCAAGCCATAGCTTTGATATCACATATAACATCTCCATTAGGATCTACTTAAAAATATGTGATTTTTTAAAATTAAACACATATACCAAAAATAGATTACACCAAAAGAATCTAAGCAAGCCAGTGAAGTCCATCTCACTCTTTACTCAGTATCAGCAAATCCGATTGGTCAAATACAATTTAACCACAAAATTCATATAATTTACATCCTACTAGCAAAAACATCATATAACATGCTAAACATAGGAGTAACCTAAGCATACATTTATTTCATCAAATGCATTAATGAATATGATATTATTTTCTATCTGATACTCAAAATAATGACTACAGTTAATATCATCTAGGTAAAATACATAATTAATTGTAGGTTCTAATATCACAATTCATTTCCAAACATTCTATAACTTATGATAACCCATATTACTATATTCTAGTGTTTTTAATCATAAATACTAAGTATCGTATCCAGGCTAATAATGTAGTCATAAATACATGGAAACATACACTTATATACAACAACCAGATATAGAAAAACAAAACTCAATTCACATGATATATAGAATAATTCAATCTAGTATTTGTTTACATTTTGGAGGTTTGAATGCACACATTTATTAACTTAATTATATGTAATTATTTAATATAGTTCATACTTCACACGTGGAACTATAACCGTAAGATTACACCCCTATGTTCATATATATGCTATTAGGTACATTAACATATATATATATTTTTATTAAGCAAACCATAACTTATTTAAATGTTACTTTTACACCACATGTTTTTAACTCACAAGCTGTATATGATAAACAACCTATACCTATCATAATGAAGACTTGTTGGGTTTTTTATCCTTCCCATACCTCGTTAAACTCTTGAAATGTTCTCGATATATTAACTTCACTTAACACCTATGGCTATAAATATTCCCAAATGAGACTTTTATGATATTATTCCACCGTTTAAATATCGGAAATTTTGACTATGCTCTATATAAGTCTATATATACTAGAGTTTAAAGTTCACTGATATAATCTCACATATCCCAAAAATTATAATTTATTATTTTATAAAAATTTAGCTAATGTTTGGGTTCAAATAGCAATATAGAGTAATTCCACTCATTAAGGTAAAATCAACTTTTAATCTCATAAAGTTTTTCCTTGATTAATATTTTATACATATGTTATTCTTATATAGTCCCCACTATATAATCAATTCCTCTCTGAAAAGCTAGGATGCTAGAGGTGTTATAATCTCTTTTTCCAAAGCCACCAAAACATGCTACATTACTTCTCTAAAATAATGTCCAACAAAAATAGGGATAGTCCTCTACCTACGGTGACTCCTTATAAAAATACAACTATATATTATAATATAAATCGACTCATGCATATTCCAAAAATAATTCGTAGAGATTAATACACAACTTATTTTTAAGTTCATAGATTATTAAAGAAATTAATACATAACTATTTATTGTACAAATATTAATAAAAATATGACCCATTAAATATTATACATAGGCTGCATAATCAAATGAACAACAATTCACTATTCGGTAGGATAATATGACGCCATATATTTATCACAAGGATTGAGAAAGGAATATACAGCTGCACAACTTACCTTAAAAAACTTATCAGTCATGTCAATGATTCACAAAGGAGATTGGAAATTAAATATATACAATACATAATGTTATAAAACTCCAATGACTTACTATAGTGACACCCTTTGCATATTAAAGAGGCTTGAGATGATATAAATGATTCTATATAGACTAAATATGTTGGGAGTACACAAATCCATAATGCCATAGTGATATTAAGATCCAAAACTCATTGTAGATAAAGTAAAACGACTCCTAAAAAGGCTAGGAACTAAGTTCAGTGACTTCTTAAATGTAAAATTTTATACAATAGAGCAGCGACTTGTCAACATGTTCAACTAGGTCCTCAAATTGACTCGACGCTTTTAAATAATAATAGATAACTTAACTCCTTTTAAGATGCTACAATTTTTTAGTATATGTACTATAGAAATAAATATAGTGATGCCTATTTATGTATTACAATACTTCCATAGACATACAATGACTACTACAATATGCAGGAAACATATACATGACTAATATATGCAGCATCACTATTGAATAATGATGCCATCTCTATAATTCTTTGATTTATATTGTAGATTAGTTTCTCATCCCAATTACAGGTCAATGCCTAAGTAGCTAGAATGTAAAGTTTTATTCATTCCTTCCTATATATTGTTTAGATCTATATATATTACTCTCATATTTATATAGATATGTCTATTGCGTTACATCCAGTCCAAACATTATACGAAAGTGTATAAACTAATTCAAAACATATTAAAGTGAATATGTAGGTCAACACCTAGGTTTGGTTTTGAATAAATCTATCATACACTTATTTTGGGTGGCCTGGACTGTTAGACATACATAGATTTAACTCATTCAACATCTTTTCCTTCCCTACATATTAAGATATTCAACATGAATGTGATAATTGAAAAATAATGCTTATCTATATGATTGCTTGTTGATTTCCTCTATGTCTTCTCCTTTCGTGGTACCGCTCCTTTCTCTGATCCGTCCAATTTCTCTTTCCCCAAAATAATTATGATATTTTTTTCTTCTTTCTTAATTTCAACTTATATGAAATAGGTGTAGTCTTCTTGTTTTAAAAGATTTGTCTCTATTTTTTTTGTTTTTGTTATTTTTTAATATATTTGTTTATTTTTTATTTTCCTAATTTTAATCATTTCCTTTCTTTTTATTCTTTTAATGTCTTTTTTTCATTTTTCCCTTTTTCCATGGTAATTTCCTTTTTTTTAATTTAAAATCTATAATTTTACTAAATTAATTAACATCCACCAATATTATAGTGAATTAAATGACAATTTAAAAAACTTATAATCTAGATTTTTAAATCTAGTTATGCTAATAATGTTTTCACTAGATTTAATGATAAAATGTACCAATCATGCAAAATTAATTCATTATGTTATTTAAACTATACTATCAAATTCATAGAAATCAACTATCCAATACAAGCAGAGATAAACACACCATGTGCAATTAATATTTTCATGCATTTTAATATGTGCTAGCCATTGTGGTGTGTGTAGGGTTCTCACCAGTTTCTCTATCACCTCTGACATATCAATCTACGTCACCCTCTCTGATGATGCTTTCCCTCTAGCATGCTCTGATAGATGAGTTTCAACCTCACAACACGCAGGTGGTTAGATCATCTCAACATGATAAAAATACGTCATAAAATATAATTGAAATAACACATCAACATGTTTGTAATGTAAATGTATACATTAAAGCTAACACACAACAAAGTAAACATGTACTTAAGAAATATCTTACTATCCCATAATAGAATATATCTCAAGCTAAGCTAGAAATATAACCAATATCAAATGTGTTGACTATAAATACCCATGAATAATTAAATAGTTTGCTTAAAAAAGAATCAAGATGTAACATTGCTTATTACATATTGCATCTTTGTGCACACACAATCCAACATATATGGGACAACTACATAATTTCGAGTCCCTCTTTAGAATATTGGCTATGTAGGCAATGCCTTTTGATAGAGGGGTTTTTGGGGTAGCTTGACACCATAATCCCATTTTTTCCATAGTCACTCTAAGTGTGAAGAGTTAAGGTTTGATCATTTGAAAAAGTATGATAAATTATGTGCAATCTAAAGACATCAGAATAAAGGTGATAAAAAACTAAAAAGGGTCCAGTTGGTCACATCATTTGTTTCCAATTAATTACAATATCTATGAATAATTATACTTTACTATTTTTATCAAGCTCAATTGTATACATTTGGAATATTGTTTATTTGAGTTTTCTATTAATTGGCCTACTCGTTGGGTTAGCTTAACACCCTTGTGTAAATGACTAATCTAAGTCCCTTAACCCTAGATAACCCACCCATATCTAAATTTAGGGTTAAACATTTGGTGAACCTGACATATGAGTTTCATAATCACATAAGTATTCTATATTTGATGTTATTTTCCCTTCTTTCCGTAATATATATTTTTTTTACTTCCTCCATAATAGATGATGTATATTATTTTGATAACTATGATTATGAAACTATCCAATTTTCTATCAAGGAAGGAGTGAAAATTGACCATCATTGTCTTTTTCAAAATACACATGCACATCATCTAGAATATTTGAATGGTGGTAACTACCATCCTTATAACCAAGTCCACGTTCAATAATCCCAATATCCAAGTTCAACAATCCTAAAACATATATTCAAACATATTTCCCCCTCATTAAGGGTGATGATTTTTTTCTTCCTTCACTTAAAATTTTAATTTTTTGAAAGGTAAATAAAGACACCACGAAAACTTTACCAAATAACATTAAACAAAATGAAGAAGGGTGAATTAATAACCTAAAGTGGAAAAAGCTCCTAATGTTCTAAAAAATTCACTCTTACCAATATCAACTAAGGTTTCTAAAAAAAAATATCTTTCTAGAAGATTCATTCATGCAAAAGGTTCCCTACATACCAAAAGAAGTACCCTTACCAAAGTTACCTAAAATTCTAATTGCTACATCATTACAAAAGGTGGATGAACCTTCAAGGGATATCATAACATCAACAATTCCAAACTCTCTAATGGATATTACAAATGTTCCAAAATTTAAAGATCCCATACCATTACCAAAGTATCCTAAATTTAGTGATTCCAAACTTGCACTTGTTATTCATGAGGATGATAATACTAATATGCTTAAATTCAAAAGAGGTAGTGCATTAGACCCAATGATAACACCTTTTCCAAATACAATCATTCCTAGTAATTATCTCATGTCTACGATGAGTGATATTTGAGAGCTTCAAAGATAAGTACATACACTTCAAATGCAAATGGCTTAGCATAATGCTAATGTCAATGTTGCCTCATTCAACTTTCAACCGATTTTGTAATGTATATTTATATATTCTTATCCACACAATTTTAAACTACCACATTGCCTCTCTTTGATTGGAACAGAGATTTCTTTTATCATATGATTAAATACATTATTTTAGTCAATTGGAAAAATATGACCAACTATTGATAAAAGTGTTTCATATGAATATTACTGATGAAGCTCAAAATTGGTTCTATAGCCTCCCAAAGGGTACCATACCCACTTTTGCATAATTAAAAGATGTATTATTTATGGCTTTCAATATACATAATGTGCCAAGATTTAGAATATAACATTTGCATAATTTCAAACTACATGACAATGAATCCCTCGTACACTTCAAATGCAAATGGCTGAGCATAATGATAATGTCAATGTTACCTCATTCAACAACAATGATAATTTCACATTGTATATTTGAATATCCTTATATGCATAATTTTAAAGTACCACATTGTCTCTCTTTGATTGACATAGAAATCCCTTTGATCATGTGATTAAATATGTTCTTTTGGTTAATGGGAAAAATATGAAAAACTATTGATAAAAGTATTTTATATGAGTATTACTGATGAAGCTCAAAATTAATTCTATAGCCTCCCAAAGGGTACCATATCCACTTTTGCACAATTAAAATATGCATTATTTATGGATTTTAATATACAAAATGTGCCAAGACTTACATTAGAACATTTGGATAATTTCAAACTACATGATGATGAATCCCTTCAAGATTATGCTATTTAATTTAAAATTACATCATATGCCTTAGCACTTAGACCCTTGAATTTGGAATTGTAATTCATCTTTAGTAGAGGTCTTCTTTACCCATTAAGGGAAATGTCATTACATAAACAATATGAACCATTTACTTATTTATATTCAGATGTTCATAGATATGCTTCATTCATACTGAAGTATCCAAACAAACTTAATGTCTCTCCTTACAAATACAAAAGTCTTATTCTACATATAAATGAGGAAGATGAATTACCAAATAAACACTATGAGTAAATGTGTCCCTCATATTCATATGGGAAGTTTACAAAAATTACTCAATATGGGATCAATACAAGGTACACATATAAACACAACACCTCAATTTGATCAAATAAAAAAGCATCCATGCCAACAAGATCTAAAAATCATATTATTCATGGGCGGTGCTTATTTTTGGCATAACCATGTTGATCCTACACAAATTAAAAAATATGTGCAATATAAGACATTCATAATAACTTGGCTTTGATCTAAAAGCCTTAAAAAATAAAGGAGGTTGGAAATACTCCTTGGGTCACATAATAATACCAATTGATTATGGGTCTAAAATGATTCAAATAAGGGTTTGGGTTATGCCACACAAATTCCAATATTCATTTACATTATGAACTCTTTGGTTATACCAGATGGAAGCTAAGATTGACCAAAATATGCAAGGCATCTTGTTTTCTCATGAGGGAAAATTGATGCATATACCACATGATGTTAATCCTTCTTCTACTTCACATGAAAAATATGAGGAGGAATAGGCCATGCATCATTTTAACCTATTTAACCATGATCCAAACAATGAAAATGATCCAACATAAGGTTTAAAAATAATATATTCCCCAAAAAAATAAAAAAAATAAAAAATTCCAAAAATACAAAAACATTCAAACAATTTAAAAATGCCAAAGAATTTTAGAATGTTCCTAGTTGTACTATTTATTATACATATATTATTTGCTCCATTTTAGTATATAGAATATCATTCATTTAATATATATACATATGTTTCACCTTCATTTGAGTGGGATAATGCGTACCTAAATACATGATATATGCACATACAAATGTTAGGACTTCCCTCCACTCATTTCATAATTACGTTGGGGGCATATGCTTCTATGATCCCGATACACCCAAGTTATATTATTATTTAATCACTGTCCATTGTCATATTTTAGCTTATGTACTTCCACCTACTTTTATCAATGCTTATATCTTTTACAGTGTATTCGATATGTTATGTATCTAACATTGCTTTTAAACACATGTTTAGGAACTAATATGTTATGTTCATGTTGTTGCCTATATTCCTTGCTTGTTGTTATCTTGTATTGTATTTCTTTTTTAAACATTTGAATCTGATCCATTGATTATGGTCCATGTTTATTTGCTTTCCTATTTGGACATTTTAATATGTCACTCTATGTTGTATAAATATTGGAAAATGTCATTCTATGCATTTTGGACATTTTAGTAAGCCATGTCTCTTTGATTGTGTGACATTTGAAAATGCCCCTTGTATGAGGTCTCTTTGGACCATTTGCCTTTTTTATTTGATTTTGAGTGCTTTGGTGTGTGTATTTGATTGCTCATTGAGCTTGCACCATTACTCTCTAGACATTGCCATGATCTACATCTTAAGACTTGATGTGATCACATACTATGTGCCTCACTGTTATATCTACCTAGACATGTTATTCCTATATGCTACATGATCCATACATAATTTATATAGTTATCTTATAATTGTAAGGTAAGGTAACTACCATATTATACTTCCATTCACCTCAAAATGGGAGATTAATAGTGGGGTCATGTCATGAAAACATGTTCTTCACATTTGTACCAGTTCTCAGATTCTCCAAATTACAGTGGAGGCATGTTATGGAAACATGTTCTTCACATTTGCACCAATTTTTAGATTTTCTAGATTTAATGGGGGCATGTCATATAAACATTTCCTCCACACTTACACTGATTTCAAGTTTACTAGATTTAACTATTATATTATTCATATACATATTTGTGTTAGCATTTTATACATTGGTACTATTATTATACCCAAGTTGCAGCTTGAGACATATATGAGGTGCATATGCCATGCAAAGGGCACCTAAAATTGTAAAATCAAATCAATTTATATATTTCAAATACTATTATGGATTTTTATCATGTCCATGATGGATTGTTATGGACTGTTATTGAGCCAATATACTACAATAGTTAGTTTTCATTTAGAAGGTTGAGTTAATTAAAACACTCGATATTACCAAAATTATAAGTTAAATTTGATTAAATCATTTAACTTTACCATAAATATAGGTTGGATTTAATTAAATCATCCGCCCTCACTAGATATATAGTGTGAGTTGGTTAAATCAATAATACTCACTAGATTATGCACATATTTGGGTTTGTAAGGTCCCCTTTTCTAGGGGGTTGACTTTTGATCAACCATTTGAAGACCTTTAGCCTATTTTATTCCCCATGGGCTAAGGGATGAATCAAAAGGAATATTTGTAATAATTTAGGATGTTGCTAGAGAGTGATTTTAATTATTTGGAATTAAAAAGCAATGCTCTTAATTATTAATTATAATTTATTATTTCATTGCTCCTCAAGTAATTTTAATTACTATATTATGATGTGTAAATTAGATAATAAATAATACACTTTCATGAGGACTTGACCCTCAATTAAAATTCTTTAATGACTTTGGACATAAAGGAAGGGATCTGAAAGTGGACACCACACTTGAGGAAGACCCAAGTGGCTAAAAGAGGTCTATCTTTGTTGATAAACCCCCATGATTGGTTCACCCACCTTGGGGGAATCATAAAATTAGGGCTTTAGACATTTGAAGACCATCTTTTTGTCAATCAATCTTATTTTTAGGTTATTGGAGTTCCAATCTTGAATCAAGGCACTTAGAGTTCTAAAGAGATCTTGAATAGGTAATTTCACTTCATAAATTGTAAGTGTGCTGAGTTGATTTATTGTTTGTTGATTTGAAGAGGATCTTTGAAGAAGAGCCAAGGGCAGAATTTTTTGTTTATTTGTAGATTTTTATTTTTCTAGGGCTTGACTACATAGTTTTAGATTTGTGTTACTTCCACCCAATGGAAAATTCTAATTATTATTTCATTTGAAAGAGCACATTTTTATCTTCAGTTCAAGCCATCATTTGTTCACAAATTCTAAGTCTTTTGCAAGTTGTGAAATTTTTGCATATAAAATAAAAAAATAAAATATAAAATAAGATAAAATAAAAAAATAATATTTTTGCAAATCTGATTATGGAATTTTGTTTGGAATATTTTTATCCATCTTAAGATTTAATTTTGTAGTTTTTGGAGTAGTTTTGAGGCATAAATCAACCCCAAACCCTAGTCACGTAGGTCTTTGGGTGATTTACAGTTTATGGGAAAATATTGCAATAAATTTTAGTTTAATATATATATATTTTTTCCTAATAATTTGTGGCTCTAAGTTGGGATTTACAGCATACCCTTTTTGTTTGGTTTTAGCCTAAAAAGGGACCTTACAGGGTTACATAATTGAGGTGAAACAAACTCAATGGTTTTGTTACAACTCACATTTACACCAAGTTTGGGAGCATGTGTCCTCTAATATCTATATAGACATGCACTTGTAAGTTTAGAATTGTCCTAATATCAGCTTTAATTCTTCATAATGAGCCAAAAGGCAAGATGGTTGCAGCGTCACACATGTGTACTCCTAACCTCATTAACCTTACTTTCAATAATTCAAAATTCATTGAATTACAGATTTCATACATTGATTATATATTATAACATTCTTGGTTGTAGTCCAGTCACCAAAAAAATACTCAAGTTGGTCTCACACAAAGACAAAGTGTGTTATACACATTAGGGATGCATTTATTTTATTTAAACTAATAATTTCACTAATAGATTAATGGGAGGAAATGTAGATAATAAAATATGATTTATATAGTACCTGAATCTTGTACACTCAAAAAATAACTATCATGGATATACCTTTTATTTCTAAACCTTACCACTATCTAAAAGTTTGTGTTCAATATCTACTTTGCATAATTTATTATCTCTTAGTCCAATGATTATTATTCTAATGATTGGGGCTTATATACCATGCAAAAATCTCTAAACATGATCATTATCCTTCATTACTAGTCTTAGACCTATACTTTTTTTTTATCTTCCTATACACTTGCATTCGAGGTGGACACATGTGTTGATTCAAGTGTCTAGTGCCTAAATGTCATCCAATTTGTAAAAAGAAATGTATCCTAAAGGTCAGCCTAAGTGCTTTAATTCAAGGTATTTCTAAAAGGGATTGGTATATATACAATATCAACTCTTATTCACTCCTCATCTAACAAACACGTAGAAACCACATACAACTCACAAGTAAATATACAAATAAGCACTCGATCAAACATTCAAGTGAGAAAACCTGACCTATCTGTCCCTATTTTTATATCAGAAATAGGATCAATATTTATATAGGTCTAAAGCATTCTAAGAGAAACCCATGAGCCATTTTTTCCAACTTACAAGTTAGGTCAATGTTGTCACTCGAACTTGTACCCCTTGAGAAGATGACAAGTCTCTCTTTGTTCAAGTGGCACAATGGAAACACCTCAGGGCTGTGGGTGGCCCAAATTTGAGGTGAGTCACTAGATTAGGGCTAGTTTGCTTGATGCACCACTTCCACACACCTCAACCAAAATTTCATTTATGAGGAAAAGGGTTAGGAATCCTAAACTAAATATTTCTAAGGAGGTGATGCACCAAATATATGGTCTACTCACACCACTTGCAATGCACTTGGAACTAAAGCGAAAACTATACATAAAATTCATCCATCAAACTAAAATCTCTTCTTCTACATCAATATTTCAAGCATGGGGACTTGAATAAAGTCCAGGTAAGGAGGGATTAGAAAATATGTCTTCCAAAAACACTCATGAATAATCTAATCACTATACCTGCAATCTATATTAGACACTTCTTGTTGACCTATAAAATTGAGCTTTCAAACTACTCAAGGCACTAGGAAGGATAACATGTCAAGGTAAGCAAAATAAACTTGTAGAAGACCAACTAGAAACACTGAAGTCATGAATGAGGTAAAAATAACATTATTTATTAGTTCAAGGCAAAAATTTATCAGGGCTTCACCATACTCAGGTGGAGAGATCCGTATAATAGAAAAAAAAAACTACTATATATAGCCAATGAGAGAGAAGAGAGAGAAGGTGAAGCTCAAGAGTCACTAAGACACTTATCAAGCAAAGAGAATGAGTTGAAATAGCATGGAATAAATAATTAGATATGTCTTACAAGGAAAACAAGGACAAATGTCTCTCAAACTCATCTAACTCTTCCGTATGTGGCGTAGATGCTCTCTCATGCATATGAAACTGCCCTCCTAATTTGTCTTCGTTAGACTACCTCACCACTGAATAGGCTCAAATATAATGATTGATATAAGGGTGAGGGGTTAATAACAAGACTTCACATGCATTGGAGTGGTCTCAAATCATTCATATTGTTTTGGCCATGAGTAATCACTCCTAATAGTTACAAATAACGCCCACTCATACACCTCTCACAATTGGCACATAAAATGCTTCCAATCCTTCATTTCAAGCCATAAAAAAGGAGGAATGACACTTTTAAAGAGTGTCCATGTTATCAAGTTCATGAATCAGGCATCAAAAGGTTTTTGAATTGGAGTATTCATCATTTTCACTAAGTGTTCACTGTTTGCTCACTAGACTAGTTGAGATGAAGAAGATAAAAGACACACATAGGAGCTTAGATACCTCAGTAAATGATCATGGTGACTTATGAAAAGTACCATATCTCTCCTAAATGTGATTTCATCATATAAAACTTCTCCACACTTTAAAAATTCTCAAATCTTGCTTGGTGGAAAATATGCTTCTTTGACAAATCTGTACAAGTCATTTAATGAGTCAAAAATGTGACCAAAAGGCATTTTTTTCATATGAAGCATGTCAAAGGATAGATTTATGACTTAGGAACACATTAAAACACTTAAATTACCATATTAAGAAATTTATAGAATAATTTGACTCTTTGACCATGTTTGACTAGAGTTGACCATAGTTGACTAGACAAGTACAAGGAAGCTAGGCTTACACCAAGGCTATAGTCAAGATAGGTGAGATGTTTAGACACACATGAGACCCTATTAGACATATGGGAAACATTTAAAAGTTTCAATATGTATGGATTGACCCAATTTGGTTAGAAGTCAAATTTAGTCAAGAGTCATTCCATGTCTTTTCTTATCACACATTGTATCCTTGTGCACACATAAGCCAACATGTAAGGGAAAACTACATAAGTTTGAGGCCTTCTTAAAATTATTGGATATATAGGTTATGCCCATTGAGAGAGGGGTTTTTGGGGTTACTCAACACCATGAGCTGAGTAACCCATTTTTTCACAACCACTTATAGGGTGAAGAGCTGGGATTTGATTATTTGAAAAGAATAACAACCTATGCATGTGGTCCAAAGACATGAAAAAGAAATGTGATAAAAAACCTATAAGGATATAGTTTGTTGCATCTAGATCCAATTAGTATTCCATATAGGGCACCTGTAATAGGGTTAGATACATGCATCGATGCCATAAAAAGATATTTCAAGAATTTGATCATTATTTTGAGATCATCTTAAAATCCACTTCCAACATGTTTCTTCCCAAACCTGCATGTTCACAATTAACTAGCTAAGTATCATTTATTTACAATTCATTGTAATATCTATCAATAACTATACTTTACTATTTTTAGCAATCTCAGTTGTATAAATTCATAATAGTATTTATTTATGTTTTCTATTAAATGGCGTGATCATTAGGTTAGTTCACCACCCTTGTATAAAAATCTAATCTAATCCCCTTAACCCTATATAATCCACACATATCTAAATTTAGGGTTAAACACCGACATCAATGTAAGTGTCGTAAGGCTGACACAAGTGTCTAGGTCTCTAGAAATAATATTTATAGAATCTAATTATTGGATCCTAATCTTGTTGTCATCTATTTCTACCTCTACATATCTCATATCTACCTATGCACTTGTAGATAAAAAAAGTATTCTCTTCCTAGTGTTTATGCAATCAAATTACTATTTTGAATGTACTTTCGATAATTAACATAATTCAAAATATTTATTTATCTAAGTTTTTAATTAATTGGCCTATTTTAGAGTGGTTTTAACCATCCTTATGTAGAGATTATTCTAGCCTTTAACCCTCATATAAAATAACTAAAAGAGGGTTAAACATGGATAAAGAATCTACAAAGTGACAATGAACCCTAACAGGTGTAGGTGTTCATTCTAGAAAAGTTTCAATATTTTGTACAAGATTTAAGCATTAAAAATGGGATAAAAGCATCAATGGTAGTGTCCAGATCTAAACATTAGTGCCCACATTGACATATAGCTAAATTTCAAAATCTAATGAATCACTACAGAGCATCATATTGTCTCCTTCAGAACCTATATTTTTTAGTTCTACATGTGCATTAGTCAATAAGTATTATTTCTCCTTTGTATTACTACATTCAAATTATTGTTTAACATTATAATTTTTAGATTTAGAATACTTTTACAATTCAAAATTGTATCATAATATTGTGAATCTAAATTATTTAATTAGCCTTATTATAGAATAACTTAGCCATTTATTTGATTAGGAGATTCTCCCACAAGTCTTTTCAAAAAGGGTAAATAATTGGTGAACCTAACCTCTGAGTCTTCCTAAACAACCATAACTTGCTCTAGGGTTTTTAGCATTCTAGAGTTTCAGATTATAGTATTTATTCATATATTTATTTTACTAATCTATATATAACTTAGGTATAGTGATAGAATAGGCAGTGCACCTATTGAGCATCTTGAGCTTCCTCTTCTACCACCTAAAATGTCTCAAGATAATGCCCCATCAAATTCTATAAATAATGAAAGTGTTAATAATGATAAAGAGAAAACATTAAAAAAATTCCATAGAGGATGAATCTTCACAAGCACTTATATCAAAATCAAGTTAAATCTATTGTAATTTTTCAAGAGTGTATTCCAAAAAATAATGAGGATCTCTAAAAGATCCTCAATACTATATTTGAAACTAAAAAATGGAAAAGCATTAGCAAATAACCATTGGTATCTATTTGATTATGCATCCCTTCAAGCACCCCATTGATTCCTGCATCTAGTGGGGGCATGTGATATATCTTCAAGGCATTATTACCCAAATACCAAACAAATATTGTTACATCCTTCATGGGAATAATCAATATTTCAAATAAATTATTAGTTTTAATGCCCATATCCACACAAGCAATGTTTGCATCTGCTCTAGTAACTTCTCAAGTATAAAATATTAATCCAAATGGGTCTAATATGGAAACTCTCCTCCAAGTTATTCAGAATTTGAAAGCTAAGGTTACAAATATTAAGAAAAAAACTTCAAAATCAACTCATGTTATCGATTCATAAGGTGTATTACATAATTCTCTTACATTTCAGATATCTTTGCACATTTTGCCAACCAATTTCGTAACACCAATTTCACACTTTATGATGACAAGGGTGATCCTGAGCATCATCTTTGATGTTTATATGCAGATTGTCTCGATTATGCTTCTAGTGATAAAATTTTGACAAAACTATTTCCAATAAGCCTAAAAGTCTATGCTTTAAGATGGTTCTATGATCTACCAATACAATCAGTGAAAACATTCACACCTATTGCAGATCAATTCCTAGCACATTTCTCTATCAACATTTCTAAAAATATGTCTTATGCACAATTTGAAAAGATCAAGCAAGGAACTAATGAACCCATTTATGAATATATTTTGAGGTACAAGACAATGTTGTCCAAAATGACAAATCCAATTGCAAATAAAGAGCTTGAAGATATCTTCAAGTAAAGTTTGCTTGCCCCACTACATAAGCCTACTATCCTCAAGAAGTTTACATATGTTGATAACTTCTACCATATTAGTTAAGATCAAGAAATGAAACTTATTGCCTTGAAAAAGCTTAAGTATATAGCAAACACACCAAATACATCTGATACAAAGTTTCATATCAAACCAAGCTATGAGGTCAGACCTTCATAGGTTAAATATAAAGAAACAACAATGGTGAATATGATGTCACAACAACCTAATCAACTCATCTTATATAATACACCTAAGAGACACTTTGCATGATTACCTGAGTCTCTAGTTTCACTCCTTAAGGAGCGATTGGAGTGTCATCTCATATCTCTCCCTTTTCCCTTAGAGGTTGATACGAGTTGACCTCTACCAAAAGGATGTGAGGCAAGTGCTTGTTATGACTATAACTAATGTGTTGATCATTCTAAAAATAGATGTTACAAATTGAAGCATAATATATAAGGCCTCACTGATAGTGAAAAAATTACATTCAATGATTTACCAAAGGATTCAAGATCACAATATGGTGACCATAAAAACCATAAGATATTTGATAATCCATTACAAGTGTAGACATCCAATTCCTATCACCATTGTGTTAAAATTGTTAATCTTACTCAAAATTCTGTGACAATATATAATTTGGGCCGAAATCACTAAAACATATTAAATGGTCGAGCTTGTTATATATAAGTGCTAATTTAGGCCAATGTATCTCTGAATGGGGCAATGCATTTTATGTTATTATTAACTTTTATCAAATCATTGCGAGGCAAAATGATGAAAATACAATTTGATGCTCTGAACCATTGAATTCTTCTAATTCAGAAGTACATGACATGTGCATGTGTTAATTTGCATCCACAATGCTCTAAATGGAGAATTGGTCCATACACAATTGACACCTTATTCTAATTTTACTCTAATAAAATTATGACTCAGTAAATTGACATTTTGACCAGTTTGATTAAATGGGCAACCAATTTTTAAAAAATTATATAAATTTTAATTAAGCCCACTTAAGCAAATTAAACAAAATTAAGAGCTTAAGTGGAAAATCCAAGGAAGTTATTGAAGATATATTAATTGGAAATTCATTTATAATATCTACATCATTTGGTGACATCATCATTGGGGTGACATCCATAAGCCATAAACAGAACAAATATCTAGTTTAAACCATCTCATGCCTCATTAATGCCCCATTGTTCCAAATATTAATTGGGATATTTATGGATTGAGCCTCCAAAACTAAGTTGATTCATGGCCACACATCTTGATCTCAATATGGACAGTCATGGTTGATTCTGATCATTTCTAAAAATCTATAAATACAAGGATCCTCACTCATCCTTTCAAATTATTTCTGTGTAATGTTGTTATGTTGATTTTGTAATAGGAT
This sequence comes from Torreya grandis, assembly GCA_037957365.1. Lineage (NCBI taxonomy): Eukaryota > Viridiplantae > Streptophyta > Pinopsida > Cupressales > Taxaceae > Torreya > Torreya grandis. The sequence goes on from JARHVA010000826.1 coordinate 3,611,037, forward strand.
AGCTTCAACAATTGGCACATATTTGATTAATTTCATGAGCCTAGTTTATTAGTGTATTGAGAGATGATGGAGGAGCAAGCCACTCATCATTGATAAAGACTTGGAGCACCAAATTAGGCGAAAATCACATTTTTGTGATACATTAGGAAGAGGGATGCTCTTGGGAAGGTCTGATGTTGCATTCCTTATTTTAATATCTCTTAGTTTTCATTTGAAAAAAACCCATGAGGGAGTTGGCTTAGTTAGTTATGTTATTTATGCTTATTTGTGTTTTACTTGACTAATGCTTGATTTAACTCACTTTGGATTCTTATTTTACATCTTGGCATGCCCAGTGGGACAACGCATCCCATACAAGTAAGGAGACTAATTTGTAACTCTTAGATCTAATGCATGCTTAAAAGTCTCTAAAAATCAAGTTTCATCTTCATTTTTCATGTGTTTTTATTCTTTTTGATGACACAGTTAACACAGTGACTGACATCGATTTACTCTGATCAATGTCAACCCTATCTTAACTAGCATTGATCCCTATATGAAGGGTAGAATATAATGGAAAACTTGGTTTTTGAGTTTTTTTTGAATTTTTTTGGCTTTTGTTCTCTGTTTTAGAACTTGCATACTCTTTATCTAACCTTTATCTTTTAGAATCCAAAGACCTTTCTGGTTTATATGATTATTTTGTTAACCATATTTTTCATGAAAACCATTGTGTTTTTCTTATATTTTTATAGGCAATTGATGTCGATTTCATTCAACCAATATCGATCTTGCTTAAACTAATCGACATTAATTTTTTTGTAACTGATATTGGTTTTCTTGTAACCAATATCGGTCCCTGCATGGACCGACATCAGTCTCTACGATAAGAAAATAGAGAGACTCAAGAGTAAGTTTTCAAATCTTGTTTTCTCATTTATATTTGGGCTTCAAGGCAAACATAAACCCTCTAAAAATTACAGGACACAAGCTAGAAAAAGGCACAAATTTGAAAATGGTTAAGTCTTGAATACTTCATTTGGTGCTTAAAAGGAATTTAGATTGTTTATGCTTAGTTATTTTGTTGTTTAATGGTTAAGTCTTGAACACTTCACTTTGATGCATTAAAATAAACACTCACACTTAGATTAAAACTCTTACGATTGTTTTGTTTTATTCTATATCTTTCAAAATTATTTGTTTTTTTTCTCTACAAATGATTGATGCTTGTATGCTCTCCCCCCATATCCTTTAGGGAACTCAGGTGACCAAAAGTGTTATTTCTTTGCATTTGTTCCTTGTCCAAAGGCATGAAAAGAAAATTGTTAAGGCTCTCCTCAAATTCATATGGTTTGGGTGATCTAAAAATGACCTTACAATATTTTCACTTTATCATTTATTTTTATGCAACTCAGATTGTGACTGGGAGTTCATAGCCTCCTCACAGGTTCCCTAGGGAAGCATTAACCTGAAAATTCATCTCCTGCATCATTTTAACATCACTCCAATGTTGGGTATATAAATCAAGGGTGACCTACTAGTAAATTTGCTTGAAAAGTTAATAAAACTCTGTTAGTGGTGCTTTAACTTGGATTATATGGGCAATTTAGACATCACACTACACTAAGCAAGTGATGGATATAGTGGTTGTGAAAAGTACAAGACATTCTCACAACGAGCCAATTGACATGGATCCAATTGACATGAGGCATATCTAGTGTTAGACATACTTGGGACCATCTATATACACACAAAAAATTAGGTTTAGAACAACCCCACTTACCACATATATATTATTGATACAGGATGAGTACCCCAAAGTTTTGTCACCATACAATCTATTGAGATAAGGGGGGTGTAAAAACCCTACTTATTCATGCACTTTTATTTTTATATTAACAGTTAAAAATCCTCTCAAGATCATGTATATAGATGAAATTTAATGGTACAATGCAACCTTGTCAGTTTCATGAATTTTGGATGTTATACTTAGTTGTATTTTATCTTTTTATCCTTTATTTTCTTGGTCTTATCGAGTCTAAAACTTGTTTAAAAAATAAAACATGTCATCAAACAAGTTTTTTATACACCATTCTATTTGATGACCAAATCAAAATCATTCCTTGCCTTGTTTAAATCACCATATGAAACATTGTGCTTCCTAAACAACATTATTATATTGTCCATTTGAGTCTAGACCATTTTGCAAACATCTTCAGATCCTTAATTTTTAATTCAAATTAAAAATCTCACCTTTCTAAGTTCTAGGCCAAGGTGTTAATCAATTTTCCATTTGCACTTGGTTTGAGTTAACATGGGTATGATTTCCCATTTGGTTTGAAGGCCATTATATAGAATCATCATCCTTTTTATCACTGTGTACTTAGGTTATCTTGCATTCATTCACGCTTTAAGTTCTAGAACCATTTTACTTCCTAATAACATGTGGTGGCATTGTGCTACCCATTTGGTTTTAGATTTATACTTAGTATTTCTTGTGTGTTTTCACATCTTAAACATCTTTGGTTCACATTGTTATCTTCTTAATCATAAAAATCTTCTTCTAATTTTCTAGTCGCAACTCATCGAAGTTATACCTAGATTTTATAGTATTAACATATCTTTAACCTAAGTTTCTTGTGTAAGATTGCACTTTGGGTTCCAAATCTATCATACCCTCTTCTAATTTGATGATTTAAACCCACCAAAGTTGAGTAAATTCATAACCATTTCTTCTAATTGTGTGGTTCTATGCCACTTATTTTTATTATATTCTCTTTTTACCTTGTCACTTGTTTGAAGAAATCAATGCATGTTTTTTAAACATTTGCAAAACATTTGCAAATGTAGAGAACAACCTTATAAGCATGATGCAAAGGTATAATCATAGTGGGGTCTCTTGCGACCCTAGATATGAGGAGGAGAATTTTTATGATGGACAAGATAATTATGTGGTATTTGAAGATATTCCAATGACTGTAGGATTGGAAGAAGACTATTTTGAACATCAACCCTTGGAAGACAAGGATGAAACCCTCCTAAGGTTGATTGAATCTGGCACTAGATTTCCATCAGACTTTCCTATGGAACAATTGCATACATTGGTTAGAGAAGGAGAGAAATAATGAGAATAATCCCTCACTCATGTTACAAAATAAACATTATTTATACTAGCAAAGGAAAGGAAGTGCTCATGGACTCATCACCCAATGATCAAGATCTTGCCACCAAGATCAAGAAGATAAGTCAATGATAAACATACCAACTTATCGCGGACTTGACCAAATCTTTAGCCTCCACTTCAATATACAAAAATGCTTCTAAGAAATAAGAGAATGTGGTAGAACAAATTCATTATACTTTAGTTAAGAACACATCTACAATGGATCATGGTATCTCAATTGACCAAGAAAATCCATAAGAGGTTTTGCAAAATGCTTCACCAAACACACAGCATATAGTTTTCAATCACCAAGAGCCCCTTTTTGCTTCACAGAGTCAAGGAATGAAACAAGAAGTACATACTGAGGAAATTATTCAAAAAACTTTGGCGAGTTCTTCCCAACCATTACATACTTTGGTGAATCGACCACATACTCTCCAAAATCAACAAAAACACTTTCAATTCATGATGATAGATTTCAAGGAATGTTTATCAACCCAAGAATCAACTGTTCACTTTCTCGAATCAAGGAGTAAACCAAAATAAAGTTACAGATCGTAAGGTGTATATCCCTAAAGAAATAACACAATAGGGACACATATCACCCCAATAGAATTATATTCCACCCATGAATGCACGAAACATGCAAAAGTGGAATTTGATGAAGGAAATCATATCACGATTGGAGATGGGAAACTTAGTCAAGAAGAATAAATTTGATGAGATATGTCCATATCCATTTGATTTTAGTATTATCCAAGTTCCCTTTATACCTCATTTTGAGGTACCCAAATTTGACAAATACAAAGGGAAGGGTGACCCTCATGAACATATTCAGGAATTTTTTATCTTGTGCCAAGAGGTAGCTTATAGTAACATTTATTTACTTTGTTTGTTTCCATGAAGTTTATAAGGACAAGATTTAGATTGGATCCTTAATTTACCTAAGGGATTTATGGAAGATTAAAATGATCTATCTAAAAAAATTATCAACCACTTCTCTTACAATATTGAACATGAGTTGACTATGCTCAACTTGTGCAAAGATAAACAAAGAGATGGACCGAGGTTGAAAACATATTTGAAATGGTGGATAACATTAGCTATATGATTTCAACATAATTTTATAGACAAATAACTAGCTGATATCTTTACATAAAACCTACACCTTGAGGTGGTACATAATTTATGACTTGCTTGCACAAACACATTTGAGGAAATTATAGACAAGGGTGTGCAAATTGAGAAGGCACTTATCACTAAAGGCCTTGTCAAGATTTAGTCATGGGGTAAAAAATAAAATTAGACCTAATCACCTATTCAATATATTACAATAATCATACCTAATGGGTTTATAAAAAATAAGAATATGGTAGGGAATGAAGTGACTAAATCTAGGCATGTACTAACAGTGCAGGTTCTGTTAGCTCCAAATGTGTAATTAGCTCCACCTAATCCATCAACTACTTTACAAAGGTCCCTCCATGAAGGGAATTTAATAATAAATATGGAGTCTTTATAAAATTGGGAGAGCCTATTGAGGTTGTGTTTCAAAAACTCATAGCAGCTAATCTGATTGTGTGACTTCTACCAAGGCCATTTCTTGGAGATCATCCCAAACCCAATTGTTATCAGGCATATAAATTTTGAAACTTCCATTATGTCGTTGGTCATGGTACTTATTGATGTGTTCAATTGTGACATCTCATTGAAGATTTAATTGAAAGTAGTGAAGTTGAAATCAAACCTACCTCACAAAACACTAATAAGCATATCAGAATCTACAAAGATCCATTCCCTAGACATAATCAATAACCAACAAGAAACAATCAAAACCAAAGACATAATCAATGAAAATAGAACCAAGGCTCGAATCACAATCAACATGATCATAATACCCATGCTAATAACCTAGGTTACAATAACATGCCTTATTACTATAATAACACTATGGGGCATATTTCTATAAACCACATTACCATTATTATTGTCAAAACTCGTGAATCATCTCATGATTCTCAAAGCACTAGACCCCTCATTATAAGGTCAACACCCTCTCCATCAAGTAAAGCCATGTTGAGTATAATCAGTTCTATTGCACTTCAATTTTTGTGGGTTACTATTTTTGGACCCTCTTCTAATTAGAATGGCTCCTCATCGACTCAAAATTGCACCAACGCAACTAGATGCCCATGAGTCACCCTCCAAGGCCCTTTTCCTTCATCTTGTAATTATAGTAGCTCCTTGTCAACTCAAAATTTTTCAATCATAACTAAACACTCATGAATTACCCTTTAGGGGCCTTTGCCCTCTTCTAACACTTTACCCAATGTGAATAGTGCACCTTTAGATCCAAAGTTGAACAATGTACCAACCAAGGCTAAAGCATCCCATGTCACTATTGAAAACCATTATAGTATCTCAAAGCAATTAAGTAAAACCCATGCACAAAATTCTATTTTACATCTTTTGCATATGTTTTAAGTCCATAGAACTATTTTGAATGACCTTTAATAATCCACTATTCCCCAAGACATTGACCTTGAAAAGTTCTAAACACTTGTAGGTCATTTGTATTCATTCTAACAAGTTACATTTGATCAAAGAGACATGTACACTCTTGGTGTTGGCCATAATAACCCCTTGTATAGTAAGGTCAACATTGAAAAAAATAAAATCAAATGGGTTCTTATAGACAATGGTTTAGGGCTATACATAGTGTCCCTCAAGCTATTACAACGATTAAGTTATACTACAAAGGACATCCAGCCAGAGATAATTATAATCAAGGCATACGACAATGCCAAAATGGAGTCTTCAATTACTATTTGTTTTCCAATCATTATTGGGTTTGTTTCCCATCATATTGTTGTCACCAAAGCTTACACCCTAGAAGAGGATGTTCAAGCCTCCTCCAAATTTGGACAACATGGGAACACTTCCAGGTATGTGGGTGTCCCTATAGTGGAAACTGAGCCTCTAGGTTTAAGGTCTAGCTCCCTAAATGTATTTTGAAATACTTACTCCTATGTTAATGCTTACTTATGTGAAAAGAGTTAGAATTTGAATGAAATAAATCTCATTTAAGGGGGTGATACAACAATATGTATTCCATATGACCATCATACTTTCCTGCACTAAGAAAAAAGATGCACAAAATAATTTCTAAAACCTGTGGATTCTAACATGAGTATTTCAACGTGAAGGCAAGATGTATGAGATCTCTTCAAGGCAAGTGAACTATAGGTTAGTTGTAAATACTAATGCTCACTGTACACTTGAAAGATAAGACCATACACTTGACAACACTTAATATGACCTATTAGAATATAAATCTCACACAAACATGAAATGATAAGGGGAGAAAAGGATCGAGAGTAATTACTTTTCACCACCATACATCACTTTCACACTCAAACAATTATCTAGGAACTAAAAAATTAGAAATGCATTAATGTTTAAAGGCACAATATCATGTCATTCCAATAGGGATTCGCCATACTTGGAATGGAACACTTTTACAATAGCTCAAGGGTTATATTTATAGGATAATGACCAAAAGAGAGAAAGGCCTTGGCACTAAGGGAATCAATTTGTTTGAATGCTTCAGTCGTAGTTACAACTACTTCCATAAATTACACTCCTTTAGGTTGTTTTATTGATCTCTATCACTTTCTATTGCTACATAGTTACAATATTCCTTATTTTATCCTCCCTAATGATTGCAATGATGAAGTCAAGAATTCTAATTGGGTTCTAACATCAGTCTAGTTAGAATAACTAGATCGATTTGTTAGGGCCTTGTCTTGATGCTAAACTGCTCCAAATTGGTTTGTCACAATGTGTATAGTGGAGGGATGCGGTCCTTTTTGGGCAGTTAGTCCCAAAGATGAAACCATTTGTGTCTACGTGTCTACTCTAGTAGCATCTTTCAAAACATTTGGCTTTGGCTCTAACTAAACCGTGCTTAAGCTTGGCTTCATAACTTTTACTTACTTTACCCCATCGAAACTATTTATCAACCTTTACTATGATTGGTCATCAAGACTTGGCTCAGATCCTTGATCCCTCAAATCATCTCGCACTGTCAGATCTACCAAGTATGAATGAATATGAGCCTTTAGTTCTTCTTTGAAATGTCAACCTTGTCTCCTTCTTGCCATGTGTCAAATGCACATTAATCCTTAGGATCTTACTGTCATTTTGTAGCTTCACATGCTTGTGCCTTGTGTTGACCCCTCAAGCTCTCTGACTGTTTGACTCATCTTGCACTATTGGATTGAGATGTACAATTGAGTGAGGACCATTGATCTTATTGGGACCTATTATTTTAAAGTAAATGGCTACTTCATGATTTTAAAATTGATAGTCTATGGGACATCATTTGATGTTCACGTGACTATCATTAATGGTCACTCGACCATGAAATTTAATCTCAAAAGGATTGTCTTGCTCTATCTTTAAATTTGACATTGACGTGACCGTTATTCATCATTCTATAGAACATGATTGACATCCCACCAACCATCAAATTTAAGTATAGATAGATTTTTTCCTGATCTTTACTTTGACATTCACACAAACATCCCATGTTGTAGGTTCATTTTGATCAATTTTGAAGCCTTGGATCTTGAAGCACGAGAATCATGGAGGCATTAAAATTTTAGAATATATTATTAATGTCAAAAGAGGTAAACCCATTTGATCCACTAGTCTCGAGAGCTTCCAAAGCAATGATATTCAAAGTTTTAGATGGTGGGTTGATAACTACTTCTACGTGACATCCCACGATGATCTAGCTCAAACGACTAAGTATGGGAAACTTAGCAAAAATTCCTGAGAGCCCAACTTTGCACATGTATAACTCTATTTATTATTTGATGAAAGACCTGAGACGTAATGTGTAATAACTAAGGACCAAAATAGACAAACCCATGTGACCATCTTCCCCTACAACTGCTACACATGTGAGATATATCTTTGTGAAGATGTTCACTTGGCTCTGCTTGAGCCTTTTGAGAAAATGGCCATGTGAAAAAACATGTAGAAAGCAATTGAGAGGCCAACTTTGGATTTTCATAAATTTTGATGTGCTTGGGTGAAGGACCTAAGATTTGGTGAATGTGATCCTGGCATAAAAGTGAACAAACCCATATGATCAATTCTCTTTAACTCATCCACACATGGTAATTATGATGTCAGTAAAACCCTATTCAAAATTATACAACCAGACCTAAGATGTCTAGATGAATATAATGAATAACCATGTGAAAACTAGGAGCTTACTAAGTCATTCCAAAAGCTCTTAACATCCCATAGGGTCTCTATAACACTCTCTATCTGCTCATCCATTAGTAACCTGATCAATTCCCTAACTGCATTGATCACCATAAGACATACAACTTGCATAAAATGACTCTAAAATAGTCCCTTAGACACCAAATGACACAAAGACCAAGCTAGACTATGACTAAACTGGAATGGCATAAGGAATGACACCAGATGAGTTGCATCACACCCTATAACATTATAAAAAGCCCTTATACAAGATTTTGACTATAGGGGGTTAACCCATTTTAACCTATGGGGAAAGAATGGTCAACATTCTTGGTGGATTCAACATTCTTGGTGGTTTCCCAGGGGTGGTGTGCTTGTTATGCCATGACCAGTTGCCTAATCCTATCCATTGGGCTATGGGGTCACATGTATAGCAAATTTGACATATAAACTACCTTGAACAACACACCAAACAATAGAAAATAATAGGAACCAAACACAAAATAAGGAACTAAGCAAAACACACATGTGCTTAAGAGTACTTATTGGAACACAACACAACACAACAAGGAGGGAAACACACACCTAACCAAATATTTACAAGACAAACCTTCAACTCTCAATAGTAGGGTTTTAAGTGTATCTCATTCATAGGGATAGGTAATTCTTCTCTATTCATCTTTGCTAACTAAAAGGAATTGCTTTGCTTGCACTTGGTGATGACATATGATCTACTCCATAAGGAATTAAACATAGTATGGATGCTTGGCTTTATTATATCTTCATCCCATTTCAAAACTATGTCACCTTATTGAAATGATCTTAGAGTTGCCTTTTTGTCAAAAGACCTTTTCATCAGTATCTGGTGATGCTCCATGGCTTGATGAGCCTTACTTCTAGTCTCTTACAACTCCATTACTTCTATCAATATCACTTCCATCAGAGTGTTCTCAAGTTACTCTAGTTGGTGTGCTAATTCCAAGGCTAGTAGCTTTTGAGATATGGATAACCTGGTTTCCCTTCCATAGGCAAGCATAAAAGGATAATTCCCTATTGACCTCTTTGGAGCTATCCTATCATCCCATAAGGATATCTTTAGTTTGGTATACCAAGCTCTTTGGTTATGCTTCAGGGTTCTCTTAATGATTCTGATCAGGTTCTTGTTGGTAGATTCAGCCAACCCATTACCTTGAGAGTAATAGTTGGATGAAGTTCTCAAGAATATGCCATTGTTATTTACTTAGTCAATTATTTTAACACCAATAAAAGCAAGAGCATTATTTGAAATGATAGTAGAAGGGGTACGAAACCTCATTAAATGCTCTCATAAAACTCCAAGATGGCAGTCTCGTTAGCCTCCTTCAATGCTACTACCTCAACCCATGTGGTAAAATAGTTAGTTGCTATGAGTATCCATTTGTGACCAGCACTTGATGGGGAATTTATCATACTAATGAATTCAAGACCCCATTGCATAAAAGGTTGGTCCACTTGGATAGGCCTTAGAGCAAAAGTTGCAAGCTTCTACTTTCTTGTAAAGAAGGCACATTATCCACACTTTCTCACCCAAGCATGGAAATATTTGAATAGATTGGGACAATAGTAGTTATCCCTCATGATCTTAGTAGCTATGGTCCTTAGAGAGTAAAGACCTCCTGCTATCCCATCATGGAACTTTAAAAGTAAAAATCCAAACTTGTCATTTTCAATGCATCTCAATAGCACACCATTGATGTCCCTCCTAAATAACATGCCATCCATAAGACAAAAAGGGATAGATTGAAATATAAAATACCTCCTTTGTCATCTATTCATAGTATCGGGGTACTCACCATTTTGAAGAAATCTGATCATGTTTTATGTTTAATCTTGTGGAGGCAATGGGTCAGCTGGTTGGGGACACTCATGGTTGACTAGAACTTATTCTTTTGAATCATGAAGATCTAAATCTATATATTCACAAAGGCCTTTACCCCTTATCAAATTTTTCACTTTGATATCAACATCATACTCCATCACTTTAGTGATCTACCCTGCCCTCTTTTCACTGAGGTCTCGACTCAAAAGAAATTCCTTGGTGATAGGATGAGAGACCAAGACATGAATCTTGTTATTTGACACTATATGTCTATATATATTTAGTCCTCTTATAACAATAAGTACTTGCTTCTCTACAAATGTAGTTTTGGCTTCAGATTCTTCTAAACCCCTATTGAAGATTGCAATTGGTTGATCCATGCTCTCATGATTCTTCTGCATCAGTATGGCTAAGATAGTATCTAGGTTAGCAAATGAATACAACATGAAGTCTTTAGTAAAATCAAGATTCACAAGGTAGGATCTTCTAAAATTACTTCTTTATGGCTTAAAAACTCCTCTTACCCTCTTTGGTCCAAGAGAAGGCTTGGTTCTCCTTGAGCATAGCTATGATAGGTTTTACTAAAGATTCAAAACTAGGTATGAACATTCTTACAAAATTTATCTTTCCCAAGAAACTTTGAATACCTTTCTTATGTAGAGGAAATGATAAGCCTAGGATATCCTTTACTCTCTTAGGATCAAGGGTCAGACCATCCTTGGAAACAATATATCCCAAGAGCTTACCTTCATGAACAATAAAGATGGACTTTTTTGGGTTAAGAGATACCCCATATTGCCTAAATATTTTAAACACTTGCCTTAAATGTTTCATGTGTTCATCTGCATCATTGAAAAATACTATTATATCATCTAGATAAACCAATACCATCTCATTAATGAAACCCTTAAAAGCCATATCTATCACTCTTTGAAAAGTGGTACCAGCGTTGGACAGACCAAAAGGCATCTTCCTATAAGTAAAGGTTCCCTATTTGGTCATGAAATTTGTCTTGAACTGATCATTTTTATTGACTAAAATCTGATTGTAACTTGAATAGCCATCTAGAAGAGAAAAATGTTGAGAACCTGAAACCATTTGTAGAATTTTCTCCATTAAGGGTAGAGGATGGTGGTCTTTGAGTGATACTTGATTAAGGTCCCTAAAGTCCACACAAAGTTGTATCTCCCCTTTCTTATTTATAATAGGTACAAGTTTATCTACGCATGTTGAATGCTTGATGGAAAATATTATCTCAATTTCAAGGAGTTTGGTAAGCTCTAACCTCACGAGTTGCTCAACTTTGGGGTTGATGGGTCTTTACTTCTATTTAACTGATTTAACTCCAGGTTCTAACTCAATAGTATGATGTGCTAGGATAGGATCAAATCCTTTAAGGTCTTTATATTCCCAAACAATGATATCATGAAACTCTCTACACAATTCAATAAATGCTTGCTTTTCTAATGCATAACATACTTTGCCTAGTTTGAGGAGTCTATCCTTGAAGATCAAGACTATTTCATAATTATCCTATTTTGTAAATACACTCACTTTCTCCTTTTTTTCTGATCATTTTTGCTAAAGATGATTTCTAAGGTCACCAAACCCTTAGGTATCTTATTGGTTCTTAGTTGCACAATTTGGTCACCCAGCTCCTCTTGGAGCTTCCCCCAGTTTCTTGAAGAAAACTCAGCCTCATTCTGTAAGAAGCATGCAATATGCTTGTCACTATTAAATAATTGCCAAGACACTTCATTATTAAGTACAGAAGGTGTGATTATGACCTTAATATGAGACTACTTTCCTTCTTCCTTTATGGTAGTTGGAGTGCCAAATTGGGCTCCTATGGCAGCCAGTTTATCAACATGACTATTTTATTCCTTTGGGACTGAGTGAATGCTAAATGCATTGAAGTCTTCAAGAAAATCACATACCCTATGCCTATATGACTTAAGTGAAGGGTTCTTGGTGGCAATCATATTCCTCACCTGGTGCACAACCAACACATTGTTTCCATACACTTGTAGGTTATTGATCCCTTTTCTCCTTGCCCATTGAAGGCCATGAATCAAACCTTCATACTCAGCCACATTACAAGTGCAACACGTAATACTATTGTTTGGATGGAGAGACTAACATAATGCCAGCCCCTGCACCAACTTTAATTCTTGAACTATTAAAGAATATCTTCCATAATTTATCATCTTTACCCTCTTCTTTTGTAAGTCGAGGTGTTTGTATTCTTTCCTCATGTATATAATATGTTCCTAGATTAGTTTCCTTTATGAGAGCATAAGTATCCTGCTCATAAGTATTAGTCCCATATTCATCAATAAATAAATCTATAATTCCCTCAAGCTTGGAAGAATTGTCATCTTCTAGAATAGAATCCTTTTCTTCATGAATGACACAATTCAAATTAGAAATTGTCTCAATGTAAGGTTCAATATGAAAATTTGCAATAGGTTTCATGCTAATTATCACCCTGGTCCCATATCTTATTCTAAAATCCAAGAAAGACTACTCAGTTGAGAGATAGCCACCTATCTTGGAGGTGAAATCCCTTAATAGGCAGATTGCAAAGCGGGTTGGGAGATCAACCAGAACTATGTCATGCAAGATAGGAAAACTGGGACAACCATGCAAGGACACCTTTAAGCCTTTTATTATCCCTATTGTCTTTGTAGTTATACCATCTAATTGGAAGCTCCACTATCAACTATGCAATTATGCACCATTGTCATCTATAATGAGGGTGAGGTAAAATGGTGGAGGATTCTCAACTCTAGTGGATGGTTCCATAATGGTATTAAGAATATTTTCAAAATCAAAAGGGTCATGACTTTGATTTGGAGATCAAGGATTAGTAGGAATAGTGGACCAAAATCAATATTGTAACAATTCATTTTGGCCAGGCATATGAAGGATATCCCACAAGGACATAGATGCTTTGACACTCTTCAAGGAATAGATGCACTTTGAACAAACCCTACCACATCCTGACTTATTGGAGGTATGGAAGCCTTTAGAGATGTCACATAAACCTTCAAAACTATCACACTTGCAGCTGCACTTTGTTGACTTATAGGGTCACTAGAGGATCCTATGGGCATGTCGTTGCTATTTCTTAAAGCCCTCTTCTTGGCCCTTATATTTTTTACAATATAGGCTCCTTGGTTTAACACAAAAGTGTCTTCAACTAGGAAATTAGTGAATATTTATCCTTGATGTTTCCAACCCTCATTAGATTTCATCATCACTTCATCTTCACTTGATAAGAGGGGAGTGACTACCCCTTGAGACACCAATGATTTCTCTCCATTTTGATAAGCATCCATAAATTGGTCATGCTACCAATCTTATCCCTATACCAAATTGTTATGGACTTGTACCATCTCTTTGGTATTGGTGGCAGAATTAGGATTGTGTGTATTAGTAGGCCTATTGGGATTGGGTTGCCATTGGCCTCTCCATCTTCCATATTGTTGACCATATTATTGCTGATAGGGGTAAAAGTTTTGATAATCACCTTGCTGCATATTAGCATGTTTATTTTGAGCATCTAAGGCCAGTAACTTGGTTTTCCAATCAACATTATTTTTTTCTTACCTAGGAGCCACCTTAGCTTTGGTATTAGCATTAGGAACTTGGGCTACATCTAGAGTGCTAGCCAAAGTATATGATAAAGGAGTCATAAAAACTTTAGGTGTAAGTCTTCCAGCTTAGATAAGATTATTTTTAGCCTTAATAAAAAGCTGATATGCTTCAGGGAGGGTGGATCCTCCCATAGATTGAAGCATAACAATGATTTCAATCCCAATGGATCTCAAGTAAGTGGGGAACACAAAACTAGAAGGTGGCCTCATATGGGGAGGCAACCTATGCCAAGTCTTCTAAAACCTTTCATTGAAGTCATGCATTATTTATTTAGGTTCCTTCTTTATCACATTGAGCTAATGTATGAGAGAATCATGGTCAGTTTCATTCCTAACTCTAGAAGTCAGCAATAATCCAAACTCATCCCATGTTGTGATGCATCCACCTTCTAGAGTTATATACCAATCAAGACCTTTTCCTTTAAGGGACATGAGTAGAATCCTAATAGTAATGTTATATTGAACAATTTTATGGAAACTAAAAAAAATTAGAGATATCTCTAATGTGCTCACTAGGTGTGATATGACTCTCACCATTGAATGTGGGCACACCTTTTATGGCATTAGGAGGGATGACATCATAATCATGATGTTGGATGGGATTATTAGTGTTGAAGTTAGGGAAAGAATGAGGTCTATCCATGTCTTCATCTTCAAGATTTTCAACTTCTTTAACCTCTTCCTCTTCTTCTTCTATAGTAAAATCTACCCATTCTTCAAAGGGCAGATTAGGTTGTGGATACTGAATTGTAAGAAGTATCTCAGGTTGAATGGGTGGATTATTAGGATTGGATGGTCTAACAGAGGATGACCTAGTGATGACCATGAATTATGGAGGGTAAGCTTATAACAAAAATGGTCTTGAGATCAAATTTACTTTGAGTTGTTACTAAATCCTAAGTAGCACACCACTTTGTAGCTAGTGTTGTCAAGACCAACATTCACCTTGACAAGTTGTCTTTAAAGATAATGGGGTCCCCCCAGGCATGCCATAACTATTGTCACTAAATATTGCACCCTATAAGAGGGTGGTCAAGCCTCCTCCATATTTGGACAATATGAGAACGCTTCAAAGTATGTGGGTGTACCTATAGTGGAAAGTAAGCCTTTAGGTTTAAAAACTAGCTCCTTAGCTATATCCTGAAATGCTTACTCCTATGTTAATGCTTGTTTATGGTAAAAGAGTTAGAAGTTGCATGAAATAAATCTTATTTACAGGGGTGATACACCAAGATGTATTCCATATGACCATCATAATTTATTTCACTAATAAACAAGATGCACAAACTAATTTCCAAGACCTATGGATTCTAACATGAGTATTTTAATATGAAGGTGAGATGTATGAGAGCTATCCAAGGCAAGTGAACCATAGGCTAGTTGCAAACACTAAGGATAATTGTACACTTGAAAGATAGGGCCATACACTTGACAACACTTTATATGACCTATTAGAATAGAACTCTCACACAAACTTGAAAGGATAAGGGGAGAAAAGGATATAAAGTAATTACTTTGCACCACCATACATCACTTTCACACTTAGACAATTGTCTAGGAATTAAAAAATCATAAATGCATTAATTTTCAAAGGCACAATATGATGTCATTCTAGAAAGGCTTCACCATACCTAGAGTGGAAACCTTTTATAATAGCTCAATGGCTATATTTATAAAAAAATGACTATAAGAGAGAAGGGCCTTGGCTCTAGGGGAATTGATCTGTTTTGATGCTTCTATAGTAGTTACAACTACTTCCATGATTTACGCTCCTTCAAGCCATTGATTGATCCTTGTCACTTTTAATTGCTACATAGTTATAATATTCTTTCTTTGATTCTCCCTGATGGTTGTAATGGCAAAATCAAGCATTTTGATTGGGTTTAAACATCAATCTGATAAGAATAATCAAATCAATCTATTAGGGCATTATCCTGGTGCTAAACCACTCCAAACTAGTTTGTCATAATGTGTATGGTATAGGGATGTGGTCCCTTCCAGGTAGTTGGTCCTAGAGATGAAACCATTTGAGTCTACATGTTTGCTCCAGTAGCATCTTTCAAAACATTTGGCTTTGGATCTAATTAAACCATGCTCAAGCTTGGATTCATACCTTTTGTTTACTTTACCCTGTCAAAACTACTTATCAACCTTTGCTCTGATTGGTCATCGAGACTTGACTTGGATCCTCGATCCCTCTACTCATCCTACACCATTAGATATACTAGGTCCAAATGAATGCAAGCCTTTAGATCTTCTTTGAAATGTCAAAATTGTCTCATTTACATCATGTGTCAAATGCACATTAATCCTCAAGACCTTGCTGACAATCTGTAGCTTCACATAATTATTCCATGTGTCAACCCCTTGAGCTCTTTGACTGTTTGACTCATCTCATGCCATTGGATTGAGATGTATGATTGAGCGAGGATTATTGATCTTGATGGGACCAATTATTTGAAATCCAATGGTTACTACATGATTTTAAAATTGATGGTCTACAAGATGTCATTTGACGTTCACATGACCATCATTGATGCGCGTGATCATAAAGTTTAAACTCAAAAGTATTATATTTCTCTATGTTTAAATTTGACATTCATGTGATCATCATTCATCATTTCACATAATGTGATTGACATCCTATAGACCATCAAATTTTAAGTATAAATAGATTTTTGCCCAAGCTTTAATTCAATGTTTACATGAACATCCCATGTTGTAGGTTCATTTTGATTAAATTTTTAGGCTTAGATCTTAAAGTGCAAGAATCATGGATGCATCAAACTTTCAAAAGATGTTCTTAAGGTCAAAAGGGACAAACCCATTTAATTCACTACACTTAGGATCTTTTGAAACAAAGATATTCAAAGTTCAAGATGGTTTGTCCGTAATTTCTTCTACATGATGTTCCGTGATGGCCGAGCTCAAATGACTAAGTATATAAACTTAACAAAAATACTTGGGAGCCCAACTTTGCACATGTACAACTCCATTTGTGCTTTGGTGGAGGACTTGGGACTTAACAAGTAACAACTAGGGACCTAAATGAACAAACCCATGTGATCATGTTCCCCTGCAACTACCACACATGTGAGATATATATTCATGAAGATGATCACTTGGATCTACTTAAACCTTTTGAGAAAATGGCTAAGTGTGAACAAACATGCAAAAAGTGGCTGAGAGGCCAACTTTGGATGCACTTGGGTAGAGGACTTGAGATTTGGTGTTTATGATCTTAGTACAAAAGTGAACAAAACTATATGATCAATTCTCTCTAACTCAACTTTTCTTGGTAATTATGATGTCAAAAAAACCATACTCAGAATTCTGCCACTAGACCTAAGCTGTTTAGATGAATATAATGAAGAACTAGATGAAAACTAGGAGCTTCTCAAGTCATTCCAAGTTATATTAGCATCCCATAGGGTCTCTACAACACTCTCTACCTGCTCATCCATTAACAACCTGATCCATGCCCTAATTGCATTGATCACCATGAAGACATACCACTTGCATAAAATGATTCTAAAATGATCCCTTAGACAACAAAGACACAAATACCAAGCTAGATTGTACATAAACTAGAATGTCATAAGGAATGACACCAAATGAGCTACAACATACCCTATAACATTATAAAAATCCCCTATACAAGATTTTGACTATAGGGGGTTTGACCCACTTTAGCCTGTGGGGAAAGAATGGTCAACACATACCTCATTACATATTATGGATATTGAGTTGCCTTATAACATACTTCTTGGTCATCATTCGATCCATGAAGTATAGGATGTCCTATTATCTTTGCATCAGTGCCTCAAGTTCCCCCATGATGGGATTGAAGTCACCATTCCTATCCATCTACAACCTTACCAATATCAGAAACATCTAGAGGCTAAATTTCATAATTATAACTATTGTATAGGTTTTGAATTCATTGGGAAGAAGAAAAAAGAAATAATTTTGCATATACCCAAATCTAATTATATCAACCCAAGAGAACTTGATTCTACTTTAGCTGATCTATTTATTACAACCCTTACAAAATTGGTTATTATAAAAGAATTTCCACATACTATCTTATAGATGCCTTCCATATTGCTATATTACCCAAATCTCTAAAATCTTTCGGCAAACCCAAACCTTCTAAAAGCCCTTATAGACCCAACATGATTTAGCAAAAAAATAAAGATACATAGAAACCACCGATGGTATTCATATCTACCACTTCATGTAACTGGGATCGAGAGCCTTTCATTGAAGGAGATTGGTTATATTCTGATGGCATTACTAATTATTTCCAAAATCCAAAATATCCCATCCCTAATCACATTATGGATAATTTTGATTATACAAGAAAAGGCCTCAAGCCACGAGAGCAAGGAATTCTAAAATCTTTATCAGTTGGTAAACTTAACATGAATCAAGGTCTTAGGTTTATACCACTTGGGAGTGACCTCATAACTTTTGATAGTGATTCTTCTGAATCAACTAGCAACAAGACTCTCGGTAGTGACATATCATCCCATTATAGTATTTATGATGATCTTGCTGACATAAATCTATTTGACTCAAACTCCATTATGACTATCACACCCCATCATTCCCTTTGCCTTTGCCATCTTAAACTCATTGATTAGGACCAACAAAATTTTGTCATCCGCCTTAATGAATTCCAGAATGAAGAATATATTATTGAATACATGGGTCTCAAATATAAATTACAAATTGGTGATCATAAGCAAGGCTTTGATTTTTCTTTGGATCCTTCTACCTACTTTGGAAAGCAGGCAAACTTTCTTAGTCATGAAAAAGATACAACATTGAGATCCTCATGTGAAAACCTCTTTGAGGTGCTCATTGGTCAAGGAAATAGTAAAGAAAAAGACAAGCCCTTGAGTGAAAACCTTTTTCAAGTGCTCTTGGCTGGGAAAGTTTGGTCATCCCCAAAGGATGCATAAGGTCCATCATATCCTATATCCATAGCTAGTACCAACATCACATCAAAAAAAGTATTAATCATCTTACTCTTGAATTCCCTGAGATATTTTCTAGTTGGCCATTACCTAAATCAGTAGATTAAAATTCATCACATTATCTAGAGCTTTGGGAAGAATAACCAAAAACTGTAGAAGAAGTAGAAGATCATGATCAAACATTACCCACTATTTTAGAAGATGGTTCTACACTCCTTATAGAAAACACTTCTAAAGTGAACCCAAGGAAATATGATGATCTCAAAATTGTTTATCTTGGAGCTTCCCTCACTGAAGAGGAACATGATCACATTATAACCATTTTGAGAGATTTTATTGGTTTTTGCATGGGATTAGTCTAACATGCTAGGCTTAGACCCTGACTTGGTTGTGCATCAACTTGTTGTCCATCTAGATGGAAAACTAGTCTAATAAAAATTAACTAAGATGTATCCACGCATCTCTCTTTTTTTAAAATTTGAATTGGAGAAATTATTAGGAGCAGGCTTCATTTGACCACTAGACTTTTTTGAAATCGATAACAAACATAGTCCCAATCAGTAAAAATCCATCGGGTATACATCTTTGTATAGATTTTATAGATTTTAGATATATCAATAAGGTGTGCCCCAAATATGATCTTCCATTGCCCAACATCAACATGATTATCCACTCTACTACTGGGTATGAGATGGAAGGATGGATTTTTTGGATACAATCAGATCAAGATAGCTAAAGAAGACCAACATAAAATTGTATTCACCACACCATGGGGATCATTATATTATCAAGTCATGTCATTTGGCTTGAAAAAAGGTGGAACCACTTATCAACATGCTATGAATATCATCTTTCATGACATGATATTATTGAAGAATATGTTGATGACATCCTGGATATATCAAGAACACATGCCAGACATCCTCATGTTCTACAGAGAATCTTTGAGAGACTTCATGAGTACAAGGTCCATCTAAATCCCAAGAAGTGTATCTTTGGCATCACTTTAAGAGAAATTTTAGTGTTTATTGTATCACAAAGAGGGATCAAAGTAGACACTGCTAAGGTTAAGGCCATTGTTGAAATGCCTCCACCTTTTAATCTCAAATTGCTCCGTAGCCTGTAAGGAAAGATCTAGTCTATTTGTAGGTTCATTTCACAATTGGCAAATAAATTCCACCCATTTACACATCTCTTGAAGAAAGGGGTCATATTTCAATGTGATAAGGAGTGTAAATTAGCATTTGTGAAGCTCATAATATATTTGGCCAACCCTCCAGTTTTGAGACCGCCAACACCTGGATAACCATTACTTCTTTATATTTTAGAAACCGAACATACGCTGGGCGTGCTCTTGGCCCAACATGATGATCAAGGTAAGGAACATGTAGTTTATTATTTAAGATGCACACTAATGGCTTATGACTATAATTATATGCCTATGGAGAAGGTGTGTTTAGCTATGGTATTCACATCCCAAAACCTGTGACACTATATGTTGAATAATAAAACTGTATGGCCAAATGGATCATACTCTTGACCAAATTTGATGTTGAGTACCATAATCAAAAAGCTATCAAGGGGTAGGTTATTGTCTATCAACTCGTAGAGGCCCCTATTATAGACACTCAACCACTCATATTCAATTTTCTAGATGATTATATTATGACAATAGAAGAAATACAACATGAACGAAAATAAAACAAGCTATATTTTAATGGTTCCTTCACTTCTCATGGATATGGGGCTGACATTTTGTTGATTACACTACAAAGGGATCTAATTCCCAAGGCGTTTCTTATCAATTTTCATTGTACCAACAATATGGCCAAATATGAGGCACTTATTGTAGGACTTCATCTTACATTATAGTGGGATATCCAGCACTTAATGATCTAGGGGGATTCCCAATTGATTATCAATAAAACCATAGATCATTATTAGACTAGAGATGATAAGCTTGTCCCTTAAAATCATATTATGGATAATCTCAAGACCCATTTAAAATCCTTATAATTTGAACAAGTACCATGGGCTAATAACAAATTTGTTGATGTAATTGTAATAATTGGATCCATGATATAGATTGATAGTAGTTCTAAAGAGTATCAATTTCTCATTGAAAATATTTTACAACCTACTCATGTCTTGACATATTCAAAAAAGGTATGCACCATTGCTGGTCCCAATCCCCCACTTGAATTGCCTTAGTTTCAATACATTTATAATTATTTTTACGATCAATTTTTTCCACTTGACCTTTCCAATATTCATCAAAAACTTTTTCTTCATTGCATAGCTTGTTATACCCTCCTTGGAAACACACTTTATAATAAAAGCTATGATGGAACTCTACTTTGTTATTTATCTTTAGGATAATCCAAGTTAGTGATTAGAGAAGTTCATGAAGGAATGTGTGGGGCCCACACCAATGATGTGGTCTTAGCTAAGAAACTCCTCAAAAAAGGTTATTATTGGCCCAAAATGGAGATAGATGCTTGTAATTATGTCAGGAGGTGTGTTTCTTGTCAACAAAATGGTAGTTTGATACATGCACCTTCCTTGTCACTACAACTGATTACTACACCATGACTTTTTTCTATATGGGACCTCGATCTCATCAAGAAAATTAACCCCACATCTTTTGATGGCCATAAACATATTTTCAATGCTAATGAGTATTTTACTAAGTGGATCGAAGCCATTCCTCTCACTTATGTCATTGGGAAGCAGATTGCCAAGTTCATACATTACCATATCATCTGTCAATATGGAATCCTAACCCGTATTATATCTAATAATGGTGGATCATTTGTAAACTAAGATGTTAAAGCTATTTATGTAAAATTGAAAATCAAGCATAAGAAATCCACCCCATATAACATGTGAGACAATGGTTAAGCCAAGGTGTCAAACAAAACCATTGTCACCACACTGAATAAGATTGTCAATGATGTTATCCATAATTGACACTTGCAAATTTTTCCTACCCTTTAGGCTTATCACACTAGTCATCAAACCTCCATATGAGCCACTCCATACTCCCTTATTTATGGCATAGAAGTTATTATCCTGATTGAGATCGAGTTGCCTTCACTATGAGTATCTCTGGAGAATATTGAAGATGATGAAGATTATATAATTTCTAGATTGTAAGGCTATAACTCCTTTATGGCAGGCATTTAGATACCCTAGACAAATTAGAAGCCTAACATAATAAATTGCATAGATGATACAATAAGCATAATATCCCTTAGGAGTTTGAAAATGGTGATATAGTTTTGAAAGAAAATCAGAAGAACACTAATGTTGTATGAAAGAAGGAAAAGTTCCAACCCAATTGGCTAGGACCATATGTCATCACAACAAATTATGGATCAAGGGCATACCAACTGGCTACTCCAAGTGGCAAAGAACTCCCAAAGCCTATGAACATTGTGCATCTCAAATGATTTTATGCTTGACAACCTTTTGAACCATTATCTACATGAAATCTTATTTGGGGACAACTTGTGTTGAATTCCATTTATCCCACTATTATATCTTGGACCATATTCATTTCATCTTGACTTACCCTAGATCGTTCTCATGAAAACCTTATTATTTTATAACTTTGGACTGTTGAAACATTGGGTTATTGGTATTTCAGATCATTTATATTCCAAATCGATTCTTTTTATCCCACCCTAGACTGTCCTATCTTGGACCCTATTCATTTTGTCTTGTTTTATCCTAGACAATTCTACTTAGAACCATATTCTTTTCATACCTTGGACCGTTGTAACCTAGATTGTTCTATCTCTTTATCAATTATGATCCTGATTATGACTCATAGGCATTCTAGACACACTTAGCACCAATTCTACAAAGCAGTTCATGTTGAACAATATTTTGCAACTTCTCCTTTTAGACAAGTGAACATGGATACATTAACCCATGGTTTTTTCCCATTAAATGGTTCTTCAAATTTATCATGCTGCATATTGTTCTATTATTATTTTACTACTATTTGGTAGGAATTATTGCCTTAAAAGGATCATGCTCTCACAATTTTGAGAGCTTGGGCCATTGTAGTCAGCTTTAGCTATTTTTGGAACTTCTACTTTTGGATGTGAATCTCCTTGATTAGTTGGTTCCCTATGTCATTGTTTATATTCATAAGCCCCATTGCAGTTAGTTTAATTTTTATTTGAAATCTTACCTATAAAAGTACATCTCCTCAGTTAGGTAGTTCCTTGGCCCTTTTGTTAATATTTTATTTCTATTTCTTATCCCAAAAACACAAAAACATTAGAAAATGATCCTTAAAAATAAACAAAAACATTGTCTTGCATTTTTGTTTATTCTGATCTCATGCTCTCACCATTTTACAAGCCATCATTTGAATGTTCTCACTATTTTACAAGCCCATTCCCTTATTTACTATATAATATCAATCATATTTTATTATCATCACTACTCTTCTATTACATTTCCTGATAGAACTACATTTGGACTAAAGTTCATGTTGGATCTTGCATCTATAGAACTATGTAAGTAGAGTCCACTTATCTTGTACATTTGGAGTCAGCTCGACCACCCCTTCCTTTTCTTATTTTTTCCCTATTTTATCTTGTTGACTCCCTATCACTTGAGGAAAACTTTGTCTCTTTGTTCTTGTTCTATTATGCTAGTCTTATTATTTTCTTAGATTAGGGGTCACCCTATCGCATAGAGTAACACCTCTATTATACTAATATTTTCTTTGCTTGCACAGACATTGTGACTGATTCTTTTTTATGTGTGTTTATTTGATTCTTATTGTTATTTTTTTGTGGTTTCTTGTCTCTCCATTTATTTTGTTAATAAGTTGACCATTTTCATTCTTTTATTGTTTCTTCTTGTTTATTCTTGGTCTTTTGTGTCACTATTTTATTTTGTCTTGTTTTTTTGAGTTCAAATACATTATATAACCACTTTTGGTCTAGTTTTTAGTTAGGCTTGATTTGATTAGAGTTGTATTTAGCTTTTTCTTTATTTTGTTTTCCAAGTACATCTTGTTCATATACATGGATATTGATTATTCATATCTTGTTTTCATGTTGTTTATTAAGTTATTCTTGCTTTTGCTTTTATACATTCTTGTTCATACTTAAATCCTAATTATCCATATCTTGATTTTAAGTTAGTTTAAATTTATGTTTTGTTTTTATCTTTGTTTTTATTTTAATGTAAATAGTTGTAACTCTAGTCTTGACAATTTTCATCATTATTCTTAGTTATAAATATTCACATTTGAACCGGCTCATCACAATTGAAATATAATGTTATTATAAGTTACTCATATTTATGATGCGTAATTTCACCTTTACTAAAGTAAGCACCAAATGCTTTTGGATTTCAAGTCCAAAAGTTAATGATGATCTGAAGATCAGATCTCAATGCACCATACCTAATACAAAACTCTATGTAAGATGTGCATCTATTGGTATACATTGTGAATCTAATTAAACAATGGTCCATTTTTCTTCTATTATTTATTCCTCATTCCATTTTCTCTCACTTCTAGGTGAACTAAATTGGCTTGAGGTTCATCCAGACTATGTAGGAAATGCTTGGATATATGACATATCTCGAGTTAGCTCAGACACCCTTATTCTTCTAATCATCTCTTTTATTCTTTGTGCATCCTCATATGCTTAGTTTTTTTGTAGCTTCTTTAGTTATTAGATCATCACATCTACGTTTTCACCCACTCATACTTAACCTATGTATTAGGTTGCATTCTTGACTTGTGCTTGCTAATTTTCCCTATAAGGACATAATATTTAGACCAATCATCGATCCAATGAGCCCTACTAGGGCAAAAATAATTATATGTGATCAAAATAATCCCTACTAGGGCAACATCAGTTTATCAACTAATCCAATATGCTATATTGGGTCACATTATTATTTCCTTTATCTAGAGCAATGTTCTCTTATTTTTTTAATTCTAAGCTATATGGATTTTTCCCTCGTTCTAGCAATTTTAAAGTGTACAACTTATCTCTAGATTGATCATTCCTTAAGAGCGCAACTTTCACGCTCTCTTGGGCATGTTATAGTGTGTCAATTATGTTTTGGAATTGTATCCTTCCCACTTCTTCCCACCTTGGGGCTCATTATATTCTAAATTATTTTTGATCATTGAGAATCAACATGTGCAAACATTAGCTCATATGGATTTAATGTCTTCCATGGGTTAGTTTCACTCTTTCTCTCTTTTCAAGAGTCCATCGCTCTCTTTCATCCTCATCTATCCTCTTGAGCAGGAATCATGGGTCATTTCAATTCCAACTTATTCTTGACAAATATTTTATTTTTTGAAAATATGTTTCTTCATCTAAATTTCTTTCCATGCCTTCTCAAATAGGAGCCAAATGTAGACATCTAATTCCTATCACTATTGTGTTGAAATTGTCAATCTTACTCAAAATTTTGTGGTAATGCACAATTTGGGCCAAAATCACTCAAATGCACTAAATCGTTTGAGCTTGTCATATATAAGTGCCAATTTAGGCTAATGTATCCCTAAATGGGGTAATGCATTTTATGTGATTATTAACTTTTCTCAAATCATTTTGAGTCAAAATGATGAAAATGCAATTTGATAATCTGAACCATTAAATTCTTCTAATTCAGAAGCACACAACATGTGCATATATTATTTCACATCTACAATGATCTAAATGGAGAATTGGTCTATACACAAATGACACCTTCTTGTAATTATACTCCAATCAAGTTATGACTAAATAAATTCACATTTCAACCAGTTTGATTAAATGGGCAACCAATTTCAAAAGAATTACAGATTTTTTTATTAATCCCACTTAAGCAAGTTAAACCAAATTAAGAACTTAAATGGAAAATCCATGAAAGTTATTAAAGATATATTAATTGAAAATTCATTTCTTATATGTGCATCATCTGGTGACATCATCATTAGGGTGGCATCCATAAGCCATTAAAGGAATAAATATCTAGTTTAAGCCCTCCCATGCCTCATTAATGTCCAATTCTTCCAAATATTAATTGGGATGTTTATGGATTGAGCCTAAAAAATTGAATTTATACATGTCCACACATGTTGATCTGAAGATGGACTATCATGGTTGATTCTGATCATTTCTAAAAATATAGAAGTATAAGGGTCCTCTCTCATCTTTTCAATCTCTTTTTGTGTAATGTTATTATGTTGAATTTACAATAGGGTAGCTTCAATTATTGCCACAAATTTGATCAATTCCATGAGCCTAGTTCATTTTTTCATTTAGAGATGATGGAGGATAAAGCCACTCATCATTGATAAAGACTTGGAGCACCAAATCAAGGTAAAATCACATTTTTGAGCCACACTTGGAGGAGGGATGCTCTTGGGAAGGTTTGATATTGTATTATTTCTTTCGATAGATATTAGTTTTCATTTAAAAAACCCATGAGGGAGTTTGCTTAGTTAGTTATGTTCTTTATGCTTATTTGGGTTTTACTTGACTAATGCATAATATAACTCGCTTCAAATTCCTACTCTACAACATGATTATTCTAACAAAGCACCAAAATTGAAAATGGCATATAATGTACATCTTCCTCAATCACATTATGGGCACCCATTAGATTGGAATATTGGCACACTTACACACAAGATACCTCATATGGTTCAGAGGCCTTCCATTACATTTGATGATAGTTAAATTTTAGATGATGACTCAAATATTCACTCATTGTTTATTAGATCACACATTGATCATCAACCTATATACAATGTTATGTCTGATGATGGTTCTAGTGAAAATGTATGTACCTTGAGACTACTCAAATATTTTGGATATACACATGATGATTTATACCCTTAAACCAAGATGATCAAAGCATTTGATGGGAAAACATGGTTGGTTTTTGGTGAGATTGATTTGCCTTTACATGTTGGTTCAACACATGTGACCACAAATTTTTAGTTGTACCACATACGAGAGTATTTGATATGTTATCAAGATGACTTTGGATTCATAAGCTCTGTCTAGTATCCTCCACATTACGTAGATGTCTTAAGTATATTCATGCCAATAGGGTAATCATTGTTTCAAGTGTTTAATATAAACATCCAGTATAACAAGAGAAGTTTATTCCATGACAATTAATTATATAACCTATCAAGGTTAATCATGAGTGAAAGGGTAAGAAAAGGCAATCCCCTTTCTTAGGTGACTGATACTTGAGATGATGTTACATTGGAGATACATAATTTAATCCATATAGCCCTCATTTATACCTACACAACCTATACAGTTACTAAAATTAGATCAACATGTTTCTGATAGGGTAAAAAGACCTATAATTATAGCCACACCAAAGAAGTCACATATCACTAAATAATGTGTTCCATCAACCATTATGGTTTCATGATCATAAATTCCTATAAGGCATAGGCAATGTATTATAAATTCTTTAGATTCAAATTTAGCACATATACATGATCCTTGGTAGTATAACCAGTTTGTTGTACCCTACCATGAGACTAGATCAACCTATGAACATCCCTTAGATCGGATCACCAACTAGCCTTCTCTTTCCTAAATTTCACAAATTCATAAAATTCAAAAAAATTCAAAAATTCAAGAAAATACAAAAACATTCAAATAAACCAAAAATGTAAAAGCATTCAAATAAATCAAAAATGCAAAAAAAAATAGCATTTACATGTTTACTAGCTTTTGCATATGTTTTTTATGTTATGTTGGTAGATAGCATATCTATTTCCTTTATATACACACATTTGTTTCATGGGTACTTGAGTGTGACACAAGTATACACTATATCCTTGATACATGAGCTTGCAGATGTTGGACATTTTCTCTACCCACATGACACACTATATTGGGGGGCATTTACTTCTTTTGATCATGATTGCTATAAGTTATATTATTTTATGACCACGGTACATTATCATGTTGTGCTTATATACTAACACTTACACATGTATATACTAATGCTTATATCTTACACAATATACTAGATATGTTATGGTACAAGACATTTTGCTAACACATGTATGTAAGAACTAGTATGATATGCTCATGTTAATTGCCTATCTTTCACCTATTCATCTTAAACATGGCTTACTTGAGTGTGCTTCTTGTTTGTTACCTTGTATCGATTGTGGAACATTTGTTCATTATTTTTTGGCCATAGTGCCTCTATGTGTTGTTTCTTTGGTGTGCAAACATCTAAAAATGTCATCCCCTTTGAGTGTGTGACATTTAAACATGCCCCTTGTTTGTGGTTATAGATACTAAAATATTATTTATATAGTACTTCAACCTTATATAATTGGAAAATACCTATCATAGTTGTACCTTTCAATTCTAGACCTGCCTACTGCTAAAAGGATTGCATTTACTATCTTTTTATGCCTAATTTACTTATCTCTTAGTTAGACCATTATTATTCTAATGACCAGGAATTATACACTATATAGAAATATCTGAACTTGATTATTATCATTCACTGTTAGTTTTATCCTTGTGTATATTTTCTAGCTCCCTAGACACTTGCGTACATGTGTTAACGTAAGTGTCCACTTTTCCTATAAACTATTCAGTGCTTAAAAGTCATCAAATTTGCAAAATAAACACATCCTAGAAGTCATACTAATTATTTTAATGCAAGATATTTATAAAAGGTATTGGTATATATATGAGATCAACCCTCATTCATTCCTCGCCTGGAAACACCTAAAAATCACATACAACTCACAAGGCGATATACCAAGAAGCACTCAATTAAGTATTAAAATTATAAAACCTAGCCCATTCACCCCTTTTTCCATATTATTATAAGATAAATATTTCCATGGGTTTTAAGCATTCAAAGAGCAACCCATGAGCCATATTTGCTAAGTTTTAAGCTAGGTCACTATAGGTCTTTACTTATCACACATTGCATCCTTGTGTACACATAAGCCAATATTTAGGAGATAGCTACATAAGTCTGAGGCCATTTCCAAAGTATTGGCTATTTAGGAAACACCTATTGATAGAGGTATCTTTTTGGAAACATGACACTTTGAGCCCACTAACACATTTTTCCCATGGTCACTCTAATATTGAGATGTAATGAAATTACTTAGATGTTCACACAATGGAATATTATATCACATAAATAAGAGCACAATATGTAGATATACAACAATATTTGATAGAAGAGTAGAATGATTGATAAATATAGCTAATCCACTTCAAGGGGGAACCTTTATACCAATGCAATAAGAATATAATTTGTAATATCATGATCAAATAGTAATTGTTACCTCCTATATATACTATACTTAGCCATGGTTATTCTATAGGCCAAACTTACTAAGAACATATATAGATGTAATAAGATAATATAATAGGTATATAAGCCAAAACTTAGCCAAACATATCCCTAGACACACCATAAGTTAAGGGAATATCATGCCCCTCCCCTTCAAACCAATGTTATCTTCAATGTTGAATCAAACCAAGATGTTGTTGGAACACCTAATCTTCCCAGGTTACATCTCCAAAAATTAGGTTTTTCTATTTGATCAAATACTGTTTAATCATTTTGGTTCTTAGTTTCTTATTGTGTGTGAAGGATCTCTTCAGGCTCCATAATGACTCAGCCTTCTTCATCTAATTCAGGTAACTTAGTTTGAGTATAAACTCTATGTATAATTACCTTCTTCAAGCAAGAGACATGGAATACCACATTTATGTGAGTGGATAGGGGAAATTCGAGTTTGTAGGCCACACTACCATTTTTTTTTACAATATATGATAGGGCCATAATACTTAGGGGATAACTTATTACCCTTTTTTATTGATTTAGAGACATTTATTTATATCTCTAAAATTATACAAGGGCCCAATCACTTATGTCAAAATGTTTCTCATTACGGTGGTTACCCACTTGCTGCTTCATTTTATTTTGTGCCATTGCTAAATTCTCACATAAACTAGCGAATATATGCTATTCATGGTGAATGTGTTCCTTGATAGCTCAAACCTTGGGATGCACCTTTAAGGTTGAAGTGATGGATGGGGGGTGATACACATACAATGGCACAAAAGGACAAAATTTGGAAGAAGTGTGAAAATAAGTGTTATACCACCATTTGACAAGTGGCAATGAAAGAGCCCATTTATCAGGTTTTCTAGAAACAAAACAATGAAGATACCCTTATAGACATTTGTTGACTACCTTTGTTTATCAATAAAATTGAGGATTATATGATGATCTATGAGCCAACTGGGTTCCCAAACATGGAAATAATTGAGTCAAAAAATTAGTATTAAATACTGGATCTTGGTCACTTATAATGATCTTTTGAGTACCATGCAATTGTTGAATTGTATTGAGAAATTTAAAAACTATTGTACTAGTGAAAAATGGTTGTTATAAGGAAAAAATGAGCATACTTGGTGAGTTGATCCATAATTATCATGATAATATTTTTATCTTAGGACATGGTAACCTAGTAATGAAATCCATGAAAACCTCCTCCCACCTCTAGCTAGGGATGGATAAAGGGTAAAAAAGACCAGTGGTCTTGATGGTTTCACCTATGTTATATTAACATACCATGCATTCAACCACATATTTATAGACCTCTCCCTTGAGTCCTTTCCAAAATAAATATTGCTTGATGCTATATGTTTTTTAAAATCCTAAATACCGTCTTATTGGACACACATGAAGTTCCTGAAGGATTTTATTTTTTGAGGAGAGAATGCTTACAAAGGTATAATCGATATTTATACCATAATGTGTTCCCCTTCCATGAAATTTTTTTAGACCCCCCAAAACCAAGCTAAAGATTCTGAATCAAATCTTGGTATCCCTATCATTCTCCCATTTTTATCTTGTTTCCTTTAGCCAATCTACTTATCAAATGATCATTGCGTACAACAATGCCTCTACCACCACATTCTCTTTGCCTTTCTTATATACCATTTAAAAATCATATCCTAACATTTTAGTCACCCTTTTTTTTTGTTATTTTGATGACAATCATTATTCAAAAAGGTATTTGAGGCCATCATGATCAATCTTTACCTGAAAGTGACAACCCATCAGATAAGGTCTCAATTGCTTGACTACATGCAAAACAACCATAATCATTTTCTCTTTGGTTAGCTTGAGCCTTTTTTTTCCTTCAATTGATGACTCTTAAATGGAAGTGGTACACCTTATTACATGATTACATCCCCCATGTCATATTCTAATGCATCATATTCAGCAATAAAAAATTTATAAAAAATAGGGGTAACCAAAATTAGAGTGGTACACAGAGCCATTTTTTTGCTATTTAAATACCTTGGTAGTTGTTTTAGTCTACTGGAATAAGTCTTTATTCAAAAAAGATGTGAGTGGGGTTGCGATGTTGCCATCATTTTTGACAAACTTGTGATAATAACATGCTAGCCCTATAAATCCTTGAAGTTTTTTTAGGGTATTGGGCACTTTCCACTCCATCATCGCTTGGATATTTTTACGATCAAATTTCACACCTTCATGTGAAACAAAATGACCCAATTACTCCACCTATCTAAAGCACATTTGGCATAAAGCTTATGTTGTTCTAAAACTAGAAGTACTTATTTATCATACTTCAAATGGTCTTCCCAATTTGTTTTGCAAATGATGATGTCATAAAAAAACACCAACACAAGCTTTCTAAAAACTGGCTTAAAAATAATATTAGTCAAACTCTAAAATATAGATGGTGCATTTGTGAGACCAAAAGACTAAACTCATAATGACTTGCATGAGTTCAAAAAGTTATTTTAGATATGTACTATTTACAAATTTGAATTTTATGATACCCAAAGCGAAGATCCAATTTGGTAAAATAAATAACACCATGCAATTCATATATAAAATCATCAATTATTAGAATATGAAACTTATCTTTGATGGTGTATTTGTTGATTTCTCTATATTTTGGGCACATTCTCCAAGTTTCATCCTTATTACACACCATGACCACTAGGGAGGAATATTCACTTTGGCTATGTCTGATAATTCTTGCCTCTAACATCTCCCATACCATCTTTTCAATTTTAATAATTTGTGCATATGGATACCTATAAGGTCTAATGTTGGGTGGTGTACTACATATAACTAGTTTGATGGCATGATAATGCACTCTGCATTTGGCATGGCACCAAAAATAATAGAATAACCATCTAGAATCAATTGTAACTTAGGATTGGTAGACTCCTTGGTTGGTTGAACTCCTATGGAAAACAATCACGAAACAAATCCTTTAGCACCTTTTTTGAGCATCTTCATCATCTTATGAGAACTAATCAATCATGGAGATTTAACCTGTAAACCATGAAATTTAAATGTCTTTATTTTTTACTATCAATTGTGCCCAAAGTAGTGAGCCATTACACTCCTAAAATAATGTCAGCCATACCCATGGGAATAAAAATCATAAGAGAATCTAATAGGTAGTCTCCCATAACTAGCTTAATACTATGACATTCAGCTATCTTCATTTGAATATATTTTTTTAATCTACCATGTTTATCATTGGTATGGCTTCATACACTGAACTAGTACTAAACAAGTGAACCTCCATTTGGATGTTATATTTTAGGCCACCCAGTAATATGTCAGTCAAATTTACCTCAATGATGTCATCCATACGTAAGGATAGATTATGAAATTAATGATCATAATCTTTCAAAGTCCCTATTTGACATAGTTTAGCTAGCTGACTGAAGTAGTTTTTTATAAATTGTTGTAATAGTGGATCTACAGCTCCTAAGAAAATACATACCAGGTAACCTGAAAACCATTCTTTTTATTTTGAACACACAACCATGTATACCAAATGAACTACTCAGGTTCCAAATATAGAGAGGCCATGACCACCTATGGACTTGTAATATGTATATCAAATAAAATTTTGATATGATTCATCCAAGTTAGTGGATCCTTACCATCAAACTTGCACAAGTCCACTTTTAGCAACAATTGCTTTAGACCAAGATTAGAGGTGCGATTGTTTGAATGGGGAGAATTGAAATGGAATGGTGGAGGATTATTTTACAAAGGCTAAGCTAAAATATTGGATAGTTTCCTAATTATAGGTGTCAATTTATCCTTCAAATCATTCAGGGCCCCTTTTACCCTAATGATGTCCTCTTTGACTGCATCAAGATCATCTTTCCACACCATGTTTTAAAAATCTAATTATAGTTGGTGAACCACATAAGAAATAAATGGATCAAAAGTACCATACTACATGTCATCCTTTTAAGGATTTTTTGGAGTTTCTTTCCCTTTTTTGGTTTCACAAGTGTTAGGACTAGCCATGCACAAACTATAGGATAGAGGGTTTTAGCTCCCAAAAGAGTGTATCCAAAGATTATATTATTGTGATCATCTCATCGATATGAATCTAATGACTACTAAAGTGCACAAGAGTGAGATTTTTTAGCATGAAAAGTGTACCAACAGAATATACCACTATAATTGTCTCGTTGAGATGAATCCAATGACTTCTACTTTACACAAGGGTGAATTTTTTTCTAGTATTTTTTTTACTTTTTTTTCAAAAAATACTACAATGACTAAAAAATTAAATTCTTCCTTGATCACAATTTTTTTTTTATTCTTCTGCTCATAGGAGACTCGCAACACTACATCTGAAAAAACAATGTTATAGAAACTTGCCCAAATTGAAGCTCTAATACCACTTGTAATGAAATTACTTAGACATTCACACAATGGAATATTATATTACAAAAATATGAGTAGAATATTATATCAATAAAAATAATTGATAGAAGATCATAATGCTTGATAAATATATCTGATTCACTTCTAAGTGGCAACTTCCACAACAGTGCAATAAGAGCAAAATTTTCAATCTCATGATCAAATACTAACCGCTACCACTATATATAATCTACTTAGCCATGGTTATTCCATAGGTTAACCTTAATAAGAACATATAGAGATGAAATAAGATAATATAAATGGTATGTAAGCCACCGACCGACCACACATATTCCTATACATGCCATAGGTTAAGGGTGTAGAATGAAGAGTTAGTGTTTTAATCATTTTACAAAAAGTGATAACCTATGCACATAATTTAAAGACATCAAATTAGAAGTGACAAAAAACATAATAGGATCTAGTTGGTCACATCTAGATCTAATCAGTATTCTGTATAAACACCTACATCGATGTAATTATCCATATTTGACTCAATTTTTTGAGGCTAATAACTATTCTAGGATCATCTTCTAGTCTACTTCTAGCCTATTCTAGAGCAAACCTACATGTGAACAATAAAAAAAGTATAAGTTGTTTCCAAGTCATTACAATATGTATCAATACTTGTACTTTACTATTTTTATCAATCTCAATTGTTTAAATTCATAATACTATTCTTTTGAGTTTTTTAGTGATTGGTCTGGTCATTACATTAGTTCATTATCCTTGTGTAAAAGCTAATATAATCCCCTTAAATTTATATATGAAATGTATCTAAATTTAGGGATAAACATTTTGTGAATCTGATGTCTGAGTCTTTCTTTATAATCCTATCTTGATCTAGGGGTTCCAACCTCCTAGGGTTTCATCTTGTTGTGATTGATTTTTCAAATTTGAAACTTTACCCTAGGGTTTTACACTCATCTAGTTATAAGGGTTTTGTGTGCATACACTTAAAATTTTATTCTTTCTTGATTAGCACATTTTGTCTTACAAGAAATTCTATTTTAAAATTCCTTTGAATTTATTTCTACTCGGGTTGGTATACTGAAAAACCTCCTTTTTCTTCACTTAAATTCTGTACAGATTTTTTGAATTTCATAATTTACTATTTTTAGTAACTATTGACATACAAAGCAAATGGTGTACCTATATATAATTATTTTTTTGGTTTTGTTAAAATTCATATTTTATTCAAAATCCTCTCATAGATCTCTAAAATATATTTTTGATTTATATACATTATTGATTCTTTATGTTAAATATTTTAGGGTTTGTTTGTGAAACATTCCACATTATTTGGCCTATTTTTTATTTATAACAACTTAATTTTCAAATTAATTAGAGGTTTTTCATAATCCTATCGATTTAAATAAAAACCTCTTTTGGTTTGCCAAACTATTGACTGTATTTTATGAATTTCGAATTTTATAATTTTTAGTATACATAATTCTACATGCCGTACACTGTACTTTTGTTTCCCTATTTTTCTAGGTTTATCTTATTTCCTATTTTTCCTAAAAAATCTTATTTTAGATATCCAAAAAACCTATCCAATCTCTAAAAAAATTTAAATTGTTATTACACAAAAGGTTTACTGAGTTTTCTTTGAGGGTTTCAACTTTCTAGGGTTTCATATTGATACATTTACTTTTTTCTAGATTTGATTTTTATGTGGGCATAATATAGGTGATGTTTTTCTCCTTTTTCCTTACATTTTGTGCTCTTTCTTTTGGGTGTGTTCAAAAATTTTCAAATGGGTAAAAAACCTCATCTCCTCCTAACCCTAAGGAGGGTAATAACTATCATCCCTCTAACCATGTCCATGTTATCACTACTCCAAGGAGTAAGTTGGCCCATCCTATTGTACCTATCCTTTCTCAAACCTCTCCTCCTCCCATATCCCCTCTAGATGGTGTGTATATGAATATTCTGCCTAAAGTACCTAGGGTTTATGATTATGAAACCCTAAAAGAAAAAAAACATTTCTATGAATAAGTTAATATAAGCATTACAAAATAAAAACCAATTTCTCAGTTCAAGGCTCACATCATTTGAAAATTAGATTTAATAAATGTAAAATCAAAAACATGTTAGTGTTAATCATGTGTTTTTGTCTTCATATAATAATGTTATACCCAACAAGGTTTCTTATCAAGATTAAAATCTAAAATAGATTGCATCTAAAATAAGTGATTTAAAAAGTGAACAAAGGATAATAAGAGTCCAAATGAAATCTTAAGAGACATGCTTCAAAATAAAGTGATCCAACTACCCCCCATACATCCTCTTAAAATTTCAAAATACTATTGTACAAATCATAGAATGCATAGACATCATACTAATTATTGTCTCACCTTAAAGGAACATAATATAAAATATAAATCGTAGTGGTGATAATATCATTGATACATCAATCAAGAATCCCAATCACATTATGAGTACCTCTCCTAAAACACAAGTGTGAAAAAATAAATATGAGTACCAAAGAATAATTTAGAGTCAAAATAGTTGTAAATGCCAAACCTAGAGCAAGAAAAGATTCAAAAAATAAAATTAAACCAAGAAAAATATACAAATCTACCTCTCAATAATGATACTCAGATTTTGAAAACATGTACAAGGCATTGCTTGTCCTATCTCTACATCTGATCATAATGATTGCCAAGGCTTGGGATATAGTAGCAATACTGATCCAAATCATTCAAAGATACATTTTATTAATGCAAAAGAGAAAGAACCTACAAATGAGAACAAGTTAAAGAATAAAACACAAATAGAAAAGGTAGTGTTAGAAAAAGAGCAATGGATACATTGAATAC
Organism: Torreya grandis; assembly: GCA_037957365.1. NCBI lineage: Eukaryota > Viridiplantae > Streptophyta > Pinopsida > Cupressales > Taxaceae > Torreya > Torreya grandis. Next base: position 3,647,561 of record JARHVA010000826.1, read on the forward strand.
TTAAAACAAGATTTATATCAAAAGAGGTCAAAATTAAAGAGACAATTGACACATCTAATGTTCCAAATCAAATTAGGCCAAATTCACTACTCATATAGATAGTAAATAATCTTCATATGAATAGTTCAAAAAACTATGTTATGATCTACTTAGTACCATACCACATAATCTATTCATACCTATAGGACTTCGTACTTATCTATTAAATCCATCACCATAAATGAAAAATTGAATACAAATAAATGTAAACCAAAGATACCAAGTAAACACTTATCAAAAGAGCATGACATACTTTTTGATTCTATTATGCATGCGTATGACACATCTCATTCAAGAAATGTTATACATCTTTTGCTCCTCACAAATTCTCATCCTCGTCTCTAGATCATAGAATAACTTATTTATCTTCAAGTACTCCAGAGCAACTAAACATATTCCTACTATTTATATTCCAAACAAACCTAAGAGAACTCAAAAATTCATTCCACAAACCCATACATCTGCTACTTCGACTCTACGGCCCCATACTCATATGAGGGATACACACAATGTTATCAATTCTCTGATTTCATATATGACATATATATATTCTCTTTGGTAGCATCATAATTTTGATTCAATATATTCAGAGTTCAGATCACTTATAGATGATCATACCTTGGATGGGATAATCTGATAGACTTTGCCTTCTTTAAAAATTAAAAAAATTCAAATATTCAAGAAAATATAAAACATTCAAATAAATTCAAAAATACCAATTTTTTTTAGCATGTTCTTATTTGTACTATTTCCTATACATATGTTGTTTGTTTCATGTTAATAGATAACATATCATTCCTTTCATATATACACGTATATTTCATGCTTCATTTGAGTGTGATATATGCATACCTATAAACATGATATATACACATGTAAATGTTGGGTTTTCCCTCCACTCACATCATAGGTATGTTTGGGACATCTGCTTCTTTGATTAAGATACACCCATGTTATATTATTTTATGATCACTCTCTATTATTGTGTTTGAGATTATATAATTACAGATGCCTATATCCCTACTTATACCTTTCATAGTGTATTTGAAATGCTATGTACTTAACATTGCTTGCAAACACATTAGTTTAGGAACTAGTAAGCTATGTTCATGTTAGTTGCTTATATTATTTGCTTTCATTAGTGCACTTCTTTGAGTGTATTTAGTTTTTGCTATTTCTTGCATTATATTTCCTATTCGATCATTTAAATATACTCCATTGATTTTGGCACCTGTGCCTTTGCTTGCCTATTTGGACATTTGGATATGTCCCTCTATGTTGTATGTGGACATTTGAATATGTCATGCTTAGTGGACATTTGACTAATTTCCAACTAAAATGAAAAATTTGGTCTAAAAACACTAAAGCACATTAAAAGCTTTGAATCTAATATAGTCAAATGCCAATTTTGGGTGGGGTATCCCTAAATGGGGTAGTGCAATTTATGGGCTAGCGAACTTTGATCAGATCATTCTAAGTTAAAATGCCAATTTTACACCTAGGTGATCTAGAATGCTCTTTTCTATCAAATCTCTTGCACAAGATGTTTGCCTTTGTTATTTGGTGTTGGTAACATCCTAAATGGGATAATGGATCCAATGCATCTGACATTGACTTCTAATTCCAATCCAATCAGACTTTGGACCAATAGTAGGGCATTCTGATTAATTTGAATAATTTGTGCAAAAAGTGCTAAATCATGCTTAAGAGATAATTAAACAAAATTCGAGCCTAATTAATAATTCCATGGAAAATTGTTGAATACTTGTTTTTATAAATGAATATTGAATATATGCATGATCAGGTGACATTATTTCTTAGAAAGACATCCCTAGGTCATAAATGCCACAAATATCAAGATTCATGCCCTCCATGCCTCTTAATTGCTCTTCTATCACAAATATCGATGGGCCTATTTATGAATTAGAATTGCAAAATTTAGACTAATCCTTAGCCATAAATCTCAATCCTGAGATGAATAGTTCAGGTTGATTCTACCCATTTGCAAAAATCTATAAATAGGAGGCCTTGCCACATGAATTTTAAGCTTGGATAATGCAAACTTATAATGCACAAATAATTCCAAAAAACATTTCAATTAGTGTTATAATTTCTAAATATTGATCCAAGCCAAGCCAAGCCAAAGCCATAAGGTGCCAAGGAGAAGAGGATATAGCCAAGCCTCCTTTGATGAAGACTTCATTAGCACAAGCCGAGCAAGCCACTACTACAAGCTAATTTGGAGGTGAAAGATTTGTTCTCTTTCATGTTTTAATTGTGTTTCCATTCTAGTATTGTTAACTATGCTCAACCAAGAAACTAGGCCAAGATATGTATGTTAGCTAGTGTATTAGTTTTTTCAAATTGATTTCATTTTGTCACTAACAAGATACTAACACCTCTCTTGAGTCAAATTCCTAGTTCACATAATGTCATGCCCGATGGGATGAAAATAGCCTCACAAAATTGATCATAATACTCTTTCAAGCAACTCCCTAACCTTTTTTATGTAAAATCTTCGAGTGGAAGGCTCAAAAGAGTGAAAAAATTAAGTAAAACACATTTTTCTATAAGTTACAGTTTTGCCTAGACACAATCACGAGATTCTTTTATAACTCGTGGGATTGTCTAACTAAGTCACATTATTGTCTAACTGTTAGTGGTTAACTGGTAGGATTGTCAAATAGAGTCCTAGTATTGTGACTAAACTGTTAGCGGTTAAGTCACAATACCTCAACTAAAGAAGTTATGGGATTGTCCTACAACTAGCAGGATTGTCAAACATAGTCATGATATTGTGACTAAATTGTTAGTGGTTAATTTACAATACTACAACTCAACAAGTTTGGGGATTATCTTGCAAATAAAAATATTGCTCTATGGAATAGCGAGATTGCACCATTTTGTAAACCTGAGACTTGATTTTTCAAAGTTTTTTATTCCAATCTTAAAGTAGCTTCAAGACTGAATGACATAATAACTTTTTTATTGCATATCCAAATTGAAATTTGTTAAATCATGCCTTTTAAGACCTCTTTTGAAGGATTAAAATGAATTAGGAATCTTGTTTTTGGTACTTAATGAAATATTTGGGTGCTTAAATGAATGTTTTGATAAGTTAGACTTTCAAAGTTACAACTTAATACCTATTATCTCCCAAAAATAACAGTCATTTTTGGAACAACATTTGAATTATTTTGGTTCTACAAACCAAAATTGTATCTTCCATTTTCAAAAATTTGTCTTAGATATTTAGATTTCTCATTTTTAGAGCTTCTAAAAAAATATACAGACTTTGCAAGTCATGTTCAAATGGATTTTACATGTTGATTTCTACGGACTTTGTATTTTCAGTTTCTATAGGCAGGTTCATTTATACAGGTTCAAAGACTTCTACAGGCGGTTTTCAGTCAAAAGAATTGATTTTCAACATTTGTTCATTTTCTGAGATTGGTTCAGAGTTTTGGTTCAAGTGAAAATCTTCATCGGCAAGCATTTGAGTTTAAAAAAGGAACTTGAACCATTGAACCATTTTGGTTCAACAGGTTCAAGGTTAAAAAAAAGTTCATGTTCGGTAAGAGTTAAGTGCTTCAAAATGGTTCAAAGTTCATTCGCTTCATAATTCATCAGCTTCAAGGACATTTGTCCAAATCATTCAATTGAACCATTGAACTGAAGCATTTTGGTTCAAAGGTTCAAAGGGTTCAAGGTTCAATGACAGGTTCAACCAAAAGAACAATTCAATGTTTCGGTTCAACTAAGCAATTCAACACTTTGTTTCATTCAGTTGGTTCATTCTTTCAGTTCATATTTTGGTTCAATGTCTATAGGTTCAACAACAGGGGCTCGACGTGCTTCATTAAACCATTGAACCAGTTCAATAGATTGGGTCAACGGATTGGTTCGATCAAATGGTTCAATTGTTGGTTGAAAGGCAAGTTCAACATCTTGATTCAATGCTTAGTTCATCGGCTTGTTTTATTCATTGAACCATTGGCTTGAACCATTTTGGTTCAAAGCCTTGGTTCAATCGATTGGTTCAATGTCAAAGTTCATTTGATGGTTCATCGACTTTTGGTTCAAAAGGACTTGGCACGCTTCATTGAACCGTTGAACCGGTTCAACTAATGGTTCATCGCCCAAGTTCAAAGGGCCCATTCAATGCAAAAGAAGACTTTTCAAAGGACAAGTGCCCTTGCAGAGGGCACTTAATCAAGAAAAGCACCTTTGTGGAGGATAATTTTTTCTAAGAAGCCGAAAGGTAATTCTTTCAGATTTGTCTAAGGCATTTTAAAAATTTTGATTAAGACTTAATTCTTTCAGATTTTTGTTCGAAGGAATTCCTTCAGATAAAAAGTTTGAAAGAATTCCAAGTGGTCACGGATCTCGAAGGAATTTTCAAAGAAACAAATGCAGGCTCAAAAAATTTGAAGACTTGTTCAAAAGACTTTGCGAAACAAATTTTTGCAGACTTTTTGTTTGCAAGAATTTTTCGCGGGACAAATGTCCGCGGGAATTACCCGTGGGGAAGACTCAAATAAAAGCATGGGGATTTGTCCACAGGGACTGTCAAAGCAAAAGGGGTTACCAAAGGACCCCAAAGGGCAGGTGCCCTTGCGGGGGACTCTCGGCGGCTAAAGTAAAGGGCTTGTCCGACTCGACAAGAATCATTTCTCAAGGCCCGAAAGGGTATGTTCAATTTAGAAAAGTGCTAAGCAGTAAGGCCGAAAGCCAAAAGAAGACCAAGGGGTGATGCCCACAAAGATGTCAAATTCAGCATAGCTGACTAGCCATTGGAAGCATCTCGACGGGCATGTAAACATTAATTTTAAAGGCAGTAAAATAGTCATTGATCCTTTGATCCACAGACCCGAATGCATTTCCAAAATTCAAGATTAAAACCAATTGAAAGCGAGGAAAGACAGAATAATGGATGAATCCAAGACCCAATTCAATCAATCTAGAAAGGAAGAATAATGAAGACAAGATCAGACTGATAGGTGGACATTAAAAGTTGTAATCTTTCAATTACGTAGCTTGTTCACCATCTCGTCTCCAACGAACCAAGAGCTTCCCTCCTACTAAAGCCAGATCTCCATTACCAGATGAAGTATCTACTTCTGCTATTGATCAAGCTGTGCCTATAATTACCCCTTTGAGATTTGTTATCCCTCCTTTTCAGTATCCTATAATGGCAGTTCAAGGCCCCTGGGGTAATGATTTTGGTCCTCTCAATCTTACTCCTCCTCTACATGAGCTTCCATGCAGTTCTAGGAAGAATTTCCTTAAATTCTACGGTGATGGGAAAGTTCATCCTGATGAACACATTGCAGGATTTAGTATAGCTTATGGAGTAATCAGAGTAGAGTTTCAAGATGTAGCAGTCAGACTTTTTGTTGAAACACTACAAGGTCCTACTGCAGATTGGTTTTATCATTTACAGGCTCGATCTGTGACTGATTGGAATACTTTGAAAGCTAAGTTTGAAGCCAGATTCAAACCTGTAGAGGATGCACATACACTTCTGGCTCAACTTACACAAATTAAAAAAGATCCACATGAGCCTATGAGAGACTTCATAGCTAAATTTGACAAGTTAAAAAACAAAATTCCTATGATTGCCAGACCTACAGCTGAGAATCTCAAATGCTTTTTCATTAATTCTCAGCTACCCGAAGTTAGTTTCCTCTTGAGATGTGCTGGCCAAATAGATCTCGTTGTAGCTCAATCTTTTGCCACTGAAGTAGAAGATGATCTCATCTTAGTAGGGAAAATAAGAAGAGATCCCAATAGAAATAGAGCTTCATCATCTTCCGAATTTGCATCTGCAAGCACCATAGATCCAATGGTGCAAAAATTAACAAATGAGCTCCTTGCCCTCAAAAAGCAAATGGCTCAAGGAATGTATTCTGCTCCTACATACAGAAGAACATTCCCAAATTAGTCATGTCAGGGCAATGTTGCCAGAAACTAAGGACAACAAAATCATCTTCCTCCTCCATAAGGAAAACTTGCCCTGGAAGCTCCTCCAACTAATTAAATAATGGGATAACTTGAAGCAGAATCAAAATTCTCTTATCAACCTGAATTAAATCAAGAAAATGACGTTGATATCATTGAAGACATTCAAGAAGAATCAACTGGCAACTCCCACATTGGTTTCCTAAATTATCAGAATGAACTCAGAAGAAAAAGAGAAGCTTTAGATGGATCATATGCAGTGTTTACCAGGTCTAAGAACCAATTAGTCCAATAGGCTAATAAAGAAAAGACAGAAGAACAACCACAATCAACAGTCACAATTGTCAAGCGTGGGACAAATCTGCCATTTCAACCAAAAGATTCGGTAATCACTCTAAAGGTAAATACATCTGTTGCATCTTCCCCTTTTACTTCTAATTTGCAAACCAGACCACCTCTCATCCCTCCTAAAACTTATAAAGTTGAAATACCTTTCTCTTTACCTAGCTCAATTCAGCCAATTGATATAATTGATCATGTCAAAAAGACAAAAATACAGATGTCTGAATTTGAATATTTGCAATCCAATCCGGATCAATTGAACAAGCTGGTCCAATATGTTAGAAATTAGACCATCCCTGCAGGGCAAAAGGCCAAAAAAGTAACTATTGATTCTTCAAAGAATACGCCTATTCCATATAATCTGATTATCACTCCTCCAATTGCTTTTGAAAAAATAGAACCCTTCTACGTTTTCCTATTAATCAATGGCCACAAGCTGAGTAACTGTATGATAGACTCAGGGGCATCTGATAATGTTATGCCTGCCAAAGTCGCTGAGTCTCTTGGTCTCACATTGACCAAGACGTTTGGCAGATGTTTCTCCATGGAGAACAAGCAAGTGCCATTGCTGGGGCAAATAAAAGATGCTCAATTTGCATTCGTAGCCTTTCTGGACAAGAGGATTAAAATGACTGTATTAGTGGCTGACGTCCCAGCATCTTATGGCATTTTGTTTGGACCGAATTTATGTAAAGACGTGGGAGGAGAACTGAACATGGATCTATCTGAGGCAAGGATCCCTGTCCAAGGCGTGATGAAAATATTACTTCCTGAAAAGGAAGTAAAGTATGTAGTTACCAAGACGTCAGCTCCTAAAGCTCAAATCCTCTTTCAATCTGCAGGTATGGGTAATTATTTTTTATATACAGATCATGAAGAAAGACCCTCCATCTCTGATGAGGAAAAGTCTGAAATAAAGCCAGTATCTAATGAGATTTGGACTCTAAAATTTGATGGTAGTTATTCCTCTACTGGTTCTAGAGCCAGAATTGTCTTGATATCTCCTCAAGGAGATTTATTTCCTTCATCCTATAAGTTACAATTCAGCAACACAAATAATACAGCTGAATATGAATCATTGTTGTTGGGTATGAAGGCTGCTCAAGAAAGAGGCGTCAAGTTTTTTCATGATAAAGGGGACGCCGAATTAGTGGTCTGTCAAGTGAGAAATTCATATCAGACCAAGAATGAAAGGTTGCACCATTACCATAATCTTGTTTGGGACCAAATTGAGAGCTTTGATGCTTTCAACATTTCTTCCATTCCAAGAGAATCCAATGATAGAGCTGATGCACTTGTTGTTTCAAGAACTCTTTTATTTCCTCATTCTGATTTTAAAGAAGATAAATATACCATTGAGCTGGTCTATAGGCCGAGTGTTCCTGACAATGCTGATCATTGGCAAATTTTCAATGATGATCAGCAGATCATTGCCTTCTTGGAAAGAAAAGACAATTTTGAATAGCTATATTTTGAAGGCAGCGAATCTCAAAAGTCTAAAATTGTTTTTGAATCTAGTTCATATGTAAATGGTGAGTTCTTACAACTGAAAGGAAATAAAATTCATAAAGGCCTGGTTTCTCTTGAGAAGCTATTTGACAAACATGATAGATTCGTCAAGCAACAATAGACAGATTCAAATTTCTCTCAGGGATTTGACCAAGTGAATCTGACCAACAAAGAAAATCCAAAAATGGTCAACATTGGTAAGTGTTGTACACCTGAAGAAAGATTCAAATTCACTTCTTTGCTCCGTCAATACATTGATGTCTTGGCATATTCATACAAAGACCTGAAGTCTCTTAGACCTGATGAAATCTGCCATCATATTCCTCTCAAGGCTGATTCAACGCCTTATAAGTAGAAATCTAGACAATACAATCTGAAAATTTTAGGTACAATTATATCTTAAATTTAGAAAATGTTAAATGCTAGAATTATTTTTCCAATCCATCATTCTACATGGATTGCAAACATAGTTCCTGTAAGGAAGAAAAATGGCGAAATTCGTATTTGTGTATATTTTTGGAATTTGAATTAGTCATCTCTGAAAGACAATTATCCTTTACCAATCATGGACCAAGTGCTTCAAACAATAACAAGATCAGAAATGTTATCAATGTTAGATGGCTTCTCAGGGTATAACCAAGTTGAAGTTGCTGAAGCTGACCAACACAAGACTGCATTCACCACGCCTTGGGGTACATTTGCATACAAAAAAATGCCTTTTCACTTAATAAAATGCTGGTGCTACTTTGCAGAGAGCTATGGACATGGCTTTCAAAGATGAGATTGGCAAATTCATAGTAGTATATCTGATGATTTAACTATCTTTTCAAAGCATCGATCTGATCATGTGCGCCATTTGTAGCAAGGGCTGGAGCGCTGCCGACAAAATGGTATTTCTTTGAATCCTAAAAAGTCTATTTTTGGAGTGACAGAAGAGAAACTCCTTGGACACATTATGTCCAAAGAAGGCATAAAGATTGACTCAGACAGAGTCAAGTCTATTCAAGAGCTGAATTTGCCTGCAAGTAAGAATGTTGTTCACTCTTTCTTCAGAAAAGTGAATTTCTTACAGAGATTCATCCCTGAATTTGCTGAGAAGACAAGACACATTGTAAACATGATGAAAGAAAAGACTATCTTTAGCTAGACCAAAGAAGGCAAAGTAGCATTTCAAGATATCAAGGTCGCTATTCTCACTCCCCTACCCTAGTTTGTCAAGATTACCATAGAGATTTCATTATATATAGCTATGCGTTTGAGCATACTCTTTCAACAATTTTTGTCCAGCAAGACAAAGAAGGTATAGAATCCCCTATCTCTTTCATGAGCTGCCCTCTAAAAACTCATGAAATGAAGTATTCAAATACAGAGAAGCACGCCTATGCCTTGGTAAAAGCAGTCAAACACTTTCGCTTCTATATTCTAAATTCACATATTACTGCCTTAGTTCCTGACAGTAAAATCAAGTCTATATTAACTCAATAGGAGTTTGGCACAAAGAGAGGTAATTAGATTGCAAAGATCCAAGAATTTGATCTTGATATCAAGCAGACAAAGCTGGTCAGAGGTAAAGGCCTTTGTCAATTAATGGCTGACAATAAGCCAAAAGATACACAGCGTGAAGAAGCTAAGGTTGAAAATGCACTAACAGTCTTTTTTGTCTCCACTACCAATGAATGGTACTCAGATATTGCATATTTTCTGACTTATGTTGAATGTCCTGCTCATTTGTCTTACAAAGAGAGGAGAACTATCAGATTAAAAGCTGCCAATTTTATCCTCTGGGACAACAGCCTATATAAAAGAAGCATAGATGGAGTTTTCCTTCGCTGTGTAGATAAAGAACAGCAGACCCAGCTCTTGAAATCTTTCCACAATCTAGCATGTGGAGGACATTTTTCTGCTCCTGTGACTGCTCACAAAATTCTATGAGCCAGGTATTATTGGCCAACTCTTTTCCAAGATACACATAAATGGGTAAGGAAATATGAACTTTGCCAGCAATTTGTTGGAAGACCCAAGTTGGCTGCTCTGCCTCTCAAGCCAGTAATCATAGAGGAACCTTTCCAATAGTGGGGACTCAATTTTATTGGGACAATAAATCCATCTTCAAGTGCTGAACATGATTATGTCCTTACATCGACTGATTATTTCACTAAGTGGGTAGAAGCAATCCCGACAAAGCATGCTACTTCAGAAGTTGTATGCAACTTCCTGAAAGAGAATATCATTTCTAGATTTGGAGTCCCACTCAAAATTGTTACTGATAATGCAGCTTGTTTCACCTTTCAAAAAATTACACAATTCTATTTTTATTATGGAATTACTCTATCTCATTCTTCTGATTATTTTCTACAAGGGAATGGACAAGCTGAGTCCAGTAATAAAAATTTGGTAACTATTATCAAGAACCTTGCAGATTATAATCAAAGGATGTGGCATAAAGCATTGGTTGATGCTCTATGAGCTGACAGGATCACACCAAAAAGGGCGATTGGTATGTCTCCTTTTCAACTTCTCTACGGGATTAACGCTAAGATACCAATTACCTTCGAGTTACCACCCTTGAAATTGGTGAAGGCTATTGAAGATCAGACATATGAGAGCTCTCTTGACAAAGAATCATGTGCCTGACTCAGCCAGAGGAATAGAGAATAATGGTGGTGGATAGAATTTTTATTCATCAAAGTTTTGTAAAGAAACTTTTTGATCAGAAGGCCATAAATCGTGATTTCCAGATTGGAGATAAAGTCCTACTATGGGACAAAAGAAGAGAACCAAAGGGGATGCATGGAAAATTTGACTCCCTTTGGAGAGGGCCATTCATAATTCATCAGCACATGGGCGAAAATAGTTTTTTTGTTGAAATACCAAGATGGCACGCTCTTTTCTCTGCCCCATAATGGGCAGCATCTGAAACACTTCAACTCTTGAAGTACCAGATCGTTGTCTCTGTATATATGTATATTTGTACAGCTTTATTCCTGTTTTGTTTTGTTTATTTTCTTTTTGATGCCTTTCATGACTCCGTGGCATGACTCCGAAGCCCAATGGTACACTTGAAGACACTGGAGATTCTGAATTCTACTCCTTCCAATTCATTTTACAATTGATAGAAGTTCCCCAACTGGAGCCAACTGTTATCTCCCAAAAATAACAGTCATTTTTGGAACAACATTTGAATTATTTTGGTTCTACAAACCAAAATTGTATCTTCCATTTTCAAAAATTTGTCTTAGATATTCAGATTTCTCATTTTCAGAGCTTTTTAGAAAATCTACAGACTTTGCAAGTCAAGTTCAAATGGATTTTACATGTTGATTTCTACGGACTTTGTATTTTCAGTTTCTACAAGCAGGTTCATTTATACAGGTTCAAAGACTTCTGCAGGTGGTTTTTAGTCAAAAGAATTGATTTTCAACATTTGTTCATTTTTTGGGATTGGTTCAAAGTTTTGGTTCAAGTGAAAATCTTCATCGGCAAGCATCTGAGTTTAAAAAAGGAACTTGAACCATTGAATTGAACCATTGAATCATTTTGGCTCAAAGGTTCAACGGGTTCAAGGTTTTAAAAAAGTTCATGTTCGGTAAGAGTTAAGTGCTTCAAATTGGTTCAAAGTTCATTCAATTCATAATTCATCAGCTTCAAGGACATTTGGCCAAATCATTCAATTGAACCATTGAACTAAACCATTTTGGTTCAAAGGGTTCAAGGTTCAATGACAGGTTCAACCAAAAGAACAATTCAATGTTTCGGTTCAACCAAGGAGTCCAACGCTTTATTTCATTAAGTTGGTTCATTCTTTCAGTTCATCTTTTGGTTCAACATCTACAGGTTCAATAACAGGGGCTCAGCGTGCTTCATTGAACCATTGAACCAGTTCAATAGATTGGTTCAACGGATTGGTTCGATCAAATGGTTCAACTGTTGGTTCAAAGGCAAGTTCAATATCTTGATTCAATGCTAAGTTTATTGGCTTGTTTTATTCATTGAACCATTGGCTTGAATCATTTTGGTTCAAAGCCTTGGTTCAACCGATTGGTTCAACATCAAAGTTCATTAGATGGTTCATCGGCTTTTGGTTCAAAAGGACTTGGTGCACTAAATTGAACTGTTGAACCGGTTCAACTAATGGTTCATCGGCCAAGTTCAAAGGGGTGGTTCAATGCAAAAGAAGACTTTTCAAAGGACAAGTGCCCTTGCAGAGGGCACTTAATCAAGAAAATCACCTTTTTGGAGGATCATTTTTTCTAAGAAGCCGAAAGGTAATTCTTTCAAATTTGTCTAAGGCATTTTAAATTTTTTGATTAAGAGTTAATTCTTTCAGATTTTTGTCCAAAGGAATTCCTTCAGACAAAAAGTCTGAAAGAATTCCAAGTGGTCATGGATCCCAAAGGAATTTTCAAAGAAACAAATGCGGGCTCAAAAAATCTGAAGACTTGTTCAAAAGACTTTGCAAAACAAATTTCTGCGGACTTTTTGTCTGCGGGAATTTTCTGCAGGATAAATGTTCGTGGGAATTACCCACGGGGAAGACTCAAATAAAAGCCCAGGGATTTGTCCGTGGTGACTGTCAAAGCAAAAGGGGTTGCTTAAGCACCCCAAAGGGCATGTGCCCTTGCGGGGGACTCTCGACGGCCAAAGTAAAGGGCTTGTCTGACTCGACAAGAATCATTTCTCAAGGCCCGAAAGGGTATGTTCAATTCAAAAAAGTGCTAAGCAGTAAGGCCGGAAGCCAAAATAAGACCAAGGGGTGACACCCACAAAGACGTCAAATTCAGCATAGCCGACTAGCCATTGGAAGCATCTTGATAGGCATGTAAACGTCAATTTTAAAGGCAGTAAAATAGTTGTTGATCTTTTGATCCACAGACCCAAATGCATTTCCAGAATTCAAGACAAAAACCAACTGAAAGCGAGGAAAGATAGAATAATGGATGAATCTAGGACCCGATTCAATCAATCTGGAAAGGAAGAATGATGAAGACAAGATCAAACCGACATCTGGACATTGAAAGTTGTAATCTTTCAATTACGTAGCTTGTTCATCTATATTGAAAAGATCAAATGGGTAAAATCCCCCAAAGTTCTAGCTGGTCTTCCTAACATTTCCCAACGTATCATGATGTATTACTGTTCCCGAGTCCTTCAAGTGGCTATATAAGGGACTTTCTTTCATTGTAAAATCATCTTCTTTTTGACAATCTGAACGAAACTCTGCCAAAATTGAGAGGCATCATTGAGACTTTGTGCTCAATCTGTTGATCATATTATGCTAATGGAATAAGAAAGCAAGGGACTTTTTTAGAATTTGTGTTGTAAATTCTTTGTGGTTGAGGAAACTATTCTTATGTTTATTTCCTTTATTTATCTTTTGTTTCATTGATTTAATAAGCAGGATTAGTAAAATTAGTCAGGAAGGTGTCCTGAAGAGTCAATTATGGAGAGACTTTATGCCCCCATCGCTGCCTTTAGTGTGTTTGCTTTTCATTGCTGTGTAAAGGACTCTGAGAAGACTTTGAGCTTTCATTGCCCTTCGTATATTACTCTTAAGCATTTCAGGAAGAGACTTTGAGCTCTGTTTTGATTTGTTGGTTACCATACTTCAGTTACATTCTGCTTTTATTTCCAAGGGTATTCTTGTGGTTGACTGAATAGTTTTTCCTGAAAGAAGAGGAGAGTTGTCTGTCATTCCTTGAGTTTTTCCTTTGTTTTGTATATATCATCTCTAAAGAAAGAGAGATGGATGCCTGGTCCTACCCTTGAGTATTATTTTTTGTTTATACATATACATAGCATATCCACAGGGAACCTCCCCTTGATGAGAGGAGAGAGCAGATTCCTTCTGATGTGATAACTTACACATTGGAATGACTAATCTTCTTGCTTTGGCTGATAAGACCTATTTTGTTTACCAGTACGCTGATAGACAAAATATTCAACCAACAAGACCAAGGGGTCAAAACAACACCACCCAATCTTTCAACTCAGTGCTTAAAAATGAACTCACCTTTCCAAGCTTTTTATATTCAATTAGTTGTTTGATATAGTTTGTTTGGCAAAGAGAGGGATGTCAAGTGTATGTTCTTCTACTTGTCCCCTTTAGGGAACCTTTGGAATCAAAAGCGCCATTCTTATTGAAAAATTCCTAGTCCAAGGCATATAAATAAAGTCATTTAAAGCACTCTGGAAAAACTCGCAATAGTGTTGGGTGACCTTGACACGACCCTAAAGTCTTTCTATTTTATGTTTTTTTATTTCATGAAAATTTGGCTTGTGAGGGGATCTTAATTACCTCCCATAAGTTCTTTAGGGAAGTTTTGAATCAGGGTTTCATCTCCTAGCACAAACTTCATTTTATTTCATGTTGAAGTTTCACACGACGTATCTGCACTTTGGACATCACACTACACTGAGCGAATAACAGGATGTAGTGGTTGCAAAAAAGACTAGACCTTTTTGCAATAATCCAAATGTCATAGACACCCAATTTTTGTGCTTTTCTTTTCCATTATTTGATGTGAAAGTCATTATGTAATTGATTCCCCTAGAGACGTTCAAAAGCTTTATAGATCTTAGACAGAACCCCACTTGCCACGAAAGTATTGGTTGTGCAAGGTGCACCTCAAGGTCCATGTCACAGTACTATCATTTGAGAGAAAGGGGGGTGTAAAAAACCCACTATATAATGTGCATTTACTTTTGGATGAACACTTAAAATCCTCTCAAATGATGTATATTGATGGATTCTAAAAATACCAAGAAACCTCATTAGTTTAGGATCTAAGAGCGATTAATTAGTTGGTTTTGTCCTAGATTAAAGTTTTGTTTAGAGTCAAAACTTGGTGTGAACAAATGATACAAACCAAAACACATAGTCCTCATTTACCTTTGAACAAAGAGGAGTTATGTTTCCCGTATGAATCATCAATTTGCCTTATTCAAAGTTTATCAAAATTTTGAGTCATATCATCCACTTTGGCATAGTTGTGTTCCCAAATTGAGTCTACACCTTTGCCAAAATTTTGTTTAAGTCCATTTACGATCTAAATTCAAAATTACACCTTCATAAGTTTATAGGGTTGATGTGTTAAGTGGATTCGCTATTTGCACTAAACTTGAGGGAACTTAGGTTCTATTTCCAATTTGGGTTGAAGGTTCTTAAAGACTCATGATCATTATCACCACTTGATAGACTTAAGTTATTTTGTGTTAAACACTTGCACTTTGAGTTTGTCCTTTTAGAGTTTGTAGAACTCTCTTCCCTTTCTATCGTAAAGCATTAACTATGAATCCCAACATGTACTCCTACACTCGTAGTGGACTCATGTATAACTTGAGAATTATTAATGTGGTCAATGGATGAAATGGCACAAGACCCCTACGCAAATAATATTACTTATGAGATGGATCCTTATCCCTGTTATAATACTCGATTAGGGACACAAATCCAAGATCCATTAGCTAACTATTTGGTTAATACTCCACCTTATTCAGAATAAGACCAAGAATAAACTATACAATACCTACAACTGACAAACCAATTCCTCAAAAGTCTTGTTCTACTAATACACCTTTCACATATGATCCATTTTTATTTGAGCATCATTTGTTGGATAACAAAGATGAGATTTTGGTTCGAGCCATAGAGGTAGGGGCCAATTTTCTAGCAGACTTTCCCCATGAGAATTTACCAAGCCTAGTAAGAATGCCCCACAACATAATTTATGATCAACAGGCTTGTTCTAGCAATCCTTTAGCTGTAGTCCAAATAACATATCAAGACCCTAGTATGCTTATAACAGGCACAAACCTCATGAAATACCACTTTAACTAAATGTAGAAAGCATACCAAACCTACCTGAATCTAGCACGTAATTTCAATCAAATGACTATGGTGAGCAAACCTCTTATTGACTTAGTTCCTTCAATAAGAGTTTTGATATAGTTAACTGGTCAACACAATCAGAGTTTAGACCCATTTGTGCAAATCACTTTGGTATACAACATGATACATATGCCAATTATTGAAGAAGTGTCTTTTGCTTGTACGTAGAATAATGAGCAAAATATAGTGGACAATATGCAAGCAACATCCAATCCAAATCAAAGACGTACTAACACATAAACAACTAGTCAAACACATGTGCCTGTAGTTAATACCATGAGTGGATCATCATACCAGGGAGTATGAGTTCGTACATCCCAACTTTAACAAGCTGCTTCATCAAGCGTGCAACCAATAAGATTAGGTAGTCAACAAGTACCCAATGTCATGCCTCAATAACAGAATATGATGAATCATACTCCTCAACAAAAGATGAGTAGTATTCCAAAACAACAAGCACAATCTAGTGTAACAATGAATTAGAGGTCGTATATATTGCCACCTCAATAGGGGGAAACTAATGTTCCACCTCGTCAGGTAGTGACAAACATACCTCTTCAGTCGCAAACTAGTGTACCAATCCAAAACCAAATGATGACTAGCAAATAATGTGTAAATATTGGTCAATGAAAAATGTTGAATCTTTGACATGCATTAACTTCCCAATAAGGATTCATGTAACAAGGAGGTTCCCATATTTCTCAAGTACCTACTAGGTAACCATTGGTTTAAAATGTGCCACGAGTTCAGAGACAGGGTCTTAGTTCACAAGTTCCCACTCAACAGCAAGGTTTGATTAGTTGGCATCATGTCCCTTTTCAACAACAACAGGCATAATATAGTTATATCCCTCTATCCCAATGACAAAATCCTCCAAGTAAAACCTTCATAGCCAACCAAAACCAGAATATCGCACAACCAAATGTGTAATTTCAAGTACATCCTAATCCACATATGCATATTCTTGACCTATTTCCCAACTAAACCAACATACCCTAATAGATATCTTGATCATACCCTGGTCAAAATATCTAACTTATGACCTCCCAACCATCCACTTAAACCAAAGTTCTCCCTTAAGCTAGTGTTCCCTCTAGTTTCCTAGACCAAGAATTGCAACATATGAAGGATGCAATTGTTGCCATTCAAGCTTGGAATTAGACTAAAAAGTTTAAGTTGGATGACGTATGTTCTTATCCATTCAACATGGAGTACTTGTAAATACTATATCCTCAAGGATACAAACCACTTAAATTTGATAAATACAAAGGGAAATGTGACCCTAAGGCCCATTTAACCAAGTTCTTTGTCGCATGTCAACCAGTGCAATATAGTGATATATACATTTTGTTGTTGTTTCCAAGGAGTTTGGCTGGACAAGACTTGGAGTGGTATTTAAAGTTTCCCAAAAATTCAGTAATAGATTTTGATGATATTTTTTATAAGTTTGTGCAACACTTTTCCTATAATCTTGAACATGATATTTCATTGGTTGACTTGACACAAACAATGCAAAATTTTGGTGAGAGTTTTGCAAGTTATCTTCAGTGATAAAGAGCCCTTAAAAGCCGATTCACCCACAATTTACCAGATAAATAATTAGACATTGTGTTTACTAAAAAATTTCATAGTGAGATAGCATATCATCTAGAACTACAATGTGCACATACTTTCAAAGAGATCATCGACAAAAGCTTGTTGATTGAATGAGCTCTTATTAATAAATGGATAATCAATCTTACTTCAACTAATCAAAATTAAGGTATTAATCAAGGAAGTGGACAAAACCAACATCCAATCCAAGTGCAATTATCACAACCAGCACAGGCCAATAACCAAGATAGACCAAAACAATTCAATTGTAATAAGAATGTTGTGGGCAACGGAGTAACTAAGTCACATCATGTCTAAATAGTGCATACATCATCTGCACCAGCTTTTCAGCTTACTCCTACTTGAAAACCTCTCTAACCAATGTCGCGAGCTCAACAACCAAGACCCACACATTAAATACAACCTTTACCATTGCAAACCCCTCCTTTAAGAAAAATAATGACTACTCATCGTGTCTTTAATGATCAGAGAGATCCTCTCGAGTCTATATCTTGAAAACTTGCCACTGCTAATCTGATTAGCTGGCCTATACTAAAGAATTATCTACAAGGCATTCCTTATCCTGATTGGTACCATGAAAATGAATTCTGTGAATATCATCGAGTCAACAGACATAATTTATGAAGATGTGTGCAAATCAAGCATTTGATTAAGAATATATTGGAGAATGGGGAAATAACATTAAATAATGGTGATTTTACCTTCAATCAAACTCTTAGGATTTATCAAAACCCCTTTCCCCAATAGAACACTCAATAACAACATAACAATTAGCAACCACACCAACAACAACACCACCAGTGCAACAACAAAATCAAAGGCCAAACCAACAGAGTCAATAGTAGAACCCACAATGTCATAATAATGGAAAAAACCAAGGTCAGAATGATAACAACCAACAAACCTACCATGTAGTTGTGCATGACTACAATAGGGCTATAGATAATATTGCAGGGGGTAGCATTAATACCATATCCATTAATCTTGGACCAAACACTAATCAATCTAGACCATTGCTAAACAATACCACTCAACTAAATTACATGGATAATCCTTATTTGACTTGGAACCACACATAGGCAAACTGGTAAATCAAGACTTCCACTTTTAGACCTTATACTGATAACTCACCCTTGTCATGTGACCACATACAAGTGCATCGACAACTGAGACTTATCTTGTGTGGTCCCACACCATTCCTAAGATTTATTATCAATCATGGTCTAACATCTAATCTTGATTGTGAAATCACAACTTAGAGGTCAAAAAATACTATCCCAAGCCCACAACCATCTACCACTTTGCATGATATCCAACCAATTGCTCAACCTTAGAACAAACCATTCACCATTCACCAAGACAAGAAGTTTGATATTATAGAACAGTTATAGAAGACACCAGCATAGATATCTATTTTAGATTTATTGCAAATGTTAAAATTCCATTAGAACATTTTGAATGAGTTTATAACCCAATCCACTATTTCCAGTGACATATTCCCTAATAAATTTCAAGCTTTGGTTAGACAACTAGCTCCAGCCCAACAAGTCACATTCAACCAAAGTGATATGTCTTCCCTCAGCCCACTCCATAATAATCCATTGTACATAGAAGTTTATATAAAGTGGCATAATTAAATTGTCTTTATAGACAATGGATTAGGCCTCAACAAAGTGTCTCTAAAGCTTATCAAGCTTCTTGGGAACACAATGGTAGATCTCTAGCTATAAATGATAACTATCAAAGACTATGATAATCAAGAGAGAGAATCACAAGGCACCATTAGCTTACCAATTATAATTGGGCTTTTAATCCAAGATACACTTTGCCATGTGCTTGATCTTGATTTATCATATAATATGCTTCTAAGAAGTCCTTAGTTACATGAGATTTGTGTAGTCCCATCAATGTTGCACCAATGTATCAAGTTCTCTCATTCAGGGATGGAAGTAAATATTCTAGGAGATTTGCACCCATATGAGCACTACAAGCACCTCGAGGCTGAGTTTTAAAGCTATAATTACCAATACGACATGAATATGAGTTTCAAGTATGATAAAGGGAAAGGCCATACTTACTGATTCTCCATAGGATAATTACATGGATCCTAATACCTTAGTTTCCCTTTCACATATGCCACCTCTTAAAGCTTCCAATCATTTCACCATTGTAGATAATGGCCCAGGGGAATGTGTGACCCATGATACCTTTCATATTTCCAATCTTCCTTAGAATCCAAAGACCTTTGGATGACCTAAATTTACCCCACACATGCATTGGTAATAAAAGAAAAAAGATAAGGGACCTGTCATGTTTGTACCAGAATCTAGCCTAGAACCAGACCCTCTTAAAGGGGATGAATCATTATTGTATAATGGTAACCAAGCTGATTGTTATAAAAGTAAAGAATATCCTATTACCATTAGGATCATGGAGAGTCAAGACTATGAAAGATGAGCCCTCGGACCAAACCAACAAGGAACGTTGGAGCCAATTTCTATGACCAATTACAAAAGACCCTATGGACTTAGATTTAAACCGTCTGAGGGTGACCCCACATATCTTATTCAAGTTCCATCACCAGCAATTAGTGATGATGATGTTGACAATAAAGTAGAGTCCCATCATAGCCTCATCTTTAATGACATATCTGAAACCAACTTGTTTACCTCTCATTCCAATTATACCCTTACATTGGTCATTCGTAATAACCCATTGCTATTATACTATCCCTAAAAAATAGACTGGGACCAACAAGAATCTAGCTTATCGATTGATGAGTTTCATAATGGTGAGGCATTTTGTGATTTTCTAGGCCTTAGAGATAATGTTTCATTGGGAGATCATAAATCAATATTTTCAAGCACATTGGATCATGAACCCTATTTTGGAGAGCGGGTGAACACCCTTAGCCAAAAGCAAATAAATAAAACATTGAGGTCCCAAGGTGAAAACCTCTTTGAGGCACTTTATGACCAGGGAAAAACAAAAGATAAAGGCCAATCTAGTTGTGAAAACCTATTTCAGGTGCCATTAGATGGGGGTGTTCATTCTTCTTTGAATTTAGACCAGGAGATCACCAATGATGAACTTTCCTATGGATTTGAGTTTAGTTTTGAGCAACAATAAGTGTTTGATAAAATTCTTAAGGAATTTTAAACTATTTTTGTCACATGGCTAGATCTCCCATTAGGGGACTTAGATTCATCACGTTTAGGAGAATCTGAAGAGAAAGTCCTAGCAGAGGACCCTGATATAGTCCAACAGTTTAAGTCTTTGCCTACTATCCTAGAAGATGGTTTGACCCTTCTATTTGAAGATAAAATATAGGTAAACATCAAGACTCCATCAGACCCAAAATGGATAAAATTAATCATGTCCCTTACTGAGGAGGAACATGAAGTTTTTACAGCTATGTTAAGAGAATTTGTAGATATCTTTGCATGGGCTTATTCTGACATGCCAGATTTGGACCCTGCCTTGGTTTTGCACCTCCTTATGGTCAATCCTGATGCCAAATCAATGAAATAAAATCTCCATAATATGCATCCTCACATTTCTCTCCTGGTAAATAAAGAGTTGGAAAAACTCTTAGAATTCAGATGTATTTGATCTATTAACTACTCAAAATGGATATCTAATGTTATACCTATTAGCAAAAAGCCTAAAGGAATTAGAATTTGTACAAATTTTGAAGACATCAATAAAGCTTTCCCTAAGGATAACTTTCCATTACCTAATATTGGCATGATCATTGACTCCATATCATGTTACGAAATGATTTCACTCATGGATGGCTTTCCAGGATATAACCAGATAAGAATAACACTAGAAGACCAACATAAAACAACATTCACCACTCCATAGGGAACATTTTCTTATCAGGTAATGTCATTTGGTCTTAAGAATTTTGGAGATACATATCAAAGGGCCATAACCATCATATTCTATGATATGATGCATGATATTATTGAAGGCTATGTCGATGACATATTAGGAAAATCAAAGACCAGGGCCAACCATCTAGCAGTGTTACATCAGATATTTGAAAGACTACAGGAGTACAAATTTAAACTCAATCTAAATAAATGTGTGGTTGGAGTAACCTCATGCAAATTACTTGGATTCATCATGTCTTGAAGAGGCATTGAAGTTGATCCAACCAAAGTCCATGCTATAATCGAGATGCCACCACCATCCAATTTGAAGCAACTCTGTAGTTTACAGGGAAAGATCCTATCAATTTGATGCTTCATCTCTCAGTTAACAAACAAATGTCATCCATTTACACATATTTTGAAGAAGGGAGTTATATTTTACTAGGATGATCACTGCCAAATAACTTTTTAGCAACTCAAGGACTATCTTGCTAATCTACTTATTTTGTTACCTCCTATGCCAGGAAAGCCATTCTTGTTGTCTTTATCCGCTATCGATAATGCTTCGGGGGCACTTTTGGATCAACATGATAACAATGGAAAATAGCATGTAGTATACTACTTAAGTTGTACCTTGGTCACATATGAACACAACTATACACCAATTGAAAAAGCTTGTCTTGCCATGGTCTTCGCAGCTCATAAATTATGATATTACATGTTGAATAATAAGACCATGGTTATTTCAAAAGTAGATCCACTCAAGTATCTACTATCTAAAACAACCTTACAAGTCAGAATGGCCAAATGGATCATGCTTCTTAGTGAGTTTGACATAGATTATGTCAATTAGAAGGCAATCAAGGGATAGGTCCTTGTAGATCACTTTGTTAAAGCACCCCTCATAGATCAAAAGCCCCTCACATTTCAATTTTTTGATGAATCCATAATGACCGTCATTGACCCACCTCTTGAGGAGCAGCACTGGAAGTTGTATTTTGATGGTTCATTTACTACACATTGATAAGGGGCATGACTCTTATTTATTACACCATAGGGGGATCTAATCCCTAAATCATTTAGAATCAATTTTCATTGTACAAACAACATGGCCGAGTATGAAGCACTTGTCATAGGACTTCGATAAGTAGTACACTAGAACATATCTCATCTCCAAGTTTATGGTGATTCTCAGTTAATCATCAATTAGCTCACAAACCATTTCTAAAAAAGAGATGACAAGTTGGTTTAATATAAGGCTATGATCAATACCCTAACATAACAAATTACAAATATCCAGTTTGAGCATATACCAAGGGATAGTAATAGAACTGTAGATGCCATGGCTACTATCGACTCTCTAATTTGACAAACAAATAAAGCTAGAGAATATCAACACCTTATTGAGAATTTGTTCACACCACCTAATGAACCTTCAATTGTTGTAATGATTTGTGATATTGTTGGTCATAATTCTATCTGGTGCTCAGACCTTTATAACTACCTTCATGACCAAGTTATACCACTTAACCTATCTAGAAAATAAACCAAAGCCTTTATTCATCATTCCACTAATTATACTCTACTTGGATCCACCCTTTATCATTGTAGTTTTGATGGAGCTCCACTTCATTGTTTAATTTTAGTAGAGTCTACATAGTGTTAAGAGAATTTCACGAAGGGGTATTTGGAGCTCATTATAGCAGGGCAGTCCTATACAAAATTCTCTTACATATTGGTTATTATTGGCCCAAAATGGATGCAGATGTAGCGGCATATGTAAAAAAGTGTGACAAATGTTAATGACATGGTAATATGATTCATGCCCCAACCCAAACACTAAAACTAATGTTGACACCATGGCTATTTACTATATGGGGAATCGACCTCACTAAGAATATCAACCCCACTTCATCTGATGGCCATTAACATATCCTTATCACCATCAAATATTTCACTAAGTGGGTTAAAGCTATACCCCTCACTTATGCGACTGGAAAGCAAATTTCCAAGTTCATCTTCAACCATCTCATTTGCCGATACAATATCCCCTCCAACATTGTATCTAATAATGGAGGATCATTCAAGAATAAGGATGTCAACAAGCTATGTACTAAATATAACATCACACAACATTTTTATATAGCATATTACCCTCAAGGTCATGGCCACGCTTAAGCATCGAATAAAACCATTGTCAATATTCTTAAAGAGATTATCAATGATGTTGGTCGTGATTGACACCTTTAGATATTTTTTACCCTTTGGGCATATCATACCAATCATCGTATACCCACAAGAGGCACTCCATATTCAATTGTTTATGGTATAGAAGCCATCCTTCCCATTGAGGTTGAGTTGCCTTCACTATGCATATATTTCAAGCATGACTTAGATGATCAGATTATCGAGTAACTTGACTGCAAGAGTTAGACCTGCTTGATGAAAAATGCACAACTGCACTCAATAATCTTTAGGCATATTAGAATTGACTCAAAGGCCACTACAATTGGTGTGTCAAGTATAGAACATTTGAACTTGGTGATATTATTCTTAAAGAAAACTAAAATAATACCATGGCTGAGAAGAAGCATAAAGACAAATTCAAACCAAATTGGATAGGGCCTTTCATCATTACTAAAAATTACGGATCAGGAAAATACAAGCTCACCACACCAGATGGAGATGAACTTCTTCAGCTGATGAATATTATTCACCATAGGTTTTACTATTCTTGAACATTGGGGTGTATTATCTGCAAGGATCATTTTAGTTGTGTTATTTTATCACTTTTATTCTTAGTACAAATATCATGCTTATCATTCCTCTTAGCCCATTACATATACTTTATCATTTCATTTGATCCACTAGGAATGTTCTAAATCCTATCTACCTAGCCCGTTTGACCTTGGTTTTGCCATTGGTTGCACCTTTCTAGCATCAAGGAATCTGATTAGTTTCATTAGTTATTTTCAAGTACTTCAAATAGAGATCGTATTTTGGAGCAGTATGATAGAAGTTTTGGTAGTTGCATCTTTCATTTATTGTTCCTTTCTTATCATTGATCTTGCTACTAATTTTAATTACCTTTGGGAAAATTAGTACCATTGATCTATGTCGTTGTGTCTTAGTTATAATGACCTATGGGCAATATAGGGGCAACATTTGTTTATTGAGCTTTGATGTACCAACTTGTCATTTCATGTGCCATACTATGCCTTTTTACCAACTGTGTCTATTTTGTTTGAATTGATGGCTATGCTAGTCAGGTTCATCTACTTTAAGGGTGGAACTATAGTGATTTGAGGTCCTACTTTGGGACTATGTAGATAGTGCTTGATACTTGTTGAGGTCAGCCCAGTCACCCTTTCCACCATGCTCTCGCTAGTTTGCAAACAACTTAAGTTTAAATGCTCTCACCATTTTATGAGCAATTTAAGCTTAAACACTCTTTCTATTTGGTGAGCAACCTATGTTTGAACCCTCTCACTATTTTACAAGCAACCTAAGTTTAAATGCTCTCATTATTTTATGAGCCTTAACCATTTAGTGTCTCGTCATTTTTGATTGAGTTGAGATACTACAAAAATTCTAAAAACATTTGTAAAGTCATTAGAAAAGAATAAAAACAGTGACCACTTATTTGCTTTAAGGATTCTAGGAACCCTTCCTAAGTCATAAACAAATCACTTGTTTCTTAGTTTCTCCATCCTTTTTTGCCTTTTGCTCTCATGCACTTGTCATTTTGCAAGACCATTCTTATTCTCCTAACACATCCATTTTGTTTGTTTTCATCAGTTATCATTTTCTTCCCATTCCCTAAGAGAACTACATTTGGCCTAAAGTTTTTATTGAATATTTTGTCCATGAAACTATATAGGCAGTGTCTACTTGCCTAGTCCATCTGGAGACAGCTCGACCACCCCCTTCCTTTTCTTTTATTCCCCCATTTTGTTTGTTTGTTAAGTTGTCACATATTTTTTAGGGGCAATGTTCGTATGGTTTCCATTATGTTGTTTATTTATTTGTCTCTGCTTATATTGTTTGTTTATCTACCTATTTGTTTGCTTTGAACACTATTGCCTTGATTCAATCTATGTGTGTTTATTGGGTGATTCCTTATGCACACCTATACTTGAATCCATCCATATTCATCTGCCAACATTGACATCATGGTTTTTTATCATTGGTGCATTATTTTTTATTGAGTATTGGATTACAAGAGTCAATCTTTGTGCATTTTTTTGCGAGGTTCTTATCATGTTATACCATGATGCCTACCGATATGTGCTATGATAAACCTCAACTTCAAGAAGTCTATTTAGCAATGGCGGCATCGACATATCCTCAACACCACATCCCATTTTCAATCCCAATCATATCCCAAATAGATTAATTAACCATGAAGGAATTTTAACCTTTGTTAGTTTAGATGAGCATCTCCCTCTTAGCAGGTTGTTCTAATTCATCCTTTTCCCTTTGTGTTAAGTTACCATCATCATTAGCCAATCAATCATGTTTACCATAATTGGCATATAATGATTATAACTGCCTATGAGCAAATCATGGCCCACCTGCATTTCTCAATGATTATAACCACCTTTGGGAAAATCATTGTGTTGTCACCACTTTAATTTTTTTGCCCATATAAGGGCATGTTATTATCTTGTTTCCCTGTCTTAACTAGGGCAGTTCCATCTTCTTAATGATTATAATCATCTTTGGGAAAATCATTGTGTTATCATACCACGTTGCCACTATTGGGGTAAAATGCTTATAACCACCTTTGGGCAAACCATTATACATTGTCCCACTTGCATTCTCAATGATTTTGACTACTTTTTCAATATCACTGTGTTCTCCTCCCATCATATTTCCTTTCTTTGGTTCCCTTTTTTCACTTATTTCTTTTCAAGGGACTATTTGCTGACCTACTTATGCCAACCATTCCCTCGAGGGGCCATCATACAATCAGTTTATCATCATTATAGTTGTAGACATACAAGGCCTTTTCATTCCTTGAGAATATGTTATTGTGATTATAGCTTACAATGCTTTCCCAAATAGGGGCAAACTATAGACACCTGAATCTAGCCACTAATAACCTTCAACCAAGATTTTGACCAATTTCTAACCAAAATGCATAATTTGGCCTAAAAACACTAAAGCACATTAAAGATTTGAATCTGATATAGTCAAGTGCCAATTTTGGCTGGGGTATGCCTAAATGGGGCAGTGTAATATAGGGGCTAGCTAACTTTGACGAGATCATTCTAAGTCAAAATGCCAATTTTATACCTAGGTACTATAGATTGCTCCTTTCTATCAAATCTCTTGCACAAGATGCGTGCCTTTGTTATTTGGTTTTGGCAACATCTTAAATGTGATAATAGATCCAATGCATCTGACACTGACTTCCAATCTAGCCAAATTTTGGACCAATAACAAGGCATTCTGACAAATTTGAGTAATTTGTGCACAAAGTGCTTAATCATGCTTAAGAGCTAATTAAACCAAATTAGAGCCTAATTAAGAATTTCATGAAATCTCGTTGAATACTTGTTTTTAAAAATGAATATTGAATATCTGCATCATCAGGTGACATCATTTCTTGGAAAGACATCTCTAGGTCATAAATGCCACAAATGTCAGGATTAATGCCCTCCATGCCTCTTAATTACTCTCTATCCCAAATATTGATGAGCCTATTTATGAATTTTAATTGCAAAATTAGATTAATCTTTAGCCACACATCTCAATCCTGAGATGGATAGTTTAGGTTGATTCTACCCATTTGCAAAAATCTATAAATAAGAGGCCTTGCCACATGAATTTTAAACTTGGATAATGCAAAGTTATAATGCACAAATAATCCAAAAGCCATTGCAATTAGTTTTATAATGTCCAAATATTGATCCAAGCTAATCCAAGTCAAAGCCACAAGGTGCCAAGGAGAAGAGGAGATAGCCAAGCCTCCTTTGATGAAGACTTCATGAGCACAAGCTGAGCAAGCCACTACTACAAGTTAATTTGGAGCATTCAAGGGAGGTGAAATATTTGTTCTCTTTCTTGTTTTAGTTGTGTTTCCATTCTAGTATTGTTAACTAAGATCAACCAAGTAACTAGGCCTAGAGATGTATGTTAGCTAGTGTGTTGTTTTTTTCAATTTGATTTCATTTTGTCACTAACAAGATACTAACACCTCTCTCAAGTTAAATTCCTAGTTCATAGCTATGACCAATGCTAGGGATCGATTACCTTCTCATTTATCTTAAAACTTGACATTTTTGTTATCAACATTGGCAACTTTAGTCTCTGTGTAATCTTGACTATTGTGCTCAGTCATATTTTGTGAACCCATTGGCATTTCACATACCCAACTACCTTGTAGCACCACCCAGTGCCTCCCCATCAACTGCTTATCAAACCTACACCCGATTTAGCCTTTCCTCATCGACTTTCAGTTTGAGGGGGAACACTTCCTCCCATACTCAGAGTACCCTAACCTTCGATCAAGTGATTCATTTTTTTTGTAGCTTATTAATTCAAAGCCGCATAACAAAAAGGGGCAAAATGTAGACACTATAAAACTACACACTTGCAATTTTTGGAAAGTTTTGATGACTAAATTCCTTTAGACCCCTTAAAGACCACCTAAACCTTTTTAAGCCTTAACAAACCCTTAGAAACCTAACCAAATCATTATTATTATAGTCACATGATGTTATTCAAAATCACTATTTGAAAGTATTATTCAAAATAACTATTCACTGTGGGACCCACTATCACTATTCATGATGACATGGAAAATGACATGGTGAGTGACATGGCAGTTGACATGGCAAGTGACATGGCTTGATGTGGGACATCATACCCCACTTGGGATCCTTTCTCAAAGTGCTTAATGACCTCATTTAAGCATCACAAGGCCCCCCCTTGAAATATGTTGAGTTTTCCCTTAAGGGGCCATCATTTAAAATATGTTTTGCCTTCAAACATGAAAGTGGACCTTGAAATGATATACCTACATCCATAAAGACAAAAGCACTCATTTTTGGAATTTTAAACCCAAACGGAGGCTCACCAACCCAAATGGGAGACTTTCCAACCCACATGGGAATCCCCACTAACCTCACCTTGACTCATCCATGCACCACATGCAAAATTGTGCCACATTTGGTGTGCCACCTCTTTAAGTGTTTGAATGAAGACAAATAAGGATGGTAAAAAGTCTTCAATCTCATTCAAATCCATGTGCATGATTTCCATTCAAACTTAGATTCATGTGCAAAGTAGCAGACTCACCAACCCACATGGGAAGCCTCACCCACCTCACCTTGAATGAATCATGCACCACATGGAAAATGGTGTCACCCCCCCTCCTTCACCCAAGGTTAAGTGGGAAGTTGGTCTTTGGTTCTTGACATTTTATGGAAATTTTTTGAAGGAGTTCATCATTTTAGAGGTCATAATCATCTTGGAAGAGAAAATATCAAAGCAATGAAGCTCTGCCAAAATTACCTCAAGTTCTATCAACAACATCTTCATCAAACATGAAGGTAACATTTGTTTGCTTTCTTATATTCCGTTTCTTTCATTTCTTGGCCTTATTATTCCCTTGACCTCATACATTTATCCCATTTTCCTCTCTTTTTTTAACCCCTTTTAACTCTCAAATATCTTATCCATTTACTTATTTTTTCATTCACCCTTTACCTCCTTCTTACCACCTTGACCATTTACCCCTTTTGCCTCTTTGCCATCTTGACCTCTTGACCTCATAATCCCTTTTACCATTTATCTTCCCTTTCTTAACTATCATTTAACCATTTAAACATTTACCAACTCAATAAAAATATTATCATTTCCTTTTGAATCTTGTCATGAACCAAACCAAAACCACCATTTTGCCTTAACCAATTTTTAGCATTAGCATAACTGAACTTGTTGCTTTATTTCGGGTTAACTTAGTACAACATTTAATTCTCTTATATTAAATTTAGTTGTTTGTTGGTTTTATTTTTTGTTTTCTATAATTTAATGCAATAATACATTTAATGCAAGAATACATTTATTTTATCATCTCAATTGAATGTTTATAACAGGTGGATTGACAGCCTCCTAGAAAGCTTTCACTTCTAGGATCTAGCTCATGCTAGGCAATCCACCCATCTACTTGTCTAACAAACAAGTTTATTTTAGTGTTTTCTTATTTTAAGGTCATCCTCCAAAGTGAAAAAGGAGCTCTCCATAATCATTTGGATCCAATGCATGCACTTTAATAGGTATTCTTCCACACCCTTCATAACTAGTTTATACTTTTCATACTTAAGAAAAAGCAAAAATTAGATAAAAATAGTTAGATTGGAGGCTTTAGAACCCTAACTAGCATGATGTGTTGTGATAAATGATACAAGTAATCCCTTATTCAGGTCTAATGGATCCCCATATCGGTCATGCTCATGCTTAACAAGTGTGTACCCAATCATAAGTGTAGGTGTACTCTATCTTATCTGATCCAGGATTAATTCATTATGCATCATGCAATTCTAATTACATACATTCTGGTGAACCCAATGTGAATCAAACCATTTCATGATTTGTTCACTTTTTATTTCACTTATTTCATTCTTTTTATCATCATTTTTATCATATATTTTGACCTACTAGATTGATTTTATTGACCCAACTATTTTTCTCTATGCATAGGTTTTCAGGTTTCTAGACTACTAGGTCAACCAGGTTGACTTAGTGAGTTTTTAGACTTCCAATTCAGTCAACTAAGTTGACCAAGTTGACCTAATGCATTTTTAGTACTTTTTCAATAGGGTCCTATATTTCTTGGTCAACTATCTCAACCTAATTTGTAAGTTTTTGATAGTTTTCTCCAAGGTTTCATATCAAAAGTCTTCTCCTTTCCACCTTTAAACCACTCAAGTGAGTTTATATTTTTTTGTATCTCTCTATTTTCTATTTTCCTTTCATAATTTTGTAGTCTTTAAAAATACTCCAACACAGTCAACTAGGCTGACCTAGTCCACCTAGTTCTATGTTATTTCATAACTTTATATTAATTTTATCTTCTCTATATGATCATGAATCCAACGCATTTTACAGTTTTTAAAATGGATATGTAGAACTAAAGATATAGGCAAAACAATAAATTAGAACATGTTTGTTGTACTAGGTGGACCTTGTTGACCTAGTATCTTTTTCAACCCTTGTACACTGTACCAGGTCAACCTAGTCGACCTATCACTATTTACAACCTCTTTTACCTTTTTTGCTAATCTTTGTACACTGTACTAGATCGACCTGATTGACCCTATAAAGTTTTAGAGTCCCTATTTTTGCACGAGGTCAACGAGGTTGACCTAGTACTATTTTTTGACCTTCTTACTCTCCATGTGTGTTTATCTAATGTTATTTCACCATCATGACATATTTGAAATCTTTCCTTAGTCAATAACATTGCATTAGTAAGAACTTGGATATTAACCTCACTTATTTCAATACCTCCAATGAAACTATCCAATTTCTTCCTTCCCCTTCTCCTAAACCTAAACCACCCACTACACAATGCAATGTAGTTGAGATCCTTCATCATAATCCTCCTCACAATACCAATGTTGGGAATCCTTCATCACATCATATCAATCAAATTCATATTCTAGATGGTTTCCAAATATTCAAAAATCTTGATGATAATACTATCTACACTCCTCACAAGAATGGTGGCTTGACTAAGCTTCCTTCTTCTACCACACTTAAGACAATTAACACTAATATTGGTAATCCTCCACCTATAAAGAATATTCCTCCTACCCACACTAACAATTCTCTTCGTATAAACACTAATACCCCACCTTCAAATCCACCTATTGATATAATTCAACTTCTTGCATAAGTCATACAACAAATGAACATCATGCAAACAACTAATCAATCTCAAATGATGAGCATGCATCAACATTTATGAAACAAGATTAGTCAACCATCTCAACTCATCATGTCTCAGCCAAATCCAAACTTTATCCCTCCTCCTTTTAGAGATGCCAATTGAAATGTCATCCCTCAACCTCTAATTAATAACAAAATGCTTCAACATCTTCAAAATGAGCCTCTATCCCCATTCATTGCATCTATAGATATTGGAAACATTTCTCTAACTATCACATATAATGGGACTAAAGACCGTACTATCTTTCTTAAGTCTTTTGACAATCTCTATAAGTAATGGGTCCAAACTAACACCTTTGCTACCACCAAGCTCTTAGCCAAAACCTTTGTTTGTGATGCACTTGAATGATACAACTAACTTCCTATACATTCCATCTCACAACTAGAGGATTTATTCAATTCTCTAGTGAAAAAATTCCAACAATATGACCTTCCTGAAAATTACCTTAGCCATTTTATCAATGTCATGCAACTTCCTAATGAATCTGCTCATACTTTCATCAAATGATGGAAGTCTCTTACTCATAAAGTGGACCATAACATGAACGATGACACTCTTCTAAAACTATTTGTCACTACTCTTAAACCTTCTCTTCAATATAAAGTTTGACTATTTTCACCTCAAACTTTAAAAGAAGCCTTAGACCAAGAAAAAAGATAAGACTTTCTTATGACTCAATCTGAAACACCTCAAACAACTACTAAAGCATCTTTCTAATCTTCTTCTCATACCATTGACTAATCCAAGCCTCCCCAACATCAAAATGAAGCATCTAATTTAACCAATTTTAACCCGACCCCCCCTCCCTTGAGTCTAGAACAACTTATGATGAAATTGCCACCCTCTAAACCCATGAGCTTTGATCATTCCAAACCTCCTTCAAAATGGTACAATCCAAATAAATTTTGTAGGTGGCCTGCTAATATCGATCATTCTCATGAGTCTTGTCATGATCTTCATTTATTTCTTATTTATTCCATGCTTGGTCCATAATTCAATCTTGATATTCTCACCAAACAATGTTATCAAGACTATCTTCAAGCTTCTCATAAATAATATCAAGAACCACAATCACATCAACATCAACTACGTAATGAACAAACCTCATCCACTAATTTTGTTCGAACAATAATTGATCCTTCTTCCTCCACTAATAAGGAAAGGATAGATAACATGAACAACTTTAAACATGATGTGGCATCCATTGAACTTCCACCTCTTAAGTCACATAAACCAAAAGAGTACCTAGTTGAAATGCCTACTCCTAAGCACATCATTCATAGTCCTCCATTATCTCACCATACCTCTCCTACACATCGTATTTCATATTCAACCTCCTTAAAATATAAAAAACCAACATATTTACCTACTTCCAAATGTACCTACCAATCCAATGTAAATCATTCTAATGGCTCAGTGTCACCTCACTCCAACTCACATGTTGGGAAATCTTGTGATGCCCATCCACATGTCCCTTTATACTTTGGGCATCTTGTGATACCCATCCATATATTAATTCAAACTTTGTGGCATCTTGCAATGCCCATCCCTGCATCCACTTACCCTTTAGGACATCTTGTGATGCCCACTCTTCTTCTCCAATGCATAATAATAAACACATCTAGTTTCAAGAAACATTCTGAGACTTACATAGTTTTATTTCACATGCTTATCTTTGATATAGACGTTAACACATATTTTACTTATCCTTTTTGCCTCATGTTTAATTGTTTTTATGCATTATTCTTCTTTTTCTTTACCTTCCTAAACATCATCATTTTCTTTTATATTCTTTCAGATTTCTTACACATCACATTTGACATTTGCTTTCATTTTTGCCCTTATATACTCTTTTTCATTTTTTCTATTATTCTTTGCCTTAATAGATTTATGATCATTTTTTCCCCTTTCTTAAGCATTTACTTCTTGATGTACCATAGTCTTCTTTATCTTCTTGCATTTTATCTGTTTGTCGCCCTCATGGGTTTCTCTTTTGTGAGTTGCTTCATAAGACTGTGGATAGGACCCGACACCTCTCACAAAATTACCATCCTTTTTACTTATTTTTCTCATTTTGATTCTTTCTAATGTTATTTTGGCATCCTTTGGGTTTTTCTATGTGAGGTGTTTTATACAAAGGTTCCCTCACTTTTGCTTTTCTCTTGCTTATTGTCACCCTCATGGGTTTCTCTTTTATGAGTTGCTTTGTAAGACTGTGGGTAGGACCCATACCTCCTCATAAAATTACCATTATTTTCATGTTTTTTGTGATCCTTGTTATGAGACATTAGCTTTTGCTTCTTTTGGTAGATGGAATCTACATAACAATCTATGTTAGCATGTTTTCATACATTTCCCTCTTTCTTGTGATAAGGAATCACACTTTGTTATCATTATATCCCTTCTTGCCCTTTTGTCACATTTTTTTTAGGATTTTAAGTAATTCAAATTGTTCCACGGGTCATTCCTCTTCATTTCCCCTTTCTTTCATCTCCACATTAGATAAAACAAGGTTGAAGTCAAGATAGCACTTTTATTTCACCTAGATTTATGAGACTCTTAGAACCCATGCTCTTTGAAGTTTCTCTCTGTTAGCAACCTTGTCCCAAGTTTTTAAACGAAAGTCATCTTTAACACCCATGTTTGGTTTTCCAAATCCATGTTGAGGAGGAATAGAAAATTCCATCGAAAGAAAGTTAAAAGCCAAATCATTTTAAAATGAAAGGAAATTATATTTAAAAGGCAACATACAAATTTCAAAAGTTGAAATCACAATAAAAGACATGATTACAAGAACATATCCTAGCTTCAATTGAAGCTCAAACTCCACAATCGGCTTCAAATAGAGCCAAAGTCCTTTGGGGTGTGGTAGGCTAGTAGATTGGAATAGGGTATTTCAAAAAAAAATATGGTGCTACCTACTTTTTCATGCAAGAACCCAATATTCATAGTATATTGATGGATTCTTGAGGGGTCATGATGAACGGGGAACACATCGTGGGGAGGTAAGCCCATTTTACTTTTCATGTATATAGCCTTCATGGGATGATCTATATACTCCATTTGTTGACCTAAGACTTGTGTAACTAAGAGAAGTTCTTCATAGTCCTTAAGGTTGACAGTCCTTTTATTTTGACAAACAAAATTTGATCATCTTGACTTTGATAAAGTGTTCTCTCTACCTTGGTTTTTCCTTCGTTCTCCCCTCCACCCATTTCATTTCCCCCCTTGACACGCAAATTGTGATTCCAAATATGTTTTCCCTCTTCTATTATTCCCTCTTCTTCATATTTTAAAAACATGTTAGCACAACTTTATTTCAATTTTATCTATCCTTAGAGCAAAAAACATGTTTGAGTAACTATGGATCACTCTTTTCTTCCATTTGCCGTTATGGTGTTACCCTTCTGTTGTGGACATCTGAACCTACACCTTTTTTCCATTATTACATGTTTCTCTTTATATATGCCTTCCTCATATTTGTCTTACATCTTAACTTACATTTCATTCAACATTATTTCATATTTTTATTTATGTTTGATTCTTTCATGCCTATCTTACATGAGGTTACTTTTTAATTTCTTACATATCTTTGTTCAAGTTTTCTTGCATTGATATTTCATTTATCCTTTTTACCATTTATGTTTTACATATTTTATAATGTGATTTACCATGTTTTCCCATCATTTTTCATTCTTTTGCTAATCATTTGTCATTTATTTCTTATCATTTGTCATTTTTTTTAGCATTTATTTGTCATTCATTTTCCATACTTTTGTATATCATTTGCCTTTAATATTATAGCCTTATATTAAAAATCCTAATTTTACAAATTCTCCTAAACTATCAATCTAACCACTATATTCCTATTTTCCAAAATTCTATTTTTGTCTATTTTTTGCAATAACTTCTACAGGTTCGCCTAGTGTACTCTATATTGGACACCTTCATTTTTCTCAGTCTTCTTTTTTATCTACAACATTAAGGTAAGTTAAAGTTATGTTTTTTCCAATTATATCCTTTCATTTATGTTATTTACTACTTAATGCACCATACTTAGCATCAACATTATGTGTTATCATGTTCTATCTCTGAAGCACCATCCCGTGTTGTACTTACATGACACATGATGAGTTTTGACTAGGGTATATGTATACATATAATATTTTCAGCCTTTTATCGATTACTGACACTTTGTATCTTGTAGGAACTTGTTGAGTCTCAATATTCTTGAGTGAATGCCTTAATAGGTGCATTGGGAAAGGGGTGGGAAGACCATCAATGGTCTGTAAGATTGTTGTTTATTTTACCACTTGCCATCTACACACTTTTCTCTTAAAACCTTGAACGCTTAGATTGTTCTTGTCTTTCCTATCCATTCCAATCATTTTCATTCTTTATTCATTCATTTATTGCATTAATTACCTTTTTACCTATTCATTACACTAGGTCAACCTAATTGACCTAGTGTATTCTGGGGATATCTTTGCTATTTTGACTTGTTTACATCTCGGCTGACCTAGTAGAAACTTTAGGCATTAGCCTAAGAATGTACTAGGTTGACTTGGTCGACCTAGTAAAACTGACATGTCTGAATGGTTTTTAGGAAAGTTACTACTATATATACAAGGTCATTTACCACCCTTTCATAAGAGTCAAAACAAAATGAATAATAAAGCAATGAAGTGCTAACAAACATCTACTTATTGACCATTATACTTGATGAATAAAGCTTTAGGGTTCAATACTTTCTTTTGGAGCCCTGATATTATCTTTTGGAGAAGTCTTTTGGATGCTTAGGTAGGTCATATAGCCTAGAGATGATTTATCTTAGTTATCCTTCCAAGCCACAACAATCTCGTGCAAAGCACCTTAGCCAAGGGAAAGGTTGAGACTCGACAGGTTCATCTTCAAAGGTAAGTATTCCAAACTTTATTTCTCCTTTGTAAGAGTAGATAGATATGTAATTTATATTATTCTCTTCCATGTATTAGGATTCCATAGACATTGATATGAGTATATGTCTCATATGCATGGTTAGTTTAGTTATTGTTTATTTGTTTTGTTCTAACCCCTACTTTGTGCCACAAGCTTTGGTGCGCACTAGATTAGTTTACTTTTCTTGATATTAGAATAGTTTACTTTCTTATTTAATACATAAGTCAACATCAAATCATAAAACTCTTTTAGGATTGTTGTGTGACTGTGTTAGACTGTAGGCTTTGGAACCCTTCCTAGCATGATGTGTTGTGATAAATGACACAAGTGGTCCCCTAATCAGGTCTAGAAGATCCCCATATTAGTCATGTTCTCACTTAACAAGTGTATACACAATCAAAAGTATAGGTGTGCGCTATCTTATCCAATCTAGGATTAATTCATTGTGCATCATGTAATTTTTATTGCATACAGGCTTCAATTGAGATCATTCATGATGTTTAGAGGTATTAACTAAATCCCTCTAGGTCACAATGTATGTATTTAAACTAGTATTCTCCTTTGAAAGTCTTAGGACACTACTTTAGACATCAGATTGGGTGACTATCCTAACTGAGATACCCTACCCTCAAGACCTTATTTTAGGTGTCTTTCAGCTTATGAGGACTTGGTCATGATGCTTATAGTTATTTTTGGAGCCATACGAACCATTTGATAGCTTCTTATATATTGTACTCACTATAAATGCTCTTTGGACTCCTTAACTTAGTTTGCTTTTTTGTTATGACTAAGAAACATTACTTTTAACTATTTTAGGTCTTTATTCCCTATAAGAAGGACACCTATAGGTGGCCATAGAGCTTACAAGACCATGTTTCAATCTTCTCTTACTAGCCTTCAAGCCATTTGTGATTCAATCAATTAGTTGAAACATACTAGTCATGAGGGTTTGTCCTATTTGCTTCTTTAGATTCCAAAAGACCATTCGAGCTTCAAAACTTGTAGACATTAATGGATTATTTTAGTGTTTTTAAGGGCATATTTGAGGCCCTTCATTTCCATCCTCTCCTCATATTTTGATCCTCATATTTGGCATGTAAACTCTCTATTATAGGGGATATAGGATTCACCTAGTTAGATGTCTTAACACCCTTTACCACCATGTTTTAAGATAATAAAAAAAATCCCCTTGACCTATATTTTGACATTTTAGTGAAAACTTTCCTAAACTCAGTCATGATCTTCAAGCATGATTTCACACTTATTCTTGCCTTTTTGATAGTTTATATTGGTCTGTCATGGCTTCTTCATCATACCAAGATCCTAAGGAAGTGTCAATTTGTTTCCACTTTCCCACACCGATGTTTTAATCCCCTACTCAACCACCTATAGGTAGATATTTTGGTGCACAAACAGTGAAGTGAATATGGGCAATATGAAACTATCCATGACCATGAATTTTCTATGCTCCCATCAAACATGTGAATACACTTTTATCAATACTAATAGGTTGGAATAGACATCAACCTTATCACACCTTAGTGTGACATCTGTAAAGTCCCTGTAGATGTGCATTGGGCATGTTATACAAGCAGGGCATGAAATGGGGCAAAAAACATGTTTGTGAATAGCTTCAAAACAACTCACATTATTGCCAACCTTCAAGTACATGATATCCACTAGGAAAACCTTAAAAATAGTTCCAACACATTATCCAACACGAAAATCACTTGCATATACATGGAATAGAGTAATCAAGAGCATCAAATGACCATTTTAGCATGGTGAATGAACTTATGACCACACTTGCACCTTTTCCAAACATCTAAATGGACTCTTTCAAAATTCTAATGGCTTGGACAAATAATACACCCTGATTACCATCCCATAAATAAGTTGAACAAGCTTTAAACCTGTGAATGCAAGTGAATTTAGGTAAAGAGTTGACAATGGAGAAAGAAAAGATTGTAAGCTACCCAAAAGATGACATGGTGAAACCAAAACATGAAGAAGGTGGTCATATAAACTCAAGACCTATGTATCATCATTTACCAACTACATGAGACCCTTATAGGAGACCAACACTCTACAAATAATAAAAACCTTGACTGAGACTGCACATGGTGTCACCTTCTTATAGCGTGGTCTAGTTTGTTCATAAAAACATCATGAATCATGAAAATAATAATGGAGAGAATCTAAGGAGGTAGCCAACATCTTCTATAACCAACATCACTAACTGGTTTGGATGGATTTGACCAAAATAAAGCAAAACCTATAGGGTATATGAAACAACTACCAAAAATGTATAGTCAAGTTCATGAAGATGGTTTATGAAGAATAGGCCACCATTATACAAAATATTTATATGTAAATGAAGGTATTTTATTGTAATATAACTCCCCATAATCATTTGACTTGCAACCTCTTGAGTTGTCTGTACTAAGCAAGAACCGGAAAGTCACTTCTGTATGTCTAAAAAACCAAGAAAGGAGTAGAACAATTTTGGCTTTAAAATAACACTTTCAAAGAAAATCAAACATTTATATGAATTTAAGGATGGTGAATAGACCTTCTATGATATTTTCTCATGTGGCACACTTCCCCATGGGTCATACAAGTTCCATTTTCTCCCTTTTTCAATTGGTTTCTTGGATTTCAGTTTAAAAAGTTATAATATTCTGATGGAACTAACATCCCTAATAGTTAAATTGACCTATTGTATTTTTTAAATAAAATAGGATACTTGGTCACCTTGGGAACCATGCCACTTGCATTTATGACTCTTAAAAGCACATTAAATGATCTAAAATGACACATAAGCTAATAAAACCATGAATAAGGCTAGAGATACATTATATAACATAAATTTACCCATAATATAGCCTATGAAAAAGATTCATATCCCTAGAACATCTAAAAAACAAATTTTTTTATCTATAAGGGTCAAAATTTGACCTAAAAGTCAAATTTAGTCAAGAAATTGGTGACTCATAAGGGTAGTATGCCTTCTATATAAAGGACCAGTAGCCTTATCCTATCATGGGCCAAGTGAATCAATTATTTCTTGAATAAAAATAGCAAATAATTCCCTAAAACGCACACAAAACAACCACAACACACCAAACAAACACAAGACAAAGCAAGACACAAACAAGACTCGCATATGTGCATAAACACTTAGGAAAAATAAGGAAAACAACAAATTATGTATGAGGAGAGAGGAGAACCTTATTATAAGTGTTTGATATATATCCCATTGACTAGAATATGACACCCCTCTCCATCCAAATTTGAGAGTTGGAAAACATTATGTTGCTTTCATTGGGTGATAACATAAGGGCCACTCCATAAAGTATCAAAATTTGTGTGTTTTCCAGGTTTAACCCTATCTTCATCCCACTTTAGAACAATGTCTCCCTCTTGAAAAAATATTGGCATGGATTTTCTGTAAAAATTATCTCTTTGTTTGATCTTGGTTATTTCTCATAGTTTACATAGCTTGATCTCTTGTCTCTTCAAGCTTTATCAACTCACAAAACCTGACTTCCATGCTTTCATTCTCCATCAACTCCAATTGATAACTGAGATCCAAGACTGGTATCTCAAGTGAAATAGGTAGTCTATCCTCTCTCTCATAAATAAGTATATATGGTGAGTTTCCAATTGCTATCTTGGGGGTAATCCTATTAGCCCAAAGAGCTGTATTCAACTTGGAATGCCAAGTCCTTTGGTTTTCCTCCATTGTCCTCTTTATGATCTTGATTAGATTCTTATTGGTGGACTCAACTAGTCCATTCCATTGTGGATAATTGTTGGAGGAAGTCCTAAGATAGATGCCATGTTTCAAATCCCACTCACTTGTCTTCATTCTAAGGAAAGTCAATGCATTGTATGAAATTATTGTTGAAAGAGCCCCAAACCTTGTCACTATGCCTTCATAGAAGTCTAGAACTAAAATTTCATTTGTTTCCTTGAAAACTACAACCTCCACCCATCTTGTAAAGTAATCTGTAGTAGTCAACACCCACTTGTGACCAGTACTAGAAGGTGGGTTGATTAGGCCTATGAAATATAGACCCCATTGCATAAAAGGTTGGTCTACTTGTATTGGATGAAGAGGCAAGGTTGTAATATTTTTTTTACCATCAAAGAGAGAAATTTTTTTACACTTTATTACCCAATCATGGGTGTTTTTTAACAAACTAGGCCAAAAATATCCAGCTCTCATTATCTTAGCAGTTGTGGTTCTTGGAGCAAAGTGACCACCAGCTGGTCCATCATGAAACTCAAGTAATATTTTCTCAACCTAATCTGATTCAACAAACCTCAATAACACACTTGAGAATTATTTCCTAAATATCACTCCATAAACAAGTACATAAGGAATATCTTTTAATCCAAAGTACCTTCTTTTAGCTCTATCATATCTTGTGTCCAACTTCTCATAGATGAAGATGTAGGTATCATAGGGTCATCATAAAGTTATAAAACAACCTCTTTTTTTTTTTCAGGTCTGAATCAAGATGCTCACATAACCCCTTCCCTTTCACTAGCTTGGTTGTCTTGATTTCTACATCATACTCCACTTTTGTGATCCAACCAGCCCTTTTTTCATTTAAATCTCTGCTCAAAAGGAAGTCCTTGACACTAGGATGAGGTACCAATATGTGAATCTTGTTTTTAGATAACATATGCCTAAATTTTTTTAGATTTATACTAATTGAAAGTATTTGCTTCTCAACATAGGTGTATCTTACCTCATATCCCTCCAAACCTTGACTAAATAAGGCAATAGGTTGCTCCAAGTTTTCTTCATTTGATTGAGTAAGCATGGCAGAGATTACCTCCTCATTTTTAAAGGTATACAAGTTTAAATCCTTTGAGAAATTAGGACTTGTAAGAGTTGGAGCTTGGGAAATGCCTTGTTTAATCTCTTCAAAACTCTCCTTCTTTCTTCTTGTCCAAGTGAACACTTCATATTTCCTTAGCATAGAGGTTAGAGGCTTGACTAAATTATCAAAATATTGAATGAACCTCCTTATGAAATTAATTTTCACAAATACGCTTTTCAAACCTTTCTTGTGTTTGAGCAAATCCAATGCCAAGATTGCACTCACCCTTTAAGGACTTGTAGATAAGCACTTCTTTGAGAGAATGTGTCCTAAAAGTTTGTCTTCATGGACATCAAACACACACTTTTTTTAGTTAAGAGAGATTCCAAACTCTCTACATCTCTAAAAAATCTACCTAAGGTGAATCAAGTTATCCTTTGCATCTTTAGAAAAAACTATGATATCATCAAGATACACCAACATAATTTCATTTATTAGTCCTTGAAAAGCCATATCCATTTCACATTCAAACATAGCTCCAGTATAAGACAAGGCAAAATGAATTTTACTATAAGCATATGTACCCCATTTAGTAGTAA
Organism: Torreya grandis; assembly: GCA_037957365.1. Taxonomy (NCBI): domain Eukaryota; kingdom Viridiplantae; phylum Streptophyta; class Pinopsida; order Cupressales; family Taxaceae; genus Torreya; species Torreya grandis. The sequence goes on from JARHVA010000826.1 coordinate 3,689,125, forward strand.
AGGTTGTCTTATATTGGTCACTTTCCTTCACCAAAATTTGATTATACCTAGAATATCCATCAAGGAGAGAAAACCTTTGACTACCTGCCACAACTTGCAAAATTTGCTCCAATAAAGGAAGTGGATAACGGTCCTTCAAAAAAACTCTATTCAAGTCCCTAAAATCCACACATAACCTGATTTCACCATTATTCTTCCTAACATGAACCAATTTTGCCAACCAAGATGAATGTTTAATAGGAAAAATGATTTTGGACTCAATCAACTTAGTAAGCTCCTTCTTCATTAGAGGCTCAATCTTAAGATTGATTGGCCTTTGTATTTGATTTATCAGCTTAGCATTCTCATCTATCTCTATGGTATGTTGAGCTGAGTTTAGATCAAATCCCGTAAAATAACTATATACCCATGCAAAGACATCAGAAAACTCCTTGCATAACTCAATGAAAACATGTTTTTATTCATTAGTACATACATTCCCAAGTGCAAGCAACTTATCCTTGAATATTTGTACTTTATCATAGTTTTATTGCTTACTAGACATGCTTACCTTTTCTTTCTTCAACTAATCATCATCATTGAAGATACTCTCAAGTGTGACTAAGCCTTTAGGAGTTTATTTGACTTCAATTGTATAATTTTCCCTCCATATTGTTGTTATAGTTTGAACTGATTCTTGGAAGAAAACTCAGCCTCCTCTTATATAAAAAGTGATATTTATTGGTCACTATCAAACAATTTCCAATTAGTGATGTTATCAGGTATGGAGGGCCTTACAATCACCTTGAGATGTGGTTGGTTCTTATCTTCTCTTATCCCTTTTGTAACATCAAACTGAGCTCCAATTGTTGCCAACTTATCAGCATGTTTGTTGTCTTCTCTTGGGATATATTTGATGTTGAAGGCTTGGAAATCTTCCACAAGATCCCACACTCTATGCTTATAATACTTAAGTAAAGTTTTCTTAGTCACATTTTGGCCTCTTACTTGATTCACAATCAACTCACTATCACCATACACTTGTAACTCTTTCACACCTCTTTTCCTATCCCACTCAAGGCCATGAATGAGGGCCTCAAAATATACCACATTACAAGTACAATAGAATTGAAATTTTAAAGTGGAATAGTACTTTAATTAAGATGGTGAAACCAACATTACTCTACCACCTACTTCAATCTTACTTCTTGATCCATCAAAGAAAAGCTATCATAAACCATCCATGTCTTCACTTGGATTCATCAAGTTTGGCATGAAAAAGTCCTCCTCATGAATGCAATACACTCCAAGACCAGCTTCCTCTATGAATTTTTAAGGATCATGCTCATAATTTTTGTCTCCCCATTCATCTAAATACAAATCAAAAACTTCTTCAAGAGAAGATGTTGGAGATTGATATATGTGAAGTTCTTCTTCATCAATAATAGCATAATTAACATTTGCCACTTTAGGCATCTAAGGCTCTAAGTGATTGTGATGGATAGGCTCTGATTCAATCATCACCTTAGTATCATACTTTTTCCTAAAAACCATATAGGACCAATTGGCTGACAAGTATCCACCTATCTTAGTTGTAAACTCTCTTGACAAGTAAAGAGAAAAGTATGGAGGTAAATCTGCCATAACCACATCATAAGGGATAGAAAAATTAGGACAAGCATGTAAAATTAGATTCAAATCCTTGACTACTCCCAAGGTCATTGCTGGTGATCCATCCAATTGTAGGACTCCTTTAGCCATTGGTTCATACTTGAGGCTTAGTTTATCTACTATTGATTTGGGCATAACTAAAGTACTAACCCCACTATCTATGATGCAATCTTGAACTAAGAAATCACAAATGATCAAGGATAAATAAAAAGGAGTCTTACTATTTTTCTTCACTTCTCCATCAATGGGTTGAGTTCCATTCACCAAAACAACATTCTCACTCCTATCTGATCCAACTTGCTTCCCTGGTCCTTGCAATTCCTTTTGAAGCATGTCCTTTTGTCCTGATATTGTCAATGAATCCCATAAGTAAATATTCATATTTTAATTCTTCATATAGTCCAAAACATTGATAGAAGGATTGATCACCTTGAAAGTCTCTTTCAAAGTACTAGTACCTTGTCGTGTAGCCTTACATTATGAAACTTCTAATTTTATTGCACCTTAGGGACTGAGTTAGACCCACCCACCATTGGAGATGATGCAGGATTCAAAATAGGTCCTTGATTATCCCCTTGTGTCTTTTCAACAACCCTCTTCTTAGTTCTAGTGTTAAATGACACACTACCATTCACATCGATTGAATTCCCCAAACGATTGATGACACAAAACTCTCCCTCCAAATGATTTATGAGAGTAGAATAAGATTGTGTTGGTCCATTATCCATTCCAATTTGCATTCCACTTTGCATTACATTTTAAATTGCCACCTCAAAAGTGGAAACTTGAGATGCTTGATTACCTTGCATTGTCATGTCTTGACTAGGCATTTCTTTGGCATATGCAACTTGGCGTTGATTTTGGTCATAGGAGGGATAACATGATTGTTCTTGAAAAATATTATTTTGAGTGGGAACAAGAGCTTTGGAAGATGATGGGGCATTAGGATTATAACTTTGGTAAGGTCTAGCTTGAGTGATTTGACCTTGTCCTTTATTATTACCTTTAAAATGAGGCATATTTGTTTGCCAACACTGATTGTAAGACTGGTATGGCCTATAAATTTGAGATTGTTGCCTTTTGAGGGAAACCAATTCATTGGTAACACTTTGCATCAAACTCTTGACTTCATGGATGTCATTGTTGGGGGCAATGGCAGACTTTTGTCGACTAGGCAAAGGAGCCATGGTAGGTAATGCAACTTGACTAGGAGGCTAAAAATCAGGGAATAATGGCATTGGTGGCCTATGAGCAATCTTTCCTACTTAAAAAAAGACAATTATCATCATTTATAGTTATCTTATAGGCAAAAAGTAGTGTATTCCCACCCATGGATTGGATTATCATGGCTACATCACTATTCAATGCTTTCAAATAGTACAAAAAGGCATAATTTGGGGTAGGTCTCACAAAGGTTGGGATCCTATCCCATGTTTTTTGAAATCTAGTGTTAAACTCTTGCTTAGCTAGTGATAGATGATCACTCTTCTCTCCAAACCTCTTAGTCAATATATCTCCTAGTTCATCTCACGAACCAATAGAATTTTTAGGTAGAGTCCCAAAGCAATCTAAAGCTTTCCCTTTGAAAGACAATGCCAATAACCTAATAACCACATTCTCTTGAGTGATATTATGGATATTTCAGAAGTTTGCTATGTTTCTATTTCATTTAATGGGAGTAATAGGACCTTTCCACTAAAATATGGAACACTCTTAAGGGTCGCTCTTGGAATTTCGTATTGGGGCAATATTCAAAGGAGATGATCCAATGAAAGGTACAAAAGGTTATCTCCTAGCCATATTAGAATATAAACTATGGGTATTAAGGGTTGAACTAAACAAGAACTTGGACATTTTAAACACCAAATCCCTTTAATAAGGATGAGTATTCGCAAACCTAAACCTTTTTACAAAATACAAAGGTAATTGCACAAACTCAAAGGGTATACCTTTAGAAGTAGACCTAGTGGTCACCTTTAGCATGGAAATTAGGGATTTATTAGCAACCAAAGAGCTAAAAACTTTAGTGGAGTCACCAGGTACTAAATGTAGATGTTCTTCTGGCTATAACTATGCCAAGACCAACAATAATCTTGGACAATCTTCTAGGACTTAGAGTCCCATCAGGCATGCCAAAAACTATATTCACTTGGATTTGCACCCTTTGAGGAGATTCCTAAGCTCTCCTCATCCAAGTGGCATAATTGAAACACCTCTAGGCTTGTGGGTAGCCTAAGGATGGGGCGAATCTCTAGATAGGGATAGTTCCCTTGATGTACCACTTTGGATTGCAACTACACCTAACTTTGGGGGTGAAAAGGGAGAGAGATAACCAAAAGCAAACTATCTTAAGGAGGGTGATACACCAAAATAGATGATTACTTCCAACCAATAGCATTTTACAATTGAAATCAAGGGACAAAGAAAACATACACTTCTCCAATCTACATATTCTCACATCAATGTTAAAAGTATGAGGTTATGCATGAATGTGTAAAGCTAGGAGGACTAGAAAAAAGGCCTTGAATGGCACTAATGAATAGATTAACTCACTCAAACATAAATATCTCCTAGAACACTTTACATGACCTATAATAAGAGGCTATAAATAGGTGAAAGAATGAAACAACATGCTAAAGAATCCATAATTTTCACTAAGCAAGATTCATCATCCAATTGAACACACTATGAATAGTCATGGAAGAGGTAAAAATCAGTAGTCTTATTGATGAAATGGCATGCTCCTCCTAAGTATGGTGAATACCTACTCATTTTCATACCATTTGATCAATAAGACTACTAATTTTTACCTCTTTCATGACTATTTATAGTGTGTTCAATTGGATGATGAATCTTAATTAATGAAAACTATGGATTCTTTAGCATGTTGTTTCATTATTTCACCTGTTTGTAGCCTCTTCTTGAAGGGCATGTGAAGTGTTCTAGGATATTTCCAAGTTTAAGTGAGTTATTATATTCACTAGTGTCATTCAAGGCCTCTTGTTTAGTCCTCCTGGCTTTGCACATTCATCCATAACCTCATAATGTAACATTGATGTGAGAACATGTAGATTGGAGAAGTGTATGTTCAGTTTGTCCATTGATTTAATGTGTAACATGTTGTTGGTTAGAATTCATCGTATATTTTGGTGTATCACCCCCCTTACAATAGTTTGTTTTCAGTTATCTCTCTCCCTTTTCACCCCCAAAGTTAGGCATTGTTACAATCTAAAGTGCTACATCAAGGGAGTTATCCCTATCTATAGATTCACCTCATCCTTAGGCTACCCACAAATCTAGAGGTGTTTCCATTATGCCACTTCGATGAGGAGAGATTATGCATCTCCTCAAAGGGTGCAAATCCAAGTGATAACAACTCTCACATGAAAAACCTATCAAGAAACATCTTCTCACATCTATCTGTTTTCCTTACAGTCTACACTACTAGGTTTGTTAGCAACTAAACAACTTGGATCATCAAATTTGCACTCTTGAGATCTAGAACTTGTAAAAAAACCCTTATGAACATCAAATATAAGTCTCACACTTTGATCTTCATCTACTTTTTAACTTTGACTCAATCAACTTTTTCTTCTACAACAAATTTTTGAAAGATAAACAATTTTATGTAGGGTATGCTCACTCACTTGAGAAACCAATCACACCTAGAGATGCTTGGTAGAGTTGAATTCAACCTCCAATGACTTGTCTGATCATATCAAACCATTATGAGCTCTTTAGAACAAGAACTTCAACATTGGGTGATAATTAGGGTTTTTATGAGGGTTTAAACTATCTTCTAGTCTTAACGACCATTCATAAAACTTAGCTCCTGTTTCTAGAAACCAATGCTTGGAACATTGAGATAAAACAATTCCTCATATACCATGAACAACTTTGGATCTCATGCAAAAGCTGCACGTGTCAATAAGCACTGAGAAAATCTTCTCAGATAGATAACTCTTCATTATGTGCACTTGAGAAACCTTGAAATACTTTTCAAGTATTTTTATTAAAAACTTTGATTTAAAACTTCATGCACATAATTAAAATAACTTGAATCAAATTTATCAATGTTCACCTACTCACTGATGCCATGGAAACATATCTAGTTACCTTATCTATCCACCATCTCTCTTCTTACTTTTTAAGCCTTAACCTACAAATCTTATTATGCCTTGAATCTAACCTTCTAACCACCCTATATGCTTTACCTTGGAAATTTCCCATGTTCTAATTCATTTTGTGTATATTCAAGCAATATCATATATTCACTCTTCTTCAAAGCTTTAACATAACTTATTTAGAGCTACTTATAAACCTTCAAAGCTTGACTATAACATCTATAAAGTTGTGTACACAAATCTTTTGAGCTGACCTTTTGATCATCTAGAAAGTCTTCAACAACATGCTCAAGTAACCTCATACATTCACTCTTCCTCGGAGCTTCAAAATAACTTCTTCTAAGCTTCAACAGAACTTATTTAGAGCTACTTATAGATCTTTGAAGATCAAATTGGATCTTTTAGCATCTTTAGAGTTGCATATACATGTCTTTAAAGCTGACCTTTTAAACACTTTTAAGGTCCTCAACACCTCATGTACAAACTAAAACAACCTCTATCATGCTCAAACACTATCAAGTTTTCTTTAGAGCATTGTCATCTTTGTAGCTTATTTAGAGCATCTTCAAAACTGATTACACAAATCTTCAGAGCACACTACTTCTTCTTAAGAACTCACTCATTTCATATTGCCATCTAAAAATACCATATCATAAGGTATACATAAAGTATTACAAGATGATTTACACTTTCTATAATAACCTGTACTCACTCATGTTGATTCTTGACGAGTTCACTCAAGCTAACATTAAAACATTCTTCAACAAGTATTCTTTCATCACAACAACAGCACTTATTGTGTTGATAATCAGAACTCATCATATACATACCTCAAAGCTCACTTGACCAAGCATTTGCATAAGAACCATTGACATAAGAGATATTATATTTACATCAATGAAAAATCATGCATCTTTATAAGAACCTTTGACATCAATGACAACATTAAATATCAAAGCTCAACACTCAAGGACAATGCTCAACAAACTCTCCCTTAATGAATGACAATGTTCAACTTAACATTGTAAATGTTTAAGGAGATAGGTCATTGATTTTTATAATTACATATGTTATAATATTAGTAAATTAGTCTATAATGGCTTATATGTGAATGATGTATAAACTAATTGAACCCAAAAAAATCATCTATCTACCTTGAAGGAAATAGAAGTGTTGAATAATTTTACCCCTAGGTAAACTTAAGTCAATCCCCCTTGCAAGTTCAAAATTTTATAGGGTCTTCTGGGTTGTAAAGTGATCCTATGGTTATTAATGAGGTTAAATAATATGTTTCATTTTTGTCATATTTGTCTAAGTTGGTTGTATGTCATCTTAGGCAACTTTTTGGGTCATTTAATGAAATTGTATGGTTTTCACAAGAGGTCAGATGTGTCGAAGTGTAATATAACATCCCACATGTTAGATAAGTGTCAGGGAACTGTTTGAAATTGAAAATATGATAGGTTCAATGTTAAAATCAAGATCACTTGGGAAAAAGGGAGTTTTTTATGTTGTATGGATTTCAAGATAGTTATAGCATGTGTGACCACTTTAAGGAGGTCTCTTTAAATCCCCATAGTTCAATTTCAAGCTTGAGAAGCTTTGGCAGGTCCAAAATTGAACAAAATCGATCCTTCTCGCTCATTGCTCTCTTGGGCAAGTTAGCAAGGTCATTTGATTTACACTTAGTATGCACAAGAGGGCCAAAGTTCAAGTGAGTGAACTTGGTGGATGATATTAGTCCTTTTATGCTTCCATTTCATGGCAATGTTTTTTGGATTTATGATATGTGCTTCATGAACAATCAATAAGATTTTTAGCACCTACAAGCAACCTACACATCCCTAACACCTCACTTTTCCTTCTCCATTTGCATTGATTTGAATAACCATGTGATGTATGTGGTCTTGCAGAATATGACCATCCTTTTCACATGGTTTTTAATCTAGTTTTCACATGTGGATGTGAATTGATAGCCAGAAATATCCTCATTGTATTAGGAATGAGCATTTGGTCCATATAATAGTTGTTTTCAATTATAGAGTTTTGTCTTCTTGTAAGTGTCTTCATATCAAAGATAATGCACTAGTTTCAACCTCTCAAAACATGATGGTTAGTTTCTCCATTGAAGGCATATACCCAAGAAGCTTAATGTTAGTAAGGGGAGGTTTAAGAATGCAAACAAACCTTCTTATGACTGCCACCTACAGTCCGTAGTTGGAAATAAGCCTTCAATAGTCATGTGGATGAAGATTGGAGTTTTAAGGTTTTTATGAGGTTCTCAAGGTAACAATAGTAAGATTAAGCCATTCAAAGTCTTAAAGATTGGTTGTGAGAACCAATTCAACATACACAGTCATCTATGTGCATATATTAGAGGAAAGTTAAAAATGAGACAACTTACCCTAATCCCTCTAAATAAGGGACTTTGTTCTACAAAGTGTAATATGTTGGTAGAGGTATATGAGGTCTGAGTAAGTCTTGTGTTTCCATGCTTGCATCCTAGACATAGTAATAACATGCCAACATAAGAGGATGGTGTTTAATTGAGAGATAAAATGGTTGAATGGAGTTTCAAAATAGTCAAATATTACTATAAATATTTAGTGAACCATAGTGCTTTTAAGCCAAAGGAACCTGCAACATGATGATGCAACAATGACACCTAGTATATGGATGATAGTGGAATGGTTGCATGATTTCAAGGTAGGAATGGGATAATTCAAACATTATATGATCCTTAATGACCTCAATATATGATTTAAGTGTGAAACATAATAATCACACATAAATGACAACTTAAAGGAATCCCATGATTTCCCAAATGAAACATCTACAATACGACTACAGACCCATAGTGTGTTGATGGTGAGAGATAAGAAGCATGTTTTGTAGTCATAGATGTTCATTAAGTTTTGAGATGAAAAAATGACCTTATATAGAATCAATAGAATCTAATGTATTCCTCAAACACTAATGAGCACCTACAAGAACCCTTTGTTTTTCTTAGTGAGACACCTATAGTCTGACTGCAGATTAGATCTAGCTAGTGAAGAGATATAGTTTGGAAGTATGCAAAGATGTGAGATGGATGGATCATGTTGAAACCACTCTCATAGTGGTAATGACACACTCCTAGATTTTTTTACGAGTATGAACTTTAACCTACAATAATGAGCCTCAAACTTAGTCTAGCTAAGACCCTACATACAATCCTGCACAGTCACTAGGCCTAAGAAGCTAATTTTGTGGTATGGAGTTTTGAAATCTTTAAAGGTATGATATAATTTTAAAAATTAGTATAAATTGTCAAAAGAACCTAATCTATCCCCCCAGGCTCTCCCTTAGACCAAAAAAATAGGGGAGATGCCCTCTATTTTGTCTCAGACCTAGGGCACTCCACAGGCAATTCAACCTACAGATTGAGTATATGGCTAGTGAAAGGATGAAAGATAAAGTCTTAATACACTATTAAAATATGTATAGAGTTGGAATGAAGGTTAATAAAGTGATAAGAGGCCTTACATCCATTGGATCACCCATAGATGGCTATATATATATTCAAACATAAATAGACCTATAAGGCCTAGAACTAAGCCTACACCCTCAAGGTGCGTTACTTGATTAATATGACCATGATATCCTTCCAAGACATTTTAAAAACTTTATATGGGAGTAGAGTGCTGATAAGAACCACTGTTTTACAAGGAACAATACATAATTGGTCTTTTTGGCCTATTTTCCTCTCAGGGATACTCAGAATACATTGCAAGAGCTCAAGAGGCCATTTTATTTTGCTCACATTTATACAAAAAAGTTACATGAGACCTCAAGTATCTAGGTATAGTTGAGTTGGATCTTATACTCCAACTTCGTGGAATTGGTTCAGGGTATGAACGTCTAACCTTTATGAATCAACATTAAGAAGCTAAGAGACCTAAAATCCTTGTATTAACCCAATGGAGGAAAAATCATTGGAGATACATCTAGAAGGGGTAATTTGGCATTTAAAGTATTTTATACTTGTTTATGACTCTCTCAGGCTCTTTGACACTCAAAATTTCCAACCTGTCACTTGTATAGATAGGTCTAATTCTGGGTTTTCTACATGTTTTAATGTGTTTCACAACTGCAAAAAGGAATGGATCAATTAAAGTCATTATGGAAGATGTTTAGAGACTTAATATAACTCCTAATACTCAAATATCACCATGGTTGTGTATTGAAACCACTCTTATAGACCATTCATTATAGGTAGTCTGAATAGGATAGTGAGAAGGTAAAGTGATTGCCTAAGTGGGAAAATGAGAAGTGTTGTTTGAGTTTCATTAAGGTCTATATGATAGACCAGAGGAAAAATAAGGTCCAAGTGAGTTTACTAAAACCTATTAAACAAACCTTCTTGAATATTTGTAGGTCACTTAAGTGACAAGTTTGAAGATCTAGGCCTAGAAGGCTAGTCAGTGACTGCAAATAGTGAATGACAAGTGGTGTAAGAGAGGCTATCAGTTGAAGGGTGTAGATGAATGTAAAAAATCTTGTTTCCAACCTCCCATGTCAGGGAATATGTGTCAAATATTTCCTAGGTTAGTTTCAAGCAATCAAGTGACTCTTCATCATCAAGGCAATTTCAAGTAAGACAATGAAGAGCTTTATGCCAACTTGAGGAGCGTTTTATGTTTCAAATTGACACTTATTCCAAGAGAACTTCCTAAAATCTTTTCCATCTCATTCTCTTGAATTGTAATTGGTTTCAAAATCCTGAAACTTGGCCTTGTGACCCTTCCACTTATCTTCATCTTTATCCTCTCTTATGTTCTATATATGCAAGCCGTTTTGGCTTTGTAATGATCCACACCTGGTATGGTGAATCCCTACTAGTTTGAATATTGTATTTTGCGTTTGAAATCAAGATTTCCAATTTGGTTTTGATTCCATAGCTTCTTTTCTAAGTGTGTGAAGTAGTGTATAGTGTAGTGACAAGCGATAATTATATATCCTTGTGTTCTCTTTACTCTTTCATGTTTAGTGAAAATAGTTCTCCCTCTAACGAGTCACATGACGAGTAGTCAATGTATTTGTCCATATCTAAGTGTAAGGAGTATCATTAGTGTCTGTAATTTGACCTCTTGATCACTCACCTTGCTGATTGCAATGCATATCACCTCCATGTTTGGAACACTTATCTTAGAGCAATCTAGGATGTTAGGACTAGTATTGTGAGTCATTTTTCATAGTGCAAGTGCATGGTAGTCTAGTGGAGATCAATATAGTGTATCACCTCATTAGTATATGTTTATTTTGTGTTTCTTTTATCCTTTTTCATCCAAGTAAGCAAGTAATGTAGGTGATAACCTATCAAAGACTAATCTAGGAAGTTAGCCCTTCAACCTAGAGGTTTACCTTTTTTATAGGCAACCCAAAAGCCTAGACGTAATCCAATGTTTCACTCAATTCGGAGGAAGCTTGAACAACCCCTACAAGGGTGAAATATTGAGTGACAATAATTTTATCATGCGCAGTGGGACCATTATCTCAAGCATATCTTGTCAAAGTGAATGTTAGTCTTGACAACATCACAACTATATACGTGTGTTCTACTCAACATTTGGCAACTCCATTGAAAGAAATATCTAGTTGTAGACCAAGTTTTATCATTCCTTTTATTCATACTTCATGGTCCTTACTAGGTCAACTACTAGTAGAGGTAACTATCCTATATATCCACTCCCTCGACCTAATCTTTCTCTTAAATTTCAACACCCTCAACCTATCTTTAAAAGCTAAGAAGATCAAGAGGCTGAAGAGGAATTTGAGGAAAACATTACTAGGCAGCGTGCTTTCCCATCCTTCAATACTAAAAATCTTATACATCTCAATTCCTATGATTATATCCCTCCTAATTCCATTGAGAGTGTTCCCACCTTTAATGGGGAAGGTCGTATCACCCCAAGTGAGCATATTAGGGACATTTATAGCTTTTGAAATTTCCATAATGTCACTAAAGTTAACATTGTAGTCAAATTACTTACCATGTCTCCTAGGAGAAAATCCCTTGATTGGTATAGGACATTACCAGGAGGATGTATCACCACTTGGGATGAGTTTGGAGAGTTGGTGACTCAAAGGTTTGAAGACATCAGTGATCATACAACACTCATTCATCATATGAATGTGATTCAAAAAGGTCTTAATGAAACTATGCATCACTTCAATGAGAGGTTTCTAACAACCTGATATAGGCTGCCACCTCCCATGAGACCCCCTACAAGTTATGTTTTCCCTACATACCTAAGATCTATCGGGACTAATATAGTTATCATGTTATAGTCCATGGGTGGATACACTTTGTCTGAAGCCTATGACATATCCATTAGAACTGAGAATGGTTTAATATAAGCTGGTAAACTCCCTCCAAAGGTCTCTATTCCCATTCTGCCTAACATGTCTTCTATTTCTCCATGTCTTACTCCAATTCCAAGTTCAAACAACAAGTCTAGAGCTAACCCAAAAGAGTCAGAAGATCACATTGATTGGGATGTAAGATCTAAGGCCTTAAAAGCTCAAGTTAGGCAACTAAGTCTATAATATGGAGTTTACCAAAATCCCTATTCCTATCCTCCACAAGAAATTATATTCCCACTTCAATAGGCCACCCAATGCCTATAATCCAACCTCTACTCTCAACATAAGAGCCATGGTTCCAGTCTATAGTTACTTGGTTCAAGGAGAGGAGTGGTAGCCTCAAGGATAGTATATAGATGCCAGTGAAGGTGAAGGATAAGCCTTTGTAGATCAAGGAGGGCCTACTTCTCAATTGACAACAAAATATGAAAACTTCATGTAAGCAAAAATAAATGATCACAGGACCAAGGAGTGAGCTTGATAAACTTTAAAGTGGAAGACACATTGTCCTAGACCAAGGTACCTCAGTTGTAGCTAATACAAGATCAAAGAGGAAAGCTTTGGGAGATTTTCATGGTGTTGACACAAGTTCAAACAATCCTTCTTCAAGGTCACAAGGTGTGAATGCAAATGTGGTAGTCCCCACAAGTCCTGCACCTATTCAAAATCAGAATGTGGGAGGGGTGACTAAAAGTGATCCATTACCTCAAGCCCAAGACACTTATCTACCTTTGAGGATACAAGAAAAGGTAAATGTTCCTTATTTAAATAAAATTGATTCTTTGAAGAGCACTAAAACATCTATATATCTTTGGGAAGTACTCCACATGCTCAATCAAAAGGAACTTTAAGAACATCTATCCTAAGTCCACATCAGTCCTCAACCATCAATACATGGTGGTCTAGACTTCACTAATGATCCTACTCACATTGTTGAACCCTCCACCAAATCTGAAAAATCCCCACCCTTATACCTCAATCTTATTATGGGAGACAAGCTTGTTTACAATTGTATTGTGGATAGTGGGGCAAGTACCTCAGTTATGCCCAAACTTGTGGTAGATAAGTTGGGATTGAAATACAAGTCATATATCAAGGGAAGGTTGTAACTTGATGGGACACTAGCTAATTCAGTAGGGATCATCAAAAGTTTGAGATTTTTCTTGCATGACTGTCCAAGCTTTCCAATCCTTCAAGACTTAGTGGTGGTAGATCTGCCTGCTCTCCTTTTTATATGCCTATCAAGGGACTTTACCACCAAGATAAGTGGATATCTCTCAGTTGATTGGTCCTTTTTGGCCTTTAAGATAAGGTATGGAGCAAAGGTGACTGCTAGAACACAACTATTGGCCAAGTTTCATATTGAGCCATATGTAGAAGCAAGTTCTAATCTAAATTGTGCCATTAATGATCAAGAAGAGCATGCTATGGATGATGAAACATCATCAAAACTTGAGGGTATCTCTGATCTTTTCCTAGATTATTATGGTGTTATCACTTATGGATGTGATCCATATACTTTCATTGAAGCAACAAACCTTGGCACATACATCAGCCATGATGAAGGTGATGACCATTCTGAGGTAAGAATTTATAATTCTTTTCAACAAGTTATTGAGGGTAATTGCATTATTCATATGCATGATGATGATAGTTTTCAAAGTATATTAGATTAGGATAATGAGGAAGACAATGCCATTCTGCCTACCCAAGATGGAGTCCATAAAAGTGACAACCATGAAGAAGAAGATGATTTATGGTAGTAATTCCATGCCATCGTTTAAGAGTTTGAACAACTAAGTAAGCCAACTCCCCTTCCAAATAAGAATGAACATGATATTAAGTCTACTGATGAACCTTATAAACATGAAGGAGAGTGTCCTATTGAGAAAGATAATTAGTGTCAAACCATTTCCAAGAGGATTGCAGTCATGAAAGAGTGAAATGAGGCCAAGATAGAAAGTTCTATGATTGGAGAGAAGTCCAAACCTCAACATGATGTAGAATCACTCTCATACATGTTGGAACAGAAATAGGACAAGCCTGATGGTTCTAAACATCACGTACATCATGTTTTAGAAGAAGGTTAGGTTGAGACAACTTTCATGCTTCCCAAGAAGCAAAATGAAAAACATCAAATGAGCATGATGGAAGTCAAGACAGATGTAAAGTCAAGAAAACCTTTAAGAGGATATATGGAGTGTTTTTTAGAACTCAAAATGACAAACCTGATACTAAAAAAAGATCCAAAGATGTTAAGTCATTTGACTATCTCTATAAGCAAATGTTCCTTCATAAGAATGCATCATATGAAGGTTTGTTTTCATGGAGAAGCAATGATGCTAGGAGCATTGTCTTTGACCCTGGTTGCAATAATGATGAATTTTTTCTTCACCTGAAGTGTTTGAGGACTTGTACATATTAAGATATGTGTGTGTTTTTTCTTATGTTATGTTTGTGTTGTCCCCAAAAATGTCACTCATTTTTGGAACAACCTATGAACTATATTGGTCCTGTAAGACCAAAAATTGTCTCTTCCATTTTCAAAATTTGTTCTAAGCATTCAATTTCCTCATTTTCCAAGCTTTTTCAGCAAAGGGATTAGCAATTTCAACAAGTTCAAAGGCTTCTGCAGGTGAGTTCAACCAAAAGAGTTCAATCGACAAGCTTCGAAGAACAAGGATTGAACCATTGAACCTTGAACCAAAAAGGTTCAAGCATTCAATGGGTTCAAGGTTCAATGTTCATCAGCAAGCTTCTAAGAAAAGAATGAACCATTGAACCATTGAACATTGAACCATTTTGGTTCAACGAGTTCAATGAGTTAAGTGCTTTGGCAAAGGTTCAATGAGTAGTTGGTTCAACGCGTTTTGTTTGAGCGATCAAAGCACTTAGCGAAAAACCAAGGAATGAACCATTAAACTGTTGAACCTTGAACCAACTTGGTTCAACAAGTTCAATAGGTTCAATCGGTTCAGAGAGATAAAAAAGACTTAGAAAAAAGGATGGCTTCAAATGCAAGATTGAACCGTTGAACCAAAGTTGGTTCAAACAAGTCAGTTCAATCGACAGGTTCAAGGAGCTGCCCCAAAGCCAAAGGAAAAAGATACCCTTGCGGAGGGTAGGGAACATTGGTTTATGGGTTAAAGAGAAGACAGAAAAATAGAATTCCTTTGGATTTGTTCAAAGGCCGATAGGGAACATTTCCTTTGGATGTTTTGTCCAAAGGAAATTATCAAGTGAAGGAGGCCGAAAGAATTCCTTCGAAAATGTTTTTTCTGCAGGAGAATGACCAAGGCAAAATTCCTTCGGACATTTTATCTGAAGGAATTCACTCAGGAAGAAAGCTCAAAGAAATTTAAATGACTTAAATGGCTAAGGAAAAGAAGCTTTCCTTCAGAGGTTTTGTCCGAAGGAATTCCTTCATACTTTTTGTCTGAAGGAAAAGCCCGACTAAAGAGAAAAGCCTATGGAAAAATGCCTGATGAAAAAAGATAAGGAGATTAGCGAAAGCTACCACGTGTCCCTCATAAAGTTGAAGTGGAAGCTACCAAGTGTCAACATTCGTAGTTTCTTCCTTTTATTTCATAAGGACCGTGGTGGGCCTCGGGTGAGTTGCTAAGGTCAAGTGGAGCGCGACAAGTGGTATCATCATATGAATCCAAATGAGTCCTAAATGTTTCTACATTATTTCTAAAGTAGAGTGGAAGCTGCCATGTGTCACCTTCTGTCAAAGGTTTCTCAAGCTTTTATAAGTTAAGTAGAACATGCCACGTGTCCCATTATAACTCTGTGGAACATGACAAGTGTCTGCATCCGCATTCCCCTTTTGAAGCACTCCTCAAGCAAAGAAAGAAGCAACATGGATGATTCCAAAGGTAAGTTCAATGAAAGCGATGGTTCAACGAGAGAGCAAAGAAGTGCTTGAACCAGGAAGCAATGGACCAAAAGAGACAGAATGAACTAATGAACCAATGAGCTTTCACAGGTTCACAAGTTCAAGGTTTAACATGGTCCAAGCAGTTAGCAACCATTGACGGCCCCGCAGATGTCAAAACTAAAGTAAGGGAATATTTGTTGAAATTCAAATAGAGCACAGGAATTTAAAGGAAGAACCAAGCGACTGACTGAAAAGAGAGCCCGAAGGCTCAAATTGCTATAGGGGAAAGAGGAACAAGACCAAAGGATCAAAAATATCTTCAAAAGAGTTATTTCTAGTAGGTGAAATAGTGGATCGAGTAGACTTCTAAGCACACCAAATCAAGGACACAGCCTATTTTTCTTCCATAAAGTAATGGCAAATTAGACAGTTGCATAGACATCAGGAAAAGGGCCAGACAGTCCATACCAAGGAAGAGACATATTAGATGAATGGACACACCATAGTTAAGGCAATGCATTATTCCTAGCATGGCCCTCCAGACAAAACTGAGGGCACATTGAAAGCATTAACTATAGCATGGGTCGTCCCATGGAAAAGAGCACCAAGCCTTGCTTGGTGGCTATATATTGTAATCTCTCATTTTATGCAAAGGGAGATCTTTTTTATCACGAAAGCAAAACTCTGCCCAAATTGAAAGGCGAATATTGAGACTTTGAGCTCAGATTATTATTCATATTATTTTATCTAAATGAGAAAGCAAGTTACTTACAGACTTTGTGCTATTATAGCTTGTGCCATTTTAGGAGATTGTTCTTATGTCTATCTTCTAGAAGCATTCTTGTTTATTTAATCTAACAAGCAGAATTAGTGGAAGTGATAAGGAAGATGTCTTGAAGTCAGTTACTTTCAAACTTTGTGCTGTTATAGTTGTCTTCAGTATGTGTTTATTTTTTGTTTTTGTGTTGAGGGTTCTGGGACGATTTTGTGCCTGCATTATCCTTTGTATCTCACTCTCTGGGCACTTGAGGTGGAGACTTTGTGTTCCATTTCATCTTGTTGGTTCTTATCCTTTGTTACTAGGTCTTTGTCACTACCTGAAAGAACTCTTACTGTTTCTTTTAAGAACACTTCTGAAAGAAGAGAAGTGCCTTCAGTGTTTTCACCAAGATTTTCTCCTTTGTTTGTGAACATCATCTTTGAAAGAAGAGAGATGGATGGTGTATCCTACCCCTATGTGTTATTTTCTGCTTATATATATAGTATATAATTCCTACATATTTATAGGGAACCTCCCCTTAATGAGAGGAGAGATTTGTCCACCTCTGATGTAGTAAACCTACACACTGGGCTGACCAATCTCCCTATGCTATGGTTGAAAAGACCTATTTTGCTCACCAGTTAGCTGGTTGACAAAATATTCACCCAACAATTTTGGGCGACTCCGCTGGGGAAGAGCGTGTAGTCTGAAGCCTCAAGTTGTAGATGGAAGCAATTCTTATCCTTAACCATTACATATTCTAGTGACTTCATTCTGTGTCTTACCCATTATCATTATAACCTTACCATCTTCCTCCATCTCCATTATATTATTTGGTTTGAAAAACCAGAGCCACTGGGAAGAATGCGCAGTTTGAAGCCTCAAGCTCCAAGATGAAATAGGGCCAGTTCTTTCCCATTTTTGTTCTACAATCTAATAGCTCCACACTATAAAAGAAGCCAAAAATATCAAGGTATTGTTGACCTTATCTTTGAGTTGGTGTAGCAGAGCAATTTTGATTTGTTTCCTCCACAACCTCACCTTCAATGAACTAGGAGTCTTCCTCCTACTCCTACCAGGTCACCAACACAAGGTAGAGCTTCCTTTTCTGCTATTAGTAGAGCTTTGCCCATACATACTCCACCTAAATTTGTTATCCCACTTTTACATAATCAAATCATGGTTGAAGGCCCTTGGGGTAACTCATTTGGCCCACTCAATTTGACTCCACCCCTACATGAACTTCCACGCAGCTCAAGAAAGAATTTTCCCAAATTCTTTGGGGATGGGAGTGTTCACCCTGATGAATACATTGCAGCCTTCAGCATAGCCTATGGCGTAATAGGAGTGGAATTTGAAGACGTGGTAGTCAGGCTTATCATAGAAACACTACAAGGTGCTGCTACAGATTGGTTCTACCATTTGCAGGCTCGATCAGTGACTAATTGGGACACACTCAAAGTCAAATTTGAAGCAAGGTTCAAGCCTGCAGAAGATGCACATGCCTTGGTGGCTAAGCTCACATAGATGAAGAAGGAACCTCATGAACCTATGAGGGATTTCATAGCAAATTTTGACAAGCTGAGGAACCGAATTCTTGTAATTGCTCAGCCAACACCTGAAAACCTCAAATGCTTCTTCATCAACTCACAGCTGCCTGAAGTGAGTTTTTTGTTGAGACGGGCTAGACACATAGACTTCGTTGCTACTCAAGACTTGGCTACTAAGGCAGAAGATGACCTTATCTTAGCTAGAAAGATAAGGAGAAACCTAAACAGAGGTAAACCCTCCTCATCTTCTGAATACTCACCTACAACCACCATGAATCAAATGGTGGAAAGGCTGGCAAATGAACTGCTAGCATTGAAAAAGCAAATGGAACAAGGCATGTCTTCTACTCCTTCATACAGAGATGTACCAATGAGGACATTCCCTAATCAGGTATACCAAGGCAATGCTGCCAGGAATCAAGGGCAGCCAAATCATCTTCCTCCCACACAGAGAAACCTCACCCTTGAAGCACCTCTAACCAACTCAATAGTTGGATATCTAGAAACTGAACATGATTTCTCTTGCCAACCTGAGTTTGATCAAGAAAATGATGTTGATCTCTTCATGAGGGGTCAATAAGAGTTAGTTGGCGACTCCCACATTGGTATCTTGAATTACCAAGATGAACCCAGAAGTAAAGGTGAAACAGTCGAGGGATCATACACAGTGTTCACTCGATCCAAGAACCAATCAACCCAGTAAGCTGATAAAGAAAAAATAGAGGAGTGACTTCAACTAGCAATTTCAATTTCTAAATGTGGGACCACTCTACCTTTCCAACCAAAGGACTCGATAGTTGCTAGAAAGGTAAGTACCCCAAACATTTTTGCACCTTCAACTTCAAATTCGCAGTGCAGTTCTCCCCCTCCCAAAACTCAAAAGGATGAACTCCCATCCTGTCTTCATAGTCCATTTCAGTCATTTGACATAATTTGACATAAATGATTGAATTTGAATTCCTACAAGCCAACACTGAGCAGTTGGACAGGTTGGTCGAGTGTGTGAAGAATACAGTCATCCCTGCAAGACAAGAGATTAAAAAGTAACTCATGATCTCCCAAGGAACATGCCCATCGCAAATAATCTTGTCATTACTCCTCCTACTGCCCCTGGGAAAATAGAAACTTTTTATGTTTTCCTGTTGATAAACGGTCACAAGCTGAGCAACTGCATCATTGATCTTACACTGATCAAAACATTTGGTAGATGTTTCTCCATGGAGAATAAACAAGTGCCACTACTGGGACAAATCAAGGATGCCCAATTTGCATTTGCAGCATTCCCAGAAAAGAGAATCAAGATGACAGTTCTAGTGGCTGACGTCCCAGCATCCTATGGCATTCTGCTCGAACAAAATATTTGCAAGGATGTGGGAGGAGAATTAAGCATGGACCTATCTGAGGCAAGGGTCCCTATCAAAGGTGTTATTTAGAGGTTGCTCCCTGGAAAGGAAGCAAAATATGTTGTCACTCAGACATCAGCACCTGAAGCTCAAATTCTATTTGAGTCTTCAGGTAGGGGTAATTACTTCTTGACCATAGAGGACGTTCATGTTTCAATAGATGAAAGTCCTTTAGGTGGTGATCCAAAGATTGATTCAAACAAAACATCAGAAGAATCGGTAGGGCATAGTATAGATGAAAAAGGATCTTCCATCTTTAATGAAGAGAAATCTGATAGAAGATCAATTTTTGATGATGTTTGGATTCAGGAATTTGATGGCAGTAATTCCTCTACCAGTTCAGGAGCCAGGGTTGTGTTGATATCTCCTCAAAGAGATATTTTTTATTCATCCTATGAGTTGAAGTTCAGCAATGCCAACAACACTGCTGAGTACGAATCTCTGTTACTCGGGTTAAAGGCTGCTCAAGATGAAGATGTCAAACTCCTTCATGCCAAAGGAGATGCTGAACCGATTATTTGTTAGGTGTCTAAGGGTGACAATCAAATCATGTGTTAGACTAAACTAGTAAAACAACAAGCTATGGTAGTGGACCATACTACTGCGCTCCAAAGTCAGCAAAAAGAACTCTCCACCAAGAGAGCAAAAATTTATGGTTTTCAGATTGGAGACCGCATCTAGCCATGGCACAAGAAGAGAGAACCAAAAGGACTGCACAAGAAATGTGATTCCTAGTAGAGAGTTCCATTGGCACATCACCGATTCTGGGGACAAAATGGTTTCCTACGGGTTTATCAGGAAGGAATGCCATTTTCATTGTCTCATAATGGGCAGCGTCTGAATCACTTCAATTGTTGAAGTATTAGATAAGTTCACTTGTACATATGTATATTTGTATAGCCTTTGTTTCTATTGTGTGTTGTTCATTTTCATTTTTTTGAGACTTTCTTTTTGGGTATCATGACTCCATAGCCCAATGGCATACTTCAAAGGCACTGGAGATTTTGGTTTCTACTCCCCTCAGCTATTTCAAGTTTTCAAATGAAGGAAGTTCCCCAACTTGAGCCAGCTGTTGTCCCTAAAAATGTCACTCATTTTTGGGACAACCTATGAACTATTTTGGTCCTGCAAGACCAAAAATTGTCTCTTCCCTTTTTAAAATTTGTTTTGAGCTTTCAATTTCCTTAGCATAGTCGGCATGCCACCCCTAGATAAAATGTTGACTAATTCTACCTCTAGGTCAAATTAAGTCAACCCCCCTTGCAAGTTAAAACTTTTTTAGGGTCTCCTAGGTTATAAATTGGTCCCATGGTCATTAATGAGGTCAAATAATATGTTTCATCTTTGTCATATTTGTCTAAGTTTGTCTTATGCCATCTTAGGCCACCTTTTGGGTCATTTAATGAAATTGTATGGTTTTCACAAGAGGACAAATGTGTCAAAGTGCAATCTAACATCCCATATGTCAGATAAGTGCTAGGTAATAGTTTGAAACTAAAAATATGATAGGTTCAACATTAAAAACAAGATCACTTGGAAAAAGGGAGTTTTTGATGTTGTATAGACTACAAAATAGTTATAGCATGTGTGACCAATTCACATAAGTCTCTTCCAATCCCCATAGTTCAGTTTTAGGCTTGAGAAGCTTTGATAGATCCAAAATTGAGTAAAACCAATTCTTCTCTCTCATCACTCTCTTGGTCAGGTCAACAAGGTCAATCGATTTACACTTGGTATGGACATGAGGAGCAGAGTTCAAGCGAGTGTACTTCATGGGTGATAGTAATACATTTTTTATTCCATTTCATGGTAATGGTTTTTGTATTGATGATCTGTGCTTCATGAACAATTACTAAGATTATTAGCACCTCCAAGATGCCTGCATATCCCCAACACCTCACTTTTCCATCTTTATTTGCATTGATTTGAGTAACTAGGTGGTGTACATGGTCTTGTAGAGTATGACCATCCTTATCACATGGTTTTTAGTCTAGTTCACACATGTAGATGTGAATTGATAGGCAAAAATATCCTCATTTTACTTGGAGTGAGCATTGTGGTCTAGAGATCAGTTATTTTTAGTTTCAGAGTTTCATCTTCTTGTAAGTGTCTTCATATCAAACGTAATGCACTAGTTTCAACCTCTCAAAAAATGATGGTTAGTTTCTCCATTGAAGGTATATACCCAAGAAGCTCAATGTTAGCAAGGGGAGGTCTAAAATTGCAATCAAACCTTTTTATGAATGTCACCTACAATCCATAGTTAGAAATAAGCCTTCAATAGTCATATGGATGAAGATTAGAGTTTCAAGTTTTTGATGGCATTCTCGAGTTAACAATAGTAATACTGAGCCATTCAAAGGATTAGATATTGGTTATGAGAACCAATTCAACTTACACAATCATCTATGTGAATATATTATAGGAAAGCTACAAATGAGACAACTTACCTTAATCTCTTTGAAGAAGGGACTCTACTCTACAAAGTGTCATCTATTGGTGGAGGTATATGAGGTTTGAGTAAGTCTTGTGTTTCCATTCTTGTAGCTTGAACATAGTAATAGCATGCCAACACAAGAGGAGGGTGTTTAGTTGAGAGAGAGAATGGTTGAATGGAATTTTAATACTGTCAAATCTTACTAGAAATATTTAGTGAACCACAACAATGACACCTAGTGCATGGATGATAGTGGAATGGTTGCATAACTTTAAGGTATTAATTGGTTAATTTAGACATGATATGGTCCTCATTAACCTCAAGAGAGGATAAAATTGTGAAACATAGTAGTCACATATAAATGACCACCTATAAGAATCCCATGATTACCCAAATGAAACATCTACAGTCTGACTGTAGACCCACGGTGTGTTGATGGTGAGAGATGAGAATCATGGTCTGCAGGCATATATTCTCATTCAAGTTTGAGATGAACCAATAACCTCAGATAGAATCAAGATAATTTAATGTAGTCCTCGAACACTAATGCACACCTATAGTAACCCTTTATTTTCCTTAGTGAGACACCTACAGTCTGATTGCAAACTAGTTCTAGCTAGTGGAGAGATATAGCTTGGAAGTATGAAAAGGTGTAAGATGGATGGATCATGTTGAGACCACTCTCATAGTGGTAATGACACACTCCCATATGTTTTCATGAAGTAGGTAATTTAACCTATAGTAATGAGCCTCAAACGCAGTCTAGCCAAGACCCTGCATACAATCCTGCATAATCACTAAGCCTAAGAATCTAGTTTTGTGGAATGGAGTGTTGAGAGCTTTATAGGTATGGTATAGTTTTCAAACTTGGTACAAAGTGTCACAAGGACTTGATTTATCCCCCATGGCCTCTTTTAGAATAGACAAATAGGGGATATTTCCTTAGATTTGTCTCAGATAGAGGGCACTCCATAGGTAGCCCAACTTGTAGATTGAGTATATGGATAGTGAAAGGATGAAAGAGAAAGTTTTAAAGCACTGTGAAAAGATGTATAGAGTTGTAATGAAGGTGATTAAAGTGCTAAGATGCCTTACATCCATTGGATCACCCATAAGTGGTTATATACATAGTTAAACATAGTTAGGCCTACTAGGCCTATAACTAGGCCTAAACCCTTAAGGTGACTTACTTGATTCATATGACCATGAGATCCTTCCAATCCATTTGATAACCTTTATAAGGGAGTGGACGACTAATAAGAATCACTGGTTTGTAAGGAACAATACATAATTGTTATTTTTTGCCTATTTTCCTCTTAGAGGCACTCGAAATGCATTGCAAGAGCTCAAGAGGCCAATTTATTTTGCCCACATCTATTATGAATGAGCTACATGAGACCTCAAGCAGCTAGGGATAGTTGTTCATGGGTTGAACATCTACCCTTTATGAATCGACATTAAGAAGCTAAGAGACATAAACCCCTTGTATGAACCTAGTGGAGGAAATATCATTGAAGATGCATTTGGAAGGGTTAATTTGGCCTTGAAAGTGTTTTAGAATTGTTTAGGACTCTCTTAGGTTCCTTGACAATCAAATTTTTTGTAATATCACTTATACAGATTGACTTAATTTTGGGTTTTCTACAAGTTTTTATGTGTTTCACAGGTGCAAAAAGGAATGCATAGATGAGAGTCATTATGGAATATGTGTAGAGACTTAATTTGACTCTTCATACTCAAATATCACCATGGTTATTCATGGAAACCACTTTGATAGACCATTCATTGCAGGTAGTCTGAATATCATAGTAAGAAGGCAAAGTGACTACCTAAGTGGGAAAATGAGAAGTGTTGTTTGAGTTTCATTAAGGTCTATATGATATACTATAGGACAAATAAGATCTAAGTTAGCTGTTTAACACCTCTTCAATTGACCTTCATTAATATTTGCAGGTCACTTAAGCGACACGTGAAGATCTAGGCCTAGAGGGCTATTGAGTGACTACAAATAGTGAATGACAAGTGGTGTAGGAAAGGCTATCAGTTGAAGGGCATAGATGAATGTTAAAAATCTTGTTTACAAATTCCCATGTTAAGACATATGTGTTAAAGACTTCCTAAGTCAATTTTAAGCAGTCAAGTGACTCTTCATCATCAAGGCAGTTTTAAGTAAGATAATTAAGAGCTCTATGCCAACTTGAAGGTGTTATGTTTCATATTGACACATGTTCCAAGAAAACTTCCTGACCTCTTTTATAACTCATTCTTTTAAATTGTAAGTAGTTTACAAGTCTTGACTCTTGGCCTCGTGACCCTTCCACTTCTTTTCTTCTTTCTCCTCTCCTATGCTCTATATATGCAAGCCTTTTTGGCTTTGTAATGATCCATACTTGGTATGGCGAAGCCCTACTGGTTTGAATATTGTATTTTGACTTTGAAAAAAATATTTTCAATTTGGTTTTGAGTTCATAGCTTCTTGTCTAAGTGTGTGAAATAGTGTATAGTGGAATGATAAGTGATAACTATATATCTGTGTGTTCTCTTTACTCTTTCATGTTTGGTGCAAGTAGTGCAAGTAGTTATCCCTCTAACATGTCACATGAAGTGTAGTTAGTGTATCTATCTATCTCTAAGTGTAAATAGTAGCATTAGTGTCTACAATCTGACCTCTTGTTCACTCGCCTTAAGGAGTGCAATGCATATCACCTCCATGTTTGAAACACTTATGTTAGAGTAATCTAGGATGTTGGGACTAGTATTACGAGTCATTTTTCATAGTTCAAGTGTATGGTAGTCTAGTGGAGATCAATTTAGTGTATCACCTATTTATTATAGGTTACTTTAGTGTTCCTTCTATCCCTTTTCATCCAAGCAAGCAAGTAGTGTAGATGATAAGCTATCAAAGACTAATATAGGGAGTTACCCCTTCAACCTAGAGGTTTACCTCTGCTATAAGAAACCCACAGGCCTAGAGGTAATCCAATGTTCTACTCAATTTAGAGGAGGATTGAATAGCCTCTCCAAGGCTTCAATATTGAGTGACAACATGAAGTGTGAACTATACTACTCATTCTATGTAACATGATGACTGTACACTAGTGGTGACACTATTAGTGGCATTTTGTAGTAGGAATATGTGTATTATTGGTTGTAAATATATTGATTGGATTTATCACTTTGAATTTTATTTGACTTAAATTTTCTTGTGTCACCACATTATTATAATTTGGTCTACGTCTTTGTATTGGCTATTATTTATGCTAACTTTGTGGTGCAATAAATTTAGCATAATTGGGTGTTCTAAAAGACTAACTACTCACATGAGGAATAAACATTAGTTCCTTATCAAGAATGTCCTAAGATAAATCAGTTATGGAATAATTGGATCTATTAGAATGAGGTTAAAGATACCTGGATGTCCCATTCGTGAATGCAATAATGCCTATATCAACATATTGTTAAATGTGATCCCTAAGTGTATAATAGTCATTATCTCGATGACCATTAATGAGATGATAGTTGCAATATGGTTGATTACTAGATCTGTCTAGATGATATGATTGATGATAATGATTATGAGTAAGTCTGATCATCCTCTTATCTAATAGTGTTGATAAAACATCATGGGGACTATCCATAAATGAATCAAACTATATAGGCTCTATCTTGGTATATTATGTTCTGCTCACTATAGGAGTTGGTCTATAAACTGATAACTTTTCCATTTTTTTGTACTTTAAATTGTGATTTATGTTCCACTTTTTCCTTTTAAATAGGTGGATTAGGTGCTTAAACCAAATTGGATGACTCTGGAGGTAATGTCTCTAGATCAAAATTTGCATCTGTACTGACCTTAACTAGTCCCAATTGCTTCTCTAATGCCATGGTTATATAACAAAGATGTTGAAATGACCTAGTTGTTTGATGTATCAAATTTTAATTAAGAGAAAATATGAGGTATCTAGAGAAGATATATTGTATCTCCAAATCCATAGGTTGATATATTAATTGTTGCATGCATGACTTAAACCATAACATATAATAACTAACTAATTATGGTGTACCATGTTGTAATGAAGGTAATCTCTCATACATGACTTTGGGTCCCTTATTCTAAATGAAATTTATAATAAATACCTCTTCTAACTTAGCATATGTATGTAATGAGCCATTATGGAGTGAATGATTAAACCAAGTTAATTCACTATCCTCTAGGCTCTTGGGAAATAACTGCAATAGTATCAGACTACCATTACAACCATCCATAAATTTCTTATAAGCATTGAGATAAAAGTAAGGATATATGTGTCTATTAAACTTAGGCAATGTTAGTATTTGAAACTTCTTCGGTAATGATGCATGAAATATCTTACGTGGAATAAGGTTGCCATGAATATCATTCGAATCAACCCAAGAGTAATAAGCCTTACTTTTCAAGTTAAGTTGATGTACTTTATGTTGTAAGGAACGCACACCATGCAACAAAGAAATAACTTCTTATGAAGGCACATTTAAATCATTAATAAGCTCATTTAGGGGTTGGATTTGGTTATTAATCTTAGCCATTGGTACACTATTTTTCTTAACTTTATTAAGCATGATGGATTGGGTCATCTTACCCCTTGGATAAGTGAAACATGGACCTGGTAGAGGGAAAGTAGTTATCACCCTCTTGAGGATTAGGATGAAGGACAAATTCTAATTTAGCAAGGGTGGGATTGGGAACTTCATTGGTACTTAGTATAGTATTAGTTTGCAAAGGCATATTACATTATATTGGAATATAAAGAATAACACTACCATGCTTAACATTTGAAATAACATGCACACCTAATTTTACATTTAAAATAAAATTATGAACATCAACATATGTTGTAATAAAATTATCACTAGGCACATCATTATTTAATTTATCATGTAACTTGAGATCTTCACTAACATGAGAGATGGGTAAATAAGAAAGGATACTATATGTAGTTGAAATATTTTCCTCTTCACTATATGCATAATAATCATCATCATTCTAATTTTTATCACAATCATAATCTTAGTCACTTGAACAATCAACATTTGATGTGAGCATACTTTCATGTTCACTAGGGAATGTAAGAGATGAATTTAAATTCTCACTATCATGCAAAGTGTCATCATGTATATGAGAAATGCAAGATTTGGCTTTATTATCTATAATTGAAGTTAAAGAGGAAGGATTACAAATTACACTTTCACTCTTATTGGATATATCAACACTTGAGATAAGAATACAAGATTTAATTACATTATTGTCTTTTGAAATTTCAACATGCTATTGGGCTGAAAAGGTAAAGAAAGGAGGAAGAAAAACATCTTCTACTTTGTTTAAAACGTTATCAAATGAAGGAAAAATGCTATGTTCCCTTTCTTTTTTGAATTCACATGACAAGGGTATCGAAGATGCATTGTCATGTTCCACCTTAGAAATAACATATAATATGAGAAAGGAATGTTATTGTAACTAGGATGCCCTTTTTTGAGATGTAACATTATCTAATAGAATTTTGATTTTATTTACCTTATACTGTGTAATTTTGAAAAGAGATGTAGCAAATGTTGTTGACAAACTAGGAGTATTATCAAATAATGCATCACTGATGAGTGGTTCTTTTAGACTTATATTGTTAAGTTCATTTTCTTGGATGGAGTGAGAAGAAGGAGTAGGAGAATAACATGCATCTACACTACCTTTGATATCATTGTGACCATCACATTCATAATATTCATCATTATCATCATGGAAATAATAATAATAATCATCATTATATATGAAACCGTGCTCATAATTATTTGTTAAAGTAAAATATTGGTAGTTTTTCCATTCTTTGTTATAATTATAAGGAATGCCTATGAATTGATCAACCGAATGAGGAAGAAGAGTTTCCTTAACACTTATTTTAAACTTTCAAAAAATTTAGAGATTAAGTATAAGAGAAATAAAAATAAAAGGCAAACAATAATCCAACATGAAAGAATAAATTTAATTTATGCTAGCATGCAGCTCTATGCGAGAGATAAATCAAGAAAATAAAAAATTTGAAACCCCAATTTAATCACCTGAAGTAGAAGGGAAAGGTCTAATGGCAAGCTAGGTGTTAGAGCAATATTTTTAAAAAAAGTAGTCTCACCAACATGTTTTATTAATTTTATGATTAAATGTAATTAACCCTAACTAAATAAATAATTGAGCATAGTGAAATGGCTACCTAAATCAACATACAACCATAAATTTCACTTGCATATAGAATGATATTGAGAAACTAGGGTTTTGAGACAAAAGCATGCAAAAAGATGAGAAACTTATATTTTCTAGAGCCTAGGAGCTATACTTGACTGTGTTTGACCTGTAAGACGCTTGCCCCACTGTCAGATTTGATTAGAATGGGATTGGACACTAGAGCAAGGCACTCTTGTCCTTACCAACACTCCTGTCTTCTGGTGTTTTCCTCTTGAACTGAGACTTACAAGATTGATGGAACCTTTTATAGCTGTGGGAACCTCTATCACAAATTTGTGTTCATAATATTAAACCTTTATTTTGCCTCCTCTTCAAAACCCTAACAAATTCTTTCACATAATAGGCACACAAAAGATCAAATGAAAAAGGTGGAGAATGGGGAAAGTGGGATATGGTCGCATTATATTCATAACCCTTATTACCTTGAATGTTGCCTACATAACCCCAATGATAGCGAACTCAAATTGATGTAGTTCTCCCTTACAGAATGTGCATAATCAACCAAGTGCAAATGTGTATCTAAAATTCTCTTCATCTAGGCCCTCCTCTTGGTTAAAACATGCAATCTAGGTGTGGTAAATAAATATTTTAGTAATATTCAAAGATTGAGCTTTTTGTATATTGATATTATTCATTAGCTAGTACCAAAAGATAAGTAGCTCTTTTTATAAAATGCCTTGTGGAACCCTTTAAATAGAAGCCTCCTAATTTTATATTTAAAAAATTTATTAGCACGTCGACCAACTTAAACAATTTAAAAATGATCATAAGAAGAGACCTAAAAATGAAAGGACCTGATAAACACTCCAAAATGAGGATTGGACACTAGCATTGGGAAGGACACTAGAGTAGGAGTTCATATCTAAAATGAAAAAAACTAAGGTACAACTCAAATAAATGGTCAAGGGTCTTTGTGACTGTGTCAAGCATTGACATGGGAATATTGGGAGTGTAATAAGAGAGAGTTTGTCATATCTTGATTTATCTCTAAGCTAAATAACCTGTTTAATCTGTGGATTATTATGGTTGATTAGTTGATTAAATAATATTTGATGACACATTTTAATTATGGGATAGTTTGTGTTGCTTAATTTATATAATTAGTTTTTTATGAGTTAACAGTACATTTATATTCTATACTTTATGATTATGTTTGATTAGTTGTACAATATTATCTTATGGATATAATGATGTTTCGAGGTAAATACCTTCATTAGCATGAGGTGGATGTAGAATATATTCTTCCCTCAGATCATGATAGAGGGAGAGTATCATTAGAGAGGATGGTTAGATGGAGACATTGAGGGATGATAGAGAATGAATACGAAAATCCTTACACACACCACTTAGTATATCATGTTTTGTAATTAATTATTTGGGTAACATAGCATGTTTTATATACTTTTCTTTTAGATGATTGTTAGTATGCTTTTTGATAAAATCTTGATTGTTGATTATGATTATGTTTGTTGTTTGAGTGATTCACTATTTTTGTGATCTTACGTAGCTCATCTTATTTGTCTAAATGAATGAATTTGTTTGTGTCTACTTATATCACTACCTTATTATGTTTGACTGAATAATAAAACATTGTGATGTTGTGATGGATTCCATAATCATTACTCGTGCTATAAAATTTATATAATAATAATTAAAGATTATTATTATCATAATTATATTATAAAGTCGAAAGACAGATGACATTATTTTTAAAAGATATTGTAATTGTTTGATTAAGGGATTTAAATTCATAATATATATAAATGGATATATTAATGTTAATTATTTAATGATTTTAAAAATCATTGCAATGTATGTTGGTGGATAAATTTTCCACGTAAAAAATCTAAGCCTTGTTATACTTAGTTACATTGCCAAAGATATATTAATCATTGTGTTAGTTGTTGCATGGGAAAATACATTAGTCCATGACTAGTTGATAGTCTTGCATGGAATATAACATAAGGATTATGTCACTTATGTAATTGAGATGGTCAAGGATGGATTGTTAAATCACTGTCATGCAAATTTGATAAAGGAATATAATATGGTTAATTAGGGATTTGATAGAAATATCAAGATGATTAGGTTACTAATCATGTGTTGACTTCAGTTAAGCATCATTTAAGAGAAAATTATAGGATTTATTGTGTTTTGCATGGAGGTGGACTATGAGTTAGTTAAGCTATCTGGGTATGCATATTCTTTGAGGAGTTTAATCAACTGAAGAGTATGAAGAAGTGGAAGGAAATAGGTGTTGGAGGAAGAATAAAAGGAGGATAATGGATGCTATGAATAGAGGGTACACAACATAGAGGATGGTTCATAACATTTTGAAAAAAGAAGACAAAAGGTAGATAAGAGGTGAACAAGTGCGAAGAAGGAATTTGGCTTGGCTGCCTTGGATATTCTTACGTTTACCGGGTTAGTCTTGTAATTCAATTTTTGAATGAAATAATGAATGGGGTTCTTTGAATGTTTATGGTTGCTAGTTTTTTTGTTTGATTCATTAGAAATATTGGGTTATATGTGGAGCCCTATGGAAGGCTCGACCTATATAAAACCTCACATTCAAACCAGGGTAACCAGGGAGATGGGGTAGAGATGTAGAGTTAGCCATGGTTAATGTTGGGTTTTTAAATAGCTCTATCCTACACATCTTTAGCTATTCAAAAATCCTTATTCAATATTTGAGGATTATTCTGATGGGTTTATAAGTAATATGACTAGTAATAGTTGAATTGAACTAGCTTATTATACATGTAGTTAGGTATATGAAAACATAGACTCAAATATGTTGTTTGTATGTTTATTCGACTGTTAAATCAATCAATTTTTTTGGATTAATATTGTGGGTTTCTAGAGGTAAAATATATATATACACAAACATATATACCTGAGTATATTCAATTAATTAAAATTGCATATAAATATATACTCATATATATATATATATATATATATATATATATATATATATATATATATATATATATATTTGATAGTAAAACTTTATGAGTGACTGTGTGTATTACATTTTAAAAATGAAGTTGTTGTTTGGACTGGGCATAAGTTATGTTTTAAACTTAAAACTAGATTATGAAATCTTGTATTATTCATAATGGATTATAATGTGTAATTGGGATCTTTTCTATGTAGTCACTTGTATAACCCAAATATGGGTAAATGAGTAATACGACTGTAGGGTTTTGCATTTTGCTTGATGAAAGTATTTAAACCAGGAAACTATTAAAATCTCAAAGGCAATGTTAGTTATTTATTGTGATTATGAACTTTGCATTCAGTTGTGTATTTGATGATTATACAATCAAACTGTGTATGAGTTTGCATAGTCTATGGGGGGACTGGGTAAACAGGTTTAATAGTATAATTGTCTTATTTTATTTGTCTAAGTATGAGTTGTGATATAACATACCCGAGTAGGGTAATAGAGCGTGTGTTGTATTTATTTTATTTAGGCCAAAAAAAAGTTGTTATAAATGATACTCGAGCTGGGTAATCAACTGTGTGTTGTTGGTTATTTTATATAACCATACTCAAGTTGGGTAAATACAACCGTGTTCATCCATTTGCTCATTTGAACTATATTTTAATGGCAACCTCAAATGATTGATTGGATTTAAATGATTAAATAGTTTTGATAATTAATGAAATAACTAAATTTTCTTTGTAAAATTATGTGTGTTTAATTATCATGACATATGAATTTTTTGATTTAATGAAAAAAGCTATGAGACCTTTGTTTATGAACTGGATGTATACTTCACGTATACAATATACTCTAAGACAAATGACAATGGATGTCACCATAGTAATATACTGTATAAATGAAGTATATATAATGTATTTGTACGTAAGAATATATATATATATATATATATATATATATATATATATATATATATATATATATATAATTGTTATTATTATAGCAGTGAATAATTGATGCTTGTTTATTTTTGAGTTAGTATAAAGACATTAGAATGTTTAGATATAAAACATTCCATATATTTATGAGTTTAAATACATAACATAATTGTATGTTATGGACTAGTTGTTGTTATGTGTAAAATATGAATAATTTATTAACCAAGATTATAATATTATTTTATGCAAAAATAATATTATAAGTTGCTTAGTGGTTTAAGCAACTAACAATCTAGATAATTATTACAATTCGAGTATCATTTATAACAACTCAGTTTTGACCAAAATAAAATAAATACAATACACAGTCTATTACCCTAATCGGGTATGTTATATCACAACTCAGACTTAGACAAATAAAAAAAGGCAATTATATTATTGAACCCGTTTACCTAGTCCCCTCATGGACTATGCAAACTCATACATAGTTTGACTGTAAAATCATCAAATACACAATCGAATGCAAAGTTCATAATCACAATAAATAATTAACATTGCCTTTGGGATTTTAATATTTTATCATTTTAAATACTTTCATCAATCAAAATGCAAAACCCTATAAAGCTGCTCTAAGCAGAGTCTTCACGATTCAAATATCAATATATAATTTCAAGTGTAGTCTCAAGTATAGTACTCCAGCTAGGAGGGAGAGCATCATCTGAGTATTTTTTCACACCAACCGCATACCATAGATCTCCCGCACTATCTCCCAAACAAGGGGATGGTCATCCCTTCACGTATGGGTAGATAATGACGGTGAAGGAATCTAGAGTAACAAACTAGAACCCATGTGTCGAAGATATGTAATACATAATATGCACCATAAAGAAATATGTTTTAATATGATATCACATAAATATGAAAGCTATATCAACCTATTAAATGACAATGTTTATCAAACATTACTTTGACCAAAGTTTTTAATAGTAAATGATCTCTACGATCAGTCAAATTCATACACATCACTTGATCGTATTACACTTTATCTTGAATTCATGGTGCTAATTAAGCTAGTGGAATTCATCCACTAATTAATTAAGATAATGAATGCGAGATTCAATAAAATAAATAATAATATAAAAACCAAATAAATTCATGATATTTCCCTATAACAAATCAAAATTATGCTAAGTACATAAATATCATAAGCATTCATTTAGTCCATCAAATGAAATGAATTGAATCCATACATTTATTATAAATAATAAATAGAATCCAAAAACACTCCTCAATATATAAGATACCATTCGAGTAATAATTATCTAAATTGCTAGTTTCTTAAACCACTAAGCAACTTATAATATTATTTCTCCATAAAATAATATTATAATCCTGACTAATAAATTATTCATATTCCACATATAACAACGACCAATCCATAACATACAATCATGTTATGTATTTAAACATATAAATACATGGAATGCTTTATATCTAAACATTATAATGTTTTTATACTAACTCAAATGTAAACAAGCATCAATTATTCAATAGTATAACAATAAAAATTATATATATATATATATATATATATATATATATATATATATATATATATATATATATATATATATATATATATATATATATATATATATATATATGTTTTGTGTGCGTGTGTGTTATATTGAAGTTATATATATATAATCATATTAAATTTATATCTATACACATACATACATACATACATATAATTGTGTATAATTGTTATTATTATAACAGTGAATAATTGATGGTTGTTTACTTTTGAGTTAGTATAAAAACATTAGAATGTTTAGATATAAAGCATTCCATGTATTTATGAGTTTAAATATAGAACATAATTGTACGTTATGGACTGCCTATTGTTATATGTGAAATATGAAAAATTTATTACCCAGGATTATAATATTATTTCATGGAGAAATAATATTATAAGTTGCTTAGTGGTTTAAGCAACTGACAATCTAAATAATTATTACTAAAATGGTATATTATATATTGAAGACTATTTTTGGATTTTGTTTATTATTTATAATAAATTAGATGTATGGATTTAATTCACTTCATTTGACAGACTAAATGAATATTTATGATATTTATGTACTTAACATAATTTTGAATTGTTATAGAGAAATATTATGAATCTATTTGGTTTTTATATTATTATTTATTTTACTGAATCTCACATTCATGAACCTAATTAATTAGTTAATGGATTCCACTAGCTTAATTAGCACCATCAATTCAAGATAAGGTATAATCCGATCAAGTTGTGTGTATGAATTTGACTGATCTTAGAGATCATTTATTATTAAATTTTTTTGGTCAAAGTAACGTTTGATAAACATTGCCATTTAATATGTTGATATAGTTTTCATATTTATGTGATATCATATTAAAACATTTTTTTTTATAATACACATTAAGTATTAGATATCTTTGACACATGGGTTCTGGTTTGTTACTCTAGATTCTTACATCGTCATTATCTACCCATCCATAAAGGGAGGGTCATCCCCTTATTTGAGAGATAGTGCAAGGGATCTATGGTATGTGGTTGGTGTGAAAAAGTACTTAGATGTTATCCCTCCTAGTTGGAGTACTGTACTTGAGACTATAATTAAGATTACATATTGATACTTGAATCATGGAGACTCTGTAGGGTTTTGCATTTTGCTTGATGAAAGTATTTAAACTAGTAAATTATTAAAAGCTTAGAGGTAGTGTTAGTTATTTATTGTGATTATGAACTTTGCATTCAGTTGTGTATTTGATGATTATACAGTCAAACTATGTACGAGTTTGCATAGTCTATTGGGGGGATTGGGTAAATGAGTTCAATAGTATAATTACCTTATTTTATTTGTCCATGTCTGAGTTGTGATATAACATACCCGAGTAGGGTAATAGATTGTGTGTTGTATTGTTTTATTTCTGCCAAAACTGAGTTGTTATAAATGATACTCAAGCTAGGTAATCAACTGTGTGTTGTTGGTTATTTTATAAAACCATACTCGAGTTGGGTAAATGTGTCTGTGTTCATCTATTTGCTCATTTGAACTATATTTTAGTAGCAACTTTGAATGATTGATATGATTTAAATGATTAAATAGTTTTGATAAGTAATGCAATAACTAAGTTTGTTTTGTAAAATTATGTGTTTAATTATCATGACATATGAATTTCTCAATTTAATGAAAAAGGTTATGGGACCTTTATTTATGAACTGTATGTATACTTCACATATACAGTATACTCAAAGGCAAATGATAGTGGATGTTACCTTAGTAGTATAATGTATAAATGAAATATATATATATATATATATATATATATATATATATATATATATATATAATTGTGTATAATAATAATTATTATAGCAGTAAATAATTGATGCTTGTTTACTTTTGAGTTAGTATAAAGACATTAGAATGCTTAGATATAAAGCATTCCATGTATTTATGAGTTTAAATAGAAAACATAATTGTATGTTATGGACTGGTTGTTATTAAATATGAAATATGAATAATTTATTAGCCAAGATTATAATATTATTTCGTGGAAAAATAATATTATAAGTTACTTAGTGGTTTAAGCAACTGACAATCTAAATAATCATTATCTGAATGGTATGTTATATATTGAGGACTGTTTTTTTATTCTATTTATTATTTGTAATAAATTAGATGGATTTAATTCACATTATTTAACGAACTAAATAAATGTTTATGATATTTTTGTACTTCGCATATTTTTGATTTGTTATAGTGAAATATTATGAATCTATTTGATTTTTATATTATTATTTATTTTACTGAATCTTGCATTCATGATCCTAATTAATTAGTAGAGAGATTCCGCTAGCGTATGCCATCAATGCAAGATAAGGTGTAATCCGATCAAATAGTGTGTATTGATTTGACTGATCCTAGAGATCATTTATTATTGAAAACTTTGACCAAAATAATATTTGATAAACATTATCATTTAATACATTGACATAGTTTTCATATTTGTGTGATATTATATTGAAACATATTTCTTTATGGTACACATTATGTATTAGATATCTTTGACACACAGATTCTAGTTTGTTACTCTGGATTTTTACACCGTCATTATCTACTCATCCGTGAAGGGAGGGCCATCCCCTTGTTTGAAAGATAGTACGGGGGATCTACGGTATGTGGTTGGTGTGGAAAAGTGCTCAGATGATGTTCTCTCTTAACTGGATTACTATACTTGAGATTACATATTGATACTTGAATCATGGAGACTCTGCTTAGAGGAGATTTGTATCATGTTTTATCATTTGAGATATTTTATGTATTGCTGAAACTATAATATTTATGCATTGTACTTCTACAACAAAGGTTATAATATTATATCAATTGTGGTTGAATTTGTATTATTTTATTTATGTTGAGATGCATTATTTATATTTTTTCAGTATTGTTCATGATTACTATATCTATTCGTAGTGATCTTTATCTAAGTGGATTAGTTATAACCTTGATGGTTAACTAAATCAATATAACTAGTTAAAGACCACTAGATAGGATTTCTTGTGGTGAAATCTAAATATTGAATATGTGTAATTAATTTTTTTAAAAATTATTGCAATATTCTGGTAGAACCTAGTGGTGTTGTTTTAGAGATAAGAGTATGAAAATTCCAAAAGACCAAAATGACATGCACTAATAAGAGTCTTCATCATCATTGGGAACCTCGTATGAAAGAGCTACAAAAGACATAGTACTTGTGTTTTCTTGACTAAATTGGGTGTATACACATGGCTAATTACAAAGCTCTAGTAGTGGATGGTATCCCTTGTGAATTTTACAAAGCCACATGGTAGTGTTTTAGACCAAACTTGAAGTAGGTTTGTCGTGAAGCTTTACATAATAATTCTTTAGGGTGATTCATAAACAAAGGTAACATTAAATTCATCGTTTAAGTTAAAGATCTAAAATTCATTATCGATTGACGACCCATCACCTTTATGAATGTCTCTTGCATGATCACAACCAAATCCTTAGTGCTTTACCTATGACACATCCTTCCTATAATTATCATACTAGAGCAAACAAGTTTTATCAAAATTTGCTACATCCTAAATAACATAATTATAGTCTAGGAAGGTATGGAATGGGTCCATGCCTCTTAATAATAAACCTTGTTCTTTAAACTTGATTTTGAAAAGTTGACTACCACATTATCCTCACAATGTTAAAGGTTTTATGATTTGGAGAATTATTTTTCTCAGTTATACAAACTCTCTTCTCTGATGCCTTAACTTACTTGACCATCAATGGCCACAAGTCTGAGAGCTTTGGTCTCTTTTATTCTATCTGATAGGGTTGTTAGCGACTAAAGCTTTTAGGTACCTCCTTGCCCATAAAGCTAAACAAGGGTTTATCAAAGTAATTATGCACCTCGATAGAAAGGGTTAGCTCATTCATGGCCACTTTACAGATGACATTTTTCTTACTATTGTAGAGAACGAGGTTTCTTTCAAAAAAGCATTGCATTGTCTTGACATTTTTTGCAAAGCTTTTAGGTCCAGTTTGTAGTGGGTAAAAACTCAATGCTTTTAGCAAAGCATGATGCGTATGCCAGATTGACTTGAGGACTTCCAATGGAAATAGATCAATAAAAGGGAAAGATTCAAATTCTTAGGCATTCTATTTGTCGTTGATAACTCCCACTCTGAGCTGTAGAAATACGTGCTAGAGAAAGTTGGGAAGAAGATTTCTTACTGAATCACAAATCCTTTATTCTAAACCTGAGACTTTCAAACACTTATTCTAGACTTGCCTCCTAGGCTTGTGATGCTTTACAATGGGTCCGTAGTTTGTTTCAACCTTATTGCGTAGAGCCCATAGATTAGAGGATGAATTTGTTTGGAAATCATTCTTAGTGGCCAAAATATATAACATTCATTTGGAAAAATTTCAACTATCATTATCTTTCAACTTTGGAAATCTAGGAATGTTACAATTTTCAATAATGAGACTATTTCTCAACATTTTTCAATTAATGGTAGAATTATTGTACTCACTTATATTTATCTATAGACATAATCGCACACTGAGAATGTGCCCCTTAAATTTAAACATCTACAGGACTGCCTTAATAATCGAGGGAGGCCACTGTGCATCTTGGGCAAGGTCCCTCTAGATATGTTGCCATATGGGTCTACATCAATTACTCCCAAACAATAATAAAGCCACTTGCGCAGTTGTTTTTCCTCCCCTCCTCCTCATCGACGGGGTGGAGTCCTCAACTGCATTGCAAAGTTTATGTTGGGATGTCTTGTTGGTGAATAAACTTATATGATGATGCCTCTGCCTTTTGGGTCAAGCATTATGGTGCCTTTGGCTCCTTTAGATAGTGCTCAGGATGGCTAGGTGGATCTGGATCTACCTTCAAGAGAGCCCTCTTCTTGGTTTTTTCTTACTCTCAATAAAAATTGATCACCACCTCCCTTTGATGCCACCACCTATGCTTGATGTTCACACTTGTCATTGTGTTTTAATACGTTATTTTGAAACTCTTTTTGTATAATCAAATTTAGTAGCTTTAGTTTTTAAATTAATTTATAGAATTGTTGTCTTTTTTAGAGGTGTTGATATCGAATCATTAATACATATTGACCACCTTTTTATTATAACCATATATATATTAATGCGTTCCAGTAATATAAATAATTTTAGAAAAATATAATATATACATTAGAGCATTAAAATTTATTTTTTTAATTGAAGGTAAATATTTTTTACTAAAGTTATGAGCCAGAAAAACCTTTTGACTGAAGTTATTAACCGACATTAAGACACAAATAAAGAGACCAATCAAAAAAATCCAAACCACCAAAAAATAATAATAACAATAACACGAACAAAGACTAATTGAAAATAGAAATAAAGATGATTGGACTTATAGAGTTTTGGAGAGTCGTATGGAGCACTAGATGTTTGCAGGATTTTAGGGTTTCCCCATCCTTCACACTATTGATTTGTCATTCAATCTAGGCAAGATTAGTAATATTTTGACGACACATTTATTACATTGAGTTAGGCTATCCTTCCACCCTTTGGGTGGTATTATCTTCCCTTTATTAAACAGTCACTACCACCATTTATGTATCATTTGATGTAGGGA
This sequence comes from Torreya grandis, assembly GCA_037957365.1. Lineage (NCBI taxonomy): Eukaryota > Viridiplantae > Streptophyta > Pinopsida > Cupressales > Taxaceae > Torreya > Torreya grandis. Next base: position 3,728,702 of record JARHVA010000826.1, read on the forward strand.
TTATTAGTGTGAACCTCAAAAGCAATGGCATTGAAACAAGCTCATGAGTTTGCCCCTAAAGTCTACCACGAGGTATTACCTCTGACCGTGATACTCCTCTACTAGATGTGGTTTTAGATTTACTAGGGTTTGATAAAGCCTGTAATTATTTTGAAAATTTTACCTCGATTGCTTATTTTGTGGGTTGAGTTCCTCTGGATAGCCTATTAAAGCAGTGGGTCCACAACCATTGGTGAGGCCATGGGGTGAAATTGGAAGGAGTCCAAAACCTCACCAAGAGTTTCTTCCTATTTCATTTCACAAGCCCTAAACATTACAAAGCTATTGTTAATCATGGCCCCTAGTTTATACGCAACACTTTGGTTGTTTTCTCCAATTAGACCTTAGACTTTCAAGTCTTATAATAAGATAAAATTAAAATCCTAGTGTGAGAAAAATTTCTAGGTTTACCTATTCCTTTGTGGAATTTTGTTGATCAACTTATCAAGTATCTAGGTCATTTTATCTACCATAAACAACAAAAGTTTCATGCAACATATCCCCAAAGAAGGGTTTGTGTGGAAATAAATTTTGCCAAAGACCTTAAAGAGTCTACTGAGATTTAAGTAGGTAATAATTGGTTCACATAACACGTGCTTTATATCAACCTCTTGAATAATTTTTTCTAATGCCATGTTGCATATCATATGTTTAGAGAATGCCATCTAATGGTCCCCACTCCTTCTGTTCCTCAAGATAAAAGTGGGTTTGATTTGAAACCCTATAACGTAGATGGTGGACAACAATCTCTAATAGGAAGAATAATGTAGTATGTGGAAATTCCAAACCCTAGCCAACTGTATACTAACCCACAGGGGGGTCAAGTTCCCTAGTTTATTTTAGTAAAGTCCTTACACCCATGTAAGTTAAACCCCCACATCCTAATTCCCATTCTCCTCAAGTAGTCACCCATTTTTTTTCTTCCCCATCTCCCGCTCTTATGACTCCATCCTCACAACCCTCTTCAGGGACTAATGATTCAAATTGAGAGTTTGGTCTTGTGACCCTCAACTGTATAGTTCTTCTACGATGCTCACGTAGTCCTTAATCCTTTATAGATGAGGATTCTGTGCCAAACAAAAGGCATCCTTTCCAACTTGGAGAATATGCCATTCCCAGGTCAACTTTCAATTGGTTTAAACCCTCTTTAGTGTTACAAAGGAAAATGATATGAACCTTGATGATTCCCAATGATAGTTTATTCTTGGAATCTCTGAGGAATCATTGATCTGAAATGTAAGTATATGGTCAAGAATAATTGTCATCAATTTTTATAAAAGAAAAAAATTCAACATGTAGGAAGTCAAAATTTCTAATTTTTTGCTTCATTTTGTTGCTCTCATTATTTGGCCTAGGGTTATTTGTTAGGCCACTTGTCACGAGCTTGCCCATGGGGGGGTGGTCACCCTTTTGGCACCTGAGTTATCTCAAACTATTATTCCCTAAGGTTTCAACCCCACCCATCTGGTGGTGTGGACTCTTTTTGACTTTGGTAATTGTGTCATTGGCTTGGTCAACTTATATGCCTCTAATGATGTTTTGGAATGCACCTTGCTCTAGAGATGGTTGGTAGACTCTCTTCCAAATGCACATTGGATTCTCTGTGGTGACTTCAACACGATTGAGTCTATTGAAGACAAAGAAATATGTTTCCCCATGAGATGGTGTGTAGGAGAACGAGAGGCATGGTATTACATGCAAAATAATCTTGGTAATTTTTGTCCCAACCATAATGGGAGGAGAGAATCAAATTCTCCTTGGTTCACATGGTGTATTTTTTTTCAAAGAGAAGACTGAGTTCTTAAACATCTTGACTATGCCTTGCTAGTATAACAAGACCTTTTCTTCTTCGTTCTTGTCCATGATCAACCTATTTTGGTGATCCCATACACTTTCTTATCTAACCATCATCTTATTTGCTTCTGTATTGAGTGGACTAACCCATAAGTTAAATCCCATAATTCTCAGTTTTACCTCAATACTACCCATCTCAAACATGAGTGGACCGTTGGGTATATCATTAGAATTTAAAACATGGCTCCCAAACCCATAGGGGACACTAGCTAGATTGAGTGGTGGGCTAATGAAATAGCCTATGCCACCTCTTTTCTTTGGATTTATGGCAAGCAAGCAACTTTCTTTAGGTAACATATTCATAATGCTACAAACCATGTATACCTTAAGGTTTCACATGAATTAGAAGCCATGCCTTTAAGCCCTCATTTGCAAACTCATGTTGCCATGGGGAGACATAAGCTCTAGTCGACCGAGGCTTACAAGGCTATAAGAGCACAAATTAGAACACTGATGCATTGGTTGAAAGTTGGAGATAAAGTGACTAAAGATTTTTTCCTCTATTGAAGACAAGTTACAAATAAAATTAAAGCTATTAGATGCGCTTCAAATAAATTTACCAAATTACCTGACATCTTACAAGCTTTTATACATGACTATCATGGAGTGTTTGTTGTGTAACCCTCCTCCCCTACTCATGAAGTTGCTCTCTCTTAATGCCTTAAAATGGTCCCCTGTAAGCTCTAAGAAGCTCAAACACTTGCCTATGATAGGCCCCTTAGCCTCAAAGATCTTAAGGAAGTTGTCATGTAGATAGACTCTGACAAGGCCCCATGAGTTGATGGGTTTCCCTATGAATTCTATCAAACCCTCTGGGATATGATTGTACATGATCTTCATAAAGTCTACTCTCAAGTTAATTTGTCCAACTCTTTGGGACATTTCATTAACTAAGGTAACATCGAATTCATTCATAAGCTCAGTGACCCTGAGGTAATTACCAACTGGAGGTCCATCACCTTGCTTAATGTATCTTACAAAATCATAGCTAAAGTTTAAGCCGTCATAATTAAGCATTTACTCCCTTTAATTATGATAAGTGAACAAACATGGTTTATTCAACATAGATATGTATTGGATAATGATATTGGTATTTGGTAAGGTATGGAATGGGATAGGATATCCAACCATAAATTGTTATTCATCAAAATTGATCTAGAAAAAGCTTATGATTGGATAAAATGGCCTTTTATCATAGCTATGCTTCAGGTTCTTAGGTTTGGTCCTAGGTTTGTTCACATTGTTCATATGTTATGTCAGGATGTAGGGGTTTGTATTACTATTAATGGCTCTCAATCCCAACACTTTGAGATTCACAAAACTATTGGACATGGGTGCCCCCTTGCGCCTTCCCTTTATGTTCTGACTATTGAGGGCTTCAATAATCTTTTAGATAGCCATGCTTTCGGGGGTTTGTTTCTCTCCCTAAATTAGACCACCAATTGATCAATGGGCGCTTTGTTGATGACTACTTCTTTACTCTTGAGGAGGATGAGGACTCTATTAAGTATGTTATAGAATGCCTTGACATTTTTTGCCTTGCCTTTAGGTCTTCCATTTAATGGGAAAAAACACAATGTGATCATCAGTTCCTTTCACCCAAACCTCCTTGGTTAGAGGGATATAAGTGGCATTGGGTCCTTATTGGGGTTCAATTTAACTACTTAGGCATTCCATTTGTTTTTAGAGCCTCGCCTGTGTTGTGGTCCTACATGGTTTAAATGGTTGAGAAAAAAATATCCTTCTAGATTACCAAACCATTGACTCTACCTAAGAAGTTCCAGATGTGTTATAAGGTGCTCACTGCTACTCATGTTTATTACTCATCTTGTTGGGCTCCTTCCAATGCCTCTCATGCAAAGCTGGAAAAGCTTTGAGAGACTTTCTCTAGGCTAATTCTGAAGGGTACCATGATTTTCACTGAGTCTCTTGGGCTATTTATTGTCACCCTAAAGAAGTTGGTGGGCTTGGGCTCATTGATATTAAGCTTTAAGGGCTTGCTCTTGGTGTTAAATGGATCATTATAATCTTGGAAGGGGATGAGGCCTGAAAGATCTTATTGAGGCACTGGATCGCTCAAGGTTGCCCATTTGGCAGAAAGACGTGGCAAGGGATTCATTTGCATGATGTTTTCATTGCTCCTGTACCAGTTAAGATAGGGGGCAATTTTGCATGCAAAGCATCTGAAAGGCCTGGTAAAAACTCAAACCTCACCTCATATGGGTGGGGGAAGGGTTTAGAAATAGTCTTTCTCTTAATTATCAATCCCTATGGTGGTTTCCCATGTTGAATTTCCACAATGTCCCTTTTGCCATGCTCCCTTGGGTCAAAAGCCTAAGACTGTTTAAAAAAGGTATTCACGTGATAGGAGACCTCTTTTGTAAGGTCACTTGGGATTGATTCCTTGGAATATGGTTAAGTCTAAGCTCAATCTAAATAAGAAAGATGCAAAATCCATTTTTGAATTACAGAGTTACATAATTGAAAAATACTTACTTAAAATTGGAGTTTCCTCTCTTACGCCATGGCGGAAGGACTGGTCCTGGCCAATAACTATGCCATTCTGTCACTATTCCCCTAGGTTGGGTTTATAATATAATCATTTGCATCTTTATTAATTTATTTATATAAATATAAAGTTTTTAACTTTGATATCAACTTAGTCACTCTAGGATGCCTTGAATAAGGAGCATTATGAAATACCATTAGCATACTTTTCCTCAAATTATCCTTATTAGGAACATATAACTTGCCATTGTACTTTAAAATATAATCATTCTCTAATTGAAAATACTAATATCTATAATCTTGTGATTTTTTAGCCAAAGCTTTTTTAATTTGCTCATAAAAATCATCACCGAGTGAGAATTTTACTTCCTGATCTCTTAAGGTGCTCCTAATTATAGCCAAAGTTTCAATGTATCTTCTATGTCTAAGATCATTTTATACTCTATTTCCTTGCCCTTAATGTAGTTGATATCAAAATAATAATCTAAGAAAAACTCTAACTATTACCTCTGGTGAGAATTGAGGTTAAGTTGGTTGAAAATATACTTAAGACCTAAATTATCAATCTTAACCTCAAAGGGTTTACCCAACAACTAATGCATCCAAACCTACAAGGCATGAATTATAACAATTATTTCCATACCACGAGGAACATAATTTGTCTCATAAGGTTTAATTTTCCTAGATTCATAGGCCACAATTGAACCATCATGCATGATTAAACCTCCTAATCACCTAAAGCATCAATTATCACTAAAAAATGTCCATTTAGATTTAGGATCTGCAATACTAGTGTATAAGTAAGCCTCTATTTCAAAACCTAAATAACTTATTCATAATTATCTAACTAAACAAAATGTTTCTCCTTCCATTGAATAGAGGTGATTGGGTTAGACATCTTGGAAAATTTTGGTACAAACTTCCTATAGTACCCTACTAATCTCATGAAACTACACACCTCATGCACATTTTTAGGTGTTGGCCAATCCATGATATCCCTAATCATAACTAGATCCACTAAAATTCCCTCTAAGGAGATGGTGTGTCCCAAGTATTGCACTCTCTTTTAAAAGAAACATCACTTGGATAACTTACCATAAATCTTTTGTTTTTGCAACTATTACAAAACTAACTACAAGTACTCGGCATGATCTTCGTCATTATTGGAATAGATTAATATGTCATCCAAAAATACTAAAACAAATTGATCAATATAATCCATAAACACATTCTCATTATATTAATGAATGGTGATGGTGCATTAGTTAACCCAAAAGGTAATAGTGTGAAATTATAGTGCCCATAGTGAGTTATGAAAGTTGTTTTCAGAATATCCTCATCTCAAACCCTTAATTGATGGTATCCTACTCAAATATCAATCTTTGATAGAAAAGATCATCAACGAGAGGTAATGGATACCTATTCTTGATCATTGTTTTATTAAGCATGAGGTAGTCAATTCACAACTTAAGGGTTCCATTCTTATTCTTGACAAAAAATATATGTGCACCCCATGGTGAAACACTTGGCCAAATGAAAACTTTGGCCAACATTTTCTGAAGTTGTGCCTTCAACTTAATTAACTCTATAGTTATCATCTTGTAGGGTGTTTTAGATTACATTTATGATCCTATAATGATATCAATAGTTAAATCAAAATCCCTTTTTGAGAAAACCTTGCTAACTCATCTAGAAAAACATTTTGAAATTATTATAGAAAGGGACAATCTTCCAAATTGGGTTCCTTGCATTCTAGATTTTCATCCATTTTGACAAAGAATGCTTGACATCCCATATATTGATCCCTATTTAACTAAATGGTATAAATTTTCCTATGCTTCAACTCCCTTTAACTTCCTTGGATTTAGGTTAGGTTTCCTAAATCATCTAGATATTCAACCTTTTTAAGGAAGCAATCTAATTTGGATTTATGCCCAGAAAGACAATTGACTCTTAGAATCACATCATATGACCCTAGTGATGTTGCATAAATATCCACAACTATGTTGAATTCTAGAAACTGGATTTCAACCTCTATGAGACATATATCAACCTTGACTTTGGACTCATTCATATACTATACTGATAAGGAATTTTACATATAACCATCTTTCTTAGATAATTTACGCAACATTCTAAGAGAGATAAAGCATTTAACATCTCAAGTATCAATCAAAACAATAGTTGGATGACCAAAAGGAGTACCTAATACTTCTATGCGAGAGGCTTGAAATTTAGCATGTCGATTATCCACTACTATGTGGACACATTGTTGGAAGGTTCCTTGATATGAAGGAGGTTGTCTACTTGTTCTTTCCATATGTATTACACTAAGGAAATCTTTGGCATAATGATCTCCACCACAAGTAAAACATCCTCCTGGAGGTCCTTTCCTCTTAGCTTGATTTGTACCTTTAAATCCTTCTCTAAAATTGCCTTTCGATTTATTATTATTATAAATATTACTAAATATTGTGTTCCTCTTGTTGAATAAATTTTTGGAATTTACATTCTATTTTTGGTTATTCTTCTTAAAAGGTGTCTTTAAACTACCATAAATGTTGAGTTGTGGAGCTAAAAGCTTCACCAGATGAGCAAATGCAGAGGTTGCTGGAGTTACACAGTCGCCGACATCGGTCAGGACTGACTGACGTCGGTTATGGATTGGTCGACATCGGTCATATGCAGACAGATAGAGACCGACGTCGATCATCTGTGCATTCCCAGAATTCTAATTTTGAGGAGAACAGTCAGTTTGCATGTAAAGATTAACTGCTAGTCTTGAGTTCGCTTTTCTATTTTTGGCAGGACAGATTTGAACCTTAAATTAAGAGGTGCATCTAACGGTGGAGAATGCATGGCCCATGAATCCTAGTTCTATATAATAGGGTTAGATCCTCATAGCATTGTAAGAAAGAAAAAGTGTGAATCAATTCAAGTAGTGGAGTTGGTTGTAATTGAGAGAGAGAGAGAACTCTTGAGGGAAAGAGATCTGTACATCTGAGAGGTGTGAGAAGAGAGAGAGTTCTTCATTGTATTTCTTTCTGGAAGAGTGTTAATACAAGATTGGTTGTTTCTTGTATCTCCTATTCTATGTTGTTTCTGATTTCTAGTTACTTATTATTTCTGGTTTAATTCCGTGTTTAGTTGCTTATACAAAAGTAATCAATTGTGCTATAAGATCCTAACAAGTGGTATCAGAGCTTGGTTCACTAACAAGGTTCATCAGAGCGGGTTAGTGTTTGTTGATTACAGGTTCACTCTCAGGGGTTTCTGATTGAGTGGGAGTAAAGCAATGGCAGAAGAAAGTAAACTAAGAATGGAGAAATTCAATGGCAGGAATTATCAATTATGAAGGATGCAGATAGAAGATTATTTGTATCAGAAAGATCTGTACTTACCGTTGGGTGGGGTTTCAAGCAAGCCCACAGATTTGCAAGATGGAGAATGGAATGTTCTTGATAGAAAGGCTCTTGGATCTATAAGGTTGAGCCTGGCATCTTCTGTGATTTTCAACTTATCACAAGCAAAGACAATGGTAGAGTTAATGAATACTTTGGCAAATTTATATGAAAAGCCCTCAGCTTTGAATAAGGTATATCTTATGAAAAAATTATTTAATTTGCAAATGCAAGAACGTGGATCGGTATCTAGTCATCTTAATGATTTCTATGCAATAGTAAATCAGTTAAATTCAGTCAAAATAGTTATTGATGATGAAATTAAAGCTCTCTTAATCTTATGCTCTTTACCTAAAAGTTGGCATAGTTTGGTAATGGCAGTTAGTAATACTACATCTACTTCAAATATTTTGAAAGTTGATGATGTTGTTAGTGTAATCTTGAATGAAGAAATTTCCAAGAAAAGAACAAAGGAAACATTAGGTAATGCTTTAAGTATTGAAAGCAAGGGAAGGCAAAGAGAGAAGGGCAAGCAAGGGAGATCAAGGTCAATGTCAAAGATGAGAGGTAGATCCAAATCCAAAAATAGAAAAATAATCTACTGGAATTGTGGAAAGAAAGGGCATGCAAAGAAAGATTGTTGGTTGAAGAATAACAAAGAAAATCAGCATGAAGGTAATAAAGAAGAAGCAAAAGTTGCAGGTATTGTTGCAAAAGATGCTCTTATATTTTTTTTGGATAATAAAGTAGAATCTTGGGTTTTAGATTCTGGTGCCTCTTTCCATGCAACCCCAAATAGAGAAATTTTCAATGATTATATCCATGGAGATTTTGGAAAAGTTTATTTAGGGGATGATGAACCTTGTCAAATTGTTGGCAAAGGAAAAGTGCAGTTGAAATTGCAGAATGGCAACACATGGGTGTTGAAGGATGTCATGCATGTACCCATCCTGAAGAGGAATTTGATTTCTGTAGGAAAGTTGGGTGATGAGGGTTGCACAATAACTCTCACAGCTGAATCTTGGAAAGTTTCCAAGGGTGCACTTATATTAGCTAGAGGTAAGAGAGTAGGTACACTTTATCTATCTACTTGTATTAATGAGTGAGAAGGGAATGAATGTTCTTAAGTCAAAAGGTAAGCTTTCAGATTTGAAAATCATAGATCTAGATTTCTGTGAGCATTGTATTTTTAAAAAATAGAAGAAAGTGAGGTTTCTCAAAATTGGGTCAACAAAGAAGAACCACAAGTTGGAGCTTGTTCACATAGACGTGTGGGGACCAGCTCAGGTAGCTTCTAATGGAGGGTCATGGTATTATGTTTCTTTCATTGATGATGCTACAAGAAAGGTATGGGTTTATTGCATAAAGAGAAAATCTGATGTTTTTGACACATTTAAGAAATAGAAAGCTTTGGTTGAGAATGAAACAGGTTTGAGATTGAAGTGCCTTAGATCTGACAATGGTGGTGAGTACTACAACAATAAATTCAACAGTTACTGTTCTATGAATAGAATACGTAGGGAAAAGATGATTCCAAGGACACCTCAACAAAATGGAGTTGCTGAAAGGATGAATAGAATAATAATGGAGTGTGCACAGAGTATGAGGTTGCATGCTGGTTTGCCCTTACAATTTTGGGCAGAAGCTGTAGATACTGTGGTTTACCTGATTAACAGAGGACCTTCTACCGCACTAGATGGTGGAATTTCAGAAGAGGCGTGGACAGGTAAAAAGGTAGATATTTTATTTCTCAGAGTTTTTGGTTCTGAAGCTTTTGTGCACATTGATAAAGAAAATAGAAAGAAGCTGGATGCTAAATCTATGCGGTGCACTTTTATTGGTTATGGTTCTGGAGATTTCAAATTTCGATTGTGGAATTTAGAAACTAACAAAATTATTAGAAGCCGTGATGTAGTTTTCAATGAGAAGGTGATGTACAGTGATCAACTCAAGAGGTTGAATAATTCTGAGCAGGGCAATTGTGATTTGGATGAGGTTATTATCCAAAATGAGCTCAAAGGTAAAAATAATCACCCAAAGGAAAACACAGATATCGACGTCGGTCAGGAAGGAATCGACGTCGGTCAGGAAGGAACCGACGTCGGTCAAGAAGAAACCGACGTCGGTCAGGTGGAACCGACGTCGATCAGTTTCAAACCGACATCGACCAGAGATGACCGAGATCGGTCACTGACAGAAAGGAATTTGGGCGGGCAACAAGCTGTGAATGAGTCTCAAATGCCCATGAGGAGGTCTAAAAGGGTAAGTAAACCTCTAATTTGTTATTCCCCTTCTTTATACTACTTGTTGCTCACTGATAGTGGAGAACCATAAAGTTTTGATGAAGCAATGCAGGTAGAATCTAGGAAATAGTGGGAGCATGGCATGAATGAGAAAATTGATTCCTTGGAAGAGAACCATACGTGGGATTTGGTTGAGTTGCCAGCTGGAAAGAAAGCACTGAAAAATAAATGGGTTTATAGGTTAAAGGAAGGAGAGAATGGACAAATGAGACATAAGGCCAGGTTGGTAGTAAAGAGATTTACACAGAAACTAGGTATTGATTTTGGTGAAATTTTTTCTCTTGTAGTAAAAATGACTTCTATTCGGACTATATTGTCTTTAGTTGATATTAAGGATTTGCATCTTGAGCAGCTTGATGTTAAGACAACATTTCTTCATGGAGATTTAGATGAAGAGATATATATCGAACAGCCAGAAGGTTTTGAGGTCAAAGGTAAGGAGAAACTTGTGTGCAGGTTGAAGAAAAGCTTATATGGTCTTAAGCAAACTCCAAGACAATGGTATTTGAAGTTTGACAGGTTTATGATAGAGCATGGCTTTAGTAAATGTCAATCTGACCATTGTGTTTATTTTAACAAATTAGATAATAGTAGTTATATTATCCTGTTATTATATGTAGATGATATGCTTGTTGCAGGTTCACACATGCAGGATATTACTAAGCTTAAGGTAAAATTAGCTCACACATTTTCCATGAAGGATTTAGGAGCAGCAAAGAAAATCTTTGGCATGAGTATTAAGAGAGACAGGAAAAATCACAGTTTGATTTTGTCTCAAGAGGATTATGTGAATAAGGTGTTGGAGAGGTTCAATATGCAGGATGCAAAATCGATAAGCACACTTATGGCTGGACACTTCAAGTTGAGCAAAGAACAGTGTCCTAAATCACATGATGAGGTTGAATACATGAGTAGAGTTCCATATGCTTCAGTAATTAGGAGCTTGATGTATGCAATGGTATGTACTAGACCTGACATTGCCCAAGCAGTGGGAGTTGTCAGCAAGTTTATGGCCAATCCAGGAAAGGAACACTGGAAAGAAGTTCAGTGGATTCTCAGATATCTGAGAGGGACCAACAATAGGTATTTATGCTATGGAGGGTCAAACACTTCTCTACATGGGTATGTAGATTCAGATATGGCAGGTGACTTGGATGGTAGGAGAAGCACCACAGGATATGTGTTCACTGTTGGTGGAATGATGGTTAGCTGGATTTCAAAGTTGCAGAAGGTTGTTGCCTTGTCTACTACAGAGGCAGAATACATTGTAGTCACAGAGGCTAGCAAGGAAATGATTTGAATGACTCGGTTCATGGAAGAGTTGGGAAAGGAGCAAAAGAGTTGTAGATTGTACAGTGATAGTCAAAGTGCAATTCATTTGACAAAGAATTCAGCCTTTCATTCAAAAACCAAACATATACAGCTTAGGTACCACTTCATTAGACACGTATTGGAGGATGGACAGTTGAAGCTAGAAAAGATTCATACGAATGAGAACCCCGCGAATATGTTAACAAGGGAGAAGTTGAATCTTCATTCAACTTTTGTTGGTCTTCAAGATTGAACTTGAAGATGGTGAAACAAGCTAGAGGATGTTGCTGTATAGGTACAGGTGCAGCTGTTTAGCTCCAAGTGGGAGATTGTTGAGTTGTGGAGCTAAAAGCTTCACCAGATGAGCAAATGCAGAGGTTGCTGGAGTTACACAGTCGCCGACATCGATCAGGACCAACCGACGTCGGTTATGGATCGGCTGGCATCAGTCATATGCAAATAGACAGAGACCGACGTCGGTCATCTGTGCATTCCCCAAATTCAAATTTTGAGGAGAACAGTTAGTTTGCATGTAAAGATTAACTGTTAGTCTTGAGTTCGCTTTTCTATTTTTGGCAGGACAGATTTGAACCATTGATTAAGAGGTGCATCTAACGGTGGAGAATGCATGGCTCATGAATCCTAGTTCTATATAATAGGGTTAGATCCTCATAGCATTGTAAGCAAGAAAAAGTGTGAATCAATTCAAGTAGGGGAGTTGGTTGTAATTGAGAGAGAGAGAGAGAAAACTCTTGAGGGAAAGAGATCTGTACATCTGAGAGATGTGAGAAGAGAGAGAGATTTCTTCATTGTATTTCCTTCTGGAAGAGTGCTAATACAAGATTGGTTGTTTCTTGTATCTCCTATTCTTTGATGTTTCTGATTTCTAGTTACTTATTATTTTTGGTTTAATTCCGTGTTTAATTGCTTATACAAAAGTAATCAATTGTGCTATAAGATCCTAACAATAAATTTTTTTATACTTATCTCTAACCTTTGCTAGTGATTTATACTTTTGTTCCTACTTAACAACATTTTTAAACACTTGATCCATAGTGGAATATCCATGCATAGCCACCTCACATCCAGTTTTGGGTTTTAGGCCCATAATGAACTTCTTGATAAAGAAACATTCATCCTTCTGGTACTTGTAGAACATATTTCAAGAGCTTAGTAAACTAATCCTAGTACTCATTCATTAACAAGTCTCATTGCCTCAAGTTATGAAAAAATTTCAACTTATAGTCAATGTAAAGCTAAGGTAACCACTGCACTCTAAAAATATTAAAAAATTGCTCCAATATGGTGGTATTAGAATATAAATTCATTTCAAGATTTTTATTAGCCCACCAAGTTGCTAATTCACCATTTAATTAGTAAGATTTCCACACTGCCTTAGTTACCTTAAGATAATTTTAAATCTCAAAGTATTTTTCCATCTCTATGAGCCAAGCTTCAGCTCCATCACCCAAAACCATACCATCAAATTTAGGTGGGTTTACCTTTTTCATGTTCCATGCTAGTTATATATATACTTGATCTCTAGCATCCTGGTGCACTTCATCGTGCCTTTATTCCTGAGGAACTCCCTATTTAATAGGGTGTTCTTCAAGTATCTCCTATTCATTTTTCTCTTATGGGCCATGAACCTTTCATTCAAGAGTTTCTATATGGTCTTATGTCTCGTTCATAATAGTGAGAATATGATCAAGTTTTATAACTCGATATAATGCTACACGAATAGGATTAGCCTGAGGGTTCACATTAGAATGACCCTCACCAACCTATCTACATGACACCATTCTCAAAGTTTTATAAAATTAGGAGAATAAAATTTATGTTAGTGGACTCATTAGGTATGAGAGTAAACTTGGATCTGATACCATAATGTTAGACCCTTATTGGTATTAATCCATAATTACACAATTATTTATTTATTTATTTACTACTGAGATTAATTACTACCAATAATTAATCCTTGAAAAATAAATGAACCTTATACAATAGATGCATAATCATATCAGCCTACTGGTAACCAAAACTCGTTTAGTATTTAGGCATTAATAAATTAATAAAATGAAGAACTGATAATTAATGCAATAAGATAACCAATTAATAAAAATTATAAATAAAATCCATGAATTAGTCATAATTACATTTACAACCATTGTTGTCTTTATTTTTCAGTATAATACATGCATACACAACCATTGCCTTGTTAAATATACATCCAATATAAACTACAATAATGTACACTATCAAATTTACATAATAAACGTATAGAAATTAACAGGAAGGACAAGCTAATGTGGAATGATTCATTTGATGAGAACTATAATGTCAAATCTGGGTATAAAAGGATCTCCCAAAATCAAGGTGTTGAGGTGAGTTGGAAAGGAGTTTGGAACAAATTCATCACCCCAAAAATATGTTTCTTTGCCTAGGTTTCCATACAAGAGAAGATTTTGATGGTTGACAATTTAAAAGAAAAAATGTGAATTATAATAAATAGATGTGTCCTATGCAAAGAAGACAATGAAGCTCTCTCCCACCTTCTCATTAACTTCACCTTCGCATAAAAAGTGTTTAATTTTTTCTTGAGGAAATTCAACATCTTATGGGCCCACCCAGGAACCCTAATTGAATTTTGGTTGTCCTAGAGCTACCCCTTTAAAAATCCCCATCTAAAGTAGATACGGAACCTTACCCTTCCACATATTTGGTGGGGGATATGGGGAGCTAGAAACAACATCATATTCAAGGAGAAGAAGTGCACTAGTAAAGTTAAGCTCAATCTAAATAAGAAAGATGCAAAATCCAATTCTGAATTATAGAATTACATAATTGAAAAATACTTACTCAAAATTGGAGTTTCCTGTGTTACGCCATGGTGAAAGGACTGGACCTGGCCAATAACTACGCCATTCTGTCACTATTCCCCTAGGTTGGGTTTATAATCTTTTGGCCCCTTGATGTATTAATAGTGAAGCCCTCAATCATCGATGGTCTCTTAAATCTCTCCATCATGTTTGGGTTCAGAGGTTTGATAATATTTGGGCGGCTTGTATTAAGCCTAAAAAAGCCCACTTCTTTTGGTGTATTATTTACCAAGGTTTGCCTATGGGGCACTAACTCAAACACATAGGGTTTTTGAATCCCACTTGCCCACCCTATCACCACCCATAATCCATTAAATATTTCTTTTGGTTTTGCCTTCATGTCGAGTTTGCTTGGAGATGGATTCATACCCTTTTCAAACCCTTTAGACCTGAAATGTTTACTTGAAAGATGGTTTTCCCGAGGGACACATACTTCCTACAACATATACTGGTAGATTTTTTATACTGATATTCTTTTTTAGATTTGGAAATCTAGAAATAAAACATGTTTTAATAATGAAGTTATGGAAAACATTTTTCTATAGCTAACAAAATTGTTGTGATTGATAATGTTACCCTCTAGATTTAGAGTCAAACAGATAAGGTTCGGCTCGAGCTCCACCATCTATAGCTCCTCTTGGACCATTGGAAAACTGCTCCTTGTGCGGTCAACAATGAGCCTCTTGATCCACCTCCCCACCACTCCCCCTGGGGGTGTGGGCATGGAGGGCAACGCCATTGATCTTGCAGTCGACGATCTCAAAGTTGGAGGAGCGCCTCTCCTCATTCTCATTGGCCACTCCTCCCTGAGGATCTAATAGGGGCAATAGAGATGGTGGTGGCAGGGGGGTTGGAGGCTCCCTTTGTAGGATAAGTTCTCGTTGTTGGCATTGGCCATTTCTCCTTCTAGACAGGATCCCAAACAAGAGGATGATACTTAAATTAACCAACAGACTGATGGTTGGGACCTCATCTCAGTTGATGAAGACCCTCCGGCTCAGGGGAACCCTCAGGATCCTCTGCATCCACCTACGACCATATTCGTTACTATTGCTTAATGATCTTCTTGTTTGTGCTTTTATCTTTCTCTTTTTTTGATCGATGTGCATTTGAGTTAACCACGGTTCTTTGACCGTTTGTTGATGATTTTTTATGGACTATGCTCTTCACAAAGCTCTTTTTTAACTCGATATATTTTTTCCAAAATGTGACTTTTCCACCCATTTTTTTTTGGTAAGATTAACAATATATTATATCTTGTTATATTAATAAAAGTGCGCTTCTCAATTTAAAAAATAAAAAATAAAAATATTATAAAGCTGGGAACCACTAAGTTACTCCTTACGTGTAAAATAGACGCGTTAAGCGAGGGGGAGAATAACCGCACGTAAAGTGAGGCCGAGGCTGGAGCGAAGGCAGGTTTGGAGGTCTGGGAAAGCAGGCACGGTGCGAGGCTGGGGTTGGGATTTGAATTGGCTTGGATTCCATCTTAACGCACTGCTCCTTCGCGCTCTGCTCTGCTCTGCTCTGGTCTCTCTCCCCCACAACACAACAAGAAGAGCATTTCACAGTTTGTTTTAATTTTGATTTTGATTTTGATTAGTTTCAATGGCATTAGGGTTTTGTGTGTGCAGAAAAAAAGAGAGTAATCTGGATAAAAGAGGGCTCGATCACGGTGGCGTCAAATGCGAACATACCAAATTCATTTCCTTCGTTTACGTCGTTGCTGTGTCAGGCGAAAATAGATGACATGGGAAGCCGGCTAGGTCCGGTGCATCATCATTCCCATTATAATCTCAACTCTGGCAATCCCAATGCGTTCATTGGGAATTCTTCATTGCACGACCTCAATACAGTCACAGTGGATGGCGGGAGGAACGCCGAACTTGACGGCATCAGTGATGTCGACAGGGACGCCGTCACTGCCGACAGCTTGAACAACGACGACGACGACGACAATTCTGCTGTAATACTAAAACCCTCTCTTTCATTTGATATTATCCTATTATGCTTTATTGGTGCGCGCGGCATAATTATTGGTATTCCAATATACAGTGCCATTACTTTTCCAAATTTTATCAGAGAAGCAGCAGTCTCATTTCAAGTAACTCTTTCCTGATAAAGACTTACTGCATAGGAATGTACGAGAGTACACACGTAACACCAACAGTTATTTATAATGTTATTACCCATCCGGATATTTGCAGACAT
This sequence comes from Torreya grandis, assembly GCA_037957365.1. Classification (NCBI taxonomy): domain Eukaryota; kingdom Viridiplantae; phylum Streptophyta; class Pinopsida; order Cupressales; family Taxaceae; genus Torreya; species Torreya grandis. The sequence continues at coordinate 3,745,208 of JARHVA010000826.1, forward strand.
TGCTATTAATTTAAATAATATGCCAAATTGTTCGGCCGAAGATTAAGAGCAGCCAAGATAGGAGATATTACATCCGTGCCAATCATTTCACTAACATGCATGATAAAATAGTTAAAATTTGAGGAAAAGAGGCAGAAGCTAAGGACCAGTAGTAACAAGATAGAAGTTTGAAGCCAAAATATGTTAAGAGGACCTGTATACAGAGACTCCATATTGTGCCCGTAGGGTGAATTTCATAGACTAAACTATTGCCTGCATTCACCAAAATAAACATAAAAATTTTAGCAGCAGAGTCGTTAGCCAGGACCACAAGAAAGTTTAAAATGTATCCACAACACAGTTTGTAGCACTAAGCACCAGGAGAGATAGAGGGAGATGTTCATATGATCATAAAGGTCAAAGCAAGAAGAGCTAGTCTTAATTATGAAAACTGATGTACCAGCAAAATGTTACTGGCTGCCGCTCTCATTCTTGTCACATCTATTTTGAACTTCATCAGCTACCACTTGGTTCTATTTGGAACTTCAGCAGCTCCCACTTGGTCGTTCTGCCTGTTTATCTGGCAAGATGAGAGTTTGCAGCGTAAAATAGAGCAGAGAACTTGCATACTTGAACTCCATGTATGAACATTGTAATAAAGCTGGACGTCATTTAAGAATATCTTTGGTCTGATATCAGAAAATCACTCCTGGAATTTTTTTCTGGGAGATTCTAAGCTATTCTTCCAAAATGTTTCTTAACTAATCGCTACACTTATGTTCACTAATACAACTAATATGTATTAAGTTACGAATTCACAAAACAAGTTTGTCATGGTCAATCATAAATGTAATTAAAACTAAAATCAACAAGACTTTTCATTTGAGCAAATTCAATTGCATGCTTTCATAATTCATCCATTCACAAAATCAGAAACACATTCATTTACAAAATCTGAGTTTATGTACAGCAATGTAAACAGAACATCCCAATGCTATTTTACAATACAATCCCAATATAAGCATTCATAGTACTTCCATGTACGAAATCTGAGCATACATTCTGTTTACTAGGTCAGAATATTCATTCAGAATAAGTGACTAAGTATTATATTGAATCAACATTTCTTTTTCATTTACAAGTACAACTGCAAGCAATGTTCAAATCTGTACTAAGCATGATAAATCAGCTTTCATCCACTGAAGTTCTTTGAATGCGATATCCAAGTCAGAACTAATTTGATAGTCAAATCAGGTTTACAGCTTACAATGATTGCAACAACAATACATTCTTTATCTTTTAGATACATTTTGATGCTACATCATACATGATTTCATCTTTTAGAATAATATACAATTTATTTCATTCTGCTGCCCAAGACAGTCATACAAGAGTAAGTCTTCATAAAGCAATCCATACGAACGCCGAAGATCATCACTGCTGCTGAGAACCATGTAGGAAGAGAGATAGCATTATCAAAGACTTTACCTTCAACCACAAAGTCTTTCGGATCCCCCGCACACCTCTTGTTACCAAGAGTGACCCTACTTTTCACGAGAAAGGTAGATATGGAACTACTAATAAGAAGAGGACAATGTGTATATAATTCAATGCTTCCACTAGCTCCATGCAACACAATGCAAGTCTCAACAAAGAATTGGAATACATATTAAGTATCTATGCTTATGTCCATAAGACTGAGGAGTCAATGAGTCCACGTCGTTTCATCCTGACTCATAAATCAGATCTGAATATAGAGTCAAGGTGAAACTAAAAATCTCCAGTTTTCACGTTTCTAAATCCACAACCATACCCAAACACATCTTCCTAACAACAATCAACAACGCAGTGATCTTCATGCAAATGTTCATGTTTCAGCATGAGGACGATTTTTGAGAAGTGTGAGAATGATAATGCATCACGTTGGTGTCCCATACCACTTGTGTGAAGCGTTATCATCCTTCCACTTCGTCGAACATTGTTGCAAAGCATACAAGAAAACAACACAAGGTCAATCATTAACAAAGTGCCTGAATGATAACATGCAATGCATCATCATCCATTCGCCCTGCCGAGGAAGGAAAACAAACCTAATGGCATCTAGAAGCAGAATTATATATATATATATGATAATACGATTAATTTATACACAATCAACATACAAGTCAAAGTCCAACCAATTCAAAATGAATAACATATCTACTATAGGGTAAGTTCAACTGTCAGCCAGAGATCATTTCATAAAACTGCCACAGTCCTAAAAAACAGTTTTGAGTTTATTTTTCATATACTGTTTTTTTTAAGAGAATCCAAACATATTAAATTTATTCACAACCAGTATACAAAGATCGTTCAAAACTTCAATCCTCTCAAAATGAATAGTTACATACACTTAACAATCACTAAACAAATATAGCTGAAATCTATCAAGTTTAATGTCGTTTACTCTAAAGTCTCTAAGCCACCATTGTTCTGAAACAGGACATTCAAGTCACCAAACAAGCAAGTAATAATCATAAATGATCAAGTCCGGAGGCCAATTTTGATACATGTTATAGACCAAGATCACAACCTTCAGTCATAGGTACAGTCATAAAACATATCACTGCAAATTCTAATCAGACAAACAAAATACAGTCTACGCTAGATCTAAACTCATATTACACAAGCTTGTAAGGTAGTTAACTTTGAATGTAGTTGAAAATTGGAAATCTCAATGTATGACTACAATGTTTAGTCATGCAGCACTTTGACTTTCCCTGTTAGGAATTATTAGTACTCACATCAGTTTTTAGGTGAGTTTGTTTATTTTGTGTGTACATGAGTTGTATATGAGACAAAACAACTTACTAGATATTCTAGGATGGACTAAATCTTGTTGAGAGATACTAGGGAGATTTTAGATATTTGATAGAGATTAACTACCAAGTTGTAGAAGCCTCTCAATCTATAAATGTAACTCTCCTGAATGAATAGAATGATTGAGTTCATTGTGTATTTTATTGTTTGCAATTTGAACCAGAACTACATTTGGTATCAGAGCAGGTTCGATGTTTGAGGGCAATGATTGTATGATAAGAATGATAAGGGGCGGCTTCATAGTTTCCATTGTTGCCCCAAATATATGCATCATTCTTTGATAAATGTTTTGTAGGCAGTAAGTTTATTCTTTTAAAGCTTTTTACAAAAGATTAGGTATTTTTGGAGCCATTTGGGAGGAGCTTCAAATAAACGAACCATGTCACCAGCTGGATGGAGTGACTGGGAATTCATACATTATGACCAAAATCTTGATCTTACAATGTTATGTCGAGAGGCTTGGCTGAAGGACTTTTGGACAGCTCGAAGAACAAGGAGTTCCAATAGTTTTCAGACTAATCATACTGTGCGTACAGGTACACCATATTTTGGGTTATCGGAAGAAGGGTTTGATTTAGCATTAAGTTTGAGTGTTTGATTGCCTAAAAATCTGGTTTGTTTTTGCTTCGAACCTAACTTGGACGATTCTGCCTAGACCTGAGCCCTCTACAAAGATCCACGTTCACCTTGGCTTCAACTTTCAGATCTGCATCTTTGTGTTTGGAGCCTCCCTTGACCGGATTGTTCCCTATACGGTGAAGACAACCACTGCCCAACTATCTCAAATCTCTTCTTCACCAATTGCCATGTCACTCCACTTGGCTCTCCACGACTTCTCCACATTGGATCATGCCAACTCGCAGATATTATTCTTAGCTTAGTCCAATGTTGCATCCGATTTTCAACACAGAAACCACTTTTTGCAACGTAGCCTGTGGTTTTATCTTTTTTAAATAGGTAGTTCTAGTTTGGTCTATATATATCAATAGTAGTGTGTTTCATGGAGCGTATTATTATTGTATCAAGATATTTAGATAAGTGTCTTTAGGATATAGTATTAATAATGGTCATTTAGTTTAGTTTTGTAAGTATTTGGTTTTACGTTTTTATATTTTTAGTTTTGCTTTTAAAAATGCATAGTAATTTCTTAATGTGATCTTATTTTAAAATTTCGTTAATAGAGTTTGTTATTATTAAATATTATTTTTTATAGTTGTTAAAAGTCATTTAGATTATGTGTCATCTTGTAATATAATGCTGTCAATTGCAAAAGTTCCCATTGTCAAAAATATAAATGTTGTTATTGTGTGTTTAGAAAAATATATTGTTGCTCGTAAGTCAATGAGTTTAATGTCTTCTATAATTTTCATTAATCTATTTAGTCCAATATTTGTCATTAGTATCAATTTTGTGAGTCGATCATACAAATGTAATGTAAATAAATGTCATTTCTAAAGTCCAAAGTCAAACATAAGATTTTGCCTCACAGATATATTTTCGGGAGAACTCGACATCCACATCATGGGGGGGACATTGAAATTTGAGCTTCAAGATTTATTCAGCTGAGCAAGCAGCAACACACTGGAGGATGGAGGCAACGTAGGAAGGAGGCCAAACAATGCCCCTTATCTGCCACTAACGATGGGTCCACTTTTGCTGTAGTGGCACAAGTGTTTCTTTTTCTGTTCTTGTTTGTGTAAAAATGAGTGGTACAGTTTCTGTTTCCCAAATTTTGTACTTCATTGAGAACTATTGTGTTTGTATATATAGGAGTGTAGGCTGAATAAATGTAGATTTTTTGTTCATAGTTCCCACATTGATTCGGTTGATGTGTTCTTGTTAGTGATTTGGTCGATGAGAGGTTGATGAATGATTGTTCCCTCTTTACCTTCATCTAGTCCTCTAAAGCACATGTTCCTATGTTCATACTAAGGGGGGGGATGTTAGGAATTATTAGTACTCACATTAGTTTTTAGGTGAGTTTGTTTATTTTATGTGTATGTAAGTTGTATTTGAGACAAAACAACTCACTAGATATTCTTGGATGGAATAAATCTTATTGAGAGATAGGGAGATTTTAGATCTTTGATAGAGATTAACTCCTAAGTTGTAGAAGACTCTCAATCTATAAATGTAACTCCCGTGAATGGATAGAATGATTGAGTTCATTGTGTATTTTATTGTTTGCAATCTGAACCAAAACTACATTACCCAATTATCACGCAAAATATGAAGAGTGCCAACTTACCATGCACAAATTCATTCATCTTTCCAAGGATTAGGTACATATCATGTCATTCAGTCCTACCCTTGCATACAAGTGCCAAGATAACTCAAAAATAGGTTGCAAGATAAAATCCACTGATACATAAGTTCAAAGTCCTTTACAATGTTACATCTACTTCATTAAATATCAGCACCTAAATATTCCCTTGTCATGCAAGCACAGCCTAGCCACTTTCAAAAGAATGATATATAGGTATTAATTCAGAATATCCTAGTCAGTCTTAATTTCTACCAACCTAGTCATGGTAAGATCTAGTGCGTTAACTGTATTAATATTAGTAAGCCAACAATACTCTAAACAACCAAATGATGCAATGCTCATAAAAGGCTTCAGGCAGTATAACTTTACAAATTTCATCAAGGATTTGTTATTTTCTAGGTTGCTCTATGCAAAGCTGCGTTTAGTTTCAGCATACAAGAATAACTCAAACCAAGACAATGCTACAGCTAAAAGTATATGTTCCCTTTTCATATTATCCAACTACATAAAGTCGAACAGAGTTTAGTGTTTGAAGCAAGTTTGCCAACCCAGATCAATACACATTTTTTTCAAGTTACCTGTTTTCTCCCAATAGAAAGGGATATACATATTGTTGTGTATACACAAATACGCAAACCAATGTGTATATCTCATTTGTACTTTATCAGATAGGGATTTAAAAAGAAAAATCCATGATGAAATATTCATTCATGCATATATAAGAGAGAGAAAGGACACATTTTGCTTGCTTGATTTTTAAATAAAAGCGCAAGGAGGGCGTGGATCAAAGTTGAGTTGTAGGGCGTCCTCCATCCTCCAACTTGTTCCCTACTTTGCCTCTTTGCCAATTCTTAGGTTTTCATCCAACCCTATTAGTTCTCTTTTTCCAACTCTTATTGTTTCTCGCTTTCAAAACCCTTGTCCCTTTTAATAAACTTTCCATGGGCCTAGAATGGCCAAAACTATCCACTAAAAATAGCTCGGTCGTGATAAAACTAGCCTCGAAAAGACTACAAATGCAACCTTTAGATTTTTTTCATGCAACCAACCAAATTTCCTATGCATTCTCCTAGTCTCCACATCATTTCCATGCAACCTATTCTCACAATTATTATTTTTTGCATGAAGGATCAAAATAGCCAGGGCTTCGCCGCAAGGGTCGGCCACACAAGGTTATGATTATGGAGTAGTAAAACTGTAATGCTTCATGTTTGCCCTAAGCTTCTCGAAGCGTTGAACTTCAATTTTTTTTAATTTTCCAAATCATATTTTTTCAGGCCGGCTTGGTACACCAAAGCCAAAGTCATTTTAGTTTAATAATAAATTCGAATTTATAACTCTTCAAGTCTGTGACCCTCACCAAAATGCCAAGGTTATTTATATAACATTTGAAACATGCTTAATAGTGTATAAATTAGCATAGTTTATCCATTCAAGGTTTGATATAATAATCTAGCTTCACAAAGCGATGTTTAGCATAGTAGACTTTAGGTCCAAAACTCCAAGTAGGGCATGCTTACAAAGTTGACCCAAAAAGGGCTTTAGGTATAGTTCATACGTTAAATAGTGCAAATCAATATTTGAATAAGCTATAGTTTAGTTTAGCTTGGTATAGTTTATCATAGACTCGAGCTCCTTAATGCTTTAACAAATAGGATTTGAGTAAGGTGTTGACCCTAAAGGGGTCCCTTAATCCCTATGGTCCAAGTCTAGGATGGGGTAGCAAAATCAAGTCCAAGTCAATAGGTTTGTAGGTAGAGTCAAGGTCATACATCGACCTTTGGAATCAAGTCTTATTTTCGACTTCTACTGTCAAATATAGAAGTAAAATGAATGTTGTATTGGAATAATAATGCAAAGATTAGATTCCAACATTAATGTCCACAAGTCTTGCAACTTGTATAATCAATTTAGTTACTCAAACTTGAGGTAGACAAATACAAAACTTAGAGCTATGAGGTGAGTCAAATCAGTGACATGTAAGACTAAAGAAGTTGCTAAGAAACCAACACTAAATTGACACATCGATGGGTGTCGACTGGTTGCAAGCTAAACTCGTTCATCAAGTTTAGTCACAGAGCTATACCGGTATTGGTGTGATAGCCTTCAGAATCAGTCAAAGCTATAAACTGAAAAAGATCAAGCAGGCAATATGATCTACATACTAAAAAGTGAACTACAAACATGTTTCCACGACTTTCTCTCTAACCTTATCAAGGTGGCATAGGGTACTAGTTCCAATTTCACTGTTAGTGTAATTCATTTGACTTGCATTCGCATTCTTCTCGCATGTGCCATCAATCGAACATGTACCCAACTCTCCTTGATGATGCCCTCTCTCTTCTTGAGGGGAAGAACTTGTGTTGCAATCGCACTCACCACAACCAACAAGTGGTTAGACCTAGTTAAAAATATCAAAACAACATGATAATCATAATAGTATAAACATCAAATTGATCTCACGTTATCAAGTCAAATTTGCTAAAAGTAAGCAGTGAATCCTATTAACTAATCATAATTAGTCTAGCTATAAAAGCAAATCCACATAAATCAATATACACAAGTGAATTCCATTTGATGTTAATAAAATAAGCAAGTCAATTTATTTGACATATAATCATAATCCAAATGCATAACAAAAGCAATGATTAAACATAACAATACATTTATTAGTCCATAACTCGAAATCCACGTCTAGTGAATTAATCATAGGTTAACTTAGCATGAATTACTTCCATTTTTGATGCTGGGGAAAATGGGATGTGACAGCGTTGTTGTTTGTTGAAGTCCAAGCCCCTCAGCATAAGGGATATAATAACTCCTTCCAGGTCAATAGTGAGCCCCTGCCATGCTTTCTCTGGTTTCTCCTTAGTCGCCCTGAATAGAGCACATGAAATTACTCAGTGGAGGATGGGTAAATTGCTTGGGCATGGCAGTATCAATCTACAGGTCCATTTTTTTCTCTAAATTGATTCTCAGAACAGTTCAAACCTGTGTATGAGCACTCCATTTCGTGCCATATAAGAGTGTCGGGTATAATGTCTACACATTATACACTGATAGTAGACAAGTACATGCTAAAATGCAATAATCAGCAAGCTTTTCAGGCATGGTTTCTGAAAGAGTTTACTGAGTTATGGTCAGTTGTGTCGTAACTGTCATGGATAGATAGTAGATAGTTGTAAAATGTTTACAGTAAAGATTGATAGTTAGGGTTGGGGTAGAGTAAATGGGAACTTTGTTAAGGGTATGGGAGCCGAATTTTGTTGTTACAATATGTGTTATGGTTCAATGTTGATTGCAAGGCAATAAGGATCTTTAGCTCATTTTGTGTCCGTGTTTGAATACCATGATGTCATGTTGCTCTTTTGATGGGGACATGGTGGAAGACCCTTAGCCTTAAAACCCTTCTTGGGGCCTAAGGGACAAATATAAAGCGAAGTGAGGATTGAAATGTTTTAAGTGAATATGTGTAAAAGTACTTTTTTGAAAAGTACTTTATGTTTTCGAATTCACCTTAAAGGGGACTTTTAAGGGTCTTGATGGTTTAAGTGATTTAAAAAAAAAAAAAACAGAAAAAGATCATAAGGGAAGGGTCTTTAAGATCCTTAATTTACTCTACCTTCCCAATTTTGAGTGCTTCACTTGGGAGGACTATATAAGACAAAGGAAGGATCATTTGCATCATTCATGACTAATTTTGATAACTATTTTCTTGGAGTCTAAGCACGAAATGCTGGGCTTGCACTTGTATGATGGAAACCTTTCAAGAGAGCTGAATCAAGGATGGAAACCCTTGAATTCAGACCTAGGGCAACTCGCCACGGAGTTGTATTGAGCAGAAATTGACAACAACAAAGGTGTTTTCAACACCAAGGGTCATTTGCAGGTGGGCAAACCATTAGAGGAGCTGGACGAATGCATGAAGGGGCTGTCCTAGGGCAGCGAAGGACTGTTTTTGAGGGCTGCATATTCCACAAAAGCAGTGACTAGGGTTTGAGGGTGGACGATCCACTTTGGGGTCATTTCAAGGCCATTGGAGGGTGTGGATCAGCCACGGCAAGGTTCTGAAATTTATTATAAATTTTCCATCTATATACTTAACCAGAAAATCAGGTTTTTGGCTGGTTATTTGGCTAATAATCTGATATAATTTTTTCTATTTTTGGAGACTTGAAATAATATTTATGCAGCTATTTTCAAGGCTTATGCAATAGTATTTTATTATTTCAGCTTGTTAGGGTTTGAGGAAAAATTTGAAAATTAATATTTTTGTTGTTGAAGTGGATGAAATAAATTCTTGTTTAAACTAATAACCCTAAAAGGGGACATTACACATGAAGTGTGAAGTAAATTTGAGTTTAAATGATCTTTTTCCAATGCTCAAGCTGTGATCGCTTTTTTGTTCATCCCGAGATAGCCTTTTGAAGACAACAGACTCAGCTTTAACATTGTGCTTTGTAGATGAAGTGGTATGTTTATTTTTTGAGCATGCTGTTGGTGAAACATTGTTTTTAGATGTAAGTCTTTGGGGACAAGCATGAGCCTGATTTTGACATGGATACAAAACTTTGCATACTCTCCATTCTAGATTATAATTGGTTTGGTTATACCGGAGATAAGTTGTTTGTATTTAGTATGACTTGTAGCACTACTCGGCAGGCTGGAAAACCCGACTGATTATGGTGGCCATCCACTAAATGATTTTTGTTTTAAGACGATGGCATCTGGCAATGCTTAATCACAAGCATTGTGAACATTGTTTCAGAAGTTAGTATGTCAGTAACGTTTGTAGACAACTACTTTCAACACTGTCATATCGACTGGTCGATTTTTGGAGAAGCATCCACATTGCCTAGTTTCTTAGCAAGAATTGTGTCATTTTCTGGATTGTAACTGGTTCAGCTACACCTGAGATAAGTTGTTTGTATTTAATGTGACTTTTAGTACCACCCGGCAGGTTGGAAAACATGACTGAATATGGCGGCTGTCCACCAAATGATTCATGCTTTAAAATGATGGCATCTGGCAATGCTTTTTCACAAGCTTTGTGAACATTGTCTCAGGACAAGTGCTTTCTACACTCTCGTCATATTGATTGTTGATTTTGGGAGAAACATCCACATTCCCTAGTTTCTTCGCAAGAATTGTCTCATTTTCTTTGTATATTTGAACGATATTGGGATATATTTTCTCAAGTTATTATCTAGATGTTTAGAAGATTTTCCATTTCTACTTAGTGATAAAAGACCAATTTTGTCAGTTACATCTTGTTTGTAGTCTCACATTTGTGGTTCTTGCCTGTTAACAGTCTTAAGGGATGTAGGGTGGGAACTTGGAAGCTTATGTATCATAAGGCCATGTGCAATTTTGTGGTCATCTTCTTTCAATATTCCTTAGTTGCTGAAGCTGAGTGTAGATTGATAGGCTCGCTAGGATGCTATTGATTATGTGAACTGCTGCTGGTCAGGATTGTGTGCACCATTCATACGGAAGTTCTTTGCAGCTACAAGGTGTTGGTGGTGTAGAACCAGAGCATTCTTTGCCCCTTGAGAATGAAGAACCCCCAAGGTCACCCTATGGTGTCCTGACAATTAATGGTAAGTATTTTTTGCTTTATTAGTTTGGTTTATTAATGACAAGATATTTTGATATGACCTTAACCTAGGCCAATTTTCAATTTTCTTTATTTGTACTACATTTCTTTTATAATTAATCTCAATTGACACTTCATTGGGACCAGATGTTATACCTATTGAATCTGCAAGAGCACGATTTTTGCAACTCATTCTTGATTATTTTATTCAACCTCGGGTAATTCAAGTTCCTGAGTCACCAGAGTCGGCTTACAGTAGTCCCAATGGAAAGGATAAGCAAAAGAAGAGAAAGTCAAGAGAGGCACAATTTGAAGGCGATCCAAGGTATGTCTTGCCATTAGCTTATGTGGCAAACCTCTATGAAACTCTTGTGAATGAAGTTAACATGAGGCTTGCCACTTTGGATGGCATTCGTGAAAAGTCGATGGGTGTGGCACTTGAAGCAGCTGGTGGCTTGTATAGAAGACTTGTAAAGAAGTTTCCTAGGAAAGGTATTGTTTGTTGATTGCATATTCTGTTCCTGCTGTATGATTACTATTGTCATCCATCAATTGTTAGGTTGGTTGTTTGCTTTATGTCTATATGGATTTTATAACCTAACTAGCTCTTGAAGTTTTTTATGGAAGTTTATCTTTTTATCTGTGATTTACACTTTGAATCCAATTCCAGGGCAGTGTACATTTAAAAGGAGAGAGATGGCATCTGCCTTAGAAGCCAGGACAAAGTTTCCAGAACTGGTTACAAGAGAAGAGAAACGCGTACGTTTTGTAGTGGTTCATGGATTAGAACTTGTAGAGCAGCCAGATATACCTCTGGAAGATGCTGATTGGTACTCAACTTAAATCCTTTTTGTCCTTGTTTGAATTGATAAGATTTGAGAATGGATGGATTGCGGATATCAATATCAATGATATTGGGAGTTTCTATTGATAGATAAAATAACAATGAGAGAGCATGTAAGGTACCTGCGGACGAGTTAATGTCCATACAACATTGACAATCATATAATGCTGATCATAGTATGACAGGGTTGACTGTTGAGTTTTTGGTGTCTTGCAGTGCCTCTAGCATTGGGAAGCATTTTTGTGCTTTATCTACCGTATTGCACTTAATTTTCTTGGTATAGCATTTAAGGAAACAACGGTTTTGGATACATGGGACCAATGATGACATGTATAACCCACTTTTTTGCAGCAGCTGCCAGTTTCTCTCAAGGTCTGGGAAGAACTTGCGTGAGGCTTAACATCATTAGAGTGTCAGGATAAAAGTGTATGCAACATCTCCATTCTCTTGGGTAACATGGTGAAATAATGGAGTGACAGAATGTCGAGCTTTCTCTAAAGCTATAAAGACTAAGAAAATCATCTAAAAAAGCTTGAAGCTGCAGGCAAAAAAGTTCTGGACTTGCCCTCAAACTCAGCAATTTAGAATGACTTGAAAGATCTAGAGTAATCTTTATCTTAACAGCTTGCTTATGAACAGGGTAATAAATACCATTCCTTTTACTCTGCCTTCCATCTGCCTGGTACTATGTTTTTCCATAGCAGTGTTTTTTAACAAATTAGGGCGTGATTGCCATGGCCGGAGTACTCAGAGGCAATGGAATGAGAGCTGCAATGAAGATTACCTTGAATCAGATTGCTACCTACTGGCAGATCCTCAAGAACTAGGGGGCAGGGCTCATCACGAAACCTATAGGCCACCCCAATCACCCTTTATCATGTCTGTTTATTTTTTATATCATAAAAAAAAAATTCAGACATGTTTTTAGGAGCCAATATGTGAAAATTTGTGGGACTACATTATTAATGCATCATTTTTTGGCTTGAGGACTGGCAAATTCTAGGATTTAGGCTTAATACGTCAACTGTAATGCCAATGAAATGTGGTAGTCCGCAACTGCTGTTTTAGCCATAAATACTGGGTCTTAGTCTCTGTTCTCTTAGCTGGTTCAGAAATAACAGAAACAGACATTTCTGCATTTTAAAATTATTACTTTTAATTTTAATACAATTTTCTTTTTTTTGCTTTATTAAAAAGGGTGTAAACTTCACTTAGCATGCTTCATAAAATGCCATTTGATGCTCTCTTTCATTATATATTGCTTTGAATTCCCTGTACTATTCTAAGAAATGTATTGCCTGCTGACAGTTGAGGTCAGAGTCCCTTACTACTGCAAAGAATTTGGAGGTGAAGGCATGTTAAGTTTTTGGTTGCACGTTGGCTATGAAATAAGGGCTATATAATGGAGAACCGAATGCCATCTAAGTTAGGGAGGCGGTATATGTGTGCACTAGTATCAATGACATTTGTAAATTTGCAAGGGGGTTATCAGGAATATTTCATTAAAAGCCTTGAGTAAGGTGATCCAATTGAGCTATATGTTTTTTTTCTTGATAAATATGATCTTAGATGGCTTCATTTATCTTTTGAGATAGAAGAAGAATTGAGGTGGCATAGGGGATGCGATTTGAGGTATGCATTAAATAGAAATTGGCTTGATTGGGGTGTTGAAATCTTTCCTCGCAAAGTAATCATGAGATTTTCTCACATAAACTTAATCACACACAATAAAATAAGTAATGAGAGGTACGAGCATGTACTCTAAAAATGGCTCACCCTTGATGTTGAGAAACAATTCTCCAACATATAGGTGCTATCCTTCTCTATCTGAAGTGGGTTCATTGCATTGGAATTTATATTTGATTGAGGACAGAGAAATTGCATTGATCCATGACTGATACATAACTTTAAATTGGGGTGGTTCATCATCGTTCAATCTTATCCTTCATCCTTACTCAAACTTTTCCAATGAGATAGGATATAATGCTGGCCTTCCATTTCACTTTATCTTTTAATCTTTAGAAAAATCTAGCATCAAGATCCTCTGTAAAATAAGCTTGCAGATTTACTGCCCTGTATTCTAATACAGAAAGCCTACTAAAAACACTGACTTGTAAAAACTGCTGAAATTCGAAGCTTGTCTCAGCTCCCTAGTTGATTAATATAGTGTCTAGTTGATGAGTCTGCTTTGCTGGGACTTGAATTGTGTTTTGTAGGGTTGGTTTTGTTTGGTACCATACATCTATGTTACCTCGCTTCTAGGTCTCATGTCTCTGCATCTATGTCTGATCTCCTCTAGGTCTTGCGTCTCTGCATCTGCTCTTGTCTTATCTGTGTTTTACATCTCACGTTTGGTCTTATCTCTGCAATTCTCACTCTGCTGTTCGTGTTTCGGTAAACTCTCTTTTCTCAGGCATTTCCCCTACCTTTCTCTTTTTGTGTTCTTCTCCATCTTCCTTATTCTTGGTTTTTCCTTGCATTAGGTCTGCTTGCGTCTACTCGCATTTTCTCTCATGTCTGCTCGCATATGCTTGTGTTTTCTATCCCATTTATTTTTCTCATTAACACATTCTGTTGTCCTGGTCGCGTTTCCATCCTCCTGGTTGCGTTTTTGTGCCATGGCCTAGGGCATGATTATACAGTCCAGTCTTGTGCTTTCAGATTACTTGCAAGCTTGTACAATGGACAAAATGGAGCTCCCTCTAATGTAGGAGTTTAAAATTTCTTGCTATCACAAGGTGTTGACCCCCAAATTTAAATATGCTAGCATTTGCAGCCGGATATCCAGAATTGAGGCTTTAAGATCTAAACTCTGAGACCTTTTGCCGCTGTTCCAGACACAGCTGCAAGTGAAAGATGGTATTATTTCTGATTTGCAAGCAAGAATCACCAAGTTCAAACAAACCCAAGCCACCCTCACTGATTCCCCATGCCTTAAACAGCGGATGAAGTGGTTTCAAAAATTTAGAAGAAGCAATCAGAGAATCATTTGCATGAACACCTTTAAAAAAGAAACCTCAACCCAACAACAATCTATCCAAAAACAGGTTGAGGAACAAAATTTGTTGGTACAAATGGTTAAGGGGAAGAAATCACCTCCAATTGTGGAAATGGCTGACCAAGCAAAGTTTGAAGAAGAAAAAGCATGCCAAACCAAGGCACTCAACCTGCCTGGTTGTGGTCTTCCTAAACTAGCTGGTCTCCCTAAACTAGCTGGTCTCTTACAAGGAGGTTATGCATTTTTGTGTGAATCTTTGGACTTGAAAGATATCTCTGTTAACAAAGCTTGGACATTGTTGAACAACACCCTTGTTATCCAATTTCGAATTGCAAAAGAGCATTTGCAAGCTCTTAAAGGAAAAAAGAAACTATTTTCCCTCTTGCAAAAAATCTATGTAGATGATGATCTCACACGACTCCAAGTGGAGGAGCTTTGGACATTTTGTATTCAGGTTGTCATTGCCAGGAAGTAGAACAAGTGGTTGTTATCAGAGACCGTAATGCTATAATTTGTGATTCTCCCTTTGTTGGATATCATGCCCTAGACCGTTAGCGTGATGACAATACTTGGTCTCTATGGGTGGTGGTGGCATCTCCATTGCATCTTACAATTGCAATGGCATTTTATGGTCTTGTCCAGGTACCTTCTAGGATGTTATTGCTTCCTGGGATCTCATCTTCCTCATTGAGACCCATGAGAGCTTGAATGGGCCCTTCCTCCAGTCACAAGGTACTCGTGGGTTTCGGCTTCTCATCGTGAGACTCGTAGATCAAGTGGTGCGTGGTTCAAGTGGTGTGAGTTGCCTCGTTTAGGATAGCCTCAGGTCTAGAGTTTCACTTATAGCTTTTGATGTCCATTCTAAATACATGTGGCTATAGATTCAGAGGGGTCCACTTTCTTTTTGGGATGTCTTCATAGCTATACGCTGCTTGCTCCTCCCCGCCCCCTCCACAACTCCATTCTCCATTCACATTGATGGGAACCAGTACCTTGATTGCTATCTAGAGATCTCTGGTTACTCCATTTTTGAAGATATCATTTGTTTGGGTGATTTTAATGCTTGTACAAGGAACCTCCAGACGCCTATTCATGACTCTGCATAGGTTGAGTTATGTCTTCGTGAGTTGGATCTAGAGGATTTTGGTTTACATAGAGCCTTTGCCAATAGGAATTCTACGATTACGACCTATGGGAGATACCTTCTCCGGTTGGGTGAATCTTAGAGCCTCCACATTCTCAACGGGCTTCCTCACTTCAACTCTACCAGATTCACTTGTCTTCCCCATGGCGATGGTGCGAGCATTGTGGACTATGTTCTCACCAACAAATCCCTTGTCCCCCACATCTGTGGCTTCCTTATTTCATCTCAACTTCCCCTTGCTAACTATGTTGTCTTGACGTTCACCCTCCATATTGGTTCTCACCCATCTCCCCCCCTTTCCCCTTCCCCTTCCCCTTCCATTGCGCCCCCAACACTAAACATGCCACAATCCACTTTGATGATGACTACACCGTTGACTATGCTCCTTGTCACTTCCTTCTTATCTTTAGATTTTACTCCCTTGTCCCACCACTGATTTCATGTATGCGTTCCTATGTCAAATCTTTTGGGATGTTGCCCTTGACTCTTGTCCCCACTCAATACATTACTCTAGATCCCCTACCCACCACAAAACCTGTCTCATGAACTGGTGGTATGATGATGAGTATAAATCCCTTCATTACAGACTTAGGTTTTCCCTAACCCATGAACCCCCCTCCATAGCCACCCTCCGTAAAGAGCATTGTTGTCTTCTTTGATGCAAGAAACACAAGTTTCTTGCGTATAGATGGCTTATACTCCTTGCTGATTTCCATCACTCACCTAAGACTTTTTGGTGTACTCTTCTCTCAATCAAAACCATAGTTTTCGACATCACCCCTGAAACATGGATCTCCTATGCTAGTTCCCTCTATGATGTCCCATTCCATCTTGCTGCCACTGCTGCAACTCCTCCACCATCCTCTTTTGTTTTCTCCACTTTGGCCATCAAGAAAGCTATTTTGAAATTGCGCACCAACAAAGCAGTTGATTGTGAAGGTCTCAAAGCTGAGTTCATCAAATATGGTGTGGATCCCCTTGCCTTTCCCCTTGCCATGCTCTTTAACAAGGTGGTGTATTCAGGTTTCCCTTAGTCATGTTCCCAACACATCATTCACCTTGTTCATAAGTTCGGAGATTTCTCCATCTTTGGGAACTACGAGACCATTATGATTGGGCATACATTTGCCAAAATTTATGTCGTGGTGTTAGACATGCAGTTGTTCAAGTACTTCGAAAGTAATAATATCAAAGATAGGGGGTAGGCTGGCTTCAAAAGGAACTACCAGACTATTGACCACATTTTTACACTCTGAGCTATTATTGAAGAAGCTCATCATAGGTCTTCCAAAGTTTTTTTCTGTTTTGTTGACTTCAAGAAAGCCTTTGAGTTGGTTCTGAGACACTTGCCTTTCCAAAAGTTGAGAGATATTGGCATCCCAGATTCTCTAATTGCCTCTGCTTGGAGGCTTTATGATATAGTTATTGGGTAGTTTCGTACTTTCACAATTTTTTTGACTTTATGAGGGGTACCATTGGGGTCAAGCAAGGATGTCCTCTCTCACCAGTCCTATTCAACATATACATTGATGAGCTAGAGGAGTATCTTTGACAACATATCCATATGGATGATGGCTGTATTTTGCGGGAGGTGCTTATAGCTATCCTCCTTTTTGTCAATAATGTTGTCTTCCTTTCACACGTTTTTGAGGGCTTATAACGTCAACTTGATGCCCTTGCCCATTTCTACGAACTTTGACAACTTGTGGTCAACCTTAGTAAAACTAAGGTCACGAACTTCAATATCTACAAGTGCTCTCTCTGCAGATTCTAGTTTTTTTATAAAGGGGAACATATATAGATCACATTGGCCTACACATATTTGGGGTTCCAATTTTCTATTCCGTGCTTTAGCATGAAGTTTGCCTCTTATCTGCACCTTTACAAGGGGTATGTCTCTTTTTTTGTCTTGGAATGTCATTGTTTCCAAATCCACTTCCAGGACATCCCTTCTAAGTTAGGCCCTTTTGATACAATCATCTAACCTACAGTTTTATATGGTTCAAAGGTTTGGGGACCTAGCTTGGGTGTCGTTGACTTAGCACATATTGAGAGCGTCTAGACTCTCATGCTACAATGCGTGATTCATTGCAAGTGGATAGTTCCTCAACGCATCATTAAGTTGAATTTTTCGCCTAGTCGCTACGTGTTGAGATTATCTTTAGGCTTACTTTATACATCTATAGACTTATATCCTTGGGAGACTCGACTTCTGGTTGTGATTAGCACTTTGCTCTTTCAGAGAGGATAGTTCATTGTTCCCCACCAAACATCGAAACTGATGGTACTTTGAGACTAGTTTGCTCTCTTTTTCTATTGATAGTCTAACCTTTTTCATGTATTCCTTGGATGCCCCCCCTCCCCTAGGATCCTTCCCACAAAGGATGCCATCATTAGAACTGCCAGAGAGGAAATCTATAGATAGTATATCCAGGCCACTTGGATCTTCCCCTTGAGCCACTTAACTCAAAGCTTGCTTTTTATGTCGAGCCTTTCTTACAAGTAGTGGATGGTATAATTCGTTGCCCTTGCTATCTCTAGTGCCATTGATCTCAAGGCTTGAGGATTCCCCTTGGCCAGATGAGAATGTGTTCTCACCAGTTACGGTTTGAAACAAATCACCACATTCTTTGTCAGGACCAGATCTGCCGTCTTGGCTCCCTTTAGGAGGTGAAGACCAAGGAACACTTCTTTTTCAAATGCCCCATTTACTATGAGATCCAGGATGTGTAAGAACCCCTTCGGGGAACACCAATTTTAAAAAAATAAAATAATAATAACAATATGAACTTTCCCAAAGGTTTTCTTAACTAATACCAATCCAAACATGCATTTTAAGTTTCAAAGAGTAATAAGTGATTATGACAATACAACACGTGATAAAGGCATTTTTAATAACTTCTAACATTTACTCATACATTTGAAATTCAAGTGCATTTCTACATAACATGTATTCTTGTATAACACTGATCCACTCATGCAATCAAAAAGTATAAATGGTTATAAACCAAATATCAATATATGCGAACTAGGTAAGAGGTTTTGTATTATTCAATGACCTCTTAATTACATCTGATCAATAATATCTCATTGAATGTACCTTTTATTTTACTTTACATGCATCAATGAATACGATAATGGAAAGTAAATGCAATATGTTCAAGTTACTCTTACTAACATCATTTGATCTAGTCTATTGACAATCCAACAACTACTACTCACAAAGCAATTAACTCTCAATTGATAATGGCATTTATCCATGTATATAATAATAAAATAACATTTCACAACTCGGTTTTTTTTCATTTAAGTACAACATATGATCATGACTACTTAAATTCTAAATTTCCTCATTTTACAATTACATTGCTTACAATAATATTACTGACAAAAGAAAGTACTATGCATATAGAATCTTTCCTCATTTCCAATTTATATAATACGAGATAGTGACTTAGTTGTAATTTTCAATGTCCTCAGAATTTACATATTTGAGAGTGTTACATCATTACATACTTTCTTCCAAATAAGCAGATACAATTTAGAGAATGACCAACAAGTGCTTACTCCAGGCAAATTGAGATTAGCAGGAGAACATCTGAGACTAGCAATAGACTGTGTAGATGCAAAGAGGGAGAGCATTGTAGAGGGCTTTACCTCCAACCACAGAGCCCTTTGGATCCCCTGCGCACCTCTCATCCACTGAGAGTGGCCTTACCCTTTGCGAGAAGAATAAATACAAATTTGAAGACAAGAAAGAGATTATGTGATTATGTCTACACTGCAGCTACTCCATGCAACATGACGTGAATGCGACTGTAAACCGAGACATGAACTGGAATATTCCTAATGTATACTGCATGTATACAATGCTTACTGCTGCAAGTTTAGATTTGACAAGTCCCACTTGTGGTATCCAACTCAGTGAAATGCTGAGTTATCATGAGTCTAACTAGGATTTCCTATCTCCTAGTACTCATGTCTTGAGGTTGACGACTCTAACCCAAGGTCTCTCCAACCTATGCATCCAACAATTGCTAGGCCTTAATTTTCTTGTCAGTAGATACTATGATCTCCAGAATGTGTTTGTTAGACAACACCTTGCATCGGTGTCCCATCCCTCCCATGCAACCGAGGTCCCGTCCACACCTTGGCAGATGATCATATAATAGTTTGGTGTATAAAAGGTTCAAGTTTTGATAAATCAGATATCTCTCTATGATTTAAACCCTTAGTGACACATTAAGAAACAGATAATTAACCTAAGTCTAGCAAGCCTGTAGCACATGACAAAGATGTTCGATAACCAAACATTATAGCAAGATCATTTATGGTTTCAACTTGTCTATATGCAAGGTTTTGCTAGTCTTTTAACTATCATCTGAGCAGTAATAATTCCTTATTACGAAACATTCAGGTACAGGGAAATTTTTAAGCAAGGAGAATGTTGATCAAAATGTGTTAGATGGGCATGGTTACAAATTACAAATGGTCGAGTGCATTCTAGCCAAGTTATTTTAATAGTGCCCTTTTAGGTGAAGTCATATTCTTTGATGTTCCTGGTAATTGTACAAAGGTTCTTGAAGGAGTGCTTTTATATAATCATAGTTCATATTGCTAACCTTATCAAGATTGCTTAAGCTAAGTACCAATAAGTTGTTTAGGTTTATGAGGAGCCCCCTTTCTTGACCAAGGTTTAGTTCGACACTATTTTGGGATAGTCTAAGTTTGTGTAATAAGGACATAAAAAGGTAAAGGTAGTCCAACCTATGATTTTGTTATTTTATAACCATATACTTCAACTATCATCACATGGCAATTGAATTATAAACGATTCTTTTCATTGCTAAGTAACATAGATAAAACTCATTTGCTTTGATGCTACATTAACGGTTGTTATTGTAGGACCTTTCACTAGTTTTCTTGATTCCAACAAATTGTCCATTTGGTGAGTGGATAGTTAATCCTGGCACTTTAAAGGGCATATTACCTTCAAGGAGAATCTAAGGAGTTGCATACTAGATAGCTTGGCCCTCTAGCTTTTTATAAATTTGATCATGATGTCAAATTTTTGTAGTTTTTAGTCAGGATGTGAATATATAATTGTGAAATAAAAATGATCTGTCTAAGTATAACAAGAACAACGTTTGGTGGGGTTTAAGTTTTTCCAATTGGTTTTTGACCTATCTCGCATCATGTAAAAGAGGTTAAGTATCCGCTATATCTACAAATTTTATCACAACAAACCATATCCTTGTCTTTCTTACAAGAAGTAATTTGAGGTGAGAAGAAAGAACAAGGGAATTCTAATGATTAATTTTGTTTGAAAATAAATCTTAATAAGAGTTTGTTTTATTTATAAGAGTTTGTTTTATTTATCTGCATTTACAAGTGCCTGGTGAGGATTAAGGGATTTTTTTCACCATATACAACCAGTAAATCAGCCAACACGCCTTTAAGAGTGGCCCACACAACATGATGAGCAAAGAGCAGTTCAAAAATAGCTGAAAAGCTGTCCATTAGAGATGAGAATGTAGGGAAGGGACTGTGGCGTGGCCAAGATAACTAAACTCAGTTGGATTCAGGTCAATTACAGACTAAAGAGGAAGTCTCTGCAGATTAAAGATATAATGCAGTTTGTACCAACTTAAGACATAATAAATCAGAATAGCATGAAATTAGGGAGGCATGGCGCAGCTGTTTGGGGTAAAAAACAGCAGGGTAAGGCCAAGCACAGTCTAAAGGATGGAACGCCATTCAGGGATGCAGCTAATTAAGAGTGAAACATAGTTAAAGAAGACACAAAATGCAGCCTGGAGCCTACACACAGTTTCAATAATACATGACATAGTCAAACAAGTTTAAACTCAGTCATACCAGATAGAATGCAGCTAAGATTGTGATCAACTCACTTTTCAAATTCCACAAGGATATTTTTATTCTGAAATAGATAAACAGGGACAGATTGTAGTTGATTTAAATCAGGCATACCTGGTTTGATTCAGCATTGTAGTTTTCCTTCGCAGGGTGTCTTAACTGCTCCTCAAATGCATCCTATGCTGGTTACTAGCTTCCTTGTTTTAACCATTGCGTGTTCCTCCTTTGAAGGCATTCTAAAACTTGCTGAATGCATCCTTTTCTGCTTTCTCCAAAGACCTCCCTTTTTACCAAACAATGGTGTCCTCTTTTCCTAATGTCTCCTTATTCTGCAATGGCGTGGTATTCTTCTCTTCTAACAGATGTGCCCTTGTCAATGGCAGTGGCTGTTCTCTCTCTCCCCAAAAAGAATGCGTGCTCTTCTTTGAGAAAGGGTTCTGAATATATGCAAAGAGTTTAGTTTTCAAAACTTACTCCTTCCAACCACTTTACTATTCCCATAGTGGCATGTTGGGTGAAGTTTATTGTTTATGGGTAAAAGCATTTAATTTCTGATAGAGTTGTGTTTGCTTTCAAATTCTTTAATCTCCCACGTGGTAAAAATCTCAACCACATTCATTTATTACTAGGCAAACACCTTCTAGATAACCATCTGGCTTTCTAAAAGGCTATATTTAAATCTTTTCAAACCTATATGGGTTATTAATCATGAATTTCACTTAATGCTTCATGTTATTAATTACAGATTGAAGTAATGATGAACGCCTTAAAATACACAAAACCAGGATGCAATCCCAATGGCTACCGCTAGAAGGAAAAACCATTCTTTATTGGCATATTGTTTCATATAACTTAATGGAATACGGCATCTGAAACATGAGTTTTAGACGAGCTAAAAGACAATGTTTAATACACAAAATAAAAATGGAAAACAGTAAGGACCTTAACTAGATTGTCTACCCATTCATATAGATCACTTGGTCCACTATCTTAATTCGACACAATCTCTTTCTTGCCTTCCGTCCGTGTATCTATTTATCTCTCCTTGCTGATACCCTCCCTCTTTGTAGGGCTAGAAAATTTGTGCTGCAAACACATATTGAACAGAACCCGTCAAGTAGTTAACTAAATCAAAATGTACTAAACAATTTTGCAGAATATGACAATAAGTCAATTTAATGCTAAATATAAAGATCATGTGATTGCTTCCAAATGAATCAATATATACCCTCCCTATCGTTCACATCTTATTTGCTTGACCTTGTGCAAATCAATGTCACAAACATGTTATCTAGTATCATCTAAGTTTCATGTCAGATTCATAAACATGTATGTTCACTGTTAGCCCAAAACAACATAATGTATGAAAAACACATTAACTGCGCATTCATTACGTTCAACATAGTAAAACAGTCATATAAGTAGCTCTTAAAATATTTTTAGAGTTTGACCAAATAAGTTTGTGTGGCTCACCACATCAACACATAGCAATTAGTTATTACATTCACAAAAATGGGATATGACAGGAAGATATCATTGCCTCTATAGAGACTCAAGGAACACCCTATCTACTTTCTTCAGATATCCAAATCAGTGGTACCTAGCTCTTTATCTTTGTGAGGCAGTCACCCTCTAGTGCAGATCCCTACAGGAGGAGCCTAGAGGCTTTAGAACTCCTATGTTGATCACCTTTTTCTTCCAACCCATCTAGGCGATTGGCAACGTTAGGCACCCTTTGGACACGGGTACATCAAACGTTGGAGCTAATAGATCAGTTAGGCCGTGCTTCTCTTAGCGCACCATTACTACTCAGATTACTCAGATCCCCTAGCCTGCTCTCCCTCGGCATCGTGGCTTTGCTCCTTTCCGTCGGCGTGGCTCTGTGCCTTTCTTGCGACATGGATCTATTACTTACCAACTGCCCCCCAAGCCATAGGGGAAGACTCATATTACAAGTTTCTTTTCTATTACTGGAGGTGCATCGGCATTGAATGTTAGGGGAGATTATAGAGGAAGTACTTCGCTTCCTCCTAGGATCTCACAGCCTTGCCCCTCCGACATCGGGTGCTTCTCGATGAGCACTATCAAATCTTTCATTGTGTTTTGATGATGGCTTCGATGGCTCCTCCACTTTAGGGACACAAAGATATTTGATGAGGTCTTCTAGTCTTCATCAACACATGCTTTTGGGGGCTCTTGTCCGCCCTTCATTGCTATTTGTATCGGTTTTATTACCACCTTTGTTAGTGGCACACTACTTTACTTTTTTATTTAGATCAATGCTAGCTTTTATTCAGAGCCTTAACTGGTTCTGGAACACAACAGGAGGTCTAGTCTCCTTGAAACAAATGCTGAGTATCAGCCTAGATTTTCAACCCTTAAATCCCTTACCAAATTTGAGATAGAAACAACTCCAAGGTGAAAGCCAATTTTAGTTTCAGACCCTACTAACAACCAAAAAAAGAAACTTTTAGAAAAATTAAAAACTAACAAACTCAATCAGAGAGTCAACCTTTTACTACCAACGTTTATCTGCCCCTACTGGAAAGAAGAGATTGCATTGTCCAGTGGGTTTCGTCGAGGATGGAGTTTTGAGCATCTAGTTGAAGTCTTTCCGCTTCCGTTTTCTTGCCTCTTTTCCCTTTTTTGCCATAGTTTGGAGTCTGGATAGAGCTAGAGGATTGGGCTATAGTCAAAACAATCCTACTTTCCAACTCTTCTTCTTCCTCCCAGTTCATCTCTTCCTCTTCTGATGCTTCCATCTGCTAAGAGTTTTCCAAAAGTGGAGAATTTTTTTTTGATGCCACACCTTCATGCTTTTTCGAAACCTTTTCCTGATCTTGTTGGGGAACATAAAGTTGCCTTGCCTTCACATTGATCTCAACTTCTTCTGCCCCCTTGAACAACTTCAAGCTTTTCTCTTACCTTTTCTTGATCCGTCAGAGGTGAAGAAAGTTGTCCTGCCTTCAAATTGAACTCTACCTCTGTTATTTGAACCTCGACCCGTTGAGGACTTACCTGAGCTTTCTGGCATTTTTCTGAAGATGGAAGGACAGTCGGGATTTGAAATCTCTGAACCAAATCTCTATTTGGGCAACCTGCCTTTTTAACCCATTGTTGCAAAAGCGTAGTCTGAGATACTTTAATCACTTTCTCAGGACAAGAAGCTATCTTATGAGTACTTTGATTACATTTAAAGCATTTGAATGGCAGTCCTTTCACATTGACATATTGAGTCCATAATCCATGGGAAGAAGAGATCTGAATGGATTGATGGAAAGGTTTGAAAAGATCCATCATAACACACTTTGACAAAACTTTGATATGCTTCCACCATTGATATGCTTCCACCGATTCATCAATTTCACAAAAAGTCCTTCAGAAGACCATGATTTCACACAGCTAAGGGCAGATTATAGAATCTGATCCATATAGGTGCATTCGAGATAACCGCAGTATAAAGATAAAAAAAAGGAGCCCAAGGGCATAAAAATACCCCTTGTTTGCCTAAAAACCAAGGACCAATCAACTACACAAAATCCCTATCTTCCTTCGAAAAAAACTGAATAAGAAAAAACCCATTAGATAGCAAAGTGATAGAAGGAACCTGAATAGATGGCCAAGTTTCAAACGACCATTTTGACAGCATATCCCAAGTAGGCCTTTTCCCTACACATCTGCCTATTAGAGATCTGCTTCCTCTTTCCAAGCTAATATATGAAAGCTCTGCATTTGAAATTTCCAAAACTGGAGGAGAGTTTGATAAGACTAGAGGGATGTCACCTAAAAAAGTAGTTTCAAGTGTATTTTTCTGAGTTGAATCGCCTACAGGATTACCCTGTGAATCTTCCACCGACTTTGAAACCTCCGCTATTGTTTCTTCTTGCTGCAACCAACTTTTGGAAATCAAAATAGGCTCAAAATCAGGGTTATCTTGCATAAGCTTCTTTTTAAAAAATTCTCCACAAGAATGAAATGGATTCGAAACATTAAGAATGAAGAAAACACCGCCTTGGAAGCCCTGGCCGCCTTAGATGAATCCTCCGAAACCGGATACCTTGAGGAAGATCTGATCACTGTCTAACGTCCAACTTTACCCTGTTGATCCAACCCTAACCCCACTCCATACAACTCAGAATCTAGGGTAAGATGCTCCGAGTTTTTGAAACCTTGAACAATGTTGACTTTCTTGGATTTCAATCTGCCCCTCCCAGGCTTGCAAATACCATAAAACTCAAACTCTTCCCCACTCGCATTAAAATCTGGAGCTTCGATCTGCTCTGCATCCTCCAAAGAACAATAGCTCACAACCCTTCGCTTCTGATCTCTGACAAAATAAATGCTGCTGGCTTTGCTCCTCTTACGCTAGCTTCCCTTTCGCTGTCTCCTCCCTATAACTCCTTCCAAGCTTCTTCGTCTTACCCATGCCTTCTGTCGCTGCCCTACCGTCGATTGTTGTTTGCGACACCATCGCGCTTAACCATTAATACTTGTCAAACACATTGCTTTACTTTGTTTTATGTGCTTTCCCCCCTTTATTTGGCTTCTAGGATTCTTTCTTCCTAGAACCTTGTATTGTTAACTGATGTATCCTTGAGTCCAATTGACCTTCTTTTGGTCATTTGTGGACATTAATATAATTTCTTTCTTTCTTTCGTTATCCAATATTTTGACTTGACCCATGATCACTTGTTTTTTAATCATGACACTTCGTTTTAACTTGATCTATAGCTCCACAATTTGACCACCGAACATTACATCACACCAACATTGCGTAAAGAGAAACTGGTTGAGTGGATGTTGGGGTAACTCTTGTGAACCTGGATACATGAGAAGTAAAGGACCTGATTTGGCATCAATAATTTTGTATACAACCATCTCTCATGCATCTAACCTTACACGGTTCTGGCAGTGATCCTAAAGTTAGACTTATCTAGTGGAGAAGAGATAAATAGTCTGAAAGTGTGCCTGTAAATCTGCGTTGCTTCCCTTTGAATCCTTTGTGAACTAGTCCTTCTTGATTTAGGTAAGGCAATTCTTTTTGGCATAATGTTTATTTTGAGGAAATAAAGAAAATCTATTTGACACATTCCTTGATTCATCCCAAGCTTTCTTAGCCCTGATTCTTACCCCTCTAGGTCCTCTATACTGTTCCAGTTTTTTTGTAGAGAATGTTCATATTCTGCCATCTGCTCTTGCAGAAGACGAGTCAAACAGTTCTTACCCAATAGAGTCCTTTTGTAACTTGTTTGGAGTCCAAAGATCTTTTGCTTTTGCCTTTCGCTGAGTAGCCATCGTTTGTTGCGGACTTGTCTTCTGTTGAATGGTTACTTAATTGCCCCATGAATGGCCACATTCCACCATAGAATCCAATCCCTTTTTACCTGAGGGTTTGGGTGCAATTTGCCATACTACTGCAATAGCATTCCTGCAGTCTTCTGAAGTCAAGTGAGTCAGTGAGCTTGAATAAAGCTCTATATTTCTCTATTTTAGCAAAGAGATTCAGGCATGTGATAACGAGGAGATTATAAAATCCACGAGTTGTTGTAAGAACATCAACAGCTCTATTTGATGGAGTATGATAGTCAAAAATATCTCAACTGTAGAATGTTAGTCTGGCCAAAAATTCGAGGTTGCCCCAGTTATTGAGCAATATTCTGGTTTTGAGTCCCTTGGATGTATGTATATATGGGATGTATGTATCCACACAGGTGTGCATGGTTGTTGCGCCCAGATATATGCATAAGAAGTATATGGAATAATGTTTTGCTAGGTCAGGATGTTTGACCTAGGTGAAATGATATCTGGCCTAGGATCCATGATATGATAAAATGGGAGTCAGATATATCCACCTCTTTGCATATGATTGTCAGGTGTCAAGCAAAGGACAACCAACTTGGTTCTAAGTGAAAGACCACAACGCATGCAAGCCAACTCTTCTCTTCCCTACACTGACATGAAAGATTCAATTTCAGTTGTTGCTGCTTTTTTCTCACTTGCTCCATTTGAAGGGGAGGCTTCGATGGAGGATCTGCCATTGGATGTATTCTGCATCCTGCAAATGGGCTTGAAAATATTTCTATGGAACCATGGCTGTGACCAAGCTGTTAGTGGTCTTTCTTGCAATGGGCTTAGATTGCTGTTTGTGAATCTGAGGAGGGGCAATTCAAGAGCCTGAGGCAGAGGGATTTGATCCCGCAGCTAGTTGTAGTGTTTCTACTAGAGCAAGAAAAGCTTGGTTTGGTAGTGGATTTTATTTTGCAGAGATTCCATTGCTTATGCATTGTCCAATTTTATATTCCTTTGCCTTACTATGTTCTGGTTTTGGCTCGAGGGGGTAGGGTCCAAGGAACTCTTGCTGGGAGGTGAATCATGATTAAGCTCATGTTTTTTCCTTGATTTGCCATACATTTCTCTGTATTTTGTGTCACGTTATAATGTTTGTTGTTTTTTCAGTGACTTGGGTGTACGAGTTAGTTTGATATCTTGTAATGCGATGACATAATCCTCTCAGCAGTTATGAACAGATCTGAGTTTCATTTTTTTTTGATAGATAATTGAGGGCTGGAGGGCTCCTCACCCTTCCATTATAAAGGAAATTATACACAAATGGCAGCTTATTTTAAAGTTCCATCATAAGACAACCCAAAAAAGGCCTAAGCCTTGGATATTCAAATGCAAAACGGAAAAGGGGCACATACCCAAAGACCACCATAGCGCCTATTGCTTACGGTAAACAAAAACATTACAAACATACCCTTTCCGAATAGAGACATTACAAACAAAGCAGAATAAAATATTTATACAATATAGCTTGTGCCCAACCAAAGTGTCATGGCTGCAGCCACAGAACCTCGGGCCCGTCAGCATCCACGTCAATGATGTCCATGGTGTCATCTTTGCCGCCAAGCCTACCATCAGCATCATCAGCATCATCACCACCAAAGCCATCTTTGCAGCCACCTCTATAGTCACCTCCACTACCATCTCCGCTCCCCAATTGTTCGCCACCTCCATTAACACCTAAGCCTTTGCCTCCACCACAACAACCATCACTACCAGCTTGACTTCCTCTACCTCTAATCACCTTGCGAGCCTTGACTGAAATCTGGCCACCACCCACACTTACTCTGCCTTGCCTAAGTGAAATTCCATCTTCAAGACAATTGCTTCCTCGCTTACGCCTTCTGCCTCCGAAACTGCTAGCGTTCCCCTGCATTGATATCGCCTACCTATCTTTTTGCTGCCATCACATGACCTTCAATACTTGCCATCTTGATTAGGACTTTAGCAGCTCGAGTGGCCTTTTCGACCATCTTCCTTTCCAGTATAGAGGGCTAAAATATACCAGGGGAATTTTTAAAGCAACCAAATCACACACAAGAAAGCCATCCCCATGTAGGAAGTCACCAGTGAGGAAGAAATTATGCATCCTTTTTAAAAAACCCAAAAGATTGAAAAATATTTCTTAATTCCCAAAATGTACTTAAAGAGACCAGTCCCCTATTCTCAATACTGGTTAGGGGAAGCAAACAAGGTTTCTCCAAGTCTACCATTTCAAGAGCAGTAGGCAAACCTCCGTAGAAGCCAAGTTTCATGAATTTCTCCACCATTATTCGAGTTAAAACCTTGTCTTGTAAAGTCTTCAACAATTTGCTTATAAATATCAATGCCAACTGCGCAACTGCCATTACATCCCAAATAGTTCGCAAGATAATCCCGATAGGTACCCATAACACTTTCTTCATTCTTCTATTCGACACCTCACTCCAAAATGACATTTCCCTTTTCTTTGTGTACATGGAAAAAAACGGTTCCATGGTTTCTAGCGCCCCTGTTAAGCCCATCTTATCCACACAACTCTAATTGTTAACCCGATTCACCACCTAGAGGAAGAGAGAAAGAATGCCCAAAAAAACCACACATAACTCCCTACAACAAAGTCGAAGACCCAATAAATAATCGACGATGAAATGAAATAACAAGGCATCCAAAAATGATGACACACGCATAGGGATGAAGGGAAATCTTGACAAGACCTTTCCCTCTATTGAAAAGATCACCCTAAAGTGCCACACAATATTTGCCAAGCCACCCCTCACCAAGTCATAATGAATTATGGTAGAAATGAAGCGTAGCCAAGAGAAAGATTATAAAGTAGAGAGGGGGAGTGTGGAGATAGGAGAGGACCCCGTTATAACTGCCCGCCTGCCCTCTCCCAGCCGCCCACCTCCAACACCATCCAAACCAAGACAACTATATGAGTGATTATTGATCCCCAAATTTTCTGATTGAGAGAAGCCCATATTCGCCAAAAAATATGCCTTTGCATTAGCTTATCAAAAGCAATGAATTGTTTCCCCACATCTCAATGGAAGCAAGTGAATGCCACACTCTTCCCAATATGTTTTCAATCCTATAAGTCCTTGACCTGCGACTCCGAAGAGTATGAATCATAACCATCAAGTCACCTTTGATAATCAACTACCCAAGTCTACATTGAACAACTAGCTCTAAGCTAAGAACCAAACCTTGTGCCTCGGCATCGTTGTTGGTCCATCTGTTTAACCTTAAAATCTAGATTAAGGGGGATCTAGAGTTAAAGGGATAGAGATAACCTAGGGCACAAGGATGGTAGACTATCTTTAAAACATGACAATTGTTTGCGAAACTCAGATAGAACATATATTGAATTTATTATGTTGAGATGCTAAAGATAGAAGGTACAACTATGCTAGATATTGCAATGATAAAGAAAACAAGATAGTTGATTCTGATGTTGTACAGATATGGATCTGGAATAGATAGAAAGTGAATTGGATTTGGATTTTGAAATAGTCACCCGATTCTAGAAATTTGATCTTTGTAATTGCAGACACTTGCATCGCCCTGGGACGGTTGTCGACGCTATTATATAACTTGGATGTAGGTGTCCAGTATGGAGTACCTGTTGAAACTAGATGTGACCACCTAGATGTTTCTGGATTCTCTGGTGCATTCAAATTTGGGTCATTGTCGCTCCTTGTCAAATAGCAAAACCCTAGTTCTTCATCTTCATAGTGGCTGTGGGAAAAATGGGTTATTGGACACATGGTGTCGAGCTGCCCCAAAGACCTATCTGTTAATGAGCATTGTCTACATAGCCAATACTCCGAAGAGGGTCTCATATATGTAGTTCTCCCCTATGTGTTGGCTTGTGTGTGAATCATGTTATGCATGATAAACAAGTACAATAGGGACCTAGCTTGTAACTTGAAAAATATGGCTCATAGAATGCTCCTTCAGTACTTCAGACTTGTAGATGTGGTCCCTATGACTGATATGGAAATAAGAGAAAGTAGGGAAGCTTTTATTCACTTGAGTGCTTGATAGAATGCCTTTGGTAAGTTGCTTTGTGAGGTGCTAGGTGTTTTCAGGTCTTTTCTAGGTCTTTTTCTGGGTTTGTGCTAGGTTAGGAATGGATGAGGGTTGATCTTGTTTTTATTCCAATTCATTTGGAGAATATCTTGCATTAAAACACTTAGGCCGACCATAGGAGTATGTTTCGTTTGCAAATTAGATAACTTTAAGGCACTGGACATTTGCATTGGGATAAAACACTTGCGTCGATGCAGGCGTCTGACTGGGATGCAAGTGTCCGGGTAGTTGGAAAACAGGTGCAAGTCCAAAACTTGCAGAGATGGAAGATAAGCAACTTTATAGCTTTTTAGATAAGATAGAAGGCTTGGGTCATCATAATGATATTGGTTAAACTAAGAGATAAGAAATGAGCACAAAGAGATAGCAGATGTGAGGTTTTCGGTAGCGAGAAAGGTCTATAATTGAGAGGAATAGCCAAGAATTGTATTTGCCAAGCGTACAAGATTGAAGTGCTATATAATTTATAGTGTCTACATTTCACCCCCCTTTAATCTAGTAATGAAATTGTTAGTTTAAAGAAAAATGAATACGTACTTGGGTGTGTATAACACATCTTACCTTTACCTGAATCCAACTTGAGTGCTTTGTTGGTGACCGAGCCCTGCAACCAAGGACATGTTACAATATATAATCGATGCATATAATATGAAATTGAAAGCATTGAAATGATTGAAATTGAAAGAGAGCAAGAATTAGGAGTACACCTATGTATCGATGCAACAATGTTGCCTTTTGGCAATTTGATTTGAAAAGATATATCATTATGAATCATTAACGTTGTGATTAGGATAGATATAAAATTTGAAAAGTGCATGCATCTAGAGAGATAGAGAGATATTGGATGACACATGCCCCCAAATTTGGAGAAAAGGTGAGTTGCCACCCACAATTGAGATTAGTTTAAACATGCAACCCAATCAATGCTTATACATTGGTGAGTTTGGGTGAACCAAGTCAACTCACACTATAAAAATGGTGAGGTTGGATGATGTAATCAAGTCCAACCTATAAACTTGTCAAGATTGAATGATTTAATCACTTCAACCATACCAAAAACGAATTAACTACTATAGTAAATTGGCTCAATACAATTCGTAAAAGTCCACCCTGATGAGTGATGACACACATGGTGATGACAGTCCATAAAAGTGTTTGAAATTTGAATCCTGATTTGATTTTGCAATATTAGGTGCACATTGCATAGCATATGCCCCAGATTTAATTTGATCATGCTGAAACTGATTATAACAATGGTACCAATGTATAAAATTTTGCCACAACTGTGTCTATGTTACATATAACTATGCAATTTTGACCAATTTAAAACTGTGTAACTGTGGAGAACATGTTTCCAAAACATGCCCTTGTTGTATATGGAGGAATCTGAAAATTGATATAAGTGCAATGTGGACATGTTTTCAAAATATGCCCCCATTGTAATCTGGGTATGCTAAATACTGAATAAGTGTGAAGAACATGTTTCCAAAACATGCTCTCACTGGATCTAAAATTGTAATAAATGTGGATAACATGTTTCCAAAACAAGCCTTCACTACAATATGAATTTGTGAAGTAATGTTGAACTCATGTCTCTGTGGCGTGCCCCCACTGATATGCCACTCCTTTTGAGGTGAGGGGAAGTAACAACTGATAGTTACCTTACGTTAAAAGGATAAGATAACCATGTAAATTGTGAATGTACCATGTAACATATAAAGAAAACATGTCTAGTTAGATATATCAGTGAAGATTGTGATCACACCAATTCCTAAGATGCATGATGTAGATCATGGCAACATCTAGATAGTAATAGTAAAAGCTCAACAAACAATTAAGCACATACACAAGAACACTAAAAAACAAATCAAAAGACACTGATGTAAGGAGACTTCAAACAAGGGGCACGTTCAAATGCCACACAATCGAAAAGACATGACTTAGTCGATTGTTGACAAAGTAAGAATGACATATTCAAATGTTAACATACAACAAACAATGACATATTCAAATGTCAAAAAGCCAAACTAAGACACGACGGTTGTAAACAATAGAGCTTATTCAAATGCTCAAACAAGCAAGACAATAACAATGCAAAACACTCAAGGAAGTGCGTAAATGGAAGTATAAGCAACAATCATAAACATATCATACTAGTCCCTGGGTATATGTGTTAGCAAAAAACATTAAGTAGATAGCATATAAAGTACACTACGAAAGATATAAGCATGGATAAAGGCATGTGTAAGTACATATATGAGATCAAACATTATCATGTAAAGTGATCATAAAATGATATAACTATGGTATATCGTGATCATAGAGGTGGATGTCCCAATGTCTTGGTGACGTGAGTAGAGGGAAAAGCCAACATTCAAAAGTACATGGATCATGTATTTGTGTATGTTTGAATTATGTTAGAGTAGGGGTTTTCTTTTTTCCCATATTTATTTATTATGGGTTTTTTTCCTTCTCTTGGAGTTTTCTTATTTTCATGGAAAATTTTGCTTATGTGTGCATGTTGATTGGGTGACTAGGAAGTAACTCCTTTGATTGGCTATTCCGATTATGGGAGTTACTAATCTATTCTTGGCTCTGTTGACCACCATTTGTGGATGAGTTACTTGTCTATTCCGGGGCTCTGTTGACCATTTTTTGTGAAGTTTCTTGCTTACTTTCCTATATGTACTCATCTTCTTTGAGAGTTTTTCAACTTAATGAAAGATTGGGTTTTGCTCCACTTGATTTTTATCACTTGCAATATTGTCTTTGAGTGATTTCATTTTGCTTCAACAACATTGTGGTGTGTACAAGCTTCATCTCGTGTGATCTCGACCTTTGCATTCGCGTTATCCGGAATTGGCGACATCTCCGATATGGTATCAGAGTCACCCGTGGTAATTGTATGTCTGGCTTTTTGTTGCCTTTAAGCTATCTTTTGAAATCGTGAGATTTGTATTTGCAAAATAAGCTTGGTATACAATCCATTTGTGGGAGTTTTCGTCTTTGGAGTCATTTTTTTGTAGATCTGGTTCATTGGCAACCATTACCATGGTTTTTGTGTTTTCTTTGTGACTGCACGTTCTACTTGCCTTGGTGCATTTTCAAGCAGAAGACCTGTGTGCCTCCATACAACGTCAAGTTTGATCTCCTGTGTTCAGTATCAACTTGTGTATTTGGTCTCAACTCAGCCTCAACTGTTTTTGCGTGTTCGGGAGACTGTTCAACCCTGGATTTGTGTTACTTCTAGGCGGCCCTTGTCTACGAGATTTTCACCTGCTGAGTTTGCTCTCATTATCGCCCAGTCAGAACCACCATTCCATGCACGTGAGTTATTCAAGCAACATCACAAATGACTCCTACAGTTTCAAAAGAGTTGAGTGTTTCTTCCAAAACAAGCTAAGTCTATTCCAAGTTTGCCTTAAAGTTTTTAAAAATCTAGCCTATAAAATCGTATTTTTTTAACTTAATTTAAAACAAGGTCAAATAGGCTACTTTTCTTTGAATGCACAAGTAATGCATAAGAGGATTGGTCAAGTTTAACATTGTTAGTGGAGTTTTTTTGATTGTTTTTAAATAAAAACAATATATTGTGGGCAATATTTAAAGAGGAATTGTTATTCATATTTTCTCTTGCTCACTTTGTGTACTTGTCTTGGACATTTTTGGTTGAGCCCGACGTCCCCGTCTCGTCTTGCAAGTCACGTCTTTTCGACATTTGCACTATTTGCTTTAGACAAATTCTCGGCTGTACCCGACATCTTTTGAGCATGCATTGTTTGCAACATTTTGGTGGGGTTCACCATTTCATAGTTTGAGGGGGGTGCACTTTCGTTTGAGTTACTCTTTCATTCTGCTTGCACTTTCATTTCTGCAACAACTTGCACTACTACAACTCAACTCAACACTAAAATGGATTCAAGTTTAATCAACCCACTAACTCCCTTTAACTATCATGAGTGGAAAATCAAGATGGTAATCATTCTAAGGAGTAACAGTGTGTACAAGATAACCATAGGTGATGAAACTGAACCTAACACAAATGCAGAGAAAGCTAAGTGGTATAACCGTAGTGATGAAGCCTATGGATTATTATGTCTTTTTGTAGCTCCTGATCTCTTATTTCACTTAGAGCCTGTCAAATCAACCCATGATGTATGGACTATTTTGGGTAAGCTATTTGGGGAGATGTTGGCCATTTATGGCCCACATACCAAAATTTTGCCTAAGTGTGAAAAGATGGACATTCAAGCAAAAGCGGCAAGTTCAGAACAACTTCGGGCTTCCAGGAGAAGACCACAGATAGCTTCAGGTACTTGGAAGGAGAAGGCTTCAGGGTTTAACAAGTAAAAGACTTCGAGCTTTCTCTCAGAAGACTTCGGCTTTGTGAAGGCGCACTATTTATTTCACTTTATAAGTTGCAAGTAATTATATGTTCAAAGTAAATAAGTAGTGGGGCTTGGAAAGCCCGATTTGGTCTGGGCAGTGTATTTCGGATTCTCCAAGGAGCAATACTTAACTACTTCATAAGTTGTGAGCAGTCAGAAACCCAAACTAAGTAATGAGACATCAAAAGCTCGATTCGGCCTTAGAAGTGCTTTTCGGGTTATCAAAAAGACAAGTCCTCTCCAATCGAATCCAAATGGCCAATCAGTCAAGGACAAGTGGCACAAGCGCATCCAACAAGCTCAGCAAATCAACGGACAACATGGACTTCTCCTTTCGTCAACGACATGCAAAGTGGTTAAACAAAGAATAGATGCGTCCAGGTGGAGCAGTGAATATGCGAAAAATCGACTGGGATAGTCCAAGTTGCAGTAAAGAACATGCCGAGCCTTAAATGCAAGGGTCGAATTGCTTACACTTGGTGGGGACATGCAGCTACCATGGGCATGGCTTTGTCAGTTCTAGCAGGAGAATTGAATGTGTAAGGGGCTTGAGCAGCTTGGCGGTTGTCTTGGGTGGTTAACTCATAGTCAAAGCAGTTGCATGCTTTGAATAAATGGAACTCAAGGACAACAAGGAATAGTCCCGATCATTGGCAACTGACGACTTCTCTCCTTTCTCCATTGTTGGAAGTTCTTCCTCTTCTCTATATATATTTCACGATTTGCTATTGTAATGGTTCCCAGTTTTTAGACGTTTTTTATCTCCCTGGGAGACGGGACGCTCTTAGAGATATCGCAAGATATGCTCAGCTGGTTGGGCTTGACGTTGCCAAGCATTTGTAAGAACCACCTCTTATGCAATAAATGATTTTTCTTTGCCTGTCTCTTGTCTTGGACTTGTGTTTGTTGAGCTGCTTACTATTGCATCGCATGAAGGAGAGTCTTCCTCGTCTATGGTCCTCCTTTCTGACCTTGTTTAAGGATTTTTCGATGCTGTTTGCAGGTCTGGTTTAGTGTTCTTTTCGCCATTAATGTGAACTTCCAGTGAATCTTAGAACTCCTCTCCGTTTGCATTCATTGCTTCTCAGAACCTTCTCCATGAAATATTTATGCAACCAGCTTGATCTTGACGTTGTGTAATCCAGTATTGTCCTTTGCAAAATTAGTGTGGGTTCAAGCTTATGGGAGTTTCCCATTTTAAATTGGTGCATCGCCTAGTTAGCGCTCTTAGGAGCCCTTATCTCCCTTCTAACCCTTTTTCTCGTGAAGTTTCATTTCAGCATTAACTTTTAGGTGATCCAACAAGAGGAACTAGCCTCTTTAAAAATCCTAGAGTCTCAACCTCACCATAGGACACCCACATCTTAAGGTTGTTCCCATGCTTATGGTTGGAAGTGGGAGAGCCTGAAAAACTCTCCCACAAGGGTGCAATTCCACGCTATAACAATTCTGGTATGCTCAGTGGGACTAAGGTCCAAAGCAGTGGAAGGATTTTTGGTTGTCTTTCTACTTATCAACGTTTGCAGGCATTCAACAAACATCAATGGCGACTCCGAGCATCTATCAACTAGTTTAAGCAGTCCAAGTGCTTGATCATCGTTATTTGCTTTTGAAAGCAAGTATTAGCGCCATTGGCGATTGTAAATCAAAGCCCCTGGTTATGAGCAGACCAGGTTTGTTTCTTTGAAGTTTTAACCAGCTCGTACTTGACTTATGAGGCTAGCATGAACAGCGATGGTGAATATTCCTATTATTCACATCCTTATCAACAATCCCAGTATGATCCTCATGATCCATATGAGTTCAATCAGCCCTACCAAGATTTCTATCAAGGCTATGATGAACCTTGGCAAGTTCCTCATGATCCATATATGTAGGAGTATTTCCCTGATCATCCATATGAACAAGCCCATCAAAATACTGCTCCTAATCAGCCCATCATGAGCCATCTATACACACACTTAGGCAAACTTTAGTGAGCCTTGACAAGCATGCACTAGAGTTGTGCTCACAAAAGTGTTATGGCCAAAATGTCCCTACTCACCAGATCCATTATGTGAGGGATTCATTGCAGCAAATGAAAGCAAAATGGGCACCTCTTGAGAGAGCAAATTGGAACAACCTCACGGGTGACATGATGGATATATGCGGTTACATTCAGAGTGTTGAGGACAAGTTGGAGAGACTTAAGGAACAGCAGGGCCAGCCCCACCACCTTTGGTGCCTACGTACGCACCTCTGCAGCCTTCTTATGTGTCGTTCATTCCTCGTCAAGAGGCCATTTCAAGTACTTTGAATCTTCCATGTTTGTCCTATGTTCCGCGGTCTTTTCCTCCTTGGAAATCCATCCAAGGGGGCTGTCAAAAAAATGAAGTTCTTGTTGTGGAACAGCTTGCTGTTTCGGTCCAAAACTTCATCCCTCTTCAAGAGCCTTTTTTTGTTCTTGATCACCTTAAGGAGGAGCTATTTCAAGAGAATATAGCAAAGTAAATCAGAGAGTTGGAACTGAAGGCAAGGAGAGAAAAAGAAAGGCAGAATCAGCAGATGAAGGTAGAACCTCTACCTGTCCCATCTTGGAGCCAAGTCACGCAGCCAAGTAGATCAAAGGTCTTTCAACCCCATCCCTCCCTCCTCAAGAGCCTCTGTCTTTTTCATTTTTTTCATTATGGAAATTTATTCAAAACAGTGGGCAGAAGGAGGTGGTGATTCCTGAAGTCAGTCAAGAAGCCTTGCAACCTCCATTCCTTTCCCCTCGAAAGCCTAGAGCCTTTTTTTCATGGAGAGCCATTCAAGAAACAAAGAATCAGGGAGAGGAGGTGAGGGTGATCCAAGTAGAGCAGCTTCAGGAACAAAATCAGGAACCTATGGTAGCTTCTCGAAACTTTTCTCACCTTGTTGAGCATTTTCAAGAGCATATTATGCCACTCTTTGAGAAAGAGCCTCTCCTTTGAGGAAAACCAAAGAGATGCATCCAAAGATGCTGAGGAGGAGGATATCACAAGCAACTACGAGGAAGAAATCACCATAGGGTCCCCCCTTGGTCTGCAAAAGATCAAAGCAACCTTCTTGAATGAAGGAGAACATATTGAAGACTGTTTTGCAGTGGTGCATGAAGTAGACTGCACTATTGAGGATGCAAAGCTACCACCTTATGTTAAGAATGAAGGGGTTGAGGCTTTCAATTCCCTGGATGAGCTGCCACGTGATAAAAGGGATAAGGAAATGAGTGAAGTAGTTGATCAAACTGATGAACTTATGGAGCAACTAGAGGTTCCCAATCAGTGGAGAGGCTCATTTGAGGACTTGTTTGAGATCTTGGGAGCTGGTTATGTTCTTCTCCAAGGCAACTATGGTCTGGTTGCATTCAAGGAAATCATCTTTGTCAAGCGGATCCAAGGGGATGGAGTGGGCAGTCTTCCAACTTTGCCACCTCAAGAATTCATTGCAAACATGGACTTGTTTCAGATCTTCGAAATAGGCTATCAGCTCCTTGATGAGCCTAAAAAACATGAGATAATGAACAACTCCAGTCTTATTGAGGAGGTAGTAGAAATCAAAGAGGTTTGCTTGGTTGAACCACCATTGGAGGTTGCAGTTAAGGAGCCATTCGAAGAGCTTGAGACCCTCTGCATTCACATAGCTTACCTTTTTGGAGCTGCCTGGTTCTCATTGAACATGGTGACGGAGAAGTTGACAGTTGCAATAAAGAAGCAGGCGTCAAGGCCAAGGGTCAAGAAGCTGCATGCCTTGTTCAATCCTTTGTCTCGTAAGACAAGGGAAGTATCAAGCTTTCCTTTTGATCTAGGAGGAAAGGGGCACATAGTTTTAGGATGTATATATTAGGATTAGTTTTGTTCTGATTCCTCGAAGTGTTGTTTCAGGCACATTTGTTTTTTGTCTTTGCTTTGTTCTAGGTTAGTTTCTTTTCTTTTGGTGCCTTGGGCACTTTGTTTTGTGTTGTTTTGTGCTGGCCTCATTGCTTCAAGAGGGAGTTCTAGCAAGGGTCAACCTTGTATCCAGATTCAGACCAGCACAGTTACAGAAGTAGAGACTCCATGCTCAATAGACTAGACAAGGAAACATGAGCTGGGTTCTCAAGCATAGCAGGCATGCTTCCCTGCGAGTTGCCAGAAATGTTGGCCATTTATGGTCCACATACCAAAATTTTGCCTAAGTGTGAGAAGATGGACATGCAAGCAAAAGTGGCAAGTTCAGAACAACTTCGGGCTTCCAGGAGCAGACAACAGATAGCTTTGGGTTCTTGGAAGGCGAAGGCTTTGAGCTTTAACAAGTAAAAGACTTCGAGCTTTCTCTCAAAAGACTTAGTGTTTATCAAGCAGGAAGACTTCGGGTTTGTGAAGGTGCACTACTTATTTCACTTTATAAGTTGCAAGTAATGATAAGTCCGAAGTAAGTAATGGGGCTTGGAAACCCTGATTTGGTCTGGGCAGTGTATTTCGGGTTTTCCAAGGAGCACCACTTAATTACTTCATAAGTTGTGAGTAGTTAGAAACCCGAAATAAGTAATGAGACATCAAAAGCCCGATTCGGTTTTATAAGTGCTTTTCAGGTTCTCAAAAAGACAAGTCCTCTCCAAACAAATCCAAAGGGCCAATCAGTCAAGGACAAGTGGCACAAGTGCATCCAACAAGCTCAGCAGATCAATGGACAACAAGGACTTCTCCTTTCGTCTACGGCATGCCTAGTGGTTAAACAAAGAATAGACGGGTCCAAGTGGAGCAGTGAATATGCAAAAAACCGACTGGGATAGTCCAAGTTGTAATAAAGAACACGTCGAGCCTTAAATGCAAGGGTCAAATCGCTTACACTTGACGGGGACATGCATCTACCACGGGCATGTCTTTGTCAGTTCCAGCAGGAGAGTTGAATGCGTAAGGGGCTCGAGCAGCTTGGTGGTGGTATTGGGTGGTTAGCTCATAGTCAAAGCAGTTGCATGCTTTGAATAAAAAGATCTCAAGGACAACAAGGAATAGTCCTGGTCATTGGCAACTGGTGACTTCTCTCCTTTCTCCATCGCCAGAAGTTCTTCCTCTTCTCTCTCCTCTTCTCTATGTATATCTCATGATTTGCTATTGTAAGGGTTCCCAGGTATTAGACAGTTTTTTATCTTACTAGGAGACGGGACACTCTTAGAGATATCACAAGATATGCTCAGCTGGTTAGGCTCGACCCTGCCAAACATTTGTAAGAACCACCTCTTATGCAATAAAGGATTTTTCTTTCCCTGTCTCTTGCCTTGGACTTGTGTCTGTTGAACTGTGTACTGTGGCATTGCGTTAAGAAGAGTCTTCCTCGTCCATGGTCCTCCTTTCTGACTTTGTTTAAGGATTTTTTGATGCTGTTTGCAGGTCTGGTTGAGTGTTCTTTCCGCCGTTAATGTGAATTTGGAGTGAGTCTTAGAACTCCTCCATTTGCATTCATTGCTTCCGTGAACCTCCATGAAATATTTATGCAACCAACTTGATCTTGAGGTTGTGTAATCCAGTATTGTCTTCTGCAGAATTAGTGTGGGTTCAAGCTTATGTGAGTCTCCGATTTTAAATTGGTGCATCCCCTGGTTAGCCCTCTTAAGAGCCCTTATCTTCCTTCTAACCCTTTTTCCCGTGAAGTTTCATTTCAGCATTAAGTTTTAGGTGATCCACTAAGAGGAACTAGCCTCTTTAAAAATCCCAGAGGCTCAACCTCACCATTGGACACCCACATCCTGAGGTTTTTCCCATGCTTATGGCTGGAAGTGGGAGAGCCTGAAAAGTTCTCCCACAAGGGTGCAATTCCACGCTATAACAGGAGCAAGATGTGATGAGAGGTCACGAGCTTGAGAATGAAATCATTAGCTTAAGTTCGTGCAACTTTGACACCCTTTAGGATTTTTTCAGTAAGTTTAAGTCCTTGAGATTGCAGTTGAAAGAATGTGGGATAAAGAAAGAAGATGACGAACTTATTCTAACTCTCAAAACTAGATTATGACTATTCAGCGTTTGTCTCTACTTTGCATGCCACTAAAAGTGCTTTGGGCATTGCATGAAAAATGCCCTCTTAAGATGGTTTCATTGTTGACTTAACCAGAGAGCAAGACAAGTTGATCCAAATGGACACATTGAAGTCCACACAACCTTAAGCCCTAATTGTTGGGAATGGGAAAGCAAAGACTTTAAAGAAAGAGAAGAAGAATAAGGATCAAGAGAATAAGGATCAAGAGAATAAGAAAGAATCTACCTTTGCCAAAACCAAAACTAAAGCCTCCTCTTTCAATGACACTTAAAAAAGAGAAGGTTAAGTGTGCCTACTGTAAGAAAAATGGGCATGATGAACACAAGTGCATGAAGAGGCAAATAGATCACCTAACTCATCTCTTAGAGAATAACATAGGTGTTTCTGAGTCTATCAAACAAAATTCATCAACTCAAGATTCTTCCAAGGCAAAGGGCAAGGGTAAAGAGAAAGAAAAAAACAAGGCTCTTGTAACAGTTGCAGATTCAACATTTTTATGGGTTATTGACTTGGGTGCTTCTCACCACAGGGTCTTCACTAGTTGAGTTTTCTTCCTTAGAGTCTTGTAGCATGTCTTCTATCAGTTTGGGTGATAACACTTCTATACCAGTTGCAAGAAGAGGGCTTGTTGAAATGGAAAGAGGAACATTCAATAATGTTCTAAGTGTCCCTTCTCTTTCAACCAATCTCTTATCAGTTTATCAAATCACTCATATTAACAAAAGCATATGTGTTAAGTTTTTATAAGATTTAGTTTTTACATGGTGATTCTACAATGGCAGTGAGTAGGGCAGATCATCAAGCCTGGTTATACACTTTCGCACATTTTACCCCTGATTCTTTTTCGATTGCATTGTTGACATGGTCATAGGCTTGCCTCGAGTCTAATTTTCTAATGGACTTTGTGATGGTTGCTCTCTTGGAAAGCATCCTGAAGCAAAATTTGACGAAGGCAAAGCTTGGGGGGCTTCACAAGCATTGGAGTTAGTACACATCGATGTATTTGGCGCTTTTCCTAACTATATTTTATAAGTGCTAAGAACATTCTCACTTTCATTGATGATTTCTCGAGATATAAATGGGCCTGCTTCCTCAAGCATAAGTCTGAAGTGTTTGAAGCTTTTCAAGACTTCAAGGCACTTGCTGAGAAATAATCTAAGAAATCCATCAAGGTTCTTCGAACTAACAATGAATGCGAATATGTCAACAACAGATTTGAGAAATTTTGCACCACAAAGGAAATTGATTTGTAGCAGACAGTTACAATCCTTCACAAAATAGAGTGGCAAAAATGCAAGAACAGACCCTTGAAAGAGATGGCTAGCTATATGATTCACTCTAAGTCTTTGGCACCTCAGTATTGGGCTAATGCCATTAACTGTTCTTATTATATTCATAATAGGTTTCTTCACAAAGCTTTGAAAGGCATAACACCTTTTGAAACTTGGCATGGAAGGAACCCTGAAGTTGAGCACTTTAGGGTTTTTGGATCTCTAGGTATGGCATGCATACTGAAGAAGAAACACAAAGTTATGAAATGTTAATCCAAGCCTTGCATCTTTGTAGGTTATCTAGATGGTGTCAAGGTGTACAACCTTCAACATCAGACCACACATGAGCTGTTCATAGAGAGGTGTTCACTTACAGGAGAGTCCCAAAGACTCAACACTTGACATTTCTTCTTTTTTTGATCGGATCATCCAGAGCAGGATCTAGAGATAGGGTCTTCTTCCAGTTCTGACAACAAGGGCAATGATGGGGAGTCTTTTACATCCACCTATAGTCATGTTTTAGAGGATGAGGAGTCAAGACCTGACTCACCCACTTCCAGGCCCCTTTGGGCCATGTAGACACTTCAGAATGCAGGCACTTGGGCAGGGGATCCAGCAGATGACAGAGATTCTCAGATTATTAGAGTGGTCCACATGTTTTTTTTGTTTCAGTTTTAGATCCATAGACATTTCGGGAGGCTTCAAGCATACCTGAGTGGGATATTATTATGTATGAAGAATATTTTTCCTTAATCAAAAATCACACTTGAGATTTGACTTCACTTTCTAGGGGAAGGAAGATGGTTCGATGTAGGTGGATATATCGGACCAAGTTTGCAGCAGATGGGTCAGTCGATAAGTCCAAGGCGCGATTGGTCACCAAGGGTTTCTCATAGGTAGTCGACATGGACTACTTAGAGACCTTTGCACTTGTTGCAAAGATTACTTCGATCCGACTCACACTAGCTATAGCCGAAACACATGTTTGGGATGTTCACCAGATGGATGCGAAGAGTGTCTTTCTTCATGGAGACTTTGAGGAGATCTATATGGAATAACTATCTGGGTTTGTTAAGGATTCATCCTTAGTTTGCAGACGTAGGAAATCCATATATGGCTTCAAACAAGCCCCTCGTGCTTGGTATGCCAAGATGGATTCCTTTCTCCTTAGGTTT
Organism: Torreya grandis; assembly: GCA_037957365.1. Taxonomy (NCBI): domain Eukaryota; kingdom Viridiplantae; phylum Streptophyta; class Pinopsida; order Cupressales; family Taxaceae; genus Torreya; species Torreya grandis. Next base: position 3,789,034 of record JARHVA010000826.1, read on the forward strand.
CACTAGTTGTGATTCAAACCCCAATGTATACTTCCTGCGACATGATGATTATTTATTGATACTGGTCTTTTATGTTGATGATCTCTTGATCATCGGGAGTTTCTCATCGTCTGTTACAGTTGTGAAGATAGCTCTAAAGGACAGATTTGACATGACAAACCTGGATCTTCTGCATTACTTTCTCGACGTCGAGATTTCATAATTCGATTCAGGGATTTCACTTGCACAACACAAGTATGCTCTTGATCTTTTGGCTCGGTTTCACATGGCTGATTGTAAGCCATCTCTGACTCCTTTTCTATGAGGAGTCAAGCTTGAGGTTGACTGTTCTACACCTTTGGTCGATGCCACTTAGTATTGATAGCTTGTTGGCAGAGTTATTTATCTGACTCATACCAAGGCCGATATTTCATACACAATGGGACTTGTCTCCAGATTCATGCAGGAACTCCATGAGTTCCACTGGAAAGTAGCTAAGAGGATATTGCACTACATTCAGAGCTCTTACAGATTGGCACAAAGGTTGACTTGATTGTTTTTACAGATTTAGATTGAGTAGGTGATACTCAAAATCACAAGTCCACTTCGGGTTACAATTTTTCTTTAGGTTTCGATCCTATCAGTTGGTCTAGCAAGAAGCAAAATGCTATTGTTATATCATCTACAGAGGTAGAGTACAAGGGAGCTATTAACGCAGCACTGAAGCTATTTGGCTTTAGGGGATTCTATCCGAGTTTGGCATTGCTTTTAGGCAACCTACCATCATTTATTGTGAGAACTAGAGTACTATATAGATATGCAAGAATGCAGTTTAGCACCAACGAACCAAACACATTTAGATTCACATGCATTTTATTCGAGAGTTTATTGATGGTCAGGTCATCGACTTGAGATTTTGTTAGTCTTCAGAGTAGGTTGTAGATATTTTTACCAAACTCTTTACCGAGAGCAAGTTCATTCATCTATGAGATCTTCTTGGGGTGCGGTCTACATCAACAACATCATCTTCAGGGGGGCTTCTAGCCTCTTCTGTTCTTTTGTGGGGGAGTTTTTTTCGTATGGGTTTTTTCTTTTTCTCTGCTTTATAAGAGATTACTTTGTATATGGGTACCCCATTAGGGCTAGTTGTCAGGGCCCATTTGTTTTTTACACCGGCTTTCTAAGTTGTGCTTATGAGGTGGGTTTTGGAGTAGGATTTTTTTCTTATATTTTCAATACCTTTGTATTGCCGCAAACGAGAGGTCAAACGGACCCCTGAGTCAAAAGTTATGGCCTTTGGAAGTTAGATAAAAAATGCAAAATTTTTGAATGAATTTGCTGTTCTCTTGATCAATTCGCGGTTTTCATGGAGAAATTCGTTGATGATGTCAATTTTGCCGTTTTTAGTGACAAATTCATTGATTTTGATTCAATTTTGTCGTTTTTGAGGTCATTTTCACCGATATGACTTGAATATGCATAAGAAAGCATACAATGATAAATTTGTCGATTAGAAGGTCAATTTTGTCGTTTTTAGGTCAATTTCGCCGATTTGGAGACGATTTCACCAATTTGTAGATGATTTCGCCGATTTATGAGATGATTTTGCTGAAACTAAAATCTGCACAGAAAATAAAGCGGGACAAAAATACATAGACGATTTCACCGATTATAGGACGATTTTGTTGACAGAATATTTGTTGAGAATCGAAATAATGAAAGTTGAAAAACAAGTGAATAAAATGCTTAAACAAGATTACCTTGAAAAGAGCACAACCACAAGTTGAGACGAAAGATTTGATAAGTGGGAAAAACTGTCGAACAGTGAAAAAACCCTACAATTTAGTATTAAGAAGCTTGCAACAATGAACTCCAAGTACAATAACATGTAGAAGCTTAGGAGAAGAGGTTTACCCATGCCAAAGGTCCCAAGGGTTTTGGCCCTCGCGTTTTAGGACTATGGACACAGTCCAGGGCATGAGTTGCGGTTTTGAGCTCTCTAGCGTAACCTATTGAGAATAGGTTGGAGAATATGCAAATGTTACTCCCCAGAAAGTTGAAAATCCTTGTCCAAACGTTGCATCAATCTCGAGAATCTTTGTCACTCTTGTTAAGATAAACTTCAATAATAATAGACTGGGACTCTTACAAGTAGGTAAAGTGGAGAAAAGAAACAACAAAATGGAAGAAGGTAAGGCAGAAAAGGAGGTTCCTATTGCTTGTGATTGATATTGCTCCCTTGGATGATCTATAGGTTTGATTGAGGAGCTGCGTCTAGATAGTTAGCTTTACTTAATGCTCAAGCATAACTAAACTGTGCCGAGGGTCTAAAGGAAAACTTGTAACAAGCACGATCCCTACAATATTATCTTCGAAATGAATAGTCATGGAGATTGTTAGCAAATGCATCCCAAATGACCATATAGATAAATGAGATAAATCAAAGAAATTTATCAGGTCAGCCAACATCTCAACCTAACTAAACATATATATACTGACCCAGATTCATATCATAGTCCATGAAAACAATTAGCATCAAAATTAAACTACGAATTCGGAAGGCATTCACATAGAGAACTAGATGATCATGAACACTATCACAAATTTCTTTAATCTTTTGAGTTATGTATTGAAAATTTTGACCATTTCACAATAATTTTGGATCCATATATAGTATCAAGGCAATCATGCCTTTCCTAAAGAGAATATGCCACAACTAGCAACATCTAAAATCAGTTACAAAAGAGATAGGAAAGTCATCATGATAGAACAAAGGGGTGACTAGTCTACTAAGTGGGAGTCCTCAAATTCAATTAGAGACATGGGGTCTTCCTTGTCCTTATGAGATTCTTCAACTATTCTGTCTTTTCTCCTCTAGTTGCTTGTTCTTTAGGGAATATCCAGATTGCCTTTCATCATTGGTAAGCCTCATGGCGCCTTTGGAGGTGTCGGCTTGGTGCTGGACTTTGTGGGACTGCACTGAAGTATGCCCCTTGGAGGAGTGGGATTGGGGACACTGGTCTGAGAGGCCCTTGCTTGCGACACAGTGGCTGAGATAGAAGATTGAGCTTGCACAACCTTTTGACATGCTTGATGATCTGCCTCAATCTTAGGCAGGTTGATGATGGTTGCCCTAAATAGTATGTTGGTCTTGCTTGGCTGGGCTGCATGATTGGAGGAGAGTGCGGATGGGTCCGCTCATAGCAGTGGCTCTCTTAGTGTTTTCTTTGGCATAGCCAACTAATTATATGACTTGTTTGGTTGGCATCTCGGGCTTTGTTGGCAAACTCTAACACAAAGGCGGCAAATTTGACAGAGAATTCCATGTAGGAGTCTAGTTGGCCATCTTGCTTAAACAGGGATACAATCACTACCTCTTGTAATAGTTGTATGATTGAAAGAATGCCATTGTCAACATGACTCACTATAAAATTCATCTCCCCAACCCACTGTGCGAGCGAAGTCTTCATATGAATCATCCAGCCTTGGTTTATCCTTGTCATAAGGAGTCATGAGGTCCAACTCTGGGAACATCTCCTTGTTGACATGCTTGGTTAGGTGTGATGGCTTGATCTTGAAGTTGAGAACATGTTCATGAAACCGTTTCACCTTAGCTTACCACGAAGTACTCCTTGTCTTGGCTTGCGAACATTCTGCTAACGGTCCATACAGGAATTACCAAAGCTCCCTTTACTTCAGGAGCAATGTTGTTTGGGATCGTGGTCCTTGTTTGGGTCTCTAATCTCTTGCTTCATCCCTTGAACAAGTTGCTTTTCCACATCCCTTGTAGCATCAATTGCTGATTCAGGATCCTCAAGCCATTCATCTGACTCCCCAGGCCTTCCCTTCCTTGTTCTGGTCAAGGAGAAGACCTGTTCTTCTACCATATGATAATTGGGGGGTCCACTAGATGTGGCCTTCCTTTTGGTCTCCCTCTTGAACTTCCCAAAGGGCTTGTCAAATTGGAGTTTGACTTTTGGTTCCTCAGTGATTATCGTTTTTGCTCTGTGATCCCATGCTAGCTGGATGCTTTCCCATCCAATTAGCTCCTGCATGTGACATGGTGGTGGCAACAAATGGGGACGGTGATGAAGTTGGAGTGTGAGATGGAGGTTGGGAGCAGGTGTCATAGGGTCAACAAGCACAAATGCCGTGTAGGACACCGAAGGAGTGAAGTTGGGTGAAGGGGAGGAGAAAGTGGTGCGGCAGGGGTAATCACAATTGAGGGAGTGATTGAGACATGAGCCAAAGGAGGAACAAGTCGTTGAGTAGGCACTCCAACCTGGGTGACTTGAGGAGGGACTTGCATTTCTTTCCTTTTTGGTGCCTTTGTTTCAATAGTGGGGGATATTGTTGAGGGTGGAAGTCCATGTATGATAGCAAACTTGGAGTACGTGGATCTTGAGGCTAAATCCAATGTGGACATTGGGGTTTGCTCATCGATGGATTTGGTAGTGACAATGCTAGTTGGGGTGGTGGTAGTGATGAAAATAGGTGTGGTCACTGTTTGTGTAAGGTGAGTTGGGGGTGATGAAGTGGAAACAATTACTAAGGTGGTAAAAGTACAATCCAAGACGGTGGTTCTAGCTGAAGTGGTCCCTATTTGAGGTGCAATCAAAGAAGTGTCAATTGGAGCTAGGGTGGTAGAAGTGTTTTGAGTAGGGTGGACCATATTTTGCTTAACAGGGATTGTTTTAATGGGAACAAAAGTGCAAATGACAGGGGCATCCTTCAAGGCAACTTCCACAACAACAGTCTTGGTTTGGGATGAAGTGGAAGGGGTCTCAACTGGACATCCTCCAATATAGGCCTAGAAGGAGATGGAGGAGGAGTTGACTGAACCTGTTTTGTAGCCACTTACAATAAAGGAGCATAAATATTGGGAGTTTCAACAATTGAAATAGATGCAAGAGGGGAAGGGGAAGCCATAGTGAGTTACCTCGTGAGAGCGGGCAGCAACAAAAGTCTTTGGTGGTGGAGGAAGGCCTTGAAAAACCTTCTTTCTCAAAGAGGCTTTAGTGTCGGGTGGTTCTTCATCTTGGGACTGGGAGGTCCCTGGGCTCTCCTCTATGTGTTGTGGTCGTGGGTCTTATACTAGAACCAACAAAATTTCTGCTTGTGCCACTCTTGCCTTCACCTCCTCACTATCCATTGCATTGACATAAACCCAATCATTTGGATGTGGACTATGTCTATAGATTGATGGCACTTTCCCCTTTAATGAGTCAATATATGGCCTAACTATGCTCTTTGGGTCCCATTGGCGAAGATCATGTTCATTGAAATTGATTGAGCCGTTGTTGGTTGCTATCGGACTTAAATCACCCCATTTTGTAACATAGCAATGGCCAAACTTGTGAGGCAGCGGGTGTTCCAATTCCATGAAGAATCTGGAAAGCAATTTCTTGCTTGACCAACTTATCTGGGACGAAGATGGGCAATTTTAGAGGGGATACCATTAGGCCTTCGATTCTAATGATAGTGCAGTCGGGGTAGAACCAATAGGCTCCCATGCTCATAATTGACTTCTTCATTCTTTTAGAGAGCCTAGTCATGGGCTCTTCGTAGATGCTTTGGTAGACTGGGGAATAGAAGTAATCACAAATTCATGCCATGTGATGTTTGAAAAAATAAATATATAGGTCTTGAAAGTGCTTAGGGACTGAGATCCCCAAAGCTAGACTCCATAGTCGAATTATGTCGCAATAGACTATGGCAGTCGTGGCATCCACCAGGTAGGACATCATGAAGAAGTGATCACCCTTCAACACCCCAAAGGGCTTCTGCTTAAGGCTGAATGTGAGGACTTCTCCTAGGGCTGAAATTCCCTTCTCATTGATAGGAGAGGGAGAGGGACCCAAGTTTTGCTAACATGGGCAATGTCCTCGGCACCAAAGAGCCTATTCATTAGGGCCATCCCTATTTGAATGCCCCGTCTAAGGTGATGTATATGGATGTTATCAACCTCTTCTTTGTTAACCTAGCGGTCGAGGTCCTCTGTCCCATCCTTTAAAATCTCTCGAAAGTCGTGTTGTTCGGTCCAAATATCTGTTTCATGAAATACCCATGAGACTGGGTATTCCCTGAAGAGGAAGATGGGAAGAATGATGGACTTTCGTCCTCCATTTTAGAACTGATTTGGGATCAGTCCAAGGCATGGTTGCCGGTATTCGACTTCCCAATGGAGTCTGCTTGAATAGTCTCCAAGAGATGTGCTACCACCAAAAGTTCAATATGAGATTCTTGCATAAAAATCTAATTATCAAAGGTTACTCTTTAAGTTTATGTATTGTGCTCCTCTGTTTGTAAACACGAGGAGAAAGGGTAGTTCAGTCTTTGACAACAAACACAAAAAGATAGGGGAGAGTAAGGTAGAAAAGAGAGCTGCCAGATTCAGAATGAAATCAATGGAGTCTGATTGAATAGTCTCCAAGAGATGTGCTACCACCAAAAGTTCAATAGGAGATTTTTGCATAAAAATCTAATTATCAAAGGTTACTCTTTAAGTTTATGTATTGTGTTCCTTTGTTTCTAAACACAAGGAGAAAGGGTAGTTCAGTCTTTGAAAACAAACACAAAAAGAGAGGGGAGAGTAAGGTAGAAAAGAGAGCCTCTAGATTCAGAATGAAATCAATGCAACAACCATCGAACTAAGTGCCCTTGCCACAGTTATACCAATGTAGACTGAGTTTCACTAAAAGTTCTACTTCCAAGAACACACAATGGGAAGAGTCTGAGGAAACAGGGGAGCATGCCTCAAATATGAACTCTCACTAAATATAAGAACTAGGAGTTTATAGTAAACCACACACAAACACCCAATGGTAACTTTCAAGTTAAGATACAAATTAACAATACTTGAAAAAATAAACGAGAGAATTCACAAAGTGATAATAATAGATGAGCACATCATACTGTAGCATACATTTAGTAGCAAGGTATTTGTCCAACTAATCTAGCATTGACAAGCATTTAGAATGGAGATGAAAGATAATTGAGATGCAAAACAAGCCATTTGCAAAAAAATGGAATTGTATTCATTAAAAAACAAATGCTATTATAACAATCGATCATGGCCAACTCTATAGTCCGAAGAGATGAAGGAGAAAGTAGGTGAAATCCTGGCTATAATCTGACAACACTTTCGAGCAAATTTTAGTCGACCTCTATATTACAATACGACTTTGGCTTACACAGATGAGGATGGGATTCACCTCCAAATAACATGAGATTGCCATCCTGGTCCATGATGGCCACTCATGACAGTTACAATTGTAATTCAAAATTCAAAATTCAAAACAAACAAAATCCCTTCAAGCTGTCAAAAAGCTCTGTGGGGGACCACCTAGTTAATACGCGGAGGCGGCTATGAAGATTTTACTCCCAATTGCTTTGATCTTGCATCCCTAGCCTCCAATGTGGCCGCCGCAAGGTCAAATTCCTTGTCCAGCTTAGCAAGGTTCATCGGGGGTTCCTTGAATATCACCTCGGCTTGAGTCACCAGCGTGTGGTACACTTGGAAGGGAGCTTCCATTGACACCTGGACCCTGAACACTTGGTTGATGCTTGCCGTGGATTGCATGGATAGCTCAAGAACTGCCCAAGCCCCTTGTTTGCTTTGGCGACCTCCCTCATGACCTGGTCAAAGTGACCCAGGTGGACTCCAAATTCTCCCTCGTCAGCAGGGTGCCATTCGGATGGAATAATATAGAGATATTGCTCTCTTTGAAGTAGGTCAATATCTTTTTCGTGTCCTCTTCCAAGAGTCCCGTTATAGTCCGAGCCATAGCCAACCATTCCTCCAAAGTCATCTTCAAGTTCTCGATGTACGTCTGATTCAACCCCAAGTCTGAGGTGGGCATTAGTTTCAATTCCGGGAACATACCTTTGTTGATCACCACCAACATCTTCCTACACTTCCCATCTATCTCGGCAATCTTGTCCATGTAAGCTTGGGTCTGCTAGATAAGCACATTGGTCTCTGCGATAGTCTCCACCACCTTCCTTCGAATTGAGAAGAGTAGTAAGAGGATGTCTTTGACTTGCCCAATTAGCTCGGTGGGGAAGGAGCTCTTCAAATGGTCTTCTAATGTTCGAACCTGGCTTTGCATTTCCTCGAGGAGTTTCTTCGACATATCGTGAGTTGTCTGGAGAACGGAGAGTGGATCCTCAACCATCTTTTCTTCCCCAGTGGAAGTCCTCACCTTAGTGAGGAAGAACAAATCCTGATGGGTTTGCCATACCACTAGGTTCCCCTCCTGGACAAATCTTTACGTTAGAGTCCTCTTTATGCTTCTCGAGGCCCGGTCGAAGCTCCATTGCACGTTCGGGTTGCCCTTGATTTTCATCTCAGACACTTGCAACCTTGGGACCATTCCTCGGGTTGTGGGAAGTGTTGGAGGGGTGGTGAAGGGCGGAGGACGAGGTGGAGGGGAGATGAAGTGGAAGGGGTGGGTCGAGAAAGCAATGGAGGGGGCATGGGAGCGAAGGAAGGACGAAAGGGGAGGCCAATGGGTTCATCTGTGCTCGCCACTGCTCTTGGGTCATGCCCACTTGAAGGGCAATGACTCCCTGGAGAGGGGTGTTCAATAGAATGGGATTGGCTGGTTGAAGCTAAATCCCTGGGTGCTCGGGGTAATAGAAAGAGGGGACCGAGGAGCAATACGTGGAGGTGTGGTCACTAGGGCTGGAGGAACCGTTGAAGCAGACATAGGAGGTTGGACTGGAGCGGAAGGTCTCTGGATTAAAGCTCGAGGGTGAGCTACTGAGTGAGGCGTCGGGATGGCCGAATGGGGTGTTAGGATATTCCCTGCCATTGGAGATGCAATCCCGATGGTTGTAGCTGCACTCATCGACGATGTGCTCGTAGGTACTTGGACTGAGGGCATGCCCAATGAAGGCACCATGGAGGTTCTGAGTTGTGGAAAGGATGGGGCAGAGGGAAACAAAGAGGTGAGGATGCTCGAGAAAACCGAGGCCGAAGGTACTTGGGTGAACAATGGAGGGGTGCAATGGGGAAAAGAGGTGGCACCACTTGGGGAGATTGTGGAAGGGGAGCGGAACTTGGGGGTGTCACGACTAGGAGTTAGAAGGCGGCGACAGTGGGGTGGAAGGGAGATGGAGGAAACATGAGGTGTAAGTGGTGGAATCTGCATTGGTGCTTGTTGGTAGCCTCATTCCGGGCTCGCCTCTGGACTGTTGGTGATGTCGAACCTCAGGGTTTGTGCGACCCAGGGTCGAGGGGTTGGTGGTTGAGTCGCCTGCACTTGAGCTACCTTTCACCAAGTAACTTAGGTCGTCTTGTTTGGGGTTGGGCTACCAGAGCTATTGGAGGAGGTCGAATCGAGTTGTGAGGAGCAGGAGCTGCTTGAGGATGCAGAGGAAATGGGGCATGAAGAGCAGGAGATGCATGAGGAGGTGGAGGAAATGGGGCACGAGGAGCATGAGTTGCTTGAGGAGGCGGAGGAAATGAGGCATGAGGAGCATGAGTTGCTTGAGGAGGCAGAGGAACTGGGGCATGAGGAGTAGGAGTTGCTTGAGGAGGCGGCGTTGGAGCTGGAGCACGAAACGGTGGCAGAATACCCTGCAAAATCCTCCTGGTGATAGCGGGAGGGGTAAGAGTTGGATCCTCCTTTGTACAAGCGGGATCTAGAGGGGGAGCAGATGGGCCCGCCTAGACCTTATTTCCTTATTCTTTTGAGCCGCAATTCGGGATAACACCTCTTGGTTGTTTGCAGCATCCAAGTAGAGCTCATTGTCGTCCTCCGCTTGGTGGCCGTAGTTGATATTAAGGTGGGTCAAATACCTCACCAGGTGAGCTCTGATCATGCCCTTAGGGTCCCAATGCCAAAGCTCGACTCTCCCTAGGGCAAAGGAGTACTGTCCAATTGCCATCTTCTGGAGGGGAGGGAAGGCCTTGTAAACATGGTGCCTAATGGAGATAGGGAGTGGCGGGTATGCCTTCTGTTGGTGGCCTATGCAAAAGTCGAAAATACCCTCTACCAATTGGTAGACAATCTCTTGCTCTGCCAAGCGATTTGGGATGAAGTACGACAAGTGGAGGGACTGCTTGAGAATGCCTGCAATTTGAATCACAATGCCCTTCCTGTAGTACCAATAATCACCGATGGTTGTAATGGAGTCCCGGATTCCCTATGATAAATGGGGCATTGGGGCCTCGTTCATCACATTGTAGACCATCGAGTAGAAGTGCTCGTAGATGTCCTAGATGTGGTTTTGGTACTGGTGGCCATATAGTTTATAAAAGACTACATGGACCGTCGAGCCCTCGGGAACCCATGTAGGAAAAGTGGATGGCTTAAAAGTGAGCATCTCGCAGACCGCATCCACAAGGTAGCTCATCATGTAGAAATTTCCTCCTGCCCAAGCATCTACTATGGCATTCACCAACTTGAAGTTGATCAACCCTCCCATGTCTGGAATTTGGGAGCCAATGAGGATCATATGGAGAAGGGGCACCCACAATTCGTTAAAATGCAAGCAGTCCTAGTTTTTGAACAATTAGTTCAGCAGGATCATACTCACCTAGATCTCCTCCTAGAAGGTGTAGATTGTGTATGCGTTGATGTCCCCTTGCTGACCCACTTAGCATCTGGGTTCTCAGCCCAGTCTTGCAGGACGTCGTATATCCGGAAGGTTTTAGGCCAAGTCTTCACATTTGTAGCATCATAAGAGAAGGTGAAATCCGAGAGGGAGTAATACGCCTTGTAGGCGTTCCCAAAGATGTCGACAATCTGGTGTTGAGAGTTGGGCGAGCAAACCCATTCATGGACTCCATTCTGCACCCAGATGGTGGTGAGAAGGAGGTTGCTGAATAAGTCGGCGCAAGGGAACACCTCTGTATTGGCCGCGGCCTTGTGAAGACCGCATTGTCGGAGACTGAGTCTCTGGGTACCTGTTTGATTGCTTTGAACAGGTCATTATAATGCTTGAACTTGGCTAAGTCTTTTGGGAATAAGGTATCCTGGTACTTGGGCTCGACCTTGGGGTTCGAGGAGGATGTGGCCATTGTAGCAAGATGGAGGGCCAATAGGAAGGTATTGAGTGCAGGGGGCAAAAATGCAGGGGTATGTGAAAGGAATTGGAAAGCAAGGAGCTGAATTGCTCTCGAAAGTATACAGTGATAACCATTAGTGAGCTTTCCTTAGGATTTATAAACGCAGACATTCATCCTCCTGTATTAGTGGCTTTTGGCGACTCGTTGCGAAATCAAATTTGAGTTGGTGGTTAGATCTCCTCTCTTTATTTCCCAGTTCGGAGCTCACGATCCTCCGTTGCCAATCAGATTTTGCAATAGCGATGCAATGTTTTAAAATTGCCCAAACGGTCCCAATTTTCTATTTTGTTGATGCCCAACGCGTGGTAGGCACACAATCACATCTCAAGGCTTCTCGGTTAGCTCCTACCTAGTGCCACATGTCATCTGCTTATTGGTCTTCCTGTTAACGATCTGCGCCTAAGCATAGTTTTATATCTTTCTGTTACACCTTTAGGAAGGGCGAGGTGTCACTTATGGACACATGGCATCCTTTGATTGGTCTTTAGGCTCCAACCGTACGCGATTCTAACCATTATGGGGCCTAGGTGGCCACCTATTCATATGCCTGGCTATGCTACATGGCATCCTTTGATTGGGTCAGGCTCTCTCGGGCTCTGACATCTCTGATAGGTCTGGGGGACTGATTGTTTTGACAATTGGTGATGTGGCACCCTTTGAGTGGGTCAGGCTCTCTCGGCCTCTGACATCTCTGAAAGGTTTGGGGGATTGGCCATTCTGACAACTGGCAATGTGGCACCCTTTGAGTGGGCTGGGCTCTCTCAGGCTCTGACATCTCTGATAGGTTTGGGAGACTGGCCGCTCTGACAACTTGCGACGTGGTGCCCTCTAAGTGGGTCGGGGTCTCTTGGGCTTTGACATCTCTGACATGTCTGGGGGATTGGCTGCTTTGAAAACTGGTGATGCGGCACCCTCTGAGTGGGTCAGGCTCTCTCGGGCTCTGATAGGTTTGGGGGACTGGCCGATTTGAAAACTTGCGATGTGGCTCCCTCTGAGTGGGTCGGGCTCTCCCAGGCTCTGACAAGTCTGAGGGACTGGCTGCTCTGATAGTTGGCGACATGACCCTCCTCTATTTGTCCGTTTTCTTCTGCAAATCCGACAAAAAAGACTAAGTAAAAATAAAAAGACGCACAATCCATTAATACCTTACCTAACTACCATTAAGATTTTGATTTGCCGCGAAGGGCTTCGGCTCTATTGCTCTGAGAAAGGAATAAGGCTTTGGGAACTTCTTTTAAAATCCAACTTGCAATGTTAGCACCACAAATCCTTAAACCAAGAAGCCTACCTTAGTCATAAAATAAACAAGGCTGGACATTGCTTGGGGAAAATGGGGTGACACACTATCTCAAGTACCTAGTTCAGATGGAGTTGGCTAGAATAAAAGAATGGACTTGGGAGCTTTGGTTTGATAATTTTAACAGAGGGGTCCCCCATTTCGAGGAAAAGGGGGCGTGTTGGCCACAACAAGTCGTTTTTGGTAAGCCAAGTAGAAACAACATCATGATTGTAATGAGTTATTGGTGGGGGCATCATATAATACTGCTCGAAATCCATCCCAGCCACAAATGCAATCTTGTTTTGGTTTTTGAGTGACAATAGAAAATTATTTGAATGTCTAGGCTTTACGAAGACGCCATGGAATAGGTATATTCTTGGCATTACCTTTGGTTTAGTTGCAATCAAATGGAGTCCAGCCTGCTTTATGGCGAGCAAATTGTCCACGTACTCAACGTCTTCTTCACTACGACTGTTGTCGGGTCTGAATGGCTTGGCTCTGGAAATTTCATCGTTGAGGGCACTTTAATGTCGAAATTGCTGGGTTAGGGTTCCCTGTAGGAACATAGTGTTTGAGAAAACTCAACTAGTCCCGTTTGTAAAAAGATAACCTGCCATGATTTTGTCAAAATTTATAGTTCCTTTCAACATAGCACACCTCTTTAGCTCTAGTTTGCAGTCAGACAATTGGTAGCAGAAGATTCGTCGAGCAATGAAGGTTTGGGGTGATTTGGTGGGGAATTTGAATTGCCTAGGTTGGCTCGCAATGAGATGGCTATTTGTGCGGCTTTAATGTCAGGGCAGTAGGCATTAATTTGAAGCTTTTTTTGTTATGCCTTTGATTGGATTTTGCTTTTCCCAGCGTTAACGGGGATCGTTAGCATTCCACGTGTCCCATTTATGCCTATTGAGTAGGCCTGATTTAAGCCTAGTTAACCCTCTTGCGCTGATGTGAATGCACCACACATCCTTATTTGATTAGGTTGGAATTCACGGTCCTTAGCCTTAGTGCAACATTTGAGCGATTGGGAGGTGCAAGGGAGCAAGGAGGTGCCACTTATCACGCTATGATTGGATTGCAAGTTCACAGTACCCCAAACTTTGTATGAACCTTGGGCTGTGTAGCGAGGTGTGAGTACATGAAAACATGCCACGTGGCAAGGTCCTATAGGCTCAGTGTGTTGTTCAGATCTCTGTGCAGGTTGCCCGATAAGCTGCAAGCAGCGAGGGAGCAAATAGGTGCCACATGGTGGGCCTTGACTGGCTCGGAATATTGCATTGTGTTGAGTCTTGGGTGGGTTGGCATGTAGCAGCAAGGCGTGAACATGCGAGAAGGTGCCAAGTGGCACACTTCTGCATTCTCACCATCTTGCTACTAGAAGATTTGCGTGAGTTGCAAGCAAGTAGAGTTGCGTGGGGGCGACACGTGGCTTGCAGGGCAAAGAACACGTAGTTAGAGGTCAGGGAAGTAAGCCGAATAACTTGATCAAAGTAAAGCCTGAAAGTGTTCAAAAGACTTAAACAAAAAGGTGATTAAAGTGCTGCGAGGGCTGCAAAAGACGAAAATAAAGTTCCCTTTTGTGATATTTCATTTACTCAGTCGCGGAAGCCCAAACATGGTGACGAAATTCATATTTTCCTGCATACTTGAATCAGAACTCATTCATTAGCCATTAGAATGTGCCATATTTCAAGAACTTATACAAGATCAAATTCAGACCCAAATGACAAAATTAATAGATCAATACATTCCCAAGGTCACACAAAAAGGGGTTCCTGATTCTAAATAGGAATGGGGTGTGTTGGTCACAATACACCCCTTGGCTCCATTTAGCCAATACTTTATTTTCATCAAGCGTAGTTAATTCTATGAGCCTCTCTTGTACAGACTCTTGGTCTCCAAGATTGGTTTGGTTGTGTGCACAATGCACAACGATGGAACTAAGAATTCAACTGATAACATATCCTCTTTGCCATTACACCAACTTAAATGGCATGTATCTGTTCAACTGCTTATATGTGGTTCTACAGGCCCACAATGCTACTGATACCCTATCATCCCAATGATGGCGTTCTCCATCACATATCTTAGTGAGTTTAGTGTCCAAAATTTTGTTAAAGGTCTCCATCGTACCATTTGCATGTGGATGGTAGGGTGTTGTCTTATGATGTTCAATCATAATTGTTTCTTGCAAAACGTGCACTGTTTCTGCAATCTAATGGATTCCTCTATCACTTGTTGAAATTAAATGACAACTATATGTTGAAATGATGTTTTGATATAAAAACTTTATTTCAGTTGCTGCTGTACAATTCTTTGTTGATGCAGCCTCATATCAACGTTTGAGATAATTTGTGGCAGTAATAATATAACACACACGACTTGTGTACGCAGCTGAATTAATAGGACCTACAAAATACACTGCCCACTTTTCAAGTGGAACTCAAACAGTAATAGGGATCAACGACATCTCATCCTTCTTGTTTGGTTTGCCCACTCTTTTGAAAATATCGCACGTCTTTGTGTATTCCTTAGTATCTTTATGTAAATTTTTCCACAAACACCTTGACAAGAGGATCTTATGTGATGTTTCCTCTCCTGTGTAATGTACTACTGCAATCCCTTTGTAAACCTCATGCACCACACCTGCACATTCATGTTCCAGACACTCCATCATGTACAACTCAACTTCAACGAGTTGATAAGGCACAACCTTGATTGCAAGATGTTTTCTCAACTGCACATTCTAACCCTGATGACAAAAATGCTGCTATTTCTGCCATCTCTTTTGTAACACATTGAATCTGATATAGCTAGGCATTGGGAATTTCATTCCCAATGGAATGCACAGCTTATGTGTGATAAGTGATCAGGTCCCGCATTCAGTCTTCCACAATGAACTTGTGGTAGCATCCACAATAATTCAAAAAATCTTGCACATCTTTCCGATTGTGTGGAGCTTCTAACAAAAAAATAATGACTATCCTTCCCAGGTCAACTATAATGCCTTCCTTATTGATGACATGTGCTGACAACGTTCCAAATGGCATTGCAAATATACATTTCTCCAGATTCAACGAATTTTGCTGTTCTCTACACCTTTCAAACATCAGGTGCAAATTCTTGTAGTGATCTTTCACAAGTCCATAGATAGTCGAATCATGAAGGTATACTTGAAGGAACTTGTGAATGAAATCACAGAATGCCTCTACCACAATGTGTGAAAATACTGTTGGTACATTCTCTAACCCAAAAGGCATTATAATATACCAAAAATACCTCCATTCTATTGCAATTGTGGTCTTTGCCTTGTCTTTGTCCACAATTTGAACCTGATGGTACCTTGAAAATCCATTAGTGGACATTTAAATCTCTCTACTAGCTACCCCTTCTAATGCTTCCTCTGTAAGTGGAGTAGGAAACGGATCCCACACACATGTATCTTTCAATATTTTGTAACCCACACATACTCTATGATCCATGCATGCGCCTTTCAATATGCATCGTTCAATATTTTGTAATCAGCACATACTCTATAATCTAGGTGTTTTTCTTGATGCTTATCACCATTGGATTTACCCAGTCTGACTCTTCTATCTGATAAACCACTCATGCTTCTATCATTTTATCAATTTCTCCTTTGACACACTAAATTTGAATTCATGTTGTATGGCATTTTCTTTACTGGCCTTATCGCTTCGCATAGTTTTATAGCCATTTTTTCTAAGGATTTGTGAACTCGTTTCATTTCACTATATTTGTTAGGAAATAAATCTCTAAATTCTTTCATTAAGTCGACTATGTGTGCTAGTTCTACATGAATCTAGTTATCTCCAATTGTGACTATTCATGGTTCTTCTTCTTTGCCAATATTCACCTCTTTCATATGCAATGGTTGGTTATAACATTTTTCTTTGTCAACATGTGCATTTTCCACTTTCCTTTCCCTAGTGGATGTTTCAACTTTGAGATGATCTGCATCTTCTTCTGTTCCCTTGTGCCCTTCAACTCTGCAAATATACTTCAACTTGTATGTCTTTTCAACTTTGGCTACCACACTCTTGTGCATATCGTTCATTCACTTATGGGGTTAAATCCACTCGTTCATCAAATAATGTATTAATGGTGTATCCATCTTCACCATTCGTTTCTTGGAATCTATCCTTCATTTGTGCGTCATTATGAAATATGGCCTTTTTGATTATTTTAGAAGGCTCTTCCAACTTAGGCTTAGTAGCACGGATTTTGAAACGTAAAGTTGTCTTTGATTGCTTCTCGATCTGCTGTCTCGCTTTGGGTCTCACTAAGGATATACCATCTGCGTGACCAAGTTTTCAAAGTGCCATAGAGCACATGTACCCACAACTAGATGGGAAGCACAAATATACTTATGGCCCAAACTTCTTTAGAAGCTCTTAAGTGTTCTCCAGAGCGTGCTTCTCCAGTATAAACAGATAAACCTTTCTTGAATTTGCTTCTATCAGATCTTGTACAAAGGGCATTGCTAACCTTGCCCCAATTGTGTATGGGGACCATGTGTTGCCCATCGTCGTGCAATTGTGCGACACATGTGTGAATAAGAGATGGTACCCACTCTTCCTCTTTTGATAAGCAAGCTTCCAAGCCCTTTACATATACTTTCCCAGATGTGGACCCATTATACTTAGGTAGCTTGTCCAATCTTCCTCAACTTATCCGAAATGCTCTTTTTGGGCCTTTGATACGTGCGGAACTCATTTCATAGTTGTGGTCTTCATTGTTTTGGTTCCAAGCCACTATGTGCTGCATCTAATCAACCCATTTCTAATTGACTTTGTCTTATTCCTTTAAACCCCTGTGCACTTTCTACTAGTTACTTCATAATCCTCTTGAACTTGTCTTTCATGCCACACTAGTGGTGTCTGAAACTGATTCTCCAATTTGCCAGCTCAACCTTCCATCATCATGTGGATCCAAATACTCCTTCCCCTACACAGTGATATTGTAAATAGTATTTATCTCCTTGTCAATATCAACACTCTCAACATATGCAGTTCCATGTTTATTATCTAGGCGAATCACAACGCTTTGTGACCCATTTTCAAAGCTCATATAGTGCTGCTTAAAGTGCATATTTGCGTGGTTGTCGTAACACCAAGGTCTTCCAAGTAATGCTGGATAGTTGTCAGCATTAACTAACTCTATTACCTCAAAGTCTGCAGTGATCTCTATTTCCATGATATCTAACTTTACTTTCTTCAAGACTCCAAGAGGTTTAGAATAAGTCTTGTTTGCCATAAGCAACATGTTTAATGAAGGATACAACCTAGGACTACCCATCTTTCTCCACACATCCTTTATCAAAATGTTGACTTCCATGCCAGTATCCACCAATCCACCAATGTATCACTCAATGCCCACTCATTGTTCTTTGCATCAGTCGTTAGTTCTTGGTCACACCCAACATTCTTTGCGCTCTTGGTCTCCTTTGTGTGTTCGTTGACGTCTTTCGGTACCTACCCCATACTACATGTGAGCCACGTCTTCAATAAAGGTAACACCCCCTCATTCTTTCGCAAGGAAAGGATTTTAGACAAGCATTACACTTCTTTCACAGGCGAGCCTTTCTTTTGGCTTTCCTTGATCTTGGCTTCCATCTCCCATGTAGTTTGGACTTCGCCTTGGAGATTCTCTATCGTTTCTTTAGCTTGACCCAAGCCAACTTTTGGAATTGGCGCATCATGGTAATTTGCAACCATTACCTTGGTGCTGCACACAACCTTTTCTTGTTGTTGAATGGGTAATCTCCTTCCCTGAGTTTCTACCCTACTCCTTGTAATTGTATTTACATGGGGACCCAAACTTCCCTTTTGCCCTTGTTGTTTTGCCCCCTTCTCATTCTTTTGCACATTTTTTTTTCATCTTTGCGCTTTTTAATGCTTTATACTTTTGTAGGATCTTCTAGCACAAGTCTGACTCTTATTCGTCCCATGGTCTTCTCCACAATGCACATAAGTCATAAACCTGGGGCATTGTCTTTGATAATGGTTTATTGCTCCACATTTAGAATATGAGTTTTTGAAACGGCCTCCTCCAGCTCGTCTGTCTCCTTGACAACCATACGATCTTCCATGGTTATAACTTCCTTGGTTCTTATGATAACCATCTTGATTTTGATTATACCCTCCTTGATTTGGATTTTGGTAATTTTACGTGGAGTCGTGGTTGCTTGTCTCAACTCTAGCTCCCTTTCTTCACACATCTCATCAATCACCCTACAATCCACAACGTTGTGTGTGTTTAGAATCACAAATCTTACACCAACATGTTACCTTATTTTGTTTTGCACATTGAAGTAATGGACAAACTCTCGTCTTATGCTCCTCACGACACACTTCACAACACTTGTTAATCGCTTGCACTCTCTCCCTGGTGCAATCATTATTTTTGTGATCCTCTGTCTCACAATCAATACACCACAACCATTATTGTTTGTCATGCGCTTAGCTTTTGTAGTTGTGTAGCCATATTTGAAATATGCGCTTCTAAAAACAAACTAATGGCCGTATTGAAACCTTTGGCTGCCTCCATCCTCAATGCAACTTCCGGAGCCTCACGTGCATCCATGAAAATCATCATTGCCAAATTCCTTGAGAATGGTGGTAAAAATCCACTCACAAACCATTGCGCATGCTGCAATGGATGGACATTATAAGATGTCTTTGAGAACAGTGTCTTAAAATGCACATCATATTCACACACACCTTTAGACACATCTTGCTTAATCTCCTTGAGCGTGAAGATACTTTGTTGGTCGAATTCCTAAATATGTAACTTGTTTAGGAACCCAATCTTGAACATATCAAATTCAAGCATTGCCTGATTTGGATCAAACTTCTTTTACCAGGGAAATACACGATCTGATAGTGTTGTCTGAAATATCCCAAATAAAATTTGGATGCCATTTTTTTTCGAAAACTGACTTCATCTACTTGTGGGCATTCTGTCAAACAGTTGGCACCTCTCTGCTTTCTGAGTTTAGTGTAAGTTTACTGATTTGGAATAATCTGGGCATAGTTGCTGTCTTCATGAGTATGGTGGCTGTATATGCATCAAATGTTGCTGCTGCTGGAGATACACGCCCAGCAGGGTCTTATGTCCTTCTACAGTCCATGTATCCTCCTTACAACCCTCTGTAAACCTTCATTACTCCTTCCTAATGCTGCAGTAAGGTCGCAACACCCACACACAGCATTCACGCCCCCCTTTTTCACCCACACGACCTCCTTATACCTGTCCATGTTGCTGTAGATACTCCGGGCGCCTCCCTGAACACCCTGCGTGCCACTCTTCCCTTCCTTTCGTGCCTTCACTACCCACGAACTCCCCACAATTGATCACTGCACCCTCACGAACTCATTGCGACTCCTCTAGTCTCTTGTCGTTGCCTTTCCAAACATCACACACCCTCCAAACGATGCAACAACACCCACGACCAGGCAATGAAGGATGGAATAGCCTTACACACCCATGTTTGGAATAATAAACAGCGAATAATAAATCGACCCACTTCATCCACTGAAAAATATTTGTTAATCTTCAAATTTGTCTTCAAGGAAGACTTCACAAATTTGCAGATATCGAGCACCTGTGAAAGATTTGAGTAATCTTTCCAACTCCAGCCAGGGTGGAATCGTTTCCCCACGGAAACCAGAAAATCCTAAACCAAGAACTCCGTTCTCCAAATATCAATATGAGAAAATAATAAGCATCCCCCAAAAATGATCCTCCAAATCCTCTTTTATATTTCTCACTTAATTTCCCGTTCAAACAATATAAAGTGACTTTATAAAGTTACCTTCTAATATTTCACTTAAAGTCACTTTACAATATATTTAATTAATCACTTAACATTACCTTTTTAACTATTGCTTCTCATGCGATAATATTAAATAATTAAATAAATGAATTCCCTTATTTCGCTTTTAACCTTCAGGAATCAAAAGGCTAAACTAGCATCTGGGTGATCATAAAAGAGGGGACATTACATTGTCACAAGCTGATTTGATTTCCTTTCCGGAGTTGTAATTCCCTTTTCTCTCTAAGGCAATTTCACACTTGTGAACGTATTCCAAGGCATCATCTGTGCCCTTGTACTCTAATAACCTAATAGACATCTCATAGAAGACGTTTTGCTATGATGCTTGTTGGAATGGTGCTTTGCACTAGATACAAGAGCTGATATACTTGCTTCCTGGCTAGTACTACCTTTACCAATTGATGTCGGACCCGCAATTTCATACTTGAGAATGTAGTCTAAGGCATCTTTTGTTCCCCTGTACTATAGTAACTTAATAGACATCTCATAGAAGACGTTTTGCTATGGTGCTTGTTGGATTGGTGCTTCGCACTAAATCTAGGAGTTGATATACTTCTTGGCTGGTACCCCCTTTACCAATTGATGTCGGATCCGTGCTTCTTTGCACAAAAATTGTAGGGCTTACAATTGGATCCAGGTTCTAACCAACAAACTTGCAGTTTCTCTTGTTGTTCCTCCTCTTGCCTCACTAGCGTGTGATCGTTACGCAACATTATCCTTGTTGCCTCGCAAATCCTCTTGCATGTAAGGTGCAACTTATTCCACAGTACTTACTTTCTCCCTTGAGAATATCTTGAATTCGTTCCAAGTCTAGGTTTTCTTCAACACTTTCTTTTGAAATATCAACATGTGCGCAGGTTTCAGCTTCAAATAGGTCCAAAACAAAGTCTTCCATAGGTTTTGCGCATTCCACTTTTTCCTCCAATGGAATCCATTCATCTCCTTCTCCTTGTTCCTCTTCACTAAGGAATTGTCCTTTATGTAGTTCTACTTTCTCATTGGAGTGCATTTCTCCCTTGCACGAACCAATCATGTGCCCTCCCCGTTGTTTGCGGGTCTTCACCACATTCATTTGACTTGATACCCCTTTCTTCTTAGGTTCCTCGGTAGCTATCTCTCTCTCTCTAGCTTCATAATACTTACACAACGTCTTTTCCCTTTTCTTGAGAACAACATTCCTTTAGAGATCCTCTTTTCTACTTCCTCATGCAACCTTCAACTCTCCTCAGACCTACGATATGCCTAGCCCATGTGCAGAATGATTAGGCTTTCATCTTTAACCTCTCAATTCCCCAATCAACTAAAATCATTTTCATGCAAAGTGGAATTAGAGCAATAAAAGATCCTCTAGGTTCGCATAGCAATTGGAACTCTGCCTCATTCGAGCAGGTATATGTTGCAACTGTAAACTCCAACATGTAACTAATCAATGCGCCTCTCCACCATACGTCCATTGCATGTGTCCAAACTTTGTTTCTTTAGTTCGGCGTCTTAACACATTCCTCTAACCAGGGATATATCGGTCGAAGATCCCTACTTTGTCCTGTAGCATACACAACTAGCCATGTGTTAAAAAGTTCAGGATACTCCACAAAGAAAACTTCATAGAGATCACTATACATCTCACTCTATAACCACTTCCTAGGCTCCAAATCTCCATGCCTAGGTGCTTAGCAAATTCCAATGCTTTTTCTGCAAACCACGGTTGCATGCGTTCCTATGTGATGCATTCAACCATATACACTTCTGATCTCCATTATCTAAGTAGATAGGGTCCCGACAATGGAACTGAAATTTTGCACTAGTTTAGGATACATCAAACTAATTTATTCAGGCTAACCTCAACACTTAACAAGCCCTAGTGTAATGGCATATTAGTTGAACAGATTTTCAATAGCTCCCTTGAAGCACACAAGAGACTACTGATAGTAATCATACGAGGCTTTGCAGATTGATTTTCTGAAAAAAGCGCCAAAAAACCGGGTTGAAAAAAGTGTTTTCGGCCAAGTATAAGAATTAATCGTGATTCACAACTGAGTAGTAAGTTAAGGAAGGAGGGTTTGCTACGTTTTATAGCCAACTGATATATACTGATGAAGTGGCTGCAAAGATGTTGTGTCCAATTGTAACTGTGTATATGCAGCTTAATGTTAACCTTGCAATGATGCTAATATTTTTTCCGGCATTACATCTTGCAATACAGAAAATTTCCAGTTGTTGCATTTTTGGCTTAATGTGGAGCTGATTTTTTACGATTGTGCCCAAGATCAAGTAAAATGTAAATAGTTAATACTCAATGAAGCTGGAGAGTAATTAAAACATATGGGACAGGTCTAAATGTTGCATATGCAGATATCTTCTCTAAAAAAATTTGCGAAGCTTTAGCTTGCATGCTGTTGTCTCTATAGTAATATTTCATAGGTCTCTATGATTTATAGGTTAAATTACTTTATTTTCCTCAATTGCATCCTGATTTTAATAATTTCCATATGAATTGTATCTTGTATCACTGTTTTGTGGAATTTTTTTGATCTTTTATCCTCAGTCAATGCGGCCGCATTCATCTCTATAGCATATGTTTCCATGTCTGGATATGTTTCCATTGAGGTAGAGTATCAGAGCCGAGTCCATTAAAGATTTGGTGTATTTAAAATAAAAGAATGTGTGCATTCCACAGACAGGATCTACTTGTTTGAAGAAAGAAATACCTGTAATTTATATGCTTCATATTGAGCTATCTTCCATGCTATTGTTGATTCAAATTAATTTGACTGCCATTAGAAATTGGTGATTTGTCTTCAAATGGGGATTCCTTACCTGGGAGATTGCTTGTTATTCCCTTGTGGAAAAATAAATTTGCTTCAGGTACAAAATTTTGACAGGAAGGCATGAAGCAACTATTTGTGAAAGAGATTACAAGTTTTACTCAGCCAGGCATAAATATAGGCGCACTCAGAATTCTCTTTCTTCTGTTCCTGGGTTGCCTGTAAGTATATCCCTAAGTTGTGAATGCCAGATTTATTGCAAATGTTTGAGCTCTTGCATTATGTTTCTCATATATACTTTCTTGGAAGTGTGAATACACGGAAGAGTTATTTCTCATGGATGTTGACCTGCTGTGAGTACAGGCATTTTCTAATTCAGAAAACTCCTCAACACTTACTGATACGAGTCTTCGTACACCTGTAAGCTGGTGTTTTCATTGCTTTGAGTTTTAAATAAAATATACATGTATTTCCATTTGCTGCTTATTAGTTTTTGTCCGTGCCATGTATTTTCTAAGTTCTGACTTGAGAATAACTGTACCTGAGTTCTTGCAGTACACAAATGATGTTCTGAATCTCACATCTCTGTCACCTGTATGTAGGACCTGCTTTGTTCTATGACATTGAGAGTGGTTAAAAGTTGTAGCTTTAGAATTTCATTCAGCTGTCATAAGTTGTATTAATTAATATAATTTTATTGTTTATAACAGCCGCAACATCAGATGCAGCACCAGCCCCAACCGTTGCAGTGTATACCACATCAAGTTCAACACCAGCAGCTACATCAATCTCAACACCAATCCCTTCAGTCCCAGCAGACGGTTCACTTATCCCATCCTTCTCATGCCCAACATTGTAACCATACGTCACACTTGGATGATATGGCCCATGTGCAACATACTTCACCGGCACCTCAGCAAATGCCTCGCAACTTGCAGACACCAGCTGGTTTGCATGTTGGAAACAGGATGCTTGTTTTGGTAAGTACCTTTTGTCTATTATTTGTTGGTAAGTTCTATTTCATTTTTCCTATTTATCTCTCATCTTGATAGTGGATCATGGAGTGTGATCTGAAACATTGATCAATAAACTTTTCACAGTCTTTTCCAGAACTGTTCTTTCTAATATTACAATTGTTTGACCCCTGTTTAATGAATTTTCAACTTCTGTGGGATGCAAATGGTTACGAGTTATGTATACTTTTTTAATGTGGTACAGTCTTGCAATCAAGAACTTGTATTTTTTAGAGTCTCAAATTTATAAGCTTTTCCAATGTTCATTTGAGTTCTAAGATGGGGCAGGGGAGGTGGCGGAGGAACAGCAAAACATTTTTCTGGATGTTTGTGACAGCTACCAAAAATACATAAAAATTATATTTGAAAATTAAATTACAAAAAATAGAATAACTTGTACAAAATGAAAATTTATATCATAACCAGAGATTTTTATTATGCCGAGAGGCGTTCTACAATGGCAGCTGGGGATGTGGTGATGGTTGTAATGTCATTAAGTGTATTCAATTTTAATTCTGACCTTAAATTTGATGTCCATTTGACTGTCACTTAGAAAATTTTTCTTTTTCCTTCAAGAAGTCAATTGAAAAATCATAGCATCTCAGCCATATGGTGGAGTTTGGAGCCCCGTTCTTTTTGGAAATATTTTTTCGAGTTTGACACATTGGTGTAGTTAGATTGACATGATTTGTTATCAATTAGTGGGAAGTTTGTGAACAAGGTATTGAAATTATTAATAATTTTGGTATGGGAAAAATCCAAGATAAGGGCCTTGAGATTGATATCTCTCATTGTTTTTCAGCTAGATGTGTTTAAGATATCTGTATTGGTTAAATAACATCCACGATCCAACATTGATTGACATTTTCACATTACCTATGGTATATATATTTTGAATATATTTATATGAAAAATGGCAAGAGATATCAATTTTGAGGTGCCTATCTTGGATTTGTCACGTACCACGTTGATTAATGATTCTTTTACCTTTGTTGTGAATTCCTTGTTGACAGGGGACAAATGGCCTTAATTTAGTTGGATCGCTTTGTCATGCCCAAAAATTTGCATGAATGACTAAAAACAGTACTTTTTTTGCTGAGAATGTACATTGCACACTCCATATGGCATGTGACACTCCATGTGCATGCCATGTGAACAAACAGGGGCAGTTGCCAATGTACATGAGGTCGCATGGTCATTACAACGCTCATGCTGACCTCTCTTGTAACAACCGACCATTGTGACTTGAATGGCCTACAATGTCCCAGACGAGTTTGGTGGGCCAAGAGGTTTCGACTCAGATCCATAGTTGATTCAAAAAAGGTGTCAATGTTGACTAGGGTTGAATGACCTGTTCTGACGCCCTAAAGGGTTCAAATGAAACTTCAACTGATTTTGGCAAATCAAGAGGCATTTCAACACCCTAAAGGGTTAAATTAGGGCCACATACGATTTTGGTCATAAGAAGGCCCAAAGTCGTATATGAAGTCAAAATAGGTTTTTTAACGTTTTAAATGGCATATCTCCTCTTATTAGATAGTCTCATAGATGCAGAGATGAAGGGGTGATTTTCATTGGCTCAATGGCCAAGTTTTTTTCCGCATTCAATGGCCATATCAATGAAGTGCCAAGTCATGCCATCTCTATCATCATTCCTTGCTTTTTCAAACTCATACTTTATCGATGGGAAATCATGGGTGAGGTGGTCTAGACATAATCATCCATTTTTGAAGAATATCCATATGTGACCATTCTCTACATTTGGCACATACTTATGAAGTACAATTTCTCGTCTATCCTTTGAAAGCTTACCCAATTCACCTCCATATATGTTGATGTGTCATCCTATGCTTTCCATATTTGGTTTGCAAATTCAGGTATTCAAATTATTGTGTGTTTGCCTTCATGATATTAGAGCCAAATTTATATATGGCCTCCTAGGTTCAGTCAAAAATTTGTTTACCTTATATATGGCCTAAACTTCTTTTTATGCACACTTTTGTTGCACATCCTGCCATGATGAATTTTAGTTATTTGTGCTTGTTACTTTTATCACCCATTAACCCTTTACAACTTTCTATAAATTGCCTAATTAACTGAAATAGAATACACCTTTTTGCTTCTCGTGTCTTCTTCCTTTCCTTAATTAGTGCATTTAATTTTGCTGCTGCCTATATATCCATTCATTGGCCTCATATATTGATACAAAACTTGAACTTCTATTGAGAATACATCCCATAATCTCTCGAGTACGGGCCACCTATAGCTCAGGGAAATGGAAATTGCTTCAAGGGACAATTGATGGGTATAAATGGATTGGCATCTACAAAGGCCAACCTCTTGTGTATCAACACATTGAAGGCATCCTAGTGGGTCTCCCAACGAGTGCGAATCAACTGATAATCGAGCCCAATATGATGGGCACAATTGCAGGTGAAGTGAGCCATGTCCTCCTTGGAGGAATGCCTAGTAGTGAATCCCTGAAGCGGAGGACAACTTTGATGGACAAATATACTTCAAATACAAAGATAACACCAATAGTTTACCACAAACATTTTCTCTAGAGGCAAACATGGCATCCCCAAAGTCTTAACAAATTTTTCATAGGAAATGCAAAATATTACAGCGTCGCAATATCTTTTGTTCATGTGCTGTGTTAATATTTTGGCATATCAATGTATATGGATATATAACTTTTGTATTTTGTAAATATATAGTGCATATACTCTTTTATTATTCAATTGTGCCTTCATTATCAAGTTTATTTTCAAATGTTTTATGCAATATTTTGCATTTTGCTATCATTTTGTTTGTCCTTTGTTCATTTCGCTACATTGCACTTTAATCATTGATATCCCTGATCATTTGTTATTCCATGCATTATGACACTATGGAGTTCAAGAATCACAGCATTATACTACCACCTTTGGGCATTCGGGCATGACTTTTGCCTTTGTGCTTTCACATGAGCGATCAACCGACATAGAAAATTTTTCTAGCCATTTCTTTTGCCCCATCGGGTTTAGCCGTTAGGTTTTGCATTTTGGAGTGCATTTTACCTCTTATCCTTTTCGCCTTATTGGCTCTATTTTGGGGTCACATACCAATCCTCAGTCCTTACCTATTAGGAACTTGTTTGCGCATAGACTAATCTCCGATTATAAATATAACAAAGATGCATTGAATTTAAAAAAGATAGAAACATAGTATTGAAATAATAGAAGCACAGTACAAAGTATCATGGTCCTCTTTGAGGGGTGAACCTTCTTTGAACACGGTTCAATACAAAATTTTCAATAGATGATCCTTGTTACACAAGCTCTCTATTTAAACTAATCTACCCTATACAATTACTGCTTTTCATACATGTGGGATAATTACAAATAGCAAATGGGATAACTTACGAAGCATATGCGTCCAAACGTTTATTAATAACATCCAATACGAACTAAGAAAGTTCGGCCAAAGGGGTCCTAACATGCTCTTCCCCATTAAAAAAGCTTTGACATCAAAGCTTGAGATGAGAAAATTGTTGGTATAACTGGAGTAGGGGTTGCCATATTGTGTCCTCTGTTGCATGTCGTACCATTGTATTAGAATCTCTGTGATAGCATAGTTACGGAGCTATCTAGGATACACTTAGGTTCCAGGAGGGTAGAGTCTTCAATGTCAAGCTTGGGGAGTGCAATTTGGGCTTGATTATGCTGACTAATGACCTTCTTCAAACATAAGACATGGAAAGCAAGATGGATCTTGGATGGGAAGGAAGTTCCAACTTGTATGCCACGAGACCAATCTTTTGGAACACTTTGCAAGGACCATAAAACTTGGGTGCTAGTTTCTGACGACCCTTCAACTTCAAGGAGGTTTGCTTGTAAGGTTGTAGTCGGAGAAAAGCCATGTCACCTATGTCGAAATATCATTTCGAGTGGTGTCGATCGGCCTGTTGTTTCGTATGGTTTTGTGCTAGATGGAGGTTATCATTGAGAGTTTGAAGGATATTTGCATGTATGTTGAGTGTAGCATCGACTGCTTGTACCTTGGAATTTCCTGGAATATATGTTTGGAGAGAGGGTGGTCGCTGACCATAGATGGCTTCATAAGGTGTCATCCTAGTGGCAATGTGCTATGTGGAATTGTACCACCACTCAACGAGTGGTGATCATTTGAGCCAGTGAATTTGTTGATCAGAGGCAAAGCAATGCAAAGAGTTATCCATCCATTTGTTGACAATTGTTGTTTGGCATCTGTTTGTGGATGGTAGGCAGAACTCTTTTTTATTTGGGTGCTATATTGGTGGAAAATTCCTTCCAGAAGTGACTAGTGAAAGTGGAATCACTATTGCAAATGGTTGAAGCAGGTATCCCATGGAGGTGGAAGATTTGATCTAGAAAGATTTGGGCAACAGTGGAGGTTGTAAAAGGATGGGTGAGGGGCATCCTTGGAGAGGCGATCCACCACCATCAAAATCATTGATTTCCCTCCCGGCTTTGGGAGACCTTAAACGAAGTCCATGGAAATATCAAACCATTTTTGGATGGGAATAGGCAAGCGCTAGAGCATGCCTGGGGTCGAGATTGTTTCCTCTTTGTTGCATTGACAAGCCTCATATTCTGCCTCAAACTATTTGATGTCATGTTTAATTCCCTCCCCCAAAAAATTCTGGCGGACCCTTTCATATGTTTAAAAAAAATCTGAGTGGCTAGCTGATGGGGAAGCATGCAGTTCCAACCAAATTGTCCCCTGTATTGCCAATTTGGGCATCAGTACTAGACAACCTGTGTTGCAAATAGTGACCATCCCAACAGTAATTCGGCCTATATGAAGGATTAGTGGTCACTTGTTGGATGAGTGATTGATTTTGGATGTCATGGGACCATTCTTGTTGTACCTTATGCACCCACTCTGTAATGGGGAGGGATAGTGCGCACAAAGTAATCGTTCTTCATACTTGTGAGGCAATGCATCTACGACAACATTGCCCTTACCCTTCTTCTAGGTAATCTCATAGTCATAGCCAGTTAGTTTGGTTACACACTTTTATTGCTCGGGCAGAAATACTTTGTTCCAAGAAGTACTTGAGACTATGGTGATCAATTTTGATGCAGAAGTGTCTCCCGACTAGGTATGTGCACCACTTGTTGACTGCATGAAGGATGGCTAGTATTTCCTTTTCATGTGGAGCGGGTGAAGTTTTAACTTGTAAGTGCCTTCTTGGTGAATGCTAGGGGTTGACCTTTTTGAATTAGGACAACTCTAATGCCACTACCGGAGGCATCACTTTTGATGACAAAAGGTTTGGAGAAGTTAGGCATAGCCAAAACTGGCATGGTACATGTTGCCTACTTGAGAAGTTCGAAGTCCTTTTCTGCCATCTTGTACCATTGCAAGACATTCTTTCATCATGGTTGTCAATGGGGCTACAATTTTCCCCTAATCCTGAATGAACTTTCTATAATATCCAATGAGGCCAAAAATCCACAAAGGCTCTTAAGTGTTTTGTGTTCAGGGCAATTTTTCATAGCCTCAATGTTTTTATGATCTACTTAAATGCCTTCCTCAAAGACGATGTGTCCTAGATGCTCTATTTATTTTTGTCCAAAAGCGGACTTGTACTGTTTGGCATATAATTGGTTATCAAAAAGGAGTTGGCATGTTCGTTCCAGATGCATCAAATGCTCCTCCCAAATATGGTATAAACAAGGACGTCATCAAAGAATACTAGGATGAATTTGTGGAAAAATGGCCAGAAGATCATGTTCACTAAGCCCTAAAATGTTGACGAAACATTGTTGAGGTCGAAGGGCATGACGAAAAACCCATAATGACTATCATGATTTTGGAAGACTATCCTAGGAATATTGTTTTCCTTGATGCGGATTTGATAGTACCCTCACCTCAAGTCGAGCTTCAAGAAGCGGACTCTATGCAATTTGTCCAATAGCTTATCAATCACAGGAACGGGATATTTTTCCTTGATTGTGAATTTATTTAATGCTCAAAAGTCAATACAAAGGTGCCAAGATCCATCTTTTTTCCATACCATTAATATGGTGGAAGAGTAAGGACTAATGTTGGGTCTAATGACTCCCACATTCAACAATTATTGCACCATTTTTTTAATTTTGTTCTTTTGTAGAAATGGGTATTGGTAAGGATGAACATTCGAATGTACGTTGCCTAGAACAAGTTGAATGACATTATCTTCTGGCCGTTGTGGAGGTGACCCTTTAGGTTATTCAAAGATAGTTGTATGCTTCAACATTAGTTCTATTATGTTTGGTGGGTGGTTGGAACAGAGGATTCATTGAGCTAGATGGCGCAAATCTAGGCGACAATCCTATGAGATCCCTTTTTCAGTAACTTCTCTATCCGATGAGACAAAATGACACGTGTTTAGCCCGGAGTGAGTCCTTTTATGGTGTATTGTTGACCCTTATTGAATCGCATCCGTATTTCAAAAAAGTTCGATAGGATAGGGCCTAGTGTTTGAAAACGCTATGCTCCAAAAACTATGTTGCAACCTCGTAGAGGTAGAACAAACATGTCTGATTTCAAATTATAATCTCCTATTGAAATTTAGACATTGTGACAGTTTTCCTTGCAAGGTATGGTTCTGCCATCGGCTATCATAACTTTAAAATTGGAACATGGATACACATAACAATCAACGTGTTTGGTTAGGCAAGGCTCAATGAAGTTATGTGTGTTGTCAGAATCAATGTGGATTGTGAGGGGATGTTTCTTGAAGTACCCCTTGATCTTCATTGTTTGAGAACTAGTGATGCTGGCTAATGCGTGCACTTAAATTTATGGCGTAGGGTCCTCCCCAATATTATGTTCTTCCTTTTTGTCCTCTGGGGATTTTTGTTTATCTTCTTATTAGTCAGACTCTAGAGGTGACTTCGAATCAAGTAGGAATAGTTTTTGCTTCACAAATCGGTGCCCTGGTGTGAATTTATCATCACAATTGTAACATAATCTTTTTTCCCGTTGGGCCCATATCTAAACCTCTGTTAGGCGTTTGATGGGTATAGTTCTCGGGTTTGAAAATGTTGCCGGTCGTGGTGGCATGAAATTCTTGAATGGGCGGAATTTGGAATACATATTGGACTATGAATTTTTTTTTCGGCCAACTTAGCTAATCCAATGGCTGCCATCATACCTTGAGGTTTGAACATTTTCATCTCGTCTCTAATATCCTCTTTTAGTCCACTGACGAAAGTTTTGAAAAAGTCATTTGTCAGTGCTTCCATTCTGTATGCGGGTTAGGGCTCCCAAGAAATCTTCATATGTACTTGGGCCAAAGTGAACCAATAGGACTTCCCACAACTTTGACCATGGTGGAATACCACTAGTTTTTTCATACTAGTGAGACCACTAGACCGCTTCTCTAGGTTGAAAGAGTCTATAGGTACCCTCTCCTGGAATGGGGTATCGTGCAAACGGAAATACTGCTTTGCCCTGTAGATGCAATTGGTGGGATCTTTACCATCAAATTTAGGAAAATCCATTTTGGCAATGCGAGACAATCTCCTAGAATTGGAGTTGAGTACAAAATTGTTGCTTGTACCAGTTTGCGCATTGTGGCCACTTAATTCATGGAGTGTCCATCATGCTTGTTGGGCATTAATATCAGAGAGTTGGGATGGGGGGCCATCTTGTATGGCATGCATTTTTTCTAGAAGGTTAGCAAGTTGTGTCTTTATGTCACTTGATCGGGTTAGTACCACCATATTGGGGGAGAGGTGGTGGTCGGGGGTTTTATGGAAAGTGTTACTAGAGTTATATGCCAAAATGATCAGCGCAACTTGATGAGTCAACTTAAGTATCCCAACTTTGAATTTTTTTTTGGACTTTTTAAAGTTTATTTGGTAACATTTTATTTATTTATTTGGTAATCACTGACGACTTTATTGCATCGAGTCCAGATAAGTGTTCAGGTATTCTTATCCTTTCTGGTTTATGTAGTTTTTGCAGGATGCCAAAATAGTCTAAAACATTGTAACTACTATGGTTACTATATTTCTAACAAAAATCAATTGCAGATTTGTGACTCCAAGAGTGCTAGGGTTATGACTGGGAAGGTTACTATAAGGTGTGTCGGATCTCTCACAGATATACCTATTCTGTTTGTAGATAGTGTCGACCCAAATATTGTAGAGCTCTAACTATAGAGGTTTGAAACGTTCTATAGTGCACTATCCTATCTCTAAAGTACAATGCAAGTAACTTCTTGGGGCTAACCTCTTATTGGTGCATCACATAATACAACGACTGCAGGTTTCTTATGGTGAAATAAAAACTCTAGGGACTTATTATATACTGAAATGCACGTGGAAGTTAAAAACCATATACAGTGCTTTTAGAGGCCTGGGTATAGGGGGGATACCCCTTTATCGATAACAATGAGTCGACTTAGTTGATAACAACTTTCTATGAGTTTTAGAACTGACTTAGTTGATAACAACTTTCTATGAGTTTTAGAACTGTTGGAACACAATTTCTAGCCTTAAAAACAAAAACAAAACTAGTTGCAAGAGGGAAAAAAAGGCAAATTTGGGAAAAATGCTTAGTGTCATGACTTCTGTTAACACTTTTTGATCACGAGGATCCCGATTGGGTGAGGTGAGAGCATATGGTGGATAGTCGCAAAAAGCCCTAAACATTTGAATTTGTTGCAGAACACTGCCTAGGAAAGTGCTTTGATACCAGATGTTAGGAACTTCCCTGCACACAGGTTAATCTAATAACAAAATATAACAAATATGCACTAAATTGAAAGAAAATAGTAATATTGTATTGAAATAATAGCACACTACAAAGTATCATGTGTTTCTTTGAGGGTGCAACCGTCTTTGAGCACAGTTCAATAGAACATATTCAATAGATGATCCTGTTACACAAGTTCTCTATTTAAACTAATCTACTCGACACAACTACTACTTCCCATACATGTGGGATAATTACAAATAGTAAATGAGACTACTTACAAAGCATATGCATCCAATCTTTTATTAGTAACATCAAATAAAACTAAAAGAGTTAGGATAAAGGGGTCTTAACATTCCCTGATGAAGTGACAAGGCATACACCTACGCGTGCACTTTTGGTCTTTATCTACCTTTTCACCTTTTGTTATAACTGAATATACGAGAAAGGTTTATTTTGTAAGTATTTCGCTTTGCCTGTTTGGGCTTGGCTCATCTTCATCGCTATGTTCCCATGGTAACATGATCTCATTATTTAAAGGCGAAAGGATGAAGGTCACTTGCACTTTTCATCATCTCGTTGGTTATGGGGGCCTAAGGGTCTCATATTATGCCCTTATGGGCGAATACCTAAAGTGTCACATTTTTGTCTCCTTATGGTATAGGGGGCCTTAGAATTTATAGGGGCTCGAGGAGGCCTTTTTTGAACTGCTAACCAACAAAAAATGAGGGCCTTAATAGATAGCTCTGGCCCAACTATAGATTAGATAGATAGCCTGGTGCCATCATAGATAGAGGGGTAAAGAGGCATTTTTTCCATAATGCAACTCAATCCACCTCTAAATACTGAGGGACCTTTAGGGTCCAACACCTTGTATCTCAGGGATGCTATCTTTCATGAGGGCTAACAGGTACTGATGGGAAAAGGATGTAGTCAATTATAGCATCGAGGCAAATCAAAGCAAACCAACGTTGCAATGGTAAGTGCCAACCATGCAAAATGACTTATTCAAGCAGGTAATCAGTATTGTTTGCTTCTTTTGAAAGATAAGTAAGAGGATGGGTTAGAAACATAGTTTAAAAACTTGTACTCGATATTTACTCAGCAGACCAAAATTTTGACTCGTACTTGGGACTGAGGAGTTTCTCAGCATTACTCGACTTCTTTATCTCTATTTTAAAAAACATATAAATGCATAAAATAAACTTAAATAACATGTAAAACATTGTTAAATGACATGATAAATGAATGTAGAGAATGCATAAGTATAATTTTTTATTAATTTTTGACAAAAAATGACTACAAAGTACAAAGCACTAAGTAAAATGCTCATATAGTCATAGACTATAGTGATTAATATGAAATATCAAAAATACATATCACATATCAAGTATTTCATTGTCCGATAGACCATTTAGTGTTTCTTCATCAATTTTGAATCTATGGTCATTGTTCAAGGCTGCATAAGGCCCTATAGGGCTGATTGAACGGTTTCTTACAACAGCCCTGTGGAGCCTAATTCTCCTAAGTCCATTATCGGGCGAGTAAGCTTTAGTATTTGATGTATATTGTTTTTGTTTGTATATATATTATTATTTATTTCATATAATATAATTACGATTCCTAGTGTCAAATAACGTTAAAGATCTATAGGCAAAATTAAAGGATGTAAACATAGAGGTAAAGGAATGACGATTTAATCTTGGCACAAATACCCAATCAAGGATTCAAGGACGATTGGAAGCAAAAACCCTCGCCTTACTCGAGGAATTTGTGGTAGTTTTTAGGATCAAAATTGATGAAGAAACCCTAAATGGTCTATCCGACAACAAAATACTTGATTCAGTCTAAATGGTCTATTAGTATGCATTTCTTTAGGCAGCCTTGAACAATGAAACCCCTAGGCTCCATTGACCGTATCAGTTTGTACCATTGTCAATCACTTTGAGATTTTGAACATAGTTACAAAAATCCCCATAAAATCCTAGCTCCAATGGCTATGCACTATATTTGTGAATCCCAAGGAAAAAATGCAGAAATAAACATAAAATAGGTTTTTTTTTTTCATTATGTGCTTTCATCCTCTGCCTGGGCAAGTCGCGGTTATAAAGTCTTGGTTTTTGCCAAGTAATGATTGTTATTACTTGGCAATAATTGCCGATTTATTTGAAAAACTTTGTGCACAATTTATCAGAAGATTAATTATTTCAAGGTCAACTTGTGGTTTGTAGGTGAATTTTGGCAATTTTTGAGTCGATGGTTAGAAATATCTAAAACTGATAGTGCTAACAAGGGATTTAAGGGATTAGATGAAGTGCTGCAATCTTTTCAGTGTGTTCTTTAAACTCTCAATTGTTTGTCTCGGAAAAGAGGAGAACATGTGATTCAATTGTTGTTTGAATCTCCTCTACCTAACATTTGGAGAGTAATGAAGAAGCAACTTTAAGAATTGCTAGAACAAGGCATGCTATGCTCAGGCACTTCAACATGTAGGTCACCCATTGTGATGTTTTAAGAAAAAGATGGCTCTTGGAAGATGTGCATTGACTATTGTGCCTTGAACAAAATCACCACGAAAAACCAATATCCGTTTCCATGGATTAATGATTTGTTGGACCAGCTTCAACATGTCAAGTATTTCACAATGTTGGATCTTAAATTAGGTTATCATCAAGTTTGAATGGAGGACGATGTATCGAAGAAAACCTTCAAAACAAAACAAGGTTTGCACCAATAGCTGGTAGTTCCTTTTGGTATCTGTAATGCACCCTCAACAATTATGAGATTAATGAATGGTGTATTGTGGGTTTTCATAGATACGTGTGTAATAGTGTATCTAGATGATATTCTGATTTTTAGTGCTACATGGAAGGAACATCTAAAACATTTGAAATAAGTCTTGCAAGTGTTGAAAACAAAACTAGTATGCAATATGAAGAAATGTGAGTTTGTAAAACAATCACTCGTCTATTTGGGACATGTGGTTGGAGGAGGAAAACTAAGAGTGGACCCAACAAAGGTAGAGACCATCACAAATGGGCTTGCACCAAGGAGTGCCACCAAAACAAAAAGCTTTGTAGGAGTAGCAAAATACATGAAGTTTATTCCAGAGTTCTTTGTAATAGCCGCATCATGACATTTAGTTGTGGCAATGGGTAAGAATTTTCAATGGGGTAAGAAACATGATAGTGCCTTTGATTGTTTGAAATATTAAATCAGGCATGCATTGGTCCTTTCTCCTCATACCATGTATATGCCACTCAAAGTGGAAATGGATATACGCAGAGACGCTATGGTGGTAGTTTCATTACAAGGAAGTAAGCCTATTTGTCATTCAGAGATATATTCTTCAAGATTAAGAGGTTATACTATTTATGATAATGAAATGTATGCACTAGTTCAAGCAATAAAGAAATGGAAGCATTATTTATTGGGTAAAGAAACTATTGTGCTCACTAACCACAAACTTCTTCAATATTTGCAAGTGCAAACTAAATTGCAGCATACAAGAAATTACAGATGGATGGAATTTCTCCAACAATTTCATTTGGTGATAAAGTACTATTGACCAGTTTTGACTCTCAAGTCAAAAAGGTCAATCTCTATAGATTGAAACTTTTCATAGGGTTATTCAAATTGTATATGGCATTACAAATGCCTTGTTATGCTCTTGAATGGTCTTCATGTGGTCATACTTGTACTTGTTTAGCTTTGGCCAAGGTTTGGTCTCATATGACTTGTCTAGTCCTAGGGGTCATTTATAAGGTCTTGATGTTCCCAGTGTGGTCAAGGTCATAACATGGTTTAGAGTCAGTTTAAAAGGGTCTTAATGTGTCTTGGAAGTAATACATTTATGCATTAACCTCTTATAATGTTAATATGTGCTAAAAAGGTCATTTTGTCACTTTTTTGGCTAATTTGGAGGAGTTGTACATACCATTCCAAGAGGCAAACATTTCAAAAAGACTTCTAACGTCCCTGATGTCAGAGAATGTTTTGGGATGGTGAGACACTGACAAAATCTGTAGTTCAACGCTTAAACTAAGCAAACTACCCCTTTGCAAGCACTTTTGGGCACTTGTATGGCCTTGGAAGATCATATTTCAATTGGAAACGGTTTCAAAGTGTCCCTTGATCTTCCACAAATCATTTTCAAGCTTTGAACCAAGTTTTAGTTCGTACAGATGCTTCAAACATTCTCTGTCCTCCATCGCTGCCTTCACTACCTCAAAAAGACAAAATTCAAGTGGATGGTATGGCTAGGAGAGAGAGAGTTGAGCGCTGAAACTTTGGTCATTGTTAGGGGTCCTAATAAGCTTGAAATTAGTAGCATTGGTTTGCAGATTCATGGACCCTCCTTTATGAACAATCGCTAAGAGTGACAATAGGTCACTATATCTTGTCCATCCAAGCAGGGTCTAATT
This sequence comes from Torreya grandis, assembly GCA_037957365.1. Classification (NCBI taxonomy): domain Eukaryota; kingdom Viridiplantae; phylum Streptophyta; class Pinopsida; order Cupressales; family Taxaceae; genus Torreya; species Torreya grandis. The sequence continues at coordinate 3,826,141 of JARHVA010000826.1, forward strand.
TTGCTCTTGTTTCTCCACCCCAGAATTTGATGGAGAACAATGGTTTTTAGGGATGTTTTCAGACGTCAAAGAGCTCTTTTTAATGTGGGTTTCATCAACTAGTTCATCTCTATGAAGTGCCTTCAACAAAGGGAAAAGTGTCTTAATTGCGTGGGCATATCATTCTGCTGCAAGTTTGTTTTGGTTTGCCTGAGATATGTCATTTTTAGAGGTTCCAAATGCTTCATCATTTAGGGAATGACCCTCAACTTCGCAGAATTCATGAGCTATTCCCCTGAGATGTCATTCTTGTTCATAGTCTTCAAGTATCTTGGTCTTTGGAAACATTGTCAATATATGAACAGTCCTCTACATGTTTGATTGCCAAATTTGACTCATATCAATGAGAAATCATAGTATAAGGTTCCAAGACACCATTGTACCATTGGAAGTATGGGAGAATGAAGATAATAGTCCAAGTATACCCTCAAATAGGAGTCATAAAGTGTTTCAGTCACACACAGGCCTGCAAGCCTACAAGTAGACATTCAGGAGTCTAAGCCTATGTTGGAGGTGTCTTGACAACATTGAGGTGTACCTTGAACTCTTTGATACTCATTCAACTCTGATTGATTCCATTGAAAATCACCAACAAGGTATGAGTGAATGAGAGACTCCAATTCTCAACACAGAGTTTGCACGTAAGCTGATTGTACATACAGTCTGTACAAGTGATTCAAATATTGAGATGATGTAATGCTTGGTCAGAGGGTCTGTAAGCTATTGAGAGGGTGACAAAGAAGTGAGACAAGGTTTGACAGTGTCAAAGTGTTGAAAGTGTCTAAGAATTCAAGAGGTTTTTGTAGTCCATACAAGCAAAATGAAGACCTACATGCCCTAGACTTGTAGGCCCTCATTTTGAACTCAAACCAACTAACAAAAGCAAAGACAAATCAGGGATCATAACTCAATGCGGGCAAGGGAGAGGACACAAACCATTGGAAACACCTAAACCATTTGCAAGTCAAGAAATGGTTAGAAGACTAAGTTCACAAACCTTAATACATACACATAGGTCTGTTTACGGAATTGTGAGAGCAAGGATTTGAAAATGTCATAAGAGGATCATGAAATCTGCAAGATAGTGGAAATAGACTCCTATGAAGTTTGAATGCTTCCAAGTGCCATGATAGAATTGAAAAGATCAACCTTCAAGGCTCATGTGCAAAGGTGACTTGAGAGTGCAAAGTGAAGGGTTCCAAGCTCCCAATAGTATGACAAGGTCTTTGAAGTGTCAAAGAATGGAAATAGAGTCCTAAAACCCATAAATGCACTCAAACTTCTCCTATAGACACCTATAGGGTATAATCGAGAATAAGCTAGTTTCAACCCTGAGTAAGGAGCAAAGAGTACATGAAGAGCACTGTGGTCTATCTCAAGCAGACAAATAAGTCAATAGGATCATTTGAAGACAAAAGGAAATGTGAAGAATTGACTATTGAGACTGGTCAAAACAAAGACCTAAACCCCTCTATACACAATCAACAAGACCATACACAGGCCTGCCCACTTGATTGAATGAGAATTGTTTGTTTAGAGTGGAAGCAAGAGGTAAGGAGAATGGTTTGAACTTTGAAGCATATGAAGAGTTCTATAGTGATGACATGGCTTCATAAAACCTTCCAGCTCAGTAACAAGGGATAAAATCAAGAGAAACTTTGTCTAGGCCTACACAACCTAACTACACACATGCCTGCTTGCCTGACTGAGTGAAAGTCACTTGTCTAGTATGAAAAGAAGAAGCCTAAGGAAAAGTAGACCATTTGATGGTAGCTTCATGTGATAGTACAACTCTATAAGACCCAAGACTCTAGTGAGAAAGAATAGAACGAAGACAAGACTCTGTTCAAGCCTAACAAGCCTAATACCATGCTCAGGCTATAAAATACAATCATGAACAAGTGATTTGTTGGAGGTAAAGGGATGGTTTGGATGTTTTAATAGGTTCAAGGTGATAGTAGAGACTTTCAAGAATCATCACAGGCAGAGCAAAGCAAGAAAAGTGCCAATTTTGGCCGTAAGACCTCTTTGAGCCACCTTCATGCATGACTGCCATCCAAAAGGCAGTTTTCCCTCACTGGTTGTAACCTTGACCCTGCGTATAGAGCTAAGTGGTTTTCAGGGATGATAGTGAGGTCTTCACACTTCATTCTTGTGGTGTCATTTGATGAATTAGACCCATTACTTGTTTGAACAAAGGCTAAGAGCTCAAACCCCTCTCCAATGGCCTTTTTGCAACCCGAGAGACATCATCTTTCACTTAGAACTTTCACGAGGTTTTGCATGGGACCCAGTGGTGTTTGGAGGTGATGGAGAGGTCCCCTAACTACAATCTTTTGGCATTAGGAGAGAGAAAGATGATCTGTTCTTTATGAACAATCCTTAAGAATCTAAGGCAGTCTAAACCCTCCTAAAACCCTAGTAGTGACCAGTCAAGAAAAATGAACTTCTAAAGAACTTGAAATGACCTAGTTTGCTCTTGAAACCTCCTAGATGTTGTTGAGGACTCAAGTAGATTCTTCATGAGTATTTTGTCTATACTTGCCATTGTACAGACTACAATAAATGCATTGTTTTGCATGGTTTTTGATGTTTTGCAAGGGTTTTGATCAAAGGAGATCTTGCCGACCATTGGAGGTCACCTGAGATGTATTTCATCCTTTCAAGCCAAAAAATATGCACAGGAGATTTTGGAAGTGATCAAACAAAGTTTGTTTTCCAAGGTAGTCTCAAACAGGCCTAAAATGAGACTAGGTGGCAAGGCCATTTCATGGTTCTCACACTTCCGCAGGGTCTCAAAGCCTCAAATTTGACAGGTAGATTGGTGATAGCCTAGAGAAAGTGAATCACACGCTTTTGGATGATTTTAGACGTGTGGGAGAGGTCAGGAATAGAAAAACATGGTTCTAGGCAAGCATGGAGCTGTAAAGCCATATTGGGTTCTCAAATATGTCCTTGGTTTGTCAATACCCTTCGTACATTCTTCTACACAAGGAAGTTTACATGATTTTAGGGCTACAAGGAAAATAGGCCTAATGAGAGTTTGAGGAGCAAAATGGAGTCTTAGGAGTTGTTTCGGGAACCAAAATGGATTGTTGCAAGTCTGATAAGATATTTGAAGGCCATCTATGGAGATAGAGTGACTTGAAGAAGATGATCTCAAGTTTTGAGCCACTTGGACAAAGCTAGGCGTGGGAAATAAAGAGTTTCAAGACACCTAGGCATATGAATGATGAAATGTCAGAGCAGAGGAGTTTCTAAGTGTAGGTAAGGTCTCAAATGAGAGGGTCTGAAGTCATTCATGGCGAATTGGTGATTGAGAAGTCCATTTGTCACTCTTATTATGCAAGGAAGGACAATTTTCAAGAAAATGATTAAGGTGTCAAGCTAAGTTCCAACTCCTACGCCATTTGGAGGATTGCAACATCTTCAAAAGTGAGACACATGGATTTGGAAGACTGTTTATAACTCCTTGTTTGTAACCCTCACATGGATGCTTGTCAATCCCCTTCTCCTATGCCCCTCTCCCTCTCTCTCTTCAGAATTCTCAATATAAGTTGCCACTTTTTGCTTTGTAAGATATCCACGTTTGGTATGGCAAAGCCTTGCTAAAATGACTACTAATTTTGCCTTGGAATAAAAAGTTCCAAACTAGTTTTGAGTTCTCAAAATTCTTGCTCAAGTGTGTGAAGTAGTTCATAGTGAATAGCAAGTGAAGATCATATTTCCTTGTGTTGATCTCACTCTTTCATGCTTGGTGTAAGGAATCCAACTTCTAGCAGGTCATATGAAGTGTAAATGGTTGTTTTGTTTGTCTTTAAGTGTAAAGAAAGCTATTAGTGTCTATGATCAGACCTACTGATCATCTACCTTGAGAAACACATTGCATTCAACCTTAATATTGAAACACTTTTGTTAGGAGAACCTTTGTGCATTGTCTTTCATAGTGTAAGTTTAGGTAGGTTTGTGGGATACATTTTGGTGCATCACCTCTGTTAGGTTAGTGTTAATCTCCTTCTACCCCTTTTCCTTCAAAGCAAGTAGATTAGTGGTTAGTTGTAGGTGTAGTGCAAGGGAGCTAGTCATTCAATCTAGAGACTCATTTCTCCCATAGGTCACCCACAACTTGAAAGATGTTTCCATGTTACATCAAATTGAAGGAGGCTAGAGTAGACCTCTTTAGGGTGCAAATTTGATCTATAACAAGTACAAGAAAGACAATGTAAGCGTTGTGGTAGATCTGTTATTTAGGCAACCAATTAGACAAGTTTCAGATTTGGCAACAATCTTACAAATTGAGCCTTCCACGAAAGAGGCTTATGAGAAAGCATATGCACAAGATGCAGACTTTGGGAAGACATTCCAGCGATTGCAAGCCAAGAAGACAAAATGAAGGCAATGATGGATGCTATCTTAAGGATGGGCTTCTCTACAAGTGGGATAAGTTGTGTGTGCTAAAGGAGGAAAAACTAATCTTGATGAGATGCATGCATACTTCCAAGTTTTCAGGACACTTTGGTGTTGACAAGAATGTCGCGCATTTGCAAAGGCATGTGTATTCGTCCAATATGCAAGAAGTTTTTAAAATCATTAGACGATGTATAATATGTTGTCAAAACAAGCCTAAGGTTAGGAAGGATTGGGCATGCCACTCCTTGTAGCCTAAGTAACTGCATTCATTGCATTTAATTGGAAAAATTCAAAATTCGCCAAATTTCAACAAAACCTATCTAATTTGTTCAAATTCGTGATTAAAGTCGTACGGATTTAATCACGAATGTAAAAAATGAATACAATAAAAAATCGTATAAAAACTCATCCAAGTTCATTGAGATTTGCAATTTTTAGGGTTGAATTGTCGTTTTGTTGGATACGTCGCTTGTTAGTTTTCATTGTGCAAATGCAAAGTGCAAACGATCCTTGCTGTGGTTTCTTTGTTGTGTGAATCCTTCTGTAGTTTCATAGTGAAGGTAAAGCAACAAATGACCCCTATATTGTGTTTATAGTGCGCAAATGCGTGTTTGAAGTACTTCGCTTGTTAGTTTTCATTGTGCATATGCAAAGTGCAAACGAACCTTGCTGTGGTTTCTTTGTTGTGTGAAGCCTTCTGTAGTTTCATAGTGAAGGTAAATCAACAAATGCACCCTGTATTGTGTTTATAGTGGGCAAATGCGTGTTTGAAGTTGAACCCTGTGTCCACGAGTCCACATTGTGTCTAAGACTTGAGTGTATCCGCGACTCCATGCTGCTTCAGTGACAGTCACTACAGTCGGCGAAAATACATATCATTCTCAATACTAAGAAATCCAAAGTAAAAGACATCGAGACTTCGAAAGACATAAATAATGAAATATATAAAAGATGTCGAGAGATTTATATATAAAAGATATAAATACATATAATAATATAATATAACATATGTGGAATATTATAATAAAATATATATTAAAAGTGGCGATAATATTAAAATTAATACTTTTTAATTAGATAACTGGTGGAAACTTGAAAGTTATTTTGACATGTTTATTTATATGAATTGTGATTTTTTTGAATGGTGGGTTGTTATATTTTAAAAAATAAGTATATTTCTATTAGCCGAATTTAATCACAAAATTTTATCTTAGATTTTTTAGTTTATATTTTTTTCCGAATTTTATCCTCGACGAATTTGAACATGAATTCAAATGCGGTGACTTAGCCTGTGCCTAATAGGCCATAGGAAAACATTTCCACGGATTTTGTGAGGTGGATTACCAATGTCCAAACATGGCCATGAATATCTATATGTTGTTGTAGATAGGCTCAACAAAATGTATGTTTTGATCGCATGCAAGAAAACAATGAAAGGGTTTTAAGCAACTGAACTCTTTATTTTCAATGTTTGGTTGCATTTTGGATTACCTGAGTCTATTGTTTCAGATAGAGACTCAAGATTCTTGGGCGAATTCTAGACTAATTTGTGGGCAAGGATGGATACTAAGCTACAACGAAGTACTGCCTTTCATCCGCAAACCAATGGACAAACAAAAGTGGTCAATAGGACTTTGGTGGCACTGATAAGGGTTATAACAGCATGTATCCAAGGACTTGGGAAGAGTCTTTGTTGTACATTCAAAACTCATACAATAGGGTAGTACACACATCCACTAATAAGCCACCATTTGAAACACATTTGGCTTATTTGCCAAGTAATCCACACTATGTTACATTGGAAACAGTAGATAGGGATAGAGAAGCAAGATTTAGTGGTGACGAGCTGAAAAGTTTGTTGAGAGATTTAGACAAATCCATCTTAAAGTGAAAGATCAGTTAGAGAGGTTTCAAACTAAGTACAAGGCCAAGCATGACCAGCACTGTAAAGAGAGCACAAACAAGGCTGGTGACAAAGTATGGTTGTATTTGATCAAAGAGAGACTTCAAGGACAACCTCGGAAGCTTAAGCTACTAAGGCATGGCCTATTTGCCATCTTGGGGTAGATTGGTGAGAATGCTTGCAAGCTTGATTTACCCTCATTCATGTGGATGCAATCAGTTGTCAGTTGTGAGAATTTGCATTTCTTTGAACCATACATGTTAGACAAGGAAGAAGAACATTTTCTACCTTCCATAGAAGACTTGGTTGTGGACGCATAAGGAGAGTTGGAGGAGGACGTAGTGCTGCAGAGGAAAGTCAGAGAGACACACATGGGACCCCAAGATTCTTGGCATGTTGGACTCAAGGGAATGACACTGAGGCAAGTAGGAAGGCAGTCTAAGGAGAAGGGGGAATAGTTGTTTTTACATCTCCTTCACCACTAAGAAATATTGTGTGTCCACAATCCTTTCAATGAGGGAGGTATGATCCATAAAGATTTAAAAACAATCTATTCATTAGGCAACAAATTTTAGACCTAGTTTCAATTATCATTAGAACTTTGAGGGAGGAGTTCTAGCAATTGTGGTGAAACTGCTGCTTCATGCACGTAACTGCCGGTTCTTGTAGGGGGTGGTTTCAAAACTGTCGGTGTGCATTAACCTGCGGTTTCACCGGCAACAAAACGGGTAAGTTACAAACAGAAATGGTGTTTCTTCAGCTACTCAGCCTGTTGGGGATCCTTTAATGCATGAAAGGACATCTCCAAGGATTATAGGAAGAATGACACAAACAGAGGAAGCAATCAGTGAACAGAGCAAGTGTTCAGTTGTTTGTAGGAAGGATTGAAGAGAGGAAACATAGAAGAAAGCTTTGTGAGCACGATAGTTGTATGCTGTACTTCGATATCTTATCGTAATCCACATTTGGCCAATATAAAATAGGGAGTAGCTCTATTACTTTTTCCATCTGGTTTTTCCCTACACCTTTTGGGGTTTTCCAAGTCTAAAATCTCTCTGTCATGTGTCTCTATTGATCTGAGTTTTTTTTTCCTTGTTATTTGCATTCATAATTCAGTTCTTAAGTTCGTTCTAATTTTCCAACAGCAACTTACGCTAATTCTAGTTCATTGTATGAATTAAGTTGTCATTTTGAAGTAAATTCAGAGTAGAACAGAAAGTTTCGATTCTGTGAATTCTTGCAAGTTAGTTACTTGAGAGTTTATAGATCAGTCAACCAATAAGGAATAAATATGCAGGCTTCATAAAAAGCATTGCATAGGTCCTAAATTGTTGGGGAGAGCATTGCGAGAATCGTCTTGATGATCCCCTTGATCAAATGAGAGTGCAAGATCAGATGGAGTCTCACACTTGAACCTTATCAGTGGCAATGGAACTATTAAATAGGAAGAAGTAAAAATAGGACCATCATAATTTACTGGTTTTGAATAATCTTTGAAGTTCTTCAAGGCATTGTTAGGGTCTATAAGAGTTGATAAGAAGGGAAGCGATAACATTAGAAACAAAAGATGTTAAGTTGAATCCAAGCCCCATGGCAGAGGCTTTTCTCGCATCATCAATGCAATTTCGAATACAGGATGTACAATGGGTGACCTTGATGCAACTATTTTGTTAGAGAAGATTTTCGGGACAAGATTCTCACTATTGTAATTATAAAGAGAATTAAGTTCCTTAGGCCATTGCTTTTATTTGAAATTACATTCTCTTCTATATGTCTGCATTTCTCTTATGGCTTTGGATTATATCAACGTGACTTTTTTGTCTACATTTGTTTGATCTTTCTTGTCTATTGTTTTACCTTTACATTTCTTGATTTAAGCGTTTAATTTGTTGTGACTTTAGTTGTTGAACTCTGCTTTGAATGTGATCCTAAATTTCCATGATTTGTTTTACAACCAAGATGTAGGAGAAGTCATCTAATCGACTTGATTAGGATGGTTTGTGCCCATCTTGAAATAACACTAGTTTTATTTACCTTTTGATTACCATGTTTCTGCTTCCTTTACAATAATGATTATGAAAATAATTATCCATTTGAACCTTCTCAGATGCTCTTGGTTAAGAAGGGAAGGAAGAACTATAGAGGAATTTGTGTTGTTTTAGAAGTTGACAGGTATGAATCCAGCTCATAGGAGGGGTGTGCATATATGGATGGGACAAAAATAGAAATTCATAGTGTTAGAAATTGAGGATTATATATTGTTAGGAGAACTAGACACCAAACTCCATGTTGACAATAAGTGTATGTAATCTACGTCGGCGTATCTGGAAACATTTTTCATATGCAAGTTTATTCTGATTAGGAATATTTGTTTGAAAATGTTCATACATGCATATCCAAAATTGTTTTCCAAAGCTTTTTGTTCGAAAACATAAATTGGGTGTTTTTTCATTTGTGAGTATCATGGTTAGTTTCTACTCTAATCTAAGTGAAATCTACCTTAGCATTCTTGACTTACAACTGGATGTGTGGGAGATTGAGCAATTTGCTTGAGAAACTTAGTAATTCTATGTTCCTGCATTTGACAATAACTGACGGCTTTCTGTTTTTTCTCATTCTTCCATTCTCTTGAAGAAGGAAACCACAATTAGCAAAGAAAGATGTTTTATTCCCATTGTTTCTAAATTGTTATTATAGATCTTCAATAAAAAAATTACGAAATTCTTCCTTCTCTTTCAATACTTTTCAAGGTGCTTAATGTATGGACATTTTCATTGAATAAATTTGTTGTATAATTTTGTTTCGTAAGTGTGTGCAACCGAGTATCCAACACATTGAATTAAATTGTCAGCTATGGGTTTTTGGTGTCAGAATCCAGTCTAGGTTTTAAGCTAAGCATGGTCTTTTCTAATTCTTGCTTTTGTGTTCACCAGCCAACAGGACCTGCAAAATATTGCGATCAGTGTGGTTCACCGTATATAAGGGAGAGCTCTAAATTCTGTTCAGAATGTGGAGCCAAGAGGATAGGCACATGAAACGTGGAGCCAAATGGATTGGTTTTTGTAATTGTATATGGTATAATGCTGTTTTTGAATTTCAAAGCAAAGACACTCTTATGTAGAGAATGAGTAAGTTATTGATGTTTGTGCATTACACGACTAATTATTGTATACATTTATTTCTTCAATTTAGTTAGTTACAGAATATTTCAGGTGCATTTTGTGGTATTAGTTGAAAAGATAGTAAAATCAGCGAAATTGTTCATATTTTGCAAGTAACACAAGTTTGTAAGTCAAACCTTGAGGAAATCGAACAGTTGTGAAGTTTGCCAAATTACTTAATAATGAGGAGAATTTGATGTAGTGAAATATTTTGAGAGAATTTGATGTAGTATAATATTTTGAGAGGACCATACTCATGCAGATTCAGTTCTTGTGAAGCATATATATTTTTATTTTACCATCATTTTTTCCTACTTTTGTTGTATTTGAGAAATCACACTCTTTCTGAAAGTTCCTCATAGGGAAGCAAAGGAGAAAATCTTCACAAGTAGGGGTGGATCCAATGTTGAAATTCAGCCAACTTTGGGGATTTCCATGTTTTCTCATAATGCACATCAATCCGAGAAGCAAGATTTAACCAGTACTACCTACAATTTTTATTGGGTTTGGGTTTTATATGTTTTAGGAAGTATGATTTACTTGTGGAATCACGTCACCTTTGATATTTTATAATTATTTTGAGACAATTTAAAATGTTTTTTGAATTTATTCAAGGACGTTGCCTTATTGATCTGGATCCTATGAGATCCGGTGAACACCCTAAATTGCTAGAATTCAAATGTGTTCTATATGGAAGCAAATATTAAACAAGGATTCATAAACATGGATAACATTAAAAAACGATGTATAGGAAAGTTATAGGACTATATCAATAATTTTATTAATCTGTACGCTTTGTACATGGCATTCCCTTGAAGGAGATGAATGGCTGTCTATCTCCCTCTTTCTTCTTACTTTCTAACTACCTACCTACATACATATATGAATATACAATGCTGCCGAAGAAAAATAACCATTATGGAATATGAAACGGTTGCTCTTCCACTGGGGACTCTTCACCTTTCGTTGGTTATGGTTGAGCTATGTCAAAATGTAACAGCCAAATCTGGGCCTGCCCTAGTAAGGAACGGGGCAGAGGTGTGACCAAGGCATATTACCACTGTCGATGTCTCGTGCCACTGGAATTGCTGGTGTGGTATATGGAGGTATAATATTGATCTTGGCAGTACCGTGAACCATAGAACGTGGTTTTGCATTACCACATACCACAGAAGATGGTTTTACATTATCGCAGACATGGAATTGAGCTGGGTGATATCACAGATCATTGAATTGTGCTGGGCGTTATCGTAGACCATGGAATTGGGTTTGGCAGTACCGTTAGTGATAGTTTTGGAGCTTCCATTTGGATCACTTATAGAATGAATTGCGTTTATGTCTTGAATGAATTCCTCATTATTCCCCTAGTTGTGGGTTTTAGAGTTTGCTTTAGCATTAAGGATTCTCTCATTTTCAGCATGTAAATCTGCAATACAAGAATTGATGATTTGGATTTGTTTTTCACCTCTAGGGTCATTGGAGTAGTATTGAGGTTTATTTTTGTTGTGAATTGGCCAGGATGCAACGAACCATGAGCACGATTGCACATGGAGGACAACCTTGTCTTTTGAGAGTTCGAAGGTTGCAGTGAAGAGTTGTTGTGTATGCATGCGGGAAGTGTGTTTATCCAAAATCTTTGGTGGTGCCATTGGGGGAGGAGGGCAGGGGGGCAACCACCGCTACTTTCATGGTGTTCCGCTACTTTTATGGTGTTGGTGACCTGAAATATAAAAATGCATGCATGCAAAATTTATCAGCTTTTCCTAAAATATAAGAATGGCTAAAATTTAGGAAGGAGAATTTCAAGATGTGCTTGGAAGGGGGGGGCAAGAAGTTCGCAGGAGTTGCTACTATTTTTTAGAGAAGCATTTTAATAAATGGCAATTTATATATGGCATAATTTTGTTCATAATATATTTTAAAACAATTTTTATAGAAGAATCCCTAAAAACCTGTAGCAAAATTTAATATTTTATTTGATTTTTTATGGGATCATACAGCTGCAAAAGAACTCATAAATTTTCTTTGTAACACTTGTTGCTGCTAAATTTGTAGAATGCCCCCTCCGCGGGACCACCCTCTTAGTGCCTAAGGTGGTTAGGATCTTAAGGTTGTAGGAGAGAGTGGCTGCTTGTGTTATAAACTTATAGGTGCTTTATTCTATTGCCTTGTGGGTGTAATACAAAGAATGAATGCATCACAAAATTCTATCACATGATTAAATTTGTATGCATTCAAGTTACAACTTGCAAATTATAAAATAAGCTTCCTAAAGATCTTTCTAGTCAAATACGAGATTATTTTGAACCCATAGTGGTTACAAGTTTCCATTTTGTAGAGATGGAGGAAAACATTAGGGTATGTGAATCAAGTTGCTCACCACTCTTTAAACTTTATAGGTTTAATTTACTAACAAGCTAGCTAAAAGTGAGTAATTAAACTACATAACGTGGCATGAAGCCTTTTTAACAAGTTGCAAGAATTGCAAATCAACATGTAGACCTCCAAGTTATAAAGGATTGGTGAGGGTGTTATTGACATGTTGAAGTTCAATGAACATGTTCATTATGACACACTGATGATTAACATGCTAGATATAAGATGTTGATGGTTGGTATGTTGATGATGAGATGCCAATGAATGGGGTGTAAATGAGCTACCGATCAATGTTGGCATTAAATCCAATTAGATGTCTTCCATTGGGGAGCACTGGTCTAGGCTACCCTTGGATAGAATTTGAGAAAATTGACCTTTGTTTGCTTGGAGTTGTGCCACTATGATTGATGTGGATATTATTTGATATTGTTCAATCAAAAGAGAGAATTTGTCCTAGTTGGTAGAAATTAGAGTCGTGTATTCATGATTTAAGTTATTTGCTATTGTGAAAAGGTGTCTAACTATTGAGGAGTGGATGTTAAGATCTAATAGGATTTTGAGAATGAACATATTTTCACATATTACTTATTGACCATACCCGTCCAATCTTAGTTTTACTTTATAAGTGTTGATTTTTTGTATATGTAACAAAAATTTATCATTAATCTCATATAATTGAGGAGTTCCACATGTCATTATGACCTTTGTACTTGGCTTGTTGTATATGTAGTACACTAGAAATGACTCTTGGATAAGACACATTAGTCTAACCTTCTAATGAGAATCTTGATAAGGATGAATGCAAGGTTATAGAAGTAATGTCTTATTGGTTTGACTTTATTACAACCTACACTAAGGGTTAGTGCATAAACAAAAGCAAATAACACATAATTGAAGTACCTATCTCTAACACAAATATTGATGCTTTAATTTACCTTTTTGCTGAGATAAGACAAACCAAGGCTTGGGTGAAGTCACTAAAGGTGTTTTCAAGATGTGGGACTCATAGTGAGCAAGGTAAATATATAGATTGGCCTTGTCACGTTGTTGGGGTAAACCTAATTTTGAATCAGGTTTAATGTTGTTATTACGTCTTTCTTTGTCTTTGCAACTAAGTTCTTGTCTTTTTGTTTTGGAAAAGAAAAACGAAGATTAAATTTCACAAGTAGATTTTAGACCTATTGTGATCTTAATCAAAATGAAGCATCCTCAAGTTTAAGTTTGACCTAAAGGCTCGTAAGGGACAATGTGCTTGGCACATGTGGAACATGGTTGGTTTGTATTTGGGTTAATCCTGCATTTGTAAGAATTGTAAGATGAGTGACTTATAAAGAATTATATGCTCCAAAAGCTTTGCTTGTGGTGAAAAGAGGCCCAAAGAGGTGGATTACATTCCTTGTTCCTCCTCCCTACCCCACCACTGCCTTAAGAAATTTATAGAATGTGTGCGTGCTAAGTGGGTGGATTACTTACCTCTTTCGTTGAGACAAGACAAACCAAGGCTTAGGTAAAGTGACTAAAGGTGTTCTCAAGATGTGGGACTTGTAGCGAACAAGGTAAATAGGTAGCTTGATTTTGTCAATGTTGTTGGGGTAATCCTAATCCCAAATCAGACTTCTTGTTGCTATTATGTCTTTCTATCTTTGCAACTAAGTTCTTGTCTTTATGTCTTCAAGAAGAATAAGGTAGATTGAATTTTGAAAGTATATTTTACACCTATTGGGATCTTATTCAAAATAAGTATCCTCAAGTTTAAGTTTGACCTAAAAATAAGGGACAATGTGCTTGACACATTTGGAACATGGTTTGGTTCTAATTGGGTTAATCACACATTTGCAAGAATATTGAGACGTGTGACTTACAAGGCATTACATGCTCCAAAAGCTTTGCCAATGAGGAAAGAGGTCGAAAGTGGTGGATTGCATTTCTTGATCCTCCCCTACTATCAAAGTGTTACAATGTTTGAGTTAAGTGGGTCCCATTTCCGCATGATTATTATGAAAAATACACAAGGAGGTAAATGTTATTAGGGTAATGACTACTCATGGAGGCCATCTTGAGATGACTTAAACACACAAGTAAAATTTCACAAAAAATAATAATCTAATTAAATAGTTTGTGAAACATTTTGGTTGCCACTTGATTGTAAAATGTGTCAAGCACTTCAACACGTGTGTCGCAATCAACAATGGAATGAGAAAGAGTCCATTTTCTATTAGTAGGTGAAGCTACCTTTATTCAAAAAAATTAAACACAAATTATTTATATATATATATATATATATATATAATTCTTTTAGGGGGTTTGCATGTATAGGAAAAAAAATATAACGAGGAGAGTTGATTGGAGAGAATAAAAAAAATTAACTAAGAAAAGAAGAAAAGAAAGAATGTGAATAGGTGAGTAAACACATATTTCACCTCGATATCACATTTATGAACTCAAACTAAATTTACTATCAACTAAGATCTTTTATTAAGAAGAGAGTAAAGAAATTAATGTTATGAATAAACAAACATAGGAACATCCATAATAAAAAGCATAAAGCCCTGCAACAACTTAGTTTTATTGATTTCTAGAAAAACACAAAGTTAATTTATTCTTTTCATCTTGTCAAAAGTGCTTTCCTTACAAACTATTACCAAAAATTATCCCCTTTTTAAAGAGGCATGGAAGTCTTCTATTTAAAGGAAATTCAACTCCTAAGACTTAGGGAACAAATTCTAAAAAGAGAAATGGTTGCACATTCTAGGGTGTGCGTTGACTTGTTCAAACCACATACAAAACGACAAAAGTCTTCAAACCAAGATGTAGCCTTTGACTTGCGAAGGTCACGCTAAAATGCACCTCTGAGCTGCAAATCAGGGCATCTTATTTAGCACATGTGCTTCTTCTTCCTCATCTTCAACTATGAAGACTTTCTTTTGCATTGATTGTTGAACTTTCTCTTCATATTTTTCAAACTTCTATAATATCCTCTCAACCTTCTCATGATCTAGGCCTTCGGAGTGTTGATATGGAATTTCATCCCCCACCCACAAGTCTACTATCTATTGAGGGATTCTTTTAAATGCCTTCAAATCTTTTTCTAATCTACTAAAAGAAGTTTGGAAATGTACAAATCTTTGATTTGATTTGTAATTGAAAGAAGCAACATGGTTGGTTTCTTGGTTGAGTAGTTGCTTGAATGTTTCTTATATATCTACGGGAATTAACTTTACTATATCTCCAACGAATGATCATGGGAGCTTTTCAATTATTTCACAGATATCATAAGTAGGATTGGTCACCAGGAGCGTAAGGATTCTTCTATCGTCTTGATTATGTACCTTGTTAACCCTAGGAATTTGACCAGCTTTCCTAGGTCTTCCTCTATTAGGACTCCCTCATTGACCAAAATATCTTCATCTGCTCCAACTAGGATCTCTAAACGAGGTAGCCATTGTTTCAATTTATCTAGCTCTTCCTTGTACTCAGCATCTTTCTTGTAAGCATATTGCTTTTCTTCTTCAATCATAGAGTAGACTTCAATAAGCGAGGTTATTATTTTATTTCCCTATTCCAAGAGCTTTTCAGACCACTCATCAATAGTTCTTCCCTTATTCTGAATTCTCTTGGCTTTCCTCATGGTCTCTGAATCTGATGTGTAATGCTGAATTCGAGGTTCAGTCAGGCTAACTAAACTCTGGACCAATGTAGTAAACTGGACCAATGTAGTAAACTATTTCAACTTCTCCTTCAACTTGTCCTTTGTAACTTTTTCCTAATCATATTTTTCAATCAAGGACCCAATAGCTGTTTCACATTTTCCTTCAACCCTTTGTGGGTAGACTTTCCTAGGTGAACCATTGAGATCTAGTAATCTTTTGTCGTGATTGCATCCTTAGATTTATCTGGAATTGGCACTACAATCTCAACATACCTTTACCCTTGTTCATCGCTGACAAAATGAGAAACTGCCTTGGGTTTCTTGGAGGCTCGAGAGATTGGTGCAGTGAGGGTACCAAAATCTATTGCTAATGGTGGAATTGTTCTCTTCCTTTTCTTCACAACTTCACTTACCCATTGAGGTGCTTCTGTTTCAAGACCCTGTTGTATTGAATAAGATTCTTCCTAAGCTAAGGCCTTCTTTGTTGTAGGCAAAACCATTAGAGTTTTATCCACGACAAATTTAGTTTCCATTTCTGCTTGTGGAGGATGTTGAACCGCTTTTTGTTCCACCTCTTTTTGGGTTTCTAACTCCTTATCCAAGTGATAGGTGGGGACTCCACCATTTTGGAAGAAATTTCTCCTATTTTTGGAAGAGGTGTTTATTTCTCTAAGCGGATTTCACTTACCTCTTTAGATGAGGCTTGAGGAGAAATTTTGTGTGGCTCTATTAAAAGTGCACGGGCTGCCATCATTGAAGAAGGGGATTCAGGGAGCAAAGAGGGATCTGATACCATATATTGTAATGTTGTGTTTTTTTTATCAATCCTTGTGAATGATCAAATCTTTCTAAAGGTTTGTTCAACACTATCGATATTCCAACAGTACCCTAGCCACTAGTTGATTTCTTGATTTTAATTTTTTTAGACTTTTTTTGCTAGTTTGGGAGGTAACTCTTGTATCTCCTTAATCACAATTGTATCTACTACAACAGTTGAAGATGTCACTTGATCTTTCGCATCTTTTCAGTTCATTAGATTAGGTATAGGTATATCCACAACTCTCAAAGGTGAAGTTTGGCATTTTGTACATCTACTCCATTGCTGGCAAGCCATACAAGGGTTCTCCTCAAGATTCCTTGAGTCCAATTTTTCAGAGATGTTATTTCTACTTGACTCTAGTGAACCCTGGGGTGAGGTGCTGTCTTAATGCCCTAAGAAAAGTAATTTTCATCTATCACTTCACCATAATCTTCAATATCTAAGTCTTCATGGATGTCCACAATATTATATTTAACCAATTTCTTGTTGAGTTGTGGAGCTAAAAGCTTCACCAGATGAGCAAATGCAGAGGTTGCTGGAGTTACACAGTCGTCGACATCGGTCAGGATCGACTGACATCGGTCAAGTATTAACCGGAAGCTGTCGACGTCGGTTATGGATCGGTCGACATCGGTCATATGCAGACAAACAGGGACTGACGCCGATAACCTGTGCGTTTCAGAAGTCTATTTTCGAGGAAGAACAGATTGTTTGCATGAAAAGAGTAACTGTTAGTCTTGAGTCCGCGTTTCTATTTTTGGAAGGATAGATTTGAACCTTTGATTAAGAGGTGCATCTAACGGTTGAGAATGCATAGCTCATGAATCCTACTTCTATATAATAGGGTTAAATTTTCATAGCTTGTATGTAAGAGAAAGAAAAAAGTAGACAATTCAAGGATTGAATTGGTTGTAATTGAGAGAGAGAGAACTCTTGAGGGAAAGAGATCTGTACATCTGAGAGGTGTGAGGAAGAGTGATTTTTTCATTGTATTTCTTTCTGGAAGAGTTTAATACAAGATTGATTGTTTCTTGTATCTCTTATTCTTTGATGTTTCTGATTTCTAGTTATTATTTCTGGTTTAATTTCGTGTTTAGTTGCTTATGAAAAAGTAATCAATTATACTGTAAGATCATAACAAGTGGTATCAGAGCTTAGTACACTAACAAGGTTCATCAGAGCGGGTTAGTGTTTGTTGATTGAGTGAGAGTAAAGCAATGGCAGAAGAAAGTAAACTAAGAATGGATAAATTCAATGGCAAGAATTATCAATTATGGAGGATGTAGATAGAAGATTATCTGTATCAGAAAGATCTGTACTTACCGTTGGGTGGGGTTTCAAGCAAGCCCACAAATATGCAAGATGAAGAATGGAATGTTCTTGATAGAAAAGGTCTGGGATCTATAAGGTTGAGCCTGACATCTTCTGTGATTTTCAACTTATCACAGGCAAAGACAACGATAGAGTTAATGGATACTTTGGCAAATTTATATGAAAAGCCCTCAGCTTCGAATAAGGTATATCTTATGAAGCAATTATTTAATTTGCAAATGCAAGAAGGTGGATCGGTACCTAGTCATCTTAATGATTTCCATGCAATAATAAATCAGTTAAATTCAGTCAAAATAGTTTTTGATGATGAAATTAAGGCTCTCTTAATCTTATGCTCTTTACATGAAAGTTGGTATAGTTTGGTAATGGTAGTTAGTAATACTGCATCTGCTTCAAATATCTTGAAAGTTGATGATGTTGTTAGTGTAATCTTGAATAAAGAAATTTGCAAGAAAAACACAGAAGAAACATTAGGTAATGCTTTAAGTATTGAAAATAGGGGAAGACAAAGAGAGAAGGGCAAGCAAGGGAGATCAAGGTCAAAGTCAAAGATGAGAAGTAGATCCAAATCCAGAAATGGAAGAAGAATAACTTGCTGAAATTGTGGAAAGAAAGGACATGCAAAGAAAGATTGTTGGTTGAAAGATAAAGAAGAAAATCAGCATGAAGGTAATAAAGAAGAAACAAAAGTTGCGAGTATTGTTGCACATGATGTTTTTATATTTTTTTTGGATAATAAAGTAGAATCTTGGGTTTTAGATTTTGGTGCCTCTTTCCATGCAACCCCAAATATAGAATTTTTCAATGATTATGTCCATGGAGATTTTGGAAAAGTTTATTTAGGGGATGATGAGCCTTGTCAAATTATTGGCAAAGGAAAAGTGCAGCTAAAATTGCAGAATGACAACACATGGGTGTTGAAGGATGTCATGCATGTACCCGTCCTGAAGCAAAATTTGATTTCTGTAAAAAAGTTGGGTGATGAGAGTTGCATAGTAACTCTCACAGCTGAATCTTGGAAAGTTTCCAAGGGTGCACTTGTATTAGCTAGAGGTAAGAGAGTAGGTACACTTTACCTATCTACTTGTATTACTGATCATTCTCTTTCTATTTTATCTACTTCAGATGTAGATGTAAAGTTGTGGCACTATAGGCTTGGCCACATGAGTGAGAAGGGAATGAATGTTCTTAAGTCAAAAGGTAAGCTTTCAGATTTGAAAAACATAGATCTAGATTTTTGTGAGCATTGTATTTTTGAAAAACAAAAGAAAGTAAAGTTTCTCAAAACTGGGTCAACAAAGAAGAAGCACAAGTTGGAGCTTGTTCACACAGACGTGTGGGGACCAGCTCAGGTAGCTTCTATTGGAGGATCACGGTATTATGTTTCTTTCATTGATGATGCTACAAGAAATGTATGGGTTTATTGCATAAAGAGGAAATATGATGTTTTTGACACATTTAAGAAATGGAAAGCTTTGGTTGAGAATGAAACAGGTTTGAGATTGAAGTGTCTTAGATCTGACAATGGTGGTGAGTATTACAGCAATAAATTCAACAGTTATTATTTTATGAATAAAATATGCAAGAAAAAGATGGTTCCAAGAACACCTCAGCAAAATAGAGTTGCTGAAAGGATGAATAGAACAATAATGGAGCGTGCACATAGTATGAGGTTGCATGCTAGTTTGCCCTTACAGTTTTAGGCAGAAGCTGTAGATACTGTGATTTACCTGATTAATAGAGGACCTTCTACTGCACTGGATGGTGGAATTTTAGAAGAGGCGTGGACAGGTAAAAAAGTAGATCTTTCATTTCTCAGAGTTTTTGGTTCTGAAGCTTTTGTGCACATTGATAAAGAAAATAGAAAGAAGCTAGATGCTAAATCTATGCGGTGCACTTTCATTGGTTATGGTTTTGGAGATTTCGGATTTTGGTTGTGGAATTTAGAAACTAATAAAATTATTAGAAGCCATGATGTAGTTTTCAATGAGAAGGTGATTTACAATGATCAGCTCAAGAGGTTGAATAATTTTGAGCAGGCAATCGTGATTTGGATGAGGTTATGATCCAAAATGAGCTCGTGAATAAAAATAATCATACACATGAAAACACAGACATCGACATCGGTCAGGTAGGAACCAACGTCAGTCAGACAGGAATCGACGTCGGTCAGGTAGAAACCGACGTCAGTCAGGTAGAAACCGACGTCGGTCAGGTGGAACCGACATCGGTCAGGTGCAGACCGACATCGACTAGAGATGACCGAGATCAGTCACTGATAGAAAGGAATTTAGGTGGACAACAAGCTGTGAATGAGTTTCAAACGCCCATGAGGAGGTCTGAAAGGGTAAGTAAATCTCCAATTCGTTATTCCACTTCGTTATACTACTTGTTGCTCACTGATAGTGGAGAACCAGAAAGTTTTGATGAGGCAATGCAGGTAGAATTCAAGAAACAGTAGGAGCATGGCATGAATGAGGAAATTGATTCTTTGAAAAAGAACCAAACGTGGGATTTGGTTGAGTTGCCAGTCGAAAAGAAAGCACTGAAAAATAAATGAGTTTACAGGTTAAAAGAAGGAGAGAATGGACAAATGAGACATAAGGCCAGGTTGGTAGTAAAGGGATTTGCACAGAAATCAGGTATTGATTTTGGTGAATTTTTTTGTCATGTAGTAAAGATGACTTCTATTCAGACTGTATTGTCTTTAGTTGCTATTGAGGATTTGCATCTTAAGCAACTTGATGTTAAGACAACATTTCTTCATGGAGATTTGGATGAAAAATATATATGGATTAGTCGAAAGGTTTTGAGGTCAAAGGTAAGGAGAAACTTGTGTGCAGGTTGAAGAAAAGCTTATATGGTCGTAAGCAAGCTCCAAGACAATGGTATTTGAGGTTTGAAAAGTTTATGACAGAGCATGGCTTTATTAAATGTCAATCTGACCGTTGTGTTTATTTTAACAAATTAGATAATAGTAGTTATATTGTCTTGTTATTGTATGTAGATGATATGCTTGTTGCAGGTTCACACATGCAGGATATTACTGAGCTTAAGGTAAAATTAGCTCACACATTTTTCATGAAAGATTTAGGAGCAGCAAAGAAAATCTTTGGCATGAGTATTAAGAGAGACAGGAAAAATCACAGTTTGATTTTGTCAAGAGGATTATGTGAATAAGGTGTTGGAGAGGTTCAATATGCAGGATGCAAAACCGATAAGCACACTTATGGCTGGACACTTCAAGTTGAGCAAAGAACAGTGTCCTAAATCACATGATGATGTTGAATACATGAGTAGATTTCCATATGCTTCAGTAGTTAGGAGCTTGATGTATGCAATGGTATGTACTAGACCTGACATTGCCCAAGCAGTGGGAGTTGTCAGCAAGTTTATGGCTAATCCAGGAAAGGAACACTGGAAAGAAGTTCAATGGATTCTCAGATATATGAGAGGGATCAACAATAGGTATTTATGCTATGGAGGGTCAAACACTTCTCTACATGGGTATGTAGATTCAGATATGGCAGGTGACTTGGATGGCAGGAGAAGCACCACAGGATATGTGTTCACTGTTGGTGGAATGATGGTTAGCTGGATTTCAAAGTTGCAGAAGGTTGTTGCCTTGTCTACTACAGAGGCATAATACATTGCAGTCACAGAGGCTAGCAAGGAAATGATTTGGATGACTCGGTTCATGGAAGAGTTGGGAAAGGAGCAAAAGAGTTGCAGATTGTACAGTGATAGTCAAAGTGCAATTCATTTGGCAAAGAATTCAGCGTTTCATTCAAGAACCACACATATACAACTCAGGTACCACTTCATTAGACAGGTATTGGAGGATGGTGAGTTGAAGCTGGAAAAGATCCATATAGATAAGAACCCTGCTGATATGTTAACAAAGTCGGTAACAAAGGAGAAGTTGAATCTTCATTCAACTTTTGTTGGTCTTCAAGATTGAACTTGAAGATTGAAAAACAAGCTAAAATATGTTGCTATACAGGTATAGGTGCAGTTGTTTATCTCTAAGTGAGAGATTATTGAGTTGTGGAGCTAAAAGCTTCACCAAATGAGCAAATGCAGAGGTTGCTGGAGTTACACAGTCGTCGATATCGATCAGGATCGACTGACATCGATCAGGTATCGATCGGAAGCTGCCAACATCAGTTATGGATCGGCCGACATCAGTCATATGCAAACAGACAGGGACTGACGTCGGTCACCTGTGCGTTCCAAAAGTCTATTTTTGAGGAAGAATAGATTGTTTGCATGAAAAGAGTAACTGTTAGTCTTGAGTCCGCGTTGCTATTTTTGGCAGGACAGATTTGAACCTTTGATTAAGAGGTACATCTAACGATGGAGAATGCATAGCTCATGAATCCTACTTCTATATAATAGGGTTAGATCTTGATAGCTTGTATGTAAGAGAAAGAAAAAGGTAGACAATTCAATGATTGAATTGGTTGTAATTGAGAGAGAGAGAACTCTTGAGGGAAAGAGATCTGTACATCTGAGAGGTGTGAAGAAGAGTGTGTTTTTTTCATTGTATTTCCTTCTGAAAGAGTTTAATACAAGATTGGTTGTTTCTTGTATCTCTTATTCTTTGCTGTTTGTGATTTCTAGTTACTTATTATTTCTGATTTAATTTCGTGTTTAGTTGCTTATGAAAAAGTAATCAATTGTGCTGTAAGATCCTAACATTTCTCCAACGTGAAACTGAGATAATCAAGGAGTTTAAGTTCTCTTTCATCATCAGAGTCCATCCAAAAATCTTCATAGTAGGGAATATGCTTGAATGAAGTGCTCATAATTCCCTTCACCACTCCCCTTACATCAAATGAGGGACGATTGTGAAATGGTCGAAATGTGTGATTTGGTAGATTTAGATTTATACAATGTTGCACAAATTTACTTTCCAATAGTTATAGGGAAGTGTGTCCCAATAGACATATGCTTAGTAAGTAAAAACTTGTGTCTCCATTAGTTGTTGCACTAGTTGCATGAGTGCCCATTTATCATCAACAAACTTTGAAAACATATATGGAGTAGACTCACACCCACAAACCCTGATGTAGGAGAATTTGGGAAAATGTATAAATTAGTCACCCCATCTGGCTATCTTTGTGGTGGTGGAAATTGAGAAACGCTAATTGTAGGGATTTGAATCAAAATTTGGATGACGAAGTGGAGGAAAGAATCATTGACTCTACGGAAGTGTTTGACACTCTCCTTTAGTGTCAATTGGGGATAATACTCACATATGCGAGAAGTAGACATCGGGCCCACTATGGTCAATCTACTATAGAATCTTTTTTGTGAAACTGTATAAACTAGGTAAATAAGACATCATATAAAATTTGTGAGAGATAGTCACCTCACAAAGTTGCTTGTGAATCGAGTCACTGATCAAATCAACCCAGTTGATATAGTGTTTGTTAGCATGAATTATTTGGATGTATTAGAACATCCACTCATGGTAATCACTTGATGTGGGATTCCCTACCACCCTATTGAGGAGAGTGATAATATCATTAATTTCAAGCTTAAACTCTTAGCGAGCAATCACCTTATGGACCTTAGCCAAGAGGCTTTAAATTTAACAAGCCAATGCTTGTTTAGGAATATGAGACAATCATCTTTGTTCTCTTCATGAAACTGTTGAACTGTCTTTGGATTAATTTATACAAAGACATCATGATCTAGAATTTTCAACATTTTTTCAATATATTCAGGCTTGAGTCGCAAGATTATTCCTTCTCTGGGGGTTCAAACCTCCCTTCTATCTCTGTCATAATGACTTGCCATTGTCATGATAAGCTCTGGGCATTACATAGAGATTAGAAACACGATGACTTGCGGTAGCCTACTATCTTAAATGTTTTATGTCTAATCATTTTTGAAAGATGCATTTATCCTCTTACAGAAGTTATCCATGTCGATATGATCAAATTTTTATCGGTGACGATCGATGTTAGAATCGATATTAGAAGGGGGAGTGACCTTTTGGAATTGATACTTCATTTCGCTAGCCTTTTATTTCCCTTTTTTCTTGGGTGTTACAAACATCTATTGATTTTGATGGGTATGGGAGAAAAAGGAGGTTAGAAGCATAAAAGGAGAGGCAAAGGTAGGGGGGTCAGAAGCAATGAGTTGCTACACAATCAAAAAACTCTAGCATCAGGGTTTGGGGTCTACTGTGTAGGCTAAGAACTATGATGTCAGGGTTTGGGGTCTACCATGCAGGCTAAGAACTCCAATGCAGGGAAGAGGAATAAATATGACACATCAGAGATAAAGAATTGCTATGTAGTGGAAAAACTTTGACGTTGGGGTTTGAAAGGTGCTGATCAGGACCAAACTTCCAACATGAAAAAATACTTGTTGTCCCATGTGATATTCTTGTTGGAAAAGAACAATAGATTTTACATGACAAAACAACTATTTGATAGAGTGGGGAGGAGGAGCCAACCTATAATAAAAACCATCTAAAATAAAACCCAACACCCCAAACAAGTGAATAAGGTGTTCACCATGGAAATTTCAAGAAAAATGACCCCCAAGTGTGCGAAATTGGGAATATACAATGTAGGCTGGAAAAGTCTGAACCTAGAGTGAAAAAATCAAAATGTAGCAAATAAATGGAGGAGACCGAATTAAATATGAGGGTTAAAAGACCCCTACATGCACAGGTATTGACCCTCATTATTGAGGGCTTAGTTGGATTCCAATGACTGCAATGTCCAATGGCTACATTGCAACCTTTGGATCCCAACATTAGATAAATCAATTGGCCAAGTCCTTCAAACTATGTCATTTTTTGAATTTTCACTCCTCTAATTATATCCTCACAAAAATTCAAATGGGGTCCTCCAACTTTCCTAGGCTGATGGAATTTGGGGACAACAACACTAAGGGATAAAAAAGCTAAGAGATAAAGGTTTAGCGAATACTGAAGTCGTTTGAACATGTTCAAGCTTAGATGACCCCATTATCAAAGACATAGGGCTAAATAAATCATGTAAGGATGAGTTCAAATGGACTAAATTGGTCAAACTTGTATATTTTCTCAATTTGATTTCACCTTTGGGTTCTTTGTGAGAAGTTATGCCTTTTAAGAAAATGATGGTTTGATATGGACACTTGAAATTGAGACATGATTGTTTATCTTTGCACCGTATCTATATAAAAATTCACGAGTTCAACTTGGTTCGAACTTGTCAAAGGGTTTACATTTATCAAATCCAATTTCACCATAGGATTTCGTGTGAAAATTTATCCAATTTATAAAAAGATGGCACAATTTGGGCTTCAAATGACCAAGATATGGGTATTTTAAGTTGGCAATATGCCTAAGGTTGTATAGGGCTAACTTAGTGTAGGCATAAGGAGAAATGGTTTCTAAAGTGAAGAGGAGACGCTAAAGAATATAAACAAGGGTGATGGGTGGATGGAGTGACCTAAAGGATGTTTAATGGACTCAAGAAATTAAGGGCTTAAGGTCAAGAGGACTTGGTCTAGCGCTAATTCTTAGTTGAGCTCACCCCAATTTTGTTGACAATGATCCATATGGAAGTCAATGTGTCAATGTTAAAAAACATCAATATCCATTTTTTTAAATTTATACATATTCCTCCAATGCCCCCCTTATGGGAAGTTCATAGCCTTACCATGATGTGAATAGGGTTATGTTGCCTTGAGGAAATAAGGAATAAGCTAAATAAGGAGATGAACTTACCTCTACTTACCTCACTTTTTAAATTCACCATATGATGTCGTAGATGCACCAACATTGTCTATAGAGGCCTATTTCCATACAGAGGCTTATGCATTTTTGACTTGTCATTTGTTTCATCAAAGAACCTAGCTTAGTTTATTTATTTGATTCGTGACTTATGGCATGAAATGATGCAATGCATGATGTCAATAAGGTGAATGTATATGATGTGAATGATACTAGATGAAATAGATTATAATGACTATGGGTAATGAGGTAGTATTTTTGTTATAAAAATGTTCTCTAAGTAAATTGCAGGAATTAATATGACTATAGTATAATGCATGACTATGAATGAGATGATGACAATGAAAATCATGGCTTCTAAGAAAAAATGTCTATAATGTGTTGCCTCACTATTTGACATCCTAGATTCACCCTTGTAGTTGGTGGGGAGAGATGAAAGGATGTAGAGAAAAAAATGAGAAAATGACCAACCAATAAGCATATACTTTAGTTGAAAATGAGGGGAATAAAAGTGAAGGTGCCACCAAGGCTAATTTACTAGGATGAAGATACACTAATTGATTTTGTGTACCTAAGAATTTTGACATCTAGAGTTAAGAACCCCTTTCCAACTCGTCTTGGGTATGTAAGGATGATATTGAGAGGACGTAATGTTAGAAATGATGTTTTGATGATGTCACACTTTTAGCTTAAATCCTTTTTTTTCACTTTGATTTTGGGATAAAGTTTTCCTGCATACGAATTTGAAAAACATGATATGTGGTGTATGATACTACTCGATATTTATTCAAAAAACATGAAAATGTACATGGGATGGACGTCAAAATAAAAATAGGTGATAAAAATGGTCCTTGTTTATATTGATTAAAAGTGGGGATGGATGAGTGAGATGAATGACAAATGTAACACAATTCTATCCAACTCATAAGGTTAACTCAAGACTAAGACACTTAGACAATCCTCGACTCACATCTTTCATAGAGTTCGGTCTTGCTCCTAGCCAATGGGGTGTGCCAAATTGAGATTATTGGGATATATGACAATTGAGTTGCCATAATAAGTGAGCTAGTGGTAGTGGTATAATCATGAACAATCAATAAGTTTACAATGAGGGCAAACATGTAGTGGCTCTGATACATTTGTTGCCCCACTCTAGCTACCAAAACTGTAACAATGAGGAGACCTTCATAAGGGTCATAGATTGCTAATGACTTAGGTTAGGTTGATGTTTTTATTTTTTTGGATAAATTTGGTAGCATGAGTTGAACCTACCATCTCAAAATAATTCTTGAATCATTGACTAACTATAAGATGAGAACTTGGTCATAAGTGGGTTTTTGTCCTTAAGACGATTTGGGATGGGACAAAATGGTACACATGATAAACTTGTCTAGGTTGATTGTTTGTTTGCATATGAATGAAAGAGATGTCCATCAACAATCAATATGGATGCTATCTGGAAGTGGAATGTTTGTGAGGTATTTGAGATGGGTTTGGACCTGTTTAGGTTGATTGGGTTTTGTAAGAGACTAGATGTTTTGACATATTGTATTTGACTCTATAGGTTAATGGTAGGTTTGACTGACTGTAATTGATTTTGGTGGTTGACGTATGGATGCAATTAGTTTCAAATGAGTTGGAAAAGCAATAAAACAAAACAAAATGAAGTAGGGTGCTACCACATACCCAATAATGTAAGATTTAATGAAAGCATACTAGGATGGGATGCAAATGGAAATCTAGTGGAAAATGAAATGGGAAGAAAACAACTTGGCATATCTTTTTTTCAAAATAGATTTTATTCTTCCTTCAAATTATTATGCCCCAAATGTTTGTTTTTGGTAAGTTTCAGTTTTAAAAACTTCCATGTTGATGAAAAACTTCATTACTTTCCTTGCATGTGTAATCGGGGCCCAAGAGGAAATTTGGGGGATAACACGCTCAAATAAATTTGAACATGTTGTGGAATGTAAAAAGTGTATGTGAATGATAGAAGGTTGAATATATCTAAGTGCTTATAGACACAGAGAAATACAAGAGCAATAAGACACCACACCATAACTATTGTGTCCTAACACACACCCCATTTTAAAATTTAAAAACATGGACCCATTATTGTAAAACCTTTATTTGGAGAGCTATGAGCCTAAAAATATTTGACTAGGCTATCATGCATTTGTCATCTAGGGTTGTTTACAAAAATCAAGCTTGTACAAGTTCAAATTGTGAAAATCTAAACTTAAACTAGTCTCTTAAGTCATTTCAAACCTTGGGTTTTCTTGAATTTTATTTAATTATCTATGTTTTGATTTGTGGGCTATCAAATCTAATCTTTCTATGTCCTAGTTTTTGGATTGTAGGATTAAAATCCAAGGATCATTAATTTCCTCCAATTGGTCCCACATTGTAGATTCCATGCATTTGTGACACGTGTTGCTCTCGCATCATTGAGAGCTTTGGATGAGTACAAAATTTCTAAATCTTTAGAGCTATAGACGTTTACAAGATTTCCATGTTAAAATTTTAAGTCTTCTAGTCTCTTGGGCATCGTGAACTCATCACGTGGCATATTCACGTTTGAAAAAAAACATGGAGACTTCATCTATTTATTGGAAAATTTAATAGTTCCATGTTCCCATGTGCCAATGGTTCTAAGCTTCTGAGCCTTTGAGGTTCCAAGTGATCAACACTTAGCACATTCACAATAATTCATACCCACAATAAGGTTAAGCAGTTCTTTGGTTTGCAATCTAATGATTATGAGCTCCCAATTCTCTGGGGTTCTGAGATCATTCCACATGTCTCAATCACGATAACCCTTGGACATAAAATATTATTTATCAAAAGGGATACCAATTCAATGCTTCGAGATCAGGCCACATGGCTTGATCTCATTAACTCGCCACTATGGGACCTGCCCAACACAATGAAGATATTTAAAGAGATGGGTTAACGAGGACTTGACAAGTGGAACTATATGGGGAAGATATGGAAAAAACATAAAGGGGAAGGATTGACAACATGATAAATAATGAAGTCAATGAATAATAAACAATTATCTCAAAAGTAATGACTAGACACAAATAATTAATGAATGATTTCCATTTGGAAAGTAAGGGCACCCACCAAAGCTAACACATTCAAATTGAAATGAGTATTAAAGCAAATGTTTGTTTTTTGCATTGAAGGCACATGAATACATTCAATACTCCAGCCTGTGAATGATATATACAAAATCTATGATAAGGAAAATTCACTTTACTATTGCTCTTTCGATTAAACAAGTGCATTTTCAAGCTTCCCCAGTGTCAAGTGAGCCCTAATTTTATTTAACTAGTAAGAGAAGAACAAACCAGTCCAGGGCATCAAATGAATTACAATGATCAAAGGAGAACAATGGCATCTTCATCAAAACATGGTAAGCCCTCAGTCCCCTCCCCATACTCATTTGTGGAATTAAAAAAATACAAAGATATAATATTCAATAAAAGTGACCTAAAATTCAAAATTTTACATTACTCAGTGCTTTGGGAAGAGGAGGAATCCATCGGGTCATATTTTATCAAATATGAACTCTCTTTAGAGGCCAAGCAATACATATATGATCTACTACCAATCAAGAGAAAGGAATCCATCAGGCGGTGGCTAAACCTGAGGTAATGCCATGTATTGACCTCTTGAAAGTTTTATTTATTAATGGAACTAATGTTAGAGATATCGTGCATGTTAGGAAATTCAATACCGCCTCTGCTTATATTTTGGGTAGGGCATTTGAAAGATATCTTAGTATTTCTTGTCTTAAGACTACCTACAATCAAGTCTCAGACAATGTTTGACTTGATCATAACACCGTAGATGGAAAGTTAAAGCAATGGATTACAAAAGGTCAAAGGTTGAATCTAAAGGGGGATATCTCCTTCAATTACATCAATAAATTAAGACTTGGAGTTGTAATATAAATGGCCCTTTTAAATAGATTATACGGTCTTTTGAGTGTTGCATATGTTCAAGTTGAATGGGTTCTATTATTGGATATACTATTTAAAACTAAATAATTAGTGGCACTTGGGGAGATTATAAGTACATTATTAAAATCAAATATACTCTCTCTGATCAAAGTCCCGAGGATGATAATTTATACATGATGTCTTACCTGTTGGACGTAGTGATGGGCACTATTTATAAGTCCTATGCTCAGGAATGACAACCCTTAGACTAATATTTGGCAATCATGGTCAAAGAGGAATTTTATTTCATGTTCATTCATAGGTATAGGAATGAAATCAAAAGGATATGCAATGAGGTCTATCCTCATATATATCAAGCAATGCAGGGCACCTCGATGCCCAAACTATTAAAAAATATGACAAGGAGGCTAAACAAAATAGGAGATTACTAGTTGTACCCAGATGTAACCATCATCTGAGTAGAAGGCACTAAGATTGCTCCACTACTACTACCACATCATGTTTTAGACCATATAGCAGAACAAGAAATAACATATCAAGTCTTTAATAACATTTTGAGAAATTAGGTCAAAGGCATTTGAAATACTACTTCAAGACTCATTTTAGCATTGGACAACATCAGTATGTGACAAGGTCATATTTCATTCAAGCTGGTAAATCTAGAACACAATATAACTTACAACTTGCACCTTTCAGAGAATGGGACCCCAGGAAGAAAATAATGGGGTATCTCAAAACTATCCTGGAAAAGAAGATAATGGATGTATCATATAATCACCAGGCATATGATCATTATCAAATCTTCCTAAATGCCTGAGATGATTCAGAAGTATGGATAAAAATGAAAGACAAATCAATGTCTATGATACTTCCCCAAGCCTTACAATTCAAACTTGAGGCAATAAAAGAAGAGGCCAAAAATTCATGGATTCAACAATGGCCTCCATCTCAACCAGATGACTCTCAGCCACCGGATCAACGTCTTACCCCTTTAGCAGAGCCTACAAAGAAACAACTAGATGAATTTGGTTGTCAATGGGAATCAAATTCTTATATTATGAGGGAGATTTTGAGAGGACTTCCTTGCCCTCAAGTCCCTTCTACTTTAACAACTTCACATATATAGGTCTTAGACACATCGACTACAATGAATATGTCATCCATTTCCTTAGATGAATAAAGGAAATTCAGTTTTGTGATGACTCCTTTGCCTCCCCTTACCAAAATCACCCAATTAATCCTTAATAAATTCATACAAATGACTTTTAATTCAATTCCAACTACCCCAGACTCTCCATAATCTCCTAAGTCCCCTCAGGCAAGCCTTATGCCTTTCACTCCTTCCACTTCATCACCTTTAGCTCCATTTCCTACCACAATTGTTCTCACATACCCTCTATCATCTCATCCACCTTCCACTCCATCCATCTTCACCTATCAAACGTAGCACAAGGATTTCCCTACTCCCTCCCAAGATAAAGAACTAGAAGAGAGGCCATCACTTGGTCTCCCTATTATATAATAAGCTATTGAGGAGGAGGAAAAGGATGCAGAGGCTATAGTGGAGCTTGAAGAAGAAGAACTTGTGCAAATGATAGCTTTGGTTGATTATCCTTTCAAGGAAGAATACTAGGAAATGGGCATGGCACAACCAAATGATGAAGAAGCTAAGCTAGAAAAAGCCAAATCTCTGAGTTTGGGTGAGCATGAATGGGGAAAGACCTTAGTCGACCTCACACAAGAGCAAAGTCAAAAAATTGATGAGGTAGTCTCTTCAATTATTTATTTAATTTGTAAGTTTACCTTTAGTAATGCCTCAAGTTATATCATCTAATTCTATTATTACTAGTGTTGATTCAGATGTTCTTTTTTCTCCAAAACTAATAAGGACTCCTAGGGAAATCCATTTTGAGAATTTGGTCACAGTTTCTATTTTTAATATGCCCCCAAATATCAATAAAAAATTAACCCAAATAAAGATCCCCATGCCCCAACCATTGGCCATGCTAAAAGAAACAATGATCATTGAAATAACCTCAGGTCTAACAAGATTCTTGGCAAAGCTAACATCTATGAAAAAAACATCCATGTGGGAAATGGTTGGCTAGAAACTTTCCAAAGTCCCTATTCAAATAAGTGCCTCCCTACCAACCACTGTGATTACATTCCTTCCAATTACCTCTCCACCTTCTACATTCTTGGATCTTACTCAGGAAGAAGAAACAAGAGAACTTATTGTTCCTCAATGGGTGAGGGAGATGGATAATGTTAGAGATGAAAGATAAAATTTGATCTTGACTGAGCTACCCACAGTCTCCACTTAGTTTGACAAGGAAAGTGGGACTATTTAGAGAGCGAGGAAGAGGAAAATGGTCAATGTGTGAACCAAAGGTGAATTATAATTTGAACATAGATAAAACTTGTTTTCTTTATGCAAGAAGCCCAAAATAAATCCCAATGACCCTACTAAATATATTGAGGATTTCAACACTTTTATGAATTCCACTGGGGTGGAAATGAAAGAAATGCAAAAAAGTATTGGGGAGGC
Organism: Torreya grandis; assembly: GCA_037957365.1. NCBI lineage: Eukaryota > Viridiplantae > Streptophyta > Pinopsida > Cupressales > Taxaceae > Torreya > Torreya grandis. Next base: position 3,858,088 of record JARHVA010000826.1, read on the forward strand.
CTTGAAAATATGGAAGCAAATTCAGATTACATAGGCTCCTTAAGAAGTTATTGATGATGTTCAGAGTGTAACTACAAAGCTATATAATATTTTGTACAACATCAAGGTTTTTAGGGCCAGTAATTAGGCCCACTAAGCAGATATTATTACACTATGGAATAAATGAAGGATAAAAAAAGAAGATTAAATTTCTTAGTTCAATAGTCTAGGTTTAGTGCCTTTGGTCAGTTGAATCTCATTACCGACATAAATGCTTCTTGGTGTTTAAACTATGTAATTACCAAGAGGAATGCCTCCCTAAATTGGCATAAATAGATGAAGAAGTTGTGGGAATTTTTATTAGTCATGAGAGTTGAGCATTATAGATTTTGAGAGATATGAGAGTCATCAGGGTAATCACCCAAGCTTGGGAGCTTGTCAAAAAACCTAATTTTTAGAACCTTCTCCACTCAGATGCTGAAAACTTTAGGCAAAAAGTGAAAGGGACTGTTTATAAAACAAATGAAGAAGTATTGTGGTTGGTTAGTTTTTCTAAGGATAGGGTAATTAGAGTAAAGGATATAATAGACAAATTCAAGAGCTCAGAGGCAAAGTAAGAAAGATTAATGGCTGAAGTAGTCATAATTTTGAAGCCTTTGTTACTAAAATTTGAAATTATGGATAAAGAATTTGATAAAACTTATGCACTAGGTGAAGACCTAAAATGTAAAGAAGTAGATTTTATATCAATTCCACGCATACAACTAGTTGTCAATGTTGACCAACTTCATAAAACTCTTAGTCCTTACCTTAGTTATAACTTTAGTCTTTTCATCGATTCCTACAATTAATTATGCCACATCGACACTTTACTTTTAGAATAATTATGTATTTGCATAACTATCAGCAAGGTGGGATTTTAGTTACAAATCTATTTATTGTATATGCATGTTGTATTTTTAGTTGGGGAGTCTATTCAGGGCATCATCATTATACATGCATCTTTGCATGATTTTGAAAAATGGGCCTTATTTTTGATCTTGTAATTTTAGGCAAAGCCTGAAGAGACGAGGCCTTCCCAATCCCAAGATTATAAATACATGTAACTTCCTAGTCTCAAAGGGAGGATAATTTTGGATATTTAGATTAATAGAAAAATTTAGAGAAGTTCTGCTTGACTTAATCTCTATGTGAAATCTTGATTCTTCTCTAATTTTGTCGATTACTTGAGACGTTCTATCATTCTAATATTTTAGTAATTTGATTACATATGAGGTATCTATTTTAAATATAGTCATTTATTTTTAGATGTAGCTGATTTGAATATCTTTTGCATGCTTATCATAACCATTTTATATATGTACAATAGGAATATGGTTGTTTCTCTTAATTTTTGCTCATTTCTTAATTTTGGAAGAAGATAAGAAACTAGTAATAAGGGCGTGGTAGAAATACTTGGTTGGTGATGCACGTGTAATCCATATGAATGCTAAGAATTCTTCTTTGTCTAGGAAGGAATAACCTACAAATAAGAAAACACTAACAAAAGGGATCATTACCAAGATATTTAAGTGGACTACCTAGTTAGCTATATCCAAAAAGTATAGGCTTTCTAGGAGAATGTCAATCGATTGCTGATAACAGTCAAGTTAGAAATGATAAAGTAAAATACTTGGATAAAGTAAATGAAATGTAATATAAGAATAAAGTAGAATGATTGTTAAATAAAATGACTAAATGTAGTAAAAATGGGTCAGTACTTATGTTAAGGTGGGTGAAGTCAGGTTTAAAAAATAAAAAAAGGTCTGTAAACAGGTAGGAACATAGAAAGTTAGGTTTGGTTGGGGTTAAGGCATTGAAAATAACTTGCTGTTATATTTTGCTATAGTGATCATTAGTGGTTAGGTGAACTGTTAGTGGTTGGGTAACCATCAATGGTTGGGGGTGACCATCGATTGTTGGATAACCGTCGGTGATTACCTATGTATTTTTGAAGGTAATCAAAAAAGAAATATAGAATGGGCTATTAGTTAGATATAGGTTCTGTTAAAGATATGGCAGAGAGGAAATAAAGTACATATAGGTTTGATCAAGTTTGGGGGGTTAGAAATATGAAATAACAATGCTAAAGTACTGATATACCTGTATCTTTCTAGTTGGTTGATGGTTGAAGGTTGAAGCAATTTTACTAGAGTAATAGTTCTTTGACCTCAAAAGCAATATTGATAGAGGTTTGGGTCTCTTTTACTAATGTTGAGTTGTTGAAGGAAGACTAGATGCTGAAGAGATTGAATACTTGTGTGTAAGAAGATTTGATAGCTTGAACATCCATATTTTTTACCTTCCACTCCCCTTATTTTATAGGCAAAGAGAGATGGAGGATGGAAGGTTCTCTAGAGGGTGAGGTTGCTGATCACGATGCTTGAAAATTCATTATCACCGCATAAGGTGAATATATTAAATTATGCCATATTATCTCATACACAACTAGTGATGTGTTAATAAGGTGAGGAGGTGAGGAGACCTAACCATCGATGGTTAGGATAACCATCGATGGTTAAGTTGACCATCGATGATCGAGAATCCAAAGGTGAAAGGGGTAAAAAAGGGGTTAAAAAGGGTAGGTTAAAGTTTAGGTTAGTAGGTTGATTAGTTTAGTTAACTAGGTAGTTAACTAAACTCATGGTCTGATAGGGGTCCTAAGGCATTTTGATAACTAGAACTATCATGTGTAGTTTTCTAGTGTTTACATTTTGCCCCTTTTTATTATGTAGATTTGAATTAACAAGATACAAAATAAAAATGGAGTGTTGGTTGAAGGTCTATTTACCTTGAGTATGGGAGGACGTGTTTCCCCTCAAACTAAGAGTTGATAAGGTGAAACTAAAATTGAGTCGAGGCTTGATAAGCAGTTGATGGTGAGTCATTAGGTGGTGACTTAAGGGTTGGGCATTTGAGACATAAAACATGTGCAAAAAATATGACTAAGTGTGATAGTCAAGATCACACAAAGACTAAGATTACCAATGTTGGTAAAAATAAGGTCAGTTCTAAAAGGATAAGGGATAGGGTAACCATTCCATAGCTTTGGTCATAGCTGATCGGGTCACTCTATAAGTCTTTGAGATAGGGTCAATGTTTTTGTAGGTATCTGAGGTGTGAAGTGCTCTCTTAAAAAACAAAAAAGGTCTAGTCATGCACTAGGTGGTGTAAAATTCAAATGTTCAACATGGAAAAAATGGTTGGTGCAGTCAAAAAGATCAATACAAGGTTGTCGAAAAAATATGCAAATAGTTCAGGTCAAAAACAACCAATGTTTGAGGTGGAGTGGTATAATGGTTGGGTCAGATAAGGGTAATCTCTAGAAGTTCAAGTTTTGTTGTGGTGGAGATTAGGTGATATCTAATATTTTGGCATTTAGGTATAAGTGCCTGAAATGAAAAAAGTGTGGGACCCTGACCGTAGATGGTCAGTGTTTCCTAGGGTCGACCATCAACGATCACCCTGACCATCGACAATCATGGGGAAACCTTAAAAAGTTAGAATATAAAAAGTGAAAATAAAATTATATTTTAAATTTTGACAATTTGACTCTGTGCTTTTTGTGCTCTGGTGATTTTGGACTTTGGTATTTTGATGAGAGTTGATCAAGCATTTTGGTTGAGGTGGAGGTTGGAGATTAGTTGAGTTTGATTGCTAAGGTGATCAATGGGGACAAATGATACATGGTGGATGAGGGTACGACTGAGCAACTAGACATGGGCTCTGACCTTGATAATGATCAAGGAATGAGGTAGATGTTTCAAAATTGTTAGTTAGTTAATTTGTTTATTATTTGAAGTTGAATTTGATTGTTTGTGGTTTGCTTGATAGGTTTTTTGGGGGGTTTTTGACTTGGTTTTAGGTTTTGATTGGGATTAGAAAATTTTATAGGTGAAACTTGAAATTAGGGGAGGAGTTGGGTTGGGGGTGGGTTATAGGATAGAAATAGGTAGTTTTTTTTTTGACAGTTAGCCTTAGGGTCATGGTTCGTTATCAACACCTACCATGGGATGCGGTTATGATCATGGATCTCATCAAGAGATGGGACCCAACCATGAACACATTTTTTTATCGACAAGAGAGATTAGCATTCTACTAGAGGATGTTCATAGGATTACATAGCTACCCATTCAAGAGGAGCTGATTTAACACATTGAGAGCGAGGTGAGGGATAACCATATGAAGCTATTATATGGTGAGGATTGGGTCAATGCCAAGTGGCATTCTGACAACTTTAGATATAGGCCTTTGTACTAGAGGGCTCTAGAGGACCGATTCTTGATGACCATGATGATGATGGTGGTGTCTTATTTTACATTGCCTAATTTGAGTAGTGGTCGATTTACCTATCTATTACTGGGAGTATTAGTAGAGATGTTGCTGGGCAGAATAATGTTTAGGTGGGATCTTATTTTGTCAGTCCAAATTTATAGGGAGCTTAGGGGATTTCAATCTCACTAAAAATATGGTATTAGTTTTGGATTTATGATCCATTACTGGGCATATGAGCACATTAGGGTTTTGAGGCCACTGGGGCTATTATGGGATGGATACACCTAGGTACACTTCATAGTTTCTTGAGATGGAAAGGAGACTATGCTTTGATAGGTGATAGAGGTAGTGCCAGAGACATTAATTGGTTTAGAGATGCCTTATAGGGTCTAGTTGTAGGTGATGTGGTATGGAGGTCATATGTGGGCTAGCCTAGGTGGGCCCAGTATAGTTACCACACCCTATCACTACAGAGTTGGCGATGGATATATGGGAGGAGAGAGGGGGAGATGGATCTTATCCCCTTTGATTGATTTTGATGATAGTTTGGTCTTGTGTAGGGGATTTCAACTCCTTCTCAGAGGTATAGGAGAGAGGATGCAAAGTTTTTACTTTTAGAGCCACAACCACAGGATGTAGTGCTGGACCATGAGGAGTTGCCAGCTAGAGTAGTGACAGATGATGCTAGTTTTGTTAATGGATACACAACATGATATCATGGCCTATATAAAATGGATAATTTTGGATGGGGTACTGAGGGTTATCAAGCCATGGATGTGGATCTAGTGGGGGCTCCAATTTAGGGTGGTGATGAGGATGGACAAGCACAAACAACACTAGCAATTGCTTAGGCTTAGATCATAGGGTTATAGGGATAGGTATCCACTCTATAGGGCCAGATTGTTATTTTATAAGGTTAAATTAATAACTTGAATAAAGAGTGAGATCAGGTTAGGATCTCTCTTAGTTTAGTGACCTAAGAGAGAGATACCTTGAGACAAAGGGCAAGAGTGATAGTAGCACCAATAGGAGGACCACTTGATATGATTTTTATGACATGGTACTTAGCTATGATTGAGGAGTTGAGATACTATGAGGCCATAGTGCTATTGTAGTGTCCATAAGAGCTGAAGTATGGAGAGTACATGGCCAACTTAATAGGTGGTTCAACTATAACAACTATATGATAGTGGGCCTCTACAATGGGTTAGGTAGGTAGATCAAGGGGACTGACACCAAATGGTAGTGCAAGTGGAGGAGCAAGAGGGGCAAGTGGTAGTGGTGCCCTAGGGGCTTGATATATGATGTATATGTTTTTGATATTAGCCTGAATGTTGATGATGTGAGATATATATGAGAGAGAGATTATACATTATTACATGTATCTTTATTTGGTGGACATGATGTATATGATGATGTTTGTGATGATATATATATATATATATATATATATATATATATATATATATATATATATATATATATATATATATGATGTATGTTCATGGTTGCATATTTTGATGTGATGTTTATGCTCATGTTTCAATGTCATATGATGTTGTAATGATGGTGATTTTGTTTATGGTTATGCTAATTTGATGTTATAAGATGAATTATTGTGATGTTTATGGTAAATGGATAGGATAATACATAGATATATAGATGATGTATGATGTGATTCATGATGTTTTGATCATTGATTTTTTTATGGATATGATGATGAATGGTTTAATTAGGGTTGTTTATGATATGATGTTTGTTCATATGATGTTTTTATGGTAGATGGATAGGATGATATTATAGATATAGATATGATGTATGATGTGATTCATGATGTTTTGATCATAGATAGATATATGATGTGGTTCATGGATATATTCAAAATTGGTGTGTTTATCATTGATGTTTGTTGTTCATGATCATGAAGATGTAATGTGGTTATGGTTAAGGATGTGATGAAAATACATAAATAAAGTTAGATAACAAACTAAATGTAGGAAACAAAGATGAGAACCATGAGATACATGTTTACATGAACTAGTGATAAGAGGGTGAAGAAAAAAACCATGATGCTTTTTTTATTGGTAAGGACTTAACAAAATTGAAGTTAGATTGTCTTAAGGAAACTAAGACTTCCAAATGATTTGCATTAACATTCTTTGGTTGATAAATAAGTGCCTTGATCACAATCATGTCAAGTAATCTTAAAATCCCTTGATTAAAAGATGGTATAAAAGGAAGATAGGTGGTAGGTGAAAGGTAAATGAGTGGATAGGTAAGGTATCCTTATGTGGGTTAGTTTCCACTTCTATAGGTGACCTAAGAACCCAACTAGACAAGTCCATGTCTTAATTCTAGGTGTAGACTGATCGATGCAGGAAGTCTACTAATGCTAAATATGAAAGCTGATTTTAACTTTCTTGGGGTAGCTAATTTTGACATAGGGTCTTTTATTTATTGCTGTTGTTTTTGATAGTTTGTGAATATAATCAATTCGAGAAGATTAAAATGATTTATTTTGACCCATTTGACTTAGCCATCCTTCAAGGGAACAGTCTGCAATGCTAGAAATATGCGACTCAAATGATATTTGTTTTAGATTGCAAGGTTTTAGACATGGACAAGTCTAATTAGGCTTATAGGTTTACCTTTATGAGGGAAATACTTTTAACACAAAGATGTTAATGGTAGGTGAAGGGAATGGTTTGAGAAATAATTACTATGGGGTTCTATCTAATTAGAGATGAAAAGTATCCATGAGAACCATGCCATAGGTAGAGCTGTGGTACCCATATTTAGGATTAGGATAGGGATAGGTAGGTGAAGGTGAAAATATCAATTGTCTTGTAAGGGAGAGGGATAGGTAGGTGAAGGTGAAAATATGATAAATCAAGGGATGAGCTTAAGTTAGACAATAAGATGAGTTTGATCCTTATTTTTAACAAAAAAAGGATGTATATGCGAAGCATTGAGAGGCTCAGGTTTTGGTTTGCCTTCAAGAGAGGACAAATGATAAGCTCCTGATCCATGGTTATGGGTGATGATGTAGGGTCCAAGTGAATTAAAATCAATTTTTTCTCTTTTACTTTTCTCCATATTGGTTATATGTTGGTTTTCCTTTAGGATGATTTCTACAATATTGAATTCTCATTATTTTAGGTGTTTGTTGTAGGTGCACTTGATTTGTTCTTGGTAAACACAAAGATGGTTAAGTGCTGTGAGATGATGTTCATCAATTAGCTCAAGTCATGCTAGTCATTCTTGATGATAATTGCTCTTAGAGATGATCTCTTGCAATGATATGCAAAGATAGGGAATCTGGACTTCAAAGGGAAAAATTGCCTCTGCTCTGAAGACTAGAGAAAAAGGGGTAGTGCCTATAGAGGTTCGAATGCTAGTGTGATAGCCCCATAAAGTGAAGGGGATGTGTAAGCGCCAATCCTAACCTAAAGCACTAATGACTTTGGTTAGCATCTTGTTAAGGATTTTTTTAGAGGCTTCCACCTATCCATTTGCCTTTGGATGGTAAGGTGAGGAAAAGCTTAACTTAATGCTAAATGGATCGCAAAGATCTTGAAATTTCTTGTTCTTAAGAAATTTACCATTTTTAGTGATGATCTTATAGGGAACACCAAAATGATAGATGATGTGATGGTTGATGAAATTGACAATATTTTTGGCTTTAGTAGAGATGAGAGGAATGGATTCCACCCACTTGGTGAAACACTCAGTGGTGGTAATGATGGATTGGTGTCATTGTGATGAATGAAGATTAATTTCCCTAATAAGATCAAGACCCCATTATGAGAATGGACAAAAGTTTTTGGATACTTGTAGGCCATGGGATGGTGCATGGTTTAAATTAGCATGTTTTTAACATTTGACACACTTATTTACATAATCACAATAGTCTTTGTTAAGGGTGGGCCAATAGTATCCAAGGTGAAGGATGCGTTTAGCAATGGCTAAACCACTAAAATGTCCCCCATAGATTATTTGATGCATTTCCTTGATGGCATGGGAAGCTTCATGACTATGAAGGCAATGAAGAAGGAGGTTGATAAAGCCATGTTTGTAAAGGATTACCCCTAATATGGTATAATGAGAGGTATTAAAAACAAAAGCTCTTCGGGCATTTATAGAGAGGTTAGGAGGAATGATACTGAGGTTGAGGTAATCAAAAGTTTGTATGTACCATATGTCTGATGGAGATAATTTCACACTAAAAATGGTAGGAAGATCAGAATGGATATATGATGGGGTGATGAAATGATGGATGGTAACAAAGAGTTTAGATTTGGAATGTTGAGATGGGATTTTGGAAGTAAGAGAAGCCATTGTAACCATGAACTTGTTGGTAGATCATGGAATTGAATGGATAAGGTAATGTTCAAATGATGCTAAGAGTACATCTACAAGTTATTTTTACTTTAGTAAGACATCATTATTATATTGGTAAGATCTATTGACCTAGTTGACCACAAGTTGGGAATCACCAAAGATGTTGATGGTCTTGACACCCAAGGATAGAGCGGTTTAGAGACCTATGACTAGGGATTCATACTTAGCCACATTGTTGGTGCATTCAAAATCAAGTTTAAAGGAGAGGGGAAGAGGTTCACCATCAAGGGGAATGAGAATAACTCTGACACCTCTACCACGTTGGCATTTGGAGCCATCAAAGAACATGGTCATTTAGTAGGTGGGGTCCTCTTGAGAAAGAGTCATGATGGACTCATCTCAAAATGTAAGAAAAAGTGGTTAGTTATTTGGTAGAGGAGCCTCAACCAATTGATCAGCAATCACTTACCATTTCATCAAATTTTTTTAGAGGAACTCAAGGTCAAACTCATCTAAGAGAATGAACCACTTAGCCATACATTGGTTTTGATATGGTTTAGAGTGCATGTACTTGAGTGGGTCAGTGTTAGTGATGACGTAGGTTTTATGATTAAGAAGTTTCTAGTGAAGCTTGGAAGCCACAAAGACAAGGGAGAGGCAAAGTTTCTCAAGATGGGAATATCAAGTTTCATACTCTATAAGTGTTTGACTTATCTAGTAGATGGCTTTCTCTTTGTTCTGTTCATGATGGTGAGCGAGCATTGCCCCTAGGGAATGATCAGTGGCAGAGATGTAAAGGTAGAAGGGTTGATCCTATTTAGGAGGGGTCAAGATAGGTGGAGAAATAAGGTATTCTTTGAGTGAATAAAAGGCTTTTTGACAATCTTTAATCTACTTAAAGGAGGTGTCTTTCTTATGGAGATGGTGAAAAGGTTGACATTTATCTGATAATTGAGAGATGGATCGATAGATTGATTAGAACTTCCCCTAGAAGATATGAAGTTGCATACAGTGGGTTGGAGGTAGCATATCCAAGATTTCTCTAACTTTGGTAGGGTCCACTTTGATTCTTTGAAGGGAGACAATGAAGCCATGAATCTTTCTTGAAAGGACCCAAAAAATACATTTCTTGGGGTTGAGTCTGACATGGAAATGGATAAGGTGTTCGAAGATGATTTTGAGAACATCTAGGTGATCTTTGTGATGTTTAGATTTTCCAAAGAGATCATCCACATAGTGTTCTATGATTTTATAGATAAGGTCATGGAAAATATAGGTCATGACACACTGGTAGGTTGCACCAATGTTCTTTAAATCAAAGGGCATGACTCTATAGTAGAAGGTTCCCCATGGGGTGATAAAAGAGGTTTTATGTTGATATTTAGGAGAAATCAAGATCTGATAGTATCTTAAGAAATCATTCATGAGAGATAACATCTCATGGCCAATTATAAGATCAAAAAGTTAGTCAATGCTAGGCAAAGGGAAGTCATCCTTTGGACAAGCAAGGTTGAGGTCATGAAAGTTGATACAAAGGCAAAGTCCCCTTGTGGGTTTGGTAATGGGAATGATGTTATAAACCCATTAGGGGTAATCAATGGGTTGGATGAAGTCAATAGACAAGAGGTATTGAAGCTCTTTTTTGACTAGAAAGGTGATGTAAGGGTGCATCCAACAAATCTTTTGTTGAATGGGATTAGCATCAAGATAGGTGACAATGTTATGGAGATAAATGGAAGGGTTAATCCCAAGAATATCTTGATAAGACCAAGAAAATGCTATGCTTTGGTCATAAAGGAAGGAAGGGTAATCCTATTGTTTTGTGAAATTCAATGATTGTCTGATTTTGATAATGCAAAGATTATCCTGGATACCCAAGTTGACATCGATGGTAGATTTGTTTAACATGGTTTGGTTCTCAAAAGGAAGAGATTTATGGATAGAAGAATACCTAATACCAAGGTAGGTTAGAATGGAATTATCATCTTGATGTTGGATGGTGTTGATGGTAGGAGATTCATTTTCTACCATTTCAGGTTGGATGAGAGGAAGGGTTTTAGTTTGGCCATCCTTTTGATAGGTCAGGAGGCCCAAAATAATGGTATTGATAAAAAAATGTTAGATGGGATGATATGAAAATACTTATACTTTAAGGGATATAGGGTTGGTGAGGATGAGACATCCTCATTGATGGTGGCGATGGGTTTAGGTGGGGTAGGTTTTTTGGTGTTATGAACCCAAAGCCAAATAACTTATGATTTTTTTGAGTTTTGATTATGGGTAGTTCATGAGGTATCTATTTGTAATGAATAAGGCCAAACCCCTTCCAAGGACACCTATGAAGGTATGATTTAGTGAAGGTGGGTTTGTTCAGATAGGAGAAGTTTGAGGTGAATGGTTGGATATGAGGGGTGGTAGAAGAAGCAAGAAGTGGATGATTGAGTCCCCCCATAGATGAATTTGGTTCAATGATTGGGTGGCCCAAAAGAGATGATGGTTCCAATGTTAGGGTCATAACTAGGATCATGGGTGAGCTTCCCATACTATTGAGGAGTAGGGAAAGCATCCAAGGCTACAGATAGTATTCTCCCAACAAAAGACATTAGAATATAGGTTCCAAGGGGTCCTCCATGAGGATGTGTGAAGAAGGGATGGATGAGCTTGTTAAAGTTTCATCAAAGATAGGGGTAGGATTGGTGGTAGTTGGTGGTGAGGTGGATGGGTGAGGAAGAACATCATTAGGCCTGTACGTCATATTGAAAGATGCAAAGGTACTAGGGTAAGCTAGTATGGTGATGACATGACTTTTGTGCTCATATTTGATGCAATGATATAGAGTGGAAGGGACATAACTCATAGCACATATCCAAGGGAATCTAAGTAAAATGTTGTATTGGAACTTTCCCTCTACAATGTAAAAGAGGTTTATAATGGTGTGAGGTCCCAAGCAAATGTGGAGAACAACTATTCTCAAGGTAGTGGTCATGGTATAATTAAAAGAGAGAAAGACCATTGCAATTTTTGACATGATGTTCTTTGGAAATTCAATTTGGTTATAGGAATAGGAGGAGATAATGTTGATATTATCCCCTCCATCAATCATCACCCTTTTTATACAGGTTTGGTTGATGTATGCCATGATAAATAAGGGAGGATCAAGATCCTCACGATGCACATAAGGTATTTATGAATCCTTAAAGGTAACTAGGGTGGAAAGTTGAAGGGCTTGAACAAAGGCTACAAGGGGTTGAGGATTTTAAATTGAAACCTCTATGGATTGTATAATATCTATCAGTTTTTGATGATAAGAAGGTGAGGTGTTGATTAATTCATATAAGTTCATCTTCACTAGTGTTTGGTAAAGTTGCTTCAACACTACATGTTGAATGGATTTAGAAGGATTAGAAGGGGATGCACCCAAAATGGATATTTTGGGTTTAGGTAATGGTGAAGGTGTGTGGGTTTTGTTTAGAGGTTGAGGGTTGGAAGGGTATGTCCATGGAATGGACACTTTAGCTTTTCCCTTATCTTTTTGTTGGGCCCAAGATCAAGTAACCATATGAATGGTGTGGATAAGGGTAAGTGTTGGTTTGGATTTCTATTTCGATTCCTCCTTAGTATTAGGTAAAAGTGGGGGAATAAGTAAATATTGGATGGTTTAGTTGGTGGTTAGTTTGGTAAGGGGCTCAAGGGAGGTTCATTTGATAATAAATCATCCTCATCCCATAGGCTATGGACCATTATTTAGAGAGATTTATAGTTCTCTGTATCATGTCATAGTGTCATATGATATAGGAAATCAAATTGTCATTGAACCATGCTATTTTAAGACGTGAAGGGGCAAAACATTTGATGGGTGGTAAGGTTGAAGAAGAGGTTTGTAACAAACTTTGTATAATGGTCGAATAAGATTCGACCAAAGGTGTTGAGGGTGTTGGGTTCTTGGTTTTAGGAGTGGGAGCCTTCTTGGGAGTAGGATTTACCACAAAAGTTGGAGGTGGTGGGATGGTTTTGGTAGGTGGGTTTGGTTGGGATTATTTTTTATGGTTGGTTTGGAGGTGGAATATTTAGAGGTGGAGGGTGAAGGTTTGGTGATAGGTGGGAAGGTAGAGGTAGCTAGGTTAGTTAAGAATGATGGGGATTTTGTTGTTTTGGTGGACGTAGGTCTAGGAAGAGTAAAAGGAGAAGGTTTTCTAGATGAATAATAGGTAATAGGGATAGTAGAGGGATGTGGTCCTAAAATTGAAGGTAAAAGAAAGGGGGTTAGTATGGGTCTAATTCGAGATGGTTTAGATGGTTCCACTATTTTCATAGGTTTAGTTAAAGGCTTCTTTGGTGGAATTGATGGGGTCAAGTACAACTTCAAAGAGGGATGAGCTAAGCTAGGAGTAGGAAGTATTCCTAGATTTTTGATGGGTTTGGTTAGGGGGGTTTAGGGTGATTTAGCAATTTTAGATTGAGGTGGGTTAAATGGTCCCCCTATGGTTTTGGAGGAAGAAGTATCTAAAGATGGGGTTGAGGTAATGATGGGTTTAAGGGTAGATGTAAGTGAGGTTAAAGGTTCTTGTTTTCTTTGGTAAGGTAGCCAAAGATGGTGCCAAAAAGTGGCCCTATCTAGATTGGGTTGAGAAGTAAACTCTATATTTTGGACCAGTCTAGAAAAAGGTTTATAGATGGGTTTGATTCCTTGGTTATTGGCTTCAACTATTAAACCCATAGGTTGAGGTGAGGGAGTAGTTTATTCACCTTATTTTGGGTGGAAGGTTTGATGGTTGAGGAAGATGGTGTTTATAGGGAAAGAATATAGGAGATGGTCTCTTCTTTTGGAGTGGTTTCCAAAGGAGGAGTGGTTGGTTCTATGGTAGGTAAGGAGGGTGTGGTTTGTTCAGGTGGAAAAAGGGAGGTGGTTGCTTCCTTTGTTTAGATGTCCAAAGGAAAGAGTAGTGATTCCACCACTTCTATAAGTAGATTGGAGGAAGAAGTGGTTGATGTAGTGGTTGTCTCCTTTGGTATTTCTATTAAAGGAGAGGTGGGTGAGTGAATGGTCTCTTCAATTGAAGAGAGGATGTTTCTTCCTTTGTTTGGATGTCAAATGGAACAGAGGAAGATTCCACCTCTTAAATAAGTGGGGTAGAGGAAGAGGTAGTTGAGTTAATGGTTTCCTCAACAATAGATTCAATGGTAACAACATTAACCATGTATACCTCACGAGTGTGAGATGATTTTGGTTGGATTTTGTCATGGTTGGTGAAAGGTGCATGGTTAGGAAAAGATTTTTGAAAGATGTCTAATGATTGGTTTGGAGTTGCATTGGGATTATCTAATGCAAGTTCACCCTTGTTAATCATATTTTGGACAATAGTTTTAAAGGTATTACACCTACTCACACCATGTCCATTAACATGATGGAAGGAACATAGATCATTTTCATTTTATCAACCAAGTGTGGGGTGAGAAGCATCAAATTATTGGGGTGGTTTGATAGGAGGAAGTTGGATGAGGTTAGCTTTAAGTAGTTTATCCAAAATAGAAGCATATGAATCCCATATGGGAGTGTATTGTCTTGGAGTGGTTTGGTTTTGGTTTTGAGTTTGTTGGTTTGATGGGTTGGAAAAACTAGTTTGATTTGGTTGGTTAATATTTGGAGGTGGAGCGAATTTTAAGATAAATATGTTTTTAGTTGCATTTTTATTGGTGTTAAGATGGTTGGATGGGTTAGTGGTTTTGGTTGAAGAAGGGTCATTGGATATAAATCTGAAATTATTGTTTCTCAATTTCAACTTCCCTTCATTAATGACTCTAATTTCAAGTTTACATGCCATGGTAAATGCCTCATCAAAGGTTCTAAAGGTTTGAAATTGAAGAGTTGGAGCAATATGTTTGGCATAAACTCAAGAAAAGAGTTCAATCGGTTTAGGTTGGGGTAATGAGAAAGAGAGTTGGTTAATGAGACCTCTCCTTCTAGCTATGAAATTGATAATTGATTCATTATCAAATTGCCTAATGGAGTAAAGGTTGGTAATGGAAACTTTTTTAGATATGTTGACTAAAAAATGATCTAAAAAGATTTGGGCTAGTTGAGAAAAAGAGAAGATAGAGTGCTTGGTAAGGGCACTATACCAATCCAAGGCTGGTCTAGATAAAGACATGGGGAAGGTACGAAGGAAAAGAGCATCGTCATATGCAATCAAATAGCAAGAATGGTGGAATGCTCTTAAATGTTGTTGGGGGTCCTCCTTGCTTTGGAACTATGAAAACTTAGGTAGTTTCCATTGAGGAGGATAAAATCAAATAGGAATAGATGGATGAATGGGCTCATCATAGTTTTTATCATAAGATATAAGGTTATGAGCTCTAGAAATAGATGATTCAAGATTGGACATTTTATCCATCAACATCTTAACTAAATCTATTTGAGGTTTGGGAACTCCATAGTTGGGTAGTAGGTTTGGTTGAGGTTGGGTGGCATCAATGTATCGATAAGAGGTGGGAAGTTGAGAAGGTGACACATATTTGTATGTGGTCATGAAAGGTTGGGATGATGCTCCATATTAATATGTGGGATCAAAAGTTTGGGTATAAAGTGGTATGTATCCTTGTGGATTAGGAACATATTGGTAGGATGTCATGGGTGTTTGTTGAGGGATTAACATGGGGTGGTTTGGAGGTATGGTTGATGTGGTAGGTTGAGGTTGGGTGGTGACTTTAGTGCTAATGGGTGGAAGGGTAGGAGGTATGGAAAGTACCAAATTTTGAAGAGGGGTAGAAATTGGTGGATTGGTGGTGATAAGAGGAATGGTGGAAATAGGGGGAGAAGATATCCCCATGGTAGGTGGGGTTTAGGTAATAAGAGGTAAGGTTTCCCCTATACTGGAGGTGTTGGTTGGTGTAGGTGGGGTTTGATTATATGTTGGAATGTTGGATTGGGTTTCGATGGTAGTAGTGGATGGGATATTGGTAGAAGAAAAGGATTGGGTGATCAAAGGTTGGGTAGAAGTAACACCAACCATAAGAGGGGGAGGCATACCAAAGGGTGGATCCATAGGAGGAACCAAAGTAGTAGGGGGATGGTAATCTATGGTGTTGAGATAATTTTGGAGGGATACGAGGTTGTTATCAAAGAATGTGGTGAAATTTGCATCACCCTCAACAACTATCCATGCCATGGTAGGAGGAGTAAAGTGATGAGGAGAGCCTTTGACATCTAAAGTATACTCCATAGAGGAAGAAGAGGAAGAGGAAGGTGGTCTTTGGTTGGTTTGATTTCTAAACTAATGTCTAGTAAATACCATGTGAAAAAATAAGAAAGAAATGATGAATATTCACACCTCAAACAAAAAGCAAGCAAAAGAAAAGAATTTGAGGTAATCCAAACATACACTGAAAGTGAGTTTAAACTTAGGATTCTTTTTAGATCACTTTTGGCTTATGCCTTAGAAAGTGTGCCAAAGAAATTTGGCTTGTAGATTAGGTACTAAAGAGAAAATCTAAGGTTAGTTTCAAGTTATGTTTAGGTGCTCAAGAGAGAAATATATATTGATCTTCAATACGTGGCTTGGTATTGGGGCCTACGCTCTCACTTCACACACCGCAATGATAAAGGTGTCAGGTGCTTAGCCAAGATATATTAAATTTTAGAGTTTATAATCAACCAAAGAGATGAATTAGTTCTTCCCTTGGTAATGACCTCTAAGTAAGATTACTGAGAAAGGGTAAGGTTAACTGCTAGGTGATGAAATCCTAGTCGATCCTTGTCTCAAGTTTTATTTTGATGTGTTGATTGATTATGTGGTTTGGTAAAGTGTGTGATAACAAGAGTGAAACTATGATTAATTACTTTGCCTTTAAGTTACTAGATGAACTAAAATAAGCAAGTAATCAATGTATGCAAAAGAGTTTATTTTATGCCAAAAGAAATTTTAGATTTTATTCGATGAGCATAGAATAAAGGAATAAATAAGGGGAACTTAGATGATTCTAGGGTCCCACCAAGTGCGCCAAAATGTTTCTCTTAATTTCCACTCATTTCTTAATTTTGAAAGAAGATAATAAACTAGTAATAAGGGTGTGGTATATATACTTGGTTGATCATGCACGTGTAATCTGGAAGAATGTTGAGAACTCCTCTTTGGTTAGGATGGAATACCTTGAAAATAAGAAAAAACTAATAAAGAGGATTGTTAGTAAGATAGTTAAGTGGATTGCCTAGTGTTAGTTAGATCCAAAAAATATATGCTTGCTAGAAGGCTATCAATCCACTATTGATAATAATCAGGTTGGAAATGATAAAGTAAATTACTTGCATAAATTAAATGAAATACAATATAAGAAGAAAGTAAAATGATTTTTAAATAAATGAATAAATGTAGCAAAAGTGGGTCACTACTTATGCTAAAGTGGGTGAAGTCAGGTTCAAAAAATCAAAAAAAGGTCTATGAATAGGTAGGAACATGAAAAGTTGGGTTTAGTTGGGGTTAAGGGGATAAAAATAGCTTACTGTTATTTTTTGCTATAGTGACCATCAGCGGTTAGGTGAACCATTGATATTTAAGTTGATCGTTGGTGGTTGGGTAACCATCGATGGTTGGGGATGACCATCAACGGTTGGGTAACCATCAGTGGTTACTTATGGATTTTTGAAGGTAATCATAAAAGAATTTTAGAATAGGCTATTGGTCAAATAAAGGTTCTATTAAGGATTTGGTAGAGAGGAACCAAGGTACAAACATGTTTAATCAGATTTGGGGGGTTAGAAATCTAAAGTAACAATGCTAAAGTAATGATATACCTGTAGCTTGCTAGTTGGTTGATGGTTGAAGGCTAAAGTAATTTTTCTAGATTAACAGTACTTTGGCCTCAAAAGTAAATTTGATAGTGGTTTGGGTCTCTTTTTCTAATGTTGAGTTGCTAAAGGAAGACTGGATGCTAGAGATTTTGAATACCTGTGTGAAAGAATATTTGATAGCTTAAACATCTATATTTTTCACCTCCCACTCTACTCCATTTATAGGCAAATAGAGATGGAGGATGGAAGGTTCCCTAGAGGATAAAGTTACTGATCATGATTATTTGAAGTTTGTTATCACCACACAAAGTGAAAAAATTAAATTATGCCTTATTATCTCACACACAACTAGTGTTGTGTTAAGAAGTTGAGGAGGTGAGGAGACCTGATCATCGACAGTCAGGATAACCATCGATTGTTAATCTGACCATTGATGATCGAGTGTTCAAAGGTGAAAGGGGTCCAAAAGGGTTAAAAAGGGTAGGTTAAAGTTTAGGTTAGTAGGTTGATGACTTTAGCTAGCTAGGTGGTTAACTAGACTCAAGGTCTGATAGGGGTCCTAAGGTGTTTCAACAACTAGAATTGTTGTGTGTAGTTTTCTAGTGTCTACAATGGTAATTAAACAACCATTTATTTATGCATGTTTGTGTATACTATGTTATGATTGCTTTGAATATTCACTATATTTGATTTTTGGTGTGCTATAACAGCTTGCAATAAGTATTGGTTTAGATTCCTTGTCCTATTTGAGTTTAAATATTAGTATTGAAAAGATTTATCTCTAGGTGTCCACAGGTTCTCTTTCTACCTTTCTTTCCCCTCTTTTTGAAGTTTCTTTTGAAATATTGTCCATATTAGTTAGAATCATAATCCTTTCACCCGCTCCAATTAGATCTATATTCACCCATAACCAGTTTATCCATGGTAAACAAATTTTGTTGCTCACCATTATTCCACCAATAGGATGATTATAAAACTTGATACCCTGTAACTCGTGCCTTAGAGTGATTTTGTTCGGTGATCCTAAAAGTTAGAGGAAACCTTGTAGGAGGTGTGTATAAAACCCACATCAATAATAACTATAAATTCAAGGTTGTATTATGCAAAGTTCTATACAATTATTTAAGATGTCAAATATATGATGTTGGGGTTTTCCATTCTACTTGTTTTTTTGTCACAAATAATACCTATAATAATTTATTATACAAGGATTGAATATTAAGAAATTATTATGGTATTACAATAAGTGAATTTCTCACCATGATTAGTTATATTATTTGTTTGGTCATTTTATGGGAATGTTGTAATATAATTGCACATAACATAGCTGATATTATTGGATTTATGCGACATGATTGGATAAGAGTTAGCATTGTGTGGTATGATCACACTTTCTTGATAATGCCTTATAGATAATGGTGTCATCAGCTCAAGTCACAAAGTGTCATGATTTTAATATGATTCATCTAGAGTGTTAGATCCACATGGATTAGTCTTACCTCCTTGAGAAGTAATGGTCCCAATTATGTTGAGTTATGGAATAAGATGTCAAAAGTTATTAACAACTTGAATTTTTGTGAACCATTTACATTGATAAGGCACTTGACCTAATTTGATGATATGATAAAGAGGGATGTCTTAATGCCTTGTGCATTTGATCCTAGTGTTAATCACTTGATATGTTTTTGTTAGGACACCATAATAAAGATTAATTTTTGCTTATTGAAGTATCTTTGTAATATCAGTTGAATCCAACAAAGGGATGAAAGTAATGGTGTAAGATTTGTGCATTACATATTGGATGTAGACCAAGTTAAGAAGGTGGTAGATTTAACTTAAAGGAATGATTAAAACCTTACTATTAATAGTGTATGGGCCATACAAAAGAGATGGAACTAGCAGTAAGATACTTTGAGAATTTACTTATGCAAAATTAACCAAAACCGATCACTAAATTAAAAGGTGTGTGTTGATCAATGTTGATCATAGTGCTAATTTTATTTGTATTAACTTTCTATATAATAGGCTGCATGTGTTTATTAATGTGCTTAATGAATTTGAATATTTTGTTCAAATTCATTTTGAGTTGAAGAAGTTGATATTGCTAATGATGCGGGAATAAGATATTCCACATCAATGGGTGCTAATGGATAAAAACCCATGGAAACATGAGAAGGGATGTGTGTGTTAGAGCTATGTAAAGCTATATTGTAGCTATAATAAATGAAATTAAGGTGTTTTTATCCCAATTGTGAATTTTATTTGAGTTGTACATTTTTATCAGATACACGATCATTCTATTCACCAATTGCATATTCATTAGTTTGAGGGTGGAACACAATAACTTGTTTAACTTTATGTCCATCATAGAGCAAAGTTATTTCTAGAAATTACTCAAAAATATGTTGTCTTGATCAAAGATGATGTTGGATGGAAATTGAAAATGAACCCATATATTATGAAAATGTAGTTGAGTTATTTTTAGAGCTAAAGTTCATTTCTTTACAAGGCATGAGAATAAACATCTTAGAAAATATCTTAATTGCTACATAAACACAACCATTACCATAATTGGTAGTAGGAAATATTGAAAATAATTTAATGGAATTAATTCCAAAGGTTTGTTTAGGATTAAAAAAATGCGCATAATATATGTATCTTGTTAATCGGCTTAAGAATACATATTTGACACAAGATTTGATGTATTTTAAAACGTACATCTTGAGGTGTGGCCAAAATAAATACTTTCTCAAGACCACATCTCTTCAACTCCAAAATTTCTTATAACCTTGCTAAAATGAGCCTCATGTATGAGCTTATAGAATTTTACCTTATGTGGTACATACGAGTATGCTAAATGATATAAGAGCCCATATTATAATTAATAATTTGGAATTGATTCATTGTTATAAAATTGCTGAGAGCTTTTTGCAATGTCTATATTAGATGTATATAATTATAGGAAAGTATGAGTATCATGTCAACATGCCTCAAATATATAGAGTAGATATTGAATAGGAGGGCAACTCTACCAATCGACTACTAGATTGGAACTTACCTTCTTGTTGTTTAAGTTGAATTATTAAAGATATGAAGAGTATTTTTTATGTCATTCTTGCTATGACTAATTTAAAGTTTACAAGAACTCCAATGCTAATTTTTTGGGTATGATAGTCTCCTTTCCTAATATGTAATGGTCTCATTGCTTACATACCTAGACAATGGCATAAAGATCATGGTCATGTGCAAGAGAATCTATGACCACTGTGATGAATGCATCACTATGTCAAGAAACTAAGTGACAAAATTAGGTGAGGATTTCAATGAGTGCATGCTTAATCTCATCAATATCTATCTCAAATGATTAATAAAGATCAGTGATTATGAGTATCAGGATGGAAAAAGTTTGCATCTCAATTCCTTAAATGTGTTATGTTGTGTAGTTAACTAGGTGAAATTTGTTTTAGTGCCACCTTTGGTATCTTGGTTTAATGGCCAAGTCACATATGATAAACCTAGTACAAAATTCATATGAAATTTTTGTGAACCAAGGAAATGCAAAGCTCTATGTTATTATTTGATGTAAGCTATCATGACCATAAAAACCATACAAAAAAGGCTAAGCACATGTATGTGTAGGCTAAGATGACCAATATAACAATCTTATATTTATTGACTAGGATACAAATGAGAGATCATAACATAAATCCTATATATACTTGAATGCTATAGCGATAGGTTGCAGGGTGGCCATAGATTTAGTAAAGGGTAATTCAAACTCAATGTTAAGGGTGTAGGTTTTCAAAGCCTATGCCTAAGATATGGGGTATGGATATAACTAGATCCCAAAGTAAATCAATGTTGTAGCAATGGTAATAAAGGGATGTATCAAGGATATAATAAGGAAACCACATGCATGGAATTGAATAAAAAGGGTAACTTAGATAAAAAATAGTTGACAACATTGAAATAAGCAAAAGGTAAATGGCACAATGGTGGACTATAAGTATAGTCTATGCAACCTAAAGTGGAAATTTCAAGCCTAAGAACCCTATAAATATACCAACTCATTCAGTATAAGGAGGACTTAAGTAAGGATAAAAACATAAATACTACTACAAGAATAAGCAAAATATATCTATTCACTAAGTCAATAAATGAAAGAGAGTAAGGATAGAGATACTTACATTTGGATTGACTTGTCACACATCAATATCCTCCTTAGATTTAATGGTGCTTTGAAATAGATGTTGTAAGATGAATACCTTAGATGGAACGAATTAAGACCTATATATACATATTTGTGGACTCCAAAGACTAAGAGGAACCTCCTAGTTCAAATCTTCCTATTGACCTTCAAAGAGTTTGAGCAGGACTTGACCTCCAAGAACAAGACTTTAATATTTAACTCCCCATGTTATTACATAAGGTAATAAATGAAAATCAAATCATATGAATGTTGTGTGTGTTGGGAATGATAATTATGACCAATATATATATATAGATCCAAACTCAAAAATAACCATAAACTCTAAGATGATGAAATTAGCCAGGCTAGTACTCGTGAATGGGATGTCGACTGACTTATAAATGTATCGACTAGGATAATATAATTGATAAGATAAGAAAAAACTCAAAACTATATCATATTGGTCGAAACAATATAGGGAAACACATGCATGAAACAAACTATATCGACCATACTGATACAATAGGAATATAAGGTGGTTATTAAAACTATATGAAATGTTTATATAAAGGGTAGAAGGAAAGAGACTCATATGAGGTCAAATTGATAGTAGTGAAGGTATGATATAATAGTTTTCAAATATGTCTTACAAAGTACCATGAGATGACTCCACCCCTTTCTTGGTGCACTCCTTAAGATGTACTCAGGGATATTGATGCATTGATTATTCCTACAATAGAAATTGTTAGTAAATTAATAAATATGAAAAATATCAAATGCATACATATGCCCAACGCAAATCTCATCACAAGTCATAATAGTGTGATGCCAACTGTTGCTTTGGTAAAGATACACAATAACATAAAATCATAGCAAAAAATGTTGTAAGAACATTAAGAATGCAAGCAAGTAAATAAAAATAAAAGGTGCTAATTTAGAAGTTTGATGGGCAAACCTAAAAAATAAGAGAAAAATCTAGAATTTTTTTAACACCACAAAATTATTTACTTTGTCAGGATCCTAATGCTTATTTATGTTCATCAAAAGGACATATGGAAACAAATATATGAGAGAAATACAAAATATGCAAGTAAAAATCAAGGAATTTTAAAGTTTGAATTGGGAGATATAAATAGGCCAAAAGGTAGATTATTTGGTCATTGCTATTTTTAGAAACTTCAAACTTTGGACAACCATTTATAGCATGAAGAGAGACAATGATTAGAGGGTGATGAGGTTGATTCATGGGGTGTCACTAGGGATATATCATAGGATACATGCAAGTAGGTAATGCATTTATCATTTTATTAGGTAGATAAATTAAAATATAGTAGATTTAGGAAATCTACGTGTTGAGGCAAATCATGTAGTTGATTTTTTCCCAAAAAGCATAAGAATGTAGAATTTTTTTGATGGGTGATGGGTAGAAAACCAAGCATCAAATTTATAACCTTGGGTATTTATTAGGGTTGAGGGAATAAACCACCACCACAAGGAAACTCTATTAGCCTGGATGATGGAATTGAGCAATGTAAAATTGTAACCATGACTGATACGATATGGTATGGCCAATGTAGTTAAGTAATGAAATGTGACTATACTAGTCAATGTTATGTGTGGTTGAAGATAAAGAAGATAAGGTGGTAAAATGGTTGTTTTTGTATGATCATAGATACTACCACAGTAGACATACTAGATGGCCAATAGTGTAAATGTATGGCCAATATAGTAGGAAAAAAGTAACATGGTTGATACAATATGTATTTGGGTAATGCCATAGGAATGAATTAGATATACGATACCACATAGGTATGGATAATGCACTATATCTATAAATACAAGGTCAATGTAGTAGAAACTATAAGTGACTGATGCAATAACATAGAAAGAAATCCCTGATATAATATTAATAAAGACCGTTTTAATTTTTGTAATTTGATTTCATATTTTTGAGAAAAATATGTTTAGTTACTATTGTTTGGAATTTTACAAAGGAAAAAATTACTACAAAGCATATATGTGAGCTAGATACTAGATCTACTAACCAAACTCATAGATTTTGATAGAGAATGCTTGATCAATCTAGGGTTTAGTAACATCATGGAGATGTGTTAGGTCCCTCTTAACATCAAGATAGTGAGCATGTTTTTAGGGTATTGGGAGAGGATCACTGACACATTTAGGTGGGAAGTGTATGGGGACAAAGTGGAGGTTACCATCACCTTGGAGGGTTTACACATGATATTAAGGTTTCTTATTGAGGGTTATCCTATGATTTAAGATGCACCTGATCTGATAAAAAATTATAAGGAGGTATCCTAATGGGCCACAAAGGTTGATTGATATAATCAAGGTAAGTTGAAAATGAGAATATTTAGTGTCTACATGCCATTAATTTTAGACATATAAAAGGCCATCATTAGCTTGGTGACCATGCATATGTTGTGTCACAGGTTAGATGACACTGTGTCATTATAAATTATAGCCTTGCACTAGTATGCATTGAAGCATGGCACAATAAATGACATGGGAGCTATGATTTGGGTAAAATTTTTACATGACTTTTACAACATGCTCATCTAAGAAAAAATAGACTATGGGTCCCATCACACAGTTCACATGCTATATATATGAGATATTCCCTATGTAAATGCCAATAGGAATATCGTATTAGATAAGGTATCATGTTACTTAAGTGAGGAAGTGGGAGGGATATGACATCTAAGATCCTTAAGATAGATCTATGGCTAGCCAAAGCATAGGGGAGGATTTAGGATTGTAGTTTCAAACTCATACACTAGAGGTGTCTCTAAAGACAACTAATTGCACAACTTATTTGAGGAGTATGGAACCTTGTCCACCTAGGAATGAAGATAGTCCACAACTATATATTTGTATATGTATACATACACATATTATATATTGATGTAGAAAAAAATTGACACACACACATGTGAACACATACACTTATATATAATTGGTTTTAATTCCTTATTTTTTTATATGGGTTTGTAATATTTTATCATTAGAATGTCTTATGGTTCTAATATTATGATACAAGGACGTTATCATGTTATGTATTTTTTTATATTTTTTATAAAATGTGAGAAAATGCATGGTAAAAAAGAACAAAAACTAAAATATAAAAATGAAATCCTAAGTATATAACAAAATCAAAAAATAAAATATGTATAATAAAGATGAATGTAAAACATACCAAATGTAAGTAACATGAAAAATTTAAGGCAAAACATAAGATATGTAAAAACTTTTAAGCAATACGTCATAAATCACATTGATTTGTAAGATGAAACAACATATAATATGCAAAAAATAACTGTAAAAATGGATATCCAATGCAATAAAATATAAAATATAATCGAACAAGGTTATGAAAATCACTGTAGGATCATCCAATGTAAGATAAGTAAAAAATTAAATAAAAAAGGGAATATAAAATCATTGTAAAAACATCAAATTTAAGACAAGTGAAAACTAAAATTAAACAAGGACATGCTACCAAAAGAAAGCAAAGAATATAACAAGTGAAAACTTGAAATCAATGTTTGTGCTAAAGCAAGATGTATAAAAACATGAACATCTAGAGACATAACTATGATGGCAGATACAATGTGAATATGAAGGTGATGGGAGTTTTTGAGGAAGGCGTGGTTGTATAACTCATGGTCTTACAATTTAATTCATAAACTAGAAATCTAAAAAACATAATAAATGGGAGATAATAGTCAAATATGAAGCAAATAGATAGAAAATGGGATTATAAAGAAGAGAGAGTTGATCAGATAGTATCAATATCCATCAAGGTGATATTTTGAAATAAAAAATCAGGATATAATAAAACAAGGTGCCACAAGGGTGATGTAGAAATCCTTAGTGGAGATAAGACATTCTAATCAAGTGGGAAAAGCTAAGAGTTTTTGACTTCAAGGACCTAAATAACCCCACCTAGAAAGCATAAGCTTGGGATAATAAGTGAGTATAAAGATCATTCCATGAATGCTATATGAATGAAAAATAAAATGATCCTACCTTCCCACAACTTTTTCTCGACTATTTAAGACCCATTACAAAGTCGTCGTTATATTGTGAGAATTGGGTACTTACATAGAAAGTATGTGGCATTAGAATGTAAGATATATATCAGTAGATAAAGAGAACTCATACTTGAGTTAATTGGAATCCCACACCCCAATGGACCTCAAATCTATCATGAGGATAACTATGGAGTTTGAGATACAACTGAAATAAGGTGTGTGCCAAGAATAATTTCACATCTTTTGGTGTAAGCCGAATTTTAAGATATTTTATCTTTTAACATTGCCTTTTCCTAAGATATGGCTTTTGAATCTTTTATATTTTCCTCCTTGATATGGATTTTTAAGAAGAACTATGGGTGTTAGAGACTACAAACACAATAAATCATACACTAAGACATTAAAGAGGAGAACCTAAAGACAAATATGCCTCTATACTCTTAAACCTGCACCGTAGAAAAGAGAGTAATCTCGAAATTGACCCAAATGTGCCTCAAGTGAAAGGAAAGGGAAAGATGGTGATTATGGAAGATCTATCCATGTGAAAAATGGTGATGCAATGAAGATATGGTAGTCTGACCAGAAAAAGGGTGAGATTTGCTTTAAAAGAGACTAGGAAAATAAAGGGACCTTAAAGTACATGAGGATGTAAGTCAAGCTATGAAAATGGAAACTCTAAGAAAGGAAACACTATAAAATATGGTAATCTTGTTACTAGAGAAGTTTTAAAAACCTAAAAATGGTCTAACACAAGCACTAATAAGAGAAATTATATCAAAAGATGGAGAGTGAAAAATGATACCAAGGAATCAGAAAGGAAACAATGGTAAACAATAAAAATGTGATATTGTTAAATAAATTACCAGTGTGTCAAAAATAAAAACCAAGGTCACATAAAAACCCAAAGGTGCTACCAAAGATCCATAATGGGAGCCAAGGCTGACTGTAAGTGAAAAATATATCTAAAAAATAAAGTACTAAGGTGTCTAAAAGGAAAACCAAGGTCACATAAAAACCCAAAAGTGCTACCAAAGATCCATAAGGGAAACAAACGCTGATTTCAAATGAAAATAAAACATCCCAAAGAGGGGGAAAGAAATATACCAAAGAACCACAAATAAAATAATATACAAATTTAATAATATGGAATAAATATGTAATGTAAAGATCATGTTGAGAAATTGAAATGCTGAAAAACAAAGTTCAAGCTACAAAAAAGAAGAATAATAAGCATCACATATGATAATGATGACAATATGAGATCAAATCATGTAGAAAATGTGAAATTAATAATGTGAAATAATGAAGCATTTGCTCAAAAATAGTATGGAATATCTCTATACACATCATCAATAATATCTATCAAATCTTGTTGTAATTGATATCTGACTCATACTATACATTTTCAAAAGTCATTCAAAGAATTCATTATAAATGAGCTTTAGAGAAAATGTATGAACTTTGGAATGAGAAAAGTTTGCATCCTCTTGTTGGGAATAACATGGATGAGAAAGAGGAGGTGCCACTTGTGAAGGAAGTGGGATCAAATATTTTAGTCAAAGAGGTAGTTTTGGGTATAAGAGAGGCTACTCCTCCATCTAAACTGGGCTAGGTGAATATGTCTAAGGGTATTTAGGAAAGAGCCACATAAAATATTATAAATGATACTAAATATATCTACACTTATATGTGGAATGTGTATAAGAATCATACCAAAGGAAATACACTTCTTTGTTCTTGGGGATATATGTAGATGTAACCTTTAATGGAAAAATAGTTAGTTAAATAGGGAAGGTTAACTTCCTCAAGATAAATTAAATCAGAATATTGTTAAAGAGCTTTAAAATTAGTCAATTAATGTTTACTATTCGTATGGAAACAACAAGTGCACCTAAGAGTAGAAGAATGTAATGGTCAACTATCCATTGTAAGAGCTTGGTCTTGCCACCTATGTTGTGCTAAATATTTATAATAAGATATGCACTCGTAAGTTGAAATACCAAAAGTATCTTGAAAATTTTAAAATTGTTATTATTTGAGTTTTGGTGGGTGTGGTGTTGGATCCAACATCTAGGAAGAAACAAAATTTTGCATCTTGGAAACGTAACAATAGGAACATAATCAACATTATGCTTGGGAGAGATGTGTCTAGGAAAATCATCAAAAATTTTGATACCCTCCAAATAATCAAAAGGCTCTTATGAAACTAGTGTCATTGATCCATGTAAGATCCATTATCCCAAAAATTTGCACTATTAAAACTCCCAAATATTATTGTCAATAATTTCAAGGTAATTTAAAGGATTGGTGAAATTTTGAAATCAAGTCAAGTCAAACATTATCAAATTTGAGTCTAAGTTCAGTTATGAGGGTCAAAAATTTCAAAGTTAAACATAATAAAAAATATATAATGAGAGGTGCCCTAATGTCCAGGCTAACTTGACCTTTAGAGAATGTAGGATGTGGGGGATGTGTCCCATCATGTTCCATTGGATCTTTTCATACCTAATCTGTGTATTACACTTGAGGCAACTAAGACACCTTAGTTCCATAGATGCAACATAGGTGTGTCTATGATTGGTGATATTAACTACTATAGTGCACTCATAATGCTTATGGACCTACAACACTTGTACTACAGTCACCCATTGTAGGGGGTAACCATTAAACTCACCATAACTATAAAATCTTATCCATGTTTTATTTTCACTCATTTTTGATTCAAACACTCCATGTTCCTCGGCTCTATTCCTTTGACACACAAAATATCTGCACAACCACCATTCTCCCATTCCTAAGCCAAATCTTGACCAAATACTATCAAAATATTTGTCTTTATGATCACTTCATTGCTTCATAGGTTTCATCAAGTGGAAATTCCTTTTTTAGTGGTTTTTATCTACATGGAAGAATATGGTGCCCAATGAACTCCAAATTCCCTATTTTCTCCTATATACCCTAGAGGAATAACCAATAATAGATGAAGGCAATTTAATGACCACCATCATTTGCCCCACATAATCTCACAAGCATTTTCTTCCACTAGATCCTCTTAATAACCTCAGTTTCTAGCTAAAGTTTCATTTTAAATTAATAACACAAAGAAAATGAAGTAAAAATATTTGTAATATGATCCTCTGACCATCTTGATAAGTGATATTTTAGAGATCCATGATTCAGTAATCAGACATGTTGATCTAGAAGAATTCCATGGAATAATAAAAAATAGATTAGGTAAACCTATTGATAATCTCCTAGCACACAATTGACTTCTTAAAGTAGTTAGATTTATGAGTTCTAGTTAAATTATGGATCTAGTTATGTATGTGAAAAGTACTACAATGGAGAGATAAGGGAGATCAAGTATGTAAGGGATGTCCCAATGGCAAAATTAAATAGTGAATTAATTAAAATTGTACTTCACATACCACAAAGGAATATAAATGCCAATATGAATTTAAAATTTGGACAAAATTTTTTGTACAAGAACATTGACAAGCATCTCACTATTATGAATAACAATTGGTTGAAATTAAAACAAAATGGAATTTCCAAAATTCCCATGAGTGACACTAGATCAAACTTTGTTGAAGATATTTTATAAATGATCACTCTCCTCAATAGGGTGGTGGGTAATGCATATACCAAGGATTTTCATCCTTGGATGTTTTTCCCTATGAGCATCATTTGAAACCACATGAAGTTTGTGGTTTGGGTAGGTATGATCAGTGATGCACTCCATGACTAGCTCACAAAGGCCACTACCACCAAGTCATTTTATATGACTTTCTATTTTTTATATGATCTTGCATCTCATCATGTATACCCTAACCTAACACCATTATAAAATCTAGGATCGACCACAAGGGTATACAATTTATTTCCTCAACTCACTTTGGAACAAATCAACAAGAACTTTAGAAGAGTGAAAGATGCATTCACCATGAGGATATTGAAAATCCTAAGTGAGGAATGGGGAAATAGGATTTTAGATGAAGGAATTAATTTGGTGTCCCAATATGGAAGTCATTTCATTCAATTTCAAAAATTCTCAGATATTAGTGTTGGAGGTTTTGAAGGTTGTCTCATGAAGCTTCTATAATTAGTCAGTGATAAGATAATATTGATCAAGATATGTAGTTGACTTTATATTATCCATCATAAATGCAAGAACAAGCATGCAGTGGAGTAGTATTCCCTATTTATATGGGATACTACACTTTTAATAACATTATGAATGCTTTAAATAGTAAATCCAACATATCTCACTTCACATTGCACCCCCACATAATTAGAGTCTAATTTGATAAAAAGGGTTAGTATGAGCCAATCTAGGTATTATTTATATGTACATTCATGTGCCACATCTGTAATACTATTGGGCTGACTGTGATGATGATTTTGAAGTCTAAAGATGTGTTTGGGGGTATTCAAGCCTAATTTAGATCTTAATGTCCAAAAAAAAATGGTAATTGAAGGAATGATCGATGATGGTAATGAACCTTTCAAGAAAGGCTACATTGAGGGAGTCACGATGACTTCTCTAAGAGTAATAATGTGGTCAACACCTAAGATTATTCATCTATAAGAGAGAACCAAGTTCATGTTGACAAGATCACTAAAATGGTTTGATCAGAAGCTTTCAAAGTTCATATATGATCTATTATATATAGTTGAATGCATGAAGAAACTACCTGCATGTAGTAATGAAATCAAACATGAGCCAAAAAAGTATTTTTTCAATAATTGAAATATTGAAATATTAGCATTAAAATCATTAGCCATAATTTTTTTAGGAAGGTATATTATATAGGTGAATGATAAACATGTCCTCACTTCCTTATGAATGTGGGATTTGTAGACACCAAAAATCTGCACACAATGGTTCTGAATGTCATAATTCCCTTAGCCCAACCTTGACCATTCGACCCCAAACCTAACTAATGTTAGTTAGTTTGGATTTATAGATAAACCCAACTTTTTAAGTCAACTTTACCTTGGCCTTTGACCATTTATAGTCACCCTAACTGTCAATGATCACCCTGACTGCTAATGGCCAGGGTCCACCATCTAAACCAACTTAACTGACCCTTCATCCCAACTTTATTTTTTATAATAGCTCATCTAATTAATGTGTGAGATAATGCATGTGAAAGTTATAATTAGAAAAAAAGTTTGACCTGATAGATAAACCCACCTTTTAAAGCCAACTTAACCTTGGCCTTTGACCATCGATGGTTACCCTAACTATCAATGGTCACCCTGACTGCTGATGGCCAGGGTCCACCGTCTAAACCAACTTAACTGACCCTTCACCCCAAATTTATTTTTTATAATTAGCTCATCTAATTCATGTCTGAGATAATGCATGTGTAAGTTATAATTATACAACAAGTTGGACCCTTTGTTAATTTCTTGTTGTACCTCTCCTTTACCTATAAAAAGAGAGGAATGTGAGGTGAAAAAATGATCTATCCATGACTTCAAGAGTTTTTACATCCAGAGTTTCTTTGTAGGTCACTTCTTTAAGCAATATCATGATTAGGACATCATGATAGATATCTTAAGTGATGCCATCCCTTAGTTAAAAACCAAGTATCGTTACTCTACTAGAATCACACCAGACTCCATCAATGAGCCAACCACCTCAACCATTCATCCGATCAACCTCTAGCAAGCTAAGTATTTGTTTTCAATCTATCAATTACTTTATTTACATTTCAAAATTATCCCAATACAAACCAGTCTCTCAAAATATCCTTTGGTGATCTCATCAATCTAACTTTTTATTACCCAAACCCAACACACAGTAACCACCAATGGTCATCCTAATCATCAATGGTCTATCTAACCATTGATGGTTATCTCAATCACCAACAATCAGCTCAACCATCGATGATCACACCAACCACTAATGGTTACTATGGTAAGAAATAAAAATAAGGTATTTTCACCCACCTAACCTCAACCAAATCCAAATTTATTTTTGTATGCTTGTTCACAAACGCCAACCTATTTTTTTGAAGCACACTTGACTTATTTAGCATTAGTATTAACTCTCTTATTACTACATTAGTCATTTTAGTCAATTTATTTATCATACATTTAGTGTATTCAATTTTAATACATTTTGATTATTGATGCAAGTACTTTATCTTTTTTTTCTTCTAAACTTAATTATTTAGAACATGTGGATTGATATCCCCCAAGGAAGCTCTTACTTCTAGGATCTAGCTAGAGATAGGAAATACACCCAACTATCTATCTAACCAACCATTTTATTTAGTGATATATTATTTTTACTTCATTTATCCCAAGCCAAAGAGGAGTTATCCACAATCATTTGATTCAATGCACACACAACCAAACAAAATTTTCAACTATACCCGTATCTAGTTTCTTCTTTTTCCTCTTTTGGAATATAAGCTGAAATTATTTGAAACATTTTGGTATTCCTAGTGGGACCTTCTTGAGTATCTACTTGGGTTTCATTTATTTGCATCTACATGCTCTTCTCCCTATTCTATGCTCATAAATGAAATTAAAATTCTTTTGGGCTTAAAATCAACTACATACATTAGTTGCTTGTAAGTTTAGATCACTTAGTTAAATTAAAGCAAAGTAGTTTGATTGTAGCATCACTTATATCACACACACAAACCAAATCACCTACATAAATAAAACATAAAAACAAATTGACATAATTCTTGATTGGGATTTCATCACCTAGAAATCACCTTACCCTTTATTGATAATCCTACTTGGAGGTCATTACCAAGGGAATAGCCAACTGAGCTCTCTAGTTGAGTATAAGCTCTGGAGATCGATATATATTGGTTAAGATCCCAACACCCTTTTCACTATGGTGTGTGAAGTGAGGGGGTAGGTCCCAATATAAAGACATGTATTAATTTTTAATATAGATCCTAAACATAACTTGAAACCAACCATAGACTTCTTTTTTAGTACCCGCTCTACAAACCAATTTTAGTCACATGGTTCCTAAAGCTTAAATCATAAACCAAAAGACAGACTAAAAATAAATTTAGGACTTAACATGATATTTAGTGTGTGTTTTATTTCCTTTTTCATTTCTTATCTTCTTTCTATTTAAGTGGTGAGATTGTTTTTGTATTCTTTCACCCTTATCTTGTATGGCTCTAACTCATCAACAGTGAAATAATATAGTAGAACAGAACCCATCACCAAACTAATCAACCTATTCTACCTCCTCATCCATAGAGTACATATCTAAACCAGAAGATTCTCCTCAACCTTTAATAAGTCCTTATTTCCCTTAGGTAGTTCCCCAAGGAGATGCATATTTTGCCACCTTCTTAGATAACAATCCTGTGGCCCTTCAACATTGTCTCAACACCATGCCTCACCATACCCTTGGTTCAGTTCCACCTGTGAACCCACATTATGTCATGTATTCCCACCTTATGGGGAACCCTTATATTTCCATATTCACCACCAAACCATTGACTACCCAAGCATCTTCATCTACCAATAATAACTTTGATAATACTATGGAAAATTAACCTACCTAATATACCAATACCTTTATGCCTTCCACCCCCACCACCAACTCCTATACCATAGGAAAAACCTAACCATTAACCACCTATACTCCCCTCACCATGGGAGTACCCACTACTAACATTTCCAACCTTCCTTTGGCTATGACCAATACATTAGTCACTACTCCAATTCAAAATATTGTGGTATCTATACCTTCTACCTTACCACTAATCAATACAAAGGTCACCACCTTTCATTTAGTTACAAACCCAACTACATCTCCTACCCAACCCACCTTAACCTCTCAATAGGTTCCCATCACACCCAACCTGGGTTACATCCCTAACCCACAAGTGCATGTAACTCTACCCACTATCCACCCACCTACATCCACCTACCCCTACATAGCATCCACCCAACCACCTATGTCCACATATCAATATATGATAACTTCTTAACCCCCCACCAATTATCAATATGTCACCCAACCACCACAACAATATGCACCTTACAATCTTTTAGGTGCACAAACCCAATCAAATATAATGAAAATTATCATGGATAAAATGACTACTTTAGAATCATCCTTCTCTGGTGATCACAACATTTTTTCATATGATCAGATCTACAATGAACCCATCCACCCATCTGTCCTTATCAAACCATATCCTCCTTAGTGGGAGCTTCCCAATTTTTATAAATTTTATAGCAAGGAGGATCTCCAACAACACCTCAGGGTATTTAGACAATCATGTTATTTGATTTCCTATGATGATGCTCTCTTTATTCATACCTTCCCCATGTCCTTGTCTAGTCCAACATTTGATTGGTATAGTGCCATAACCAAACACTCTCTCTTCTCTGTCACCTAGATGGCCCAAAATTTCTTGGATCACTTTTCAATAAACATCTCCAAGAAAGTCTCCATCACTAACCTTTACTCTATCCAAAAATTTGATGATGAATCTATTGCCAATTTTGTAGCTCATTGAAGGAGCCTAATCAATCAACTTTCCTTCTCTTTACACTAACCCAAATTGATAAAACTTTTTTCTCAAGCATGTGTCAAGCACATCTCTTCTAAATTGCATGTTTAGAGTTTGAAGACCTTTGACAAAGCTTTTACCATGGTGCATAAACTAAAAAATAGAGCCATCAATGAAGGAAAGTTAAAGTTGAAAAACAAACTCGACCTACAAGATCCATGGGGTCTCCTCATCTAAACCAAGGAAACAAAATAACATCAGGACTAAGAGCAAGGGAACTAAATATGTGGTTGTCCTTAAGACCACTCCTCTACCATCTATAATTTAATCAAAATCCTCTAACTCCTCAAAATATAACATTAGGAACCAAAACCAAAGCAGTCAAAAACATTTTACTCCACTTGGGGAATCTTATTCTTCAATCTTGGAGAATTTACTAAAAGCTAATATGCTACAACTTCCTCCTATCAAATCCCCTCAACAATTTGATTCCTCTCATCCTGCACCTAGTTGGTACAATGAGAATGACCTATATGCTTTCCATTGAGTAGTTAGGCATGATGTTAGTAGGTTTAATACCTTCAAAAGTGTTGTCCAAACCCTCATTGATAAGGGGGAGCTTGTGTTATAAAAGCCTAATGTACGTCTAAACCAAGCCCTCCACATTTTCAAATAACCTTTTCACAATCATACACCTACCAAAATTGAGAACAACAAAGTTGAGTGTTCTCATGACACCTATACTATCAATAAGGTTCTTAACATGTTCATTACTTAAGAACCTACCACCCAATCTACCTATTCTTTGCCCTCTCCACTTATTGAGGTAGTGAAGTTACCTTCTCTTCCTTTGGAGACCCAAATTGAGGAAGTAACCTTTCCCCTTCCACCACTCATTGAGGTAGTGGAGTCATCAACCCCTCCTTCAACTGATATACCTGAGAAAGAAAACATCACCACTTTACCTTCTCCATCAATTACTGAACAATTCACTTCCCCTTTGGAGATCATTACCAAAGAAGAAAACACCACACCCACACCTCCCATATAGGAACCACCCATCCAAACCTTGCATCATTTGATTGAAGAAAAGGATGAGGTCACCATTCCCCTTTCTCAACCTATGGGCTTATCCTTTGAGTCTACTACCTAGGGAACAAGATCAGTTTATAAACCATTATATAGGTTGGTTTAGAGGTTGGAATTTGTCTCTAAACCTAACACAAACCAACCCACCACTTCTATTGTCAAACTCGCTATCATATCAACCAAACTAATAAGAACCTCTACCAACCTAACCATTTCTAAACTATCCAAAGAAATCAAATCTCAAATAACCAAATCACCTTCTATCATTTCAACCAAACCAACCAAAAAACTTGGCATCTTCCCTATGTAAAACCTTAATCAACCATCCCTGAAATTGGATCTCACCTTACCAGACCCATCAACCAAACACCAAACCAAGTCAACCAAGGAGGTAAAGTAACCAAAAATACAAATATATACCTCTCTCAACCTTACCCTCTGTTTTGGGGCCTCATCCCTCTACTTTGATTGGGAAGCTAACTACCTTAACCAAAACCTAACCACCACTTTTGGTTAACCCATCCCTCTTGCTTTTTGATATTTTGATCATTATCGAACCATCAATAACCAAACTAGAGAGTTTGAGACCTTACACCTCTAACTTATCAACATCCTTACCTAAACAAAAATCATCATTTAAGAACACCACCTTACCCAAGACCTCTACCACCAAGCCCATTTCTAAAAAGACTTCCACCTCACCAATCAAGGCCAACACCTCTAAACCCTCACCACCTTTAGCCAAGTATTAATCAACTATTTTTCAAAGGTTATTACAAGCTTCTTGCTTGACCTTACCTCCTATAAGAGAATTTAACCCTCTAGGTCCAAAACCCATTTATTACAATGACTACCAAGTATGCTCCTATCATAGGACACCCAGGCATGACACAAAGAATTGTGAATCTCTCTAAACCATAATCCATTATATCTATGATGAGGATGATCTATTAACAGATGAACCTCCCATGAGCCTGATATCAATCCAAAAAATAACTACCACTACCCAATGCCTACCTACTCCCCTGATCTCACCTCAGAGTGACAAGTAACCAAACCAATCCCCTACCCCAACTCATCCCTCTATCTATACTATCCATGTGGTCACCTGACACACACTCAACAAAAGGATAAAGGGAAGGCCAAAGTGTCCATCCTATGGACATAACCATCTTCCACCTCCTAATTGAGTCAAATTTAAGTACCATCACCTTTAGCCAAACCCAAGGTATCTATCTTGGGTACCTCTCAATCCAACCCCTCTGAATCAATCAGAAGAGTAGTTCTTAAACAGCTTCACCAAAGTTTGACAAATATGAGTTTATACAAATTAATTTCTACCGCAACTCATCATTTCCAAATAATGATATAGGCATTGCAAGCAATAGAGGTCTAACTTAAAGACCCTCAACCTTTGGTAGCCTTTATTGGTGCTCTCCAAATTTCTAACCTTGTTACCTTCAAGGATTTGGAAATACCTTCTATCCACCTTAATGACCTAGATGCCCCTCTTTTCATCATTTCCTATATTAACCAAACCTACATCAAATGGGTCATGATTGATGGGGGAGCCAGTATTAATATCATCTCCTCTCATGCCTATGATCAACTCAATCTACCAGACAATGTCATGTCTAAAACCTTGAGGCCATCCTCTGATCTTTTAATGACACCATGGCCACTACTTTGGGAACTATTATCCTTCATATCCATTTAGGTCCTCTCACATTCCCTAAACTCTTCTATGCAGTGGATGGTGAATTTTAGTACAATGTTTTGATGGAATAACCTTGTATCCACTCCATGGGTTATGTACCCTCCACCCTTCATTATTGTATCAAATTTGAACATGAAGGTCAAGTTGTCACTATACAAGCTGAACCAAGTCCCTTTTCATCAGGAAACATAACTTATCAACCCAATGATGTCCTCATACCTCTATCTAGCACACCCTCATTGCTCAAGGATAAAACCTTAACCACAAAGGATGAATCCATATCTTTTTATACCAATGAGGTATCTACTATCTCATCAATCCCATCAAATAAAATCCCTACCATAGACCCCTTAGAATCTACATTCCATCATCTTTCATTAGGGGAATACCACCTTTTAACCCTTGATGCTTTCCCTACTCCCTATGAGTATGGAAAACTTAGAAACCAACCCAGTTATGACCCTAATATAATATCCATTGTCCCCTTTGGACATTGAAACTGTCAAACCCAATTTCATCTTTGGGGGATTTGACAAACCACTTGATGCTTATGTCACCTCCTTTTCACCTCGACCATTCACCTCTAGCTTCTCTTATCTAGACAACCTAGACTTTGCCAAGACATACCTCCATAGGTGTGCTTGGAAAGGATTTGATCTTGGACAATATGAGCATGGCCCACATGAGTTGATTTTAATTGAGATTAGAAAACCTCATGAGAAACATGGCCTCAGTTTTATTCTTCCCAACTAGAAGAATACCAAACCACCTACCAACACCATTATTGAGAAAGGCATCCCTCCCTCACCAACCTCTTCTCTACCTAATTATGAAGATGATGACATCATCCCACTGAGTGTGACAAAATGTTTTAGAGAATTTCAACTTATATTCTAAGAGAGGAAAAAATAAAGAAACTAGAGACAAGTATGGTTGAAAATCCTATTTGGTTGTGTGCATGTTGAATCAGATGATTGTGGAGAACTCCTCTTTGGCTTGGGAGGAATGACTTGAAAATAAGATAACACTAAAGCAAATGGTTGGTTATATAGATAGATGGGTGAATTTATTAGCGCTAGCTATATCTCAAAAGCAAGAGTTTCCTTGGGGGATGTCAATCTATATATTTTAAATAATTAAGTTTAGAAAACAAAAGATAAAGTACTTGCATCAATAATTGAAAGATATTGAATTCGAATATAAGAAATGATTGATGAAAAAATAGATGAAAAAAACTAATATAACAATAAGTGGGTCAATATTATTGCTAAACAGGTTGGGTGTAGTTCAAAAAATAGGTTGGGGGTCTGTGAATAGACAGATGAAAATAAAGTTAGATTTGGTTGAATGTAGGTAGATGAAAATAGCTTGTTATTATTTTATACCATAGTGACCATTGGTGGTTGAGGTGACTATTGATAGTTGAGATAACCATCAATGGTTGGAAAAACCATCAATGATCAAGATGACCATTGATGGTTATTATGTGTTGGGTTTGGGTGATAAAAAATTAGATTGACAGGATCACAGAAGGCAATTATGAGAGATTGGTTTGTGCTGGGATGATTGTGAAATAGAAACAAAGTAATCGATAGATTGAAAATAAATACTTAACTTTCCATAGGTTGATCAGATGAATGGTTGAGGAGGTTGAATCATTGATAGAGTCTAGCATGATTTTGGTAGAGTAACAATATTTGTCTATCAGTCGAGTGATGGTAGCACTTTAGATCTCTATCATGATGGCCAAATCATGGGATTAATGGAAGAAGTGACCTGTAAAGAAACTTTGGATGCAAAA
The DNA here is from genome assembly GCA_037957365.1 of Torreya grandis. NCBI lineage: Eukaryota > Viridiplantae > Streptophyta > Pinopsida > Cupressales > Taxaceae > Torreya > Torreya grandis. The sequence continues at coordinate 3,896,868 of JARHVA010000826.1, forward strand.
TCTCTTGAAGTTGTAGATGGATCCCTTTTTCACCTACTGCTCCTCTCTTGGAATATAAGCTGAAATTATCTAAAATATTCTAGATGGATCCATATTGAGAAAGTCATTACTGACCAATTGGCCAAAGTGCCATTAGCAGACAACCAACCTCCTCTTGAGTTCCTTGATGAGTCCATCATAAACCTCTCCCAGACATACTTCACTTATCAAGTGACCATGTTCTTTGATGGATCAAAGTGTCAATATGGTGGGGGTGCTCGTATCATCCTTATTCCCCTTGATTGTGATCCTCTTTATTTGTATTTCAAACTTGATTTGAAATGTACTAATAATATGGCTGGGTACAAATCCATAGTAATAGGTCTCCAACTGACTTAGCCTTAGGAGTCAAAATGATCAACATCTTTGGTAACTCCTAACTTATGGTCACTCAAATAAAAAACTCTTACCAGTGTAAGAATTATGTTCTACAATAGTACAAACAACTAGTTGATGAACTCTTAACATCATTTGAATACTACCATATGTAATCCACCCCATGATATACTAATAATTTTTATAATTCCATGGCTTCCCTTGCCTCTCAAATCCCATATGCACCCTTTGACTCTAAGCTATCTATTATTATCCATAGACTTACCTAGCCTTCTTATGTCATAATAGATTCTCCCACCATCTTCAATGTAGGGGAGACCCAACCTGATCTTTGTTATCAAAAAACTTTTGACTATCTTAACCTTACAATCATTCCTTTGGGTCTTTCCAGGATTTATCAAAAATCATTTATCTAGAAAACCTCATGTTATACCATTATGGAGGGAATTCTTTATAAACACAAATTTGATGGTCTCCTCTTCTATTGCCTATGCAATCATGAATCCTCTCATACTATCAAGTAAATGCATGATGGGATTAGTGGGGGACATTTTAGTGGGCTCACCATGGCTAAATGTATCCTTTGCCTTGGCTACTACTGGCCTAGCCTTAACCAAGACTACTATGACTATGTGAGAAAGTGCGTTAAATTTCAACAACACACCAATTTACATCATGTACCTAGCCATAGTCTTCATGTATCCACTAATTTATGACACTTCTCACAATGAGGCTTGGACCTTATTTGTGAAATTAAACCCTATTCTTTGTAGAGACACCATTCTGTCATCACCACAACTAAATATTTTACCAAATGGGTAGACGATATTCCTCTTCTCTCAACCAAAGCCAAAAAGATTTTCAACTTTATCAACTATCACATCATCTCCTATTTTGATGTTCCTAAAAAAATCATCACTAAGAATGGAAAATATTTTAAAAATAAAATTTTTTAAGGTCTTTGTGATGCATTTAGCATCAAGTTAAGCTTCTCATTTCCCTATCACCCTTAAACGAATGGTCAGGCAGAAGTCTCTAAAAAAACTCTTAACAACATGCTCACTAAGATGGTCAATGCCTCTAGCCAGGATTGGTATTTGCACATCCCCTTCACCTTATGGGCATATAGTAATAGTATCTGAACCCATTTGGGTGCTACACCATTTTATCTCATGTTTAGAGTGGAGGCTATCTTACCTCTTGAGGTCTAGATTCCTTATCTTCACATATCTTTTCAAGATCTCATTTTTGAAGATGATTATCGTCAACACCATTTATCCCAACTTGAGATACTTGATGAGTGTCATTTAGCTACCCTCACCCATCTTCATGTCTATCAAGAATGAATCAAATGTGCTTATAATAAATACCTTTGAGTGAGAGAACTCAACATCAAAGACCTTGTCCTAAAGGAAAATCAATGTCACCAATATGGAAAAAAATGAGTAGGGAAAATTTGCTTTTAAATAGATTGGACCTTATATCATAACCCATAAATAATGGATCAGGAGCTTACCAATTGTCCTCTCTTGAAGGCAACCTAGAACTTGAGCCCCTCAATGCTTCACATTTGCATCCTTTCTTTTGTTAAAAAGGATCAAACTCACATTTTTTTATAACTTAGGCTCATCCCTTGCTTTAAAAACCACATTCATCTCCCTACTTCAAGGGCAACTAATTAAAAATGAATCATATGATTATCCATCACAATCATGGCCTAGTCTTGAATAATGGGTACCATGACTCTACCCTAGGCATGATTCTCATAGTACTTTCTGCCTCTTTTAAAAGATGGATTCCATGATCATTTCCACCTAAACCTCTTTACACCTAATCAAACTTATTTTGATTTTAGTGTTGCTTTCATGAAGGTGAACCCTTAAGCCCATATAAGTAAGTCTATGACAAGAAAAATAAAAAATCAAAAGAAAAATCAAAGATAATAGTAATCATGGGTCATTATTATCATTTGTAGATTGCTCCCTTGAAGGATAGCTATTGAAAACATATTTAAATTTGTTTAAAGTAAGGTAGACTACTCCATTGAAGGATATCTATCAAAGGCATTACACAAAGCACACAAACTTAGACCACTCCCTCAAAGGATGGCTAAGTAAAGAATTTGTCAGAGTAAGCAATTTATTTGGATCTTCCCACATCGATCGGCTTCCCTAACCCTCCAAGAAAAAACAAAATAAGACAAAGACTCATTATCAAGAAAGAGCAAAAACAAAAGAATGTTGGAAACTGCAATCAACTCTCATAAGCACAAGAATTTTGAAAGTCGTAATTGGCTCTCATGAGTAAACTTCCCACATCAATTAGTCTATACCTTATATGACATAGAATTATTTGTATTGACTCTTTGGTAACCTCTAAAAGAGGCATGCTAGTCTCATAATAAGGTTCCATTTTCATCCATCTCCCCTTTTTTACACTATAAGTAAGGGATTTTGAGCTTACTTGACATCATGTGATGAAGACACATTTTAACCAATTAATGAATGTTAATGCAAAGCATTCGAAGGGCTTATGTTCCTTGAGCCAATCTAACTTTGGTTTTTATTAATCCTTGCCAATGAAAAATCATTGTGCCCTCTTCTTATCCTACCATAACTGGTTGATATACTTATTAAGATGTTTGTCTCTTGATTATATTATTTTCCTCACATCTAGTGTTACTATTTAAACTTAATTTATGTGTTTTACCTTAATAAAAATGACCATAATCATAACCATAACATCATATCAACATATATCATAAGCAAAAACACACATCATCATCATATCAATGATCATCTCAAAAATGAACATCATTATCACCAACATCATCATGACCATAAACAAAAGACATCTCATCACATACCTAGCTAAGGTGAATCCATATCAATATCATCATAAGCCTACTAATATCCACTTCACAACCATAATACATATAACATCATCAATGATCAACATGGCTATAATCCACATCATGAGTATAAAGCATCAAAGTAAACCATAAACCATGAGAAATAAATGAGGATCATTTCTATAAATCTTTAATAACATCATAATTTATGAAATAATATACATGACTCTCTCTCAAAATGTATGCCTCACCATATCAACTCATAGGCTAGTATCAAAATGATATACAACAACATATAATATATCATAAGCTATATCATGATTATGCCCCTACAACACCACTATCTCCTAGGGAACCACTACCTCCTAGTGCCTATCCTCTTGATGTACCCACCTATCCAACAACAAAATCAAACCACTAACTTAGTGTCACCACGCTAGCACCACCAACCAAACTAGCTCTATATTCACCCCATCAGGGCTAATTAGGATAATGTCTTAGGATTATAGCCTCATAGTAGCATAAATCCTCCACTATGGATAAATAATAAGCCATGGGGATAGTGCCTGATGGTATTGTAGGTGTTGTGGATCCTCCTCCAGTCTATCTCAAGGAGTCTCTCTCCTGGGTAACCAGGGATAGTAATGATATAGCCTAGTCCCTATCACTCGTAACTATAACCATCTGACCCTATGCTATTGCTAGTTGACCTTATAATGATGCCACCTGAGCCTATGCTATGACTAGTGTTGCTCCTACCTATACACCTAGGGAAACCCCTTATACATGTACCTATTGACCTCTACTAATTGGGTCAACATCCATAGGCTATCTACCACCATCATCACCACTAAAATATGATGCCACATATAGTGCCTGATATTATGCAGGGTAACCATCTATAAAACTTACGTCATCTATCTCAGCCCTAGCTAGTAACTCTTTGTGATCAAGTAAATTTTGTATTGGCTGTGGCTCAGGTAGTAGAATCTTTGTGTCCTCCTACCTATATCTAGGAAATAGACCTAGAATCCCCTATACTAGCCCAAACTATCTCTACGCCCTATCAAATAGGATGAGATCTACCTCCCCATCCCACCTATTGAGGATCCACCTATAACTCTACAAAAATAATGTGTGTCTCCTATATCCAGTCCACTATGGAAACCTAAAGTATGGCCTCTAAATCATGTCACTAATAACCAATGCCTCTAGTGCACCTCTAAACTAATTAATGTCACATACCCCTCCACCTAGTCTTAATAGAGAAAAATCATCTCTCCACCTCATGAATATAACTATGGGGTCCATTTGGGCATAAATATCCCATGGCAACTCCATTATTTATAGAATTTAGATGTGCTCATATGCCGAGTAGTGTAGTATGAACCCAATACTGATGCCATATCTCTTATGAGATTTGAAACCCCACATCTCCTTATATATCTACACTAAAATCATAGGTACCCATTTAAATACTATATGGCCTAGAAGCATCTCGATTAGTACTCCAAATAGTAGATATGGAAACCTCCTACTACTCAAATCTAGAATAACAAAGTAGGATATTATGATCATCAACATCATCAATAGCCTCCTCTTTCCCCTTACTCTCTAATAAAATTAGGTATAGCTAAATCCTCCAACATTCCATCTAACAAGATCATGGTCATCTTTTTATAGTAGCTCCAAGAGATCATCTCTCTCCTCTCACTCGATGTGATAAATTGGCTCCTGTTAAATAGGTAATTGAGTGATCTTATGAATGTCCTCTAGTAAGATAGTCATCTCACCAATCAATATAAGGAAGGTGTTTATGGAAAAATCCCATCTCTTGATGAGGGACATGATCATCACCACATCCCACAACATGTGTTTATAGTGCAACATCACTTCAAGATTGACCTCCTTCATATGCACCCAGTAATCGATAGTCACCCCTTGGTAAATCTCAATGAATATCCAAAGCACCTGATCTTATATCAAGATCTACTCCCATGCCTGTAAGTGTTTGATAACAAACAAATTAATACCCTATATTATTTTTACTATTAACTTCACCTCTTAAACTATCTTATCTACCCTTAACACTTAAACCATGAACTATTACTCTACACCCTCATTATTAACTATTTTCCACTTACCCCTTATCTAGTGACCATAACCCCCCTTGAACTCATCCATCATTCCAACCTTAAATATAATACTTAAGGTTTTAACCTTGACACCCCAACCATATAAATCCAAGTTGAGTTAGTTTCCTATATATAGAGAGGGGCTTTATATATTGGGGGAGGCCCCCCTATATAGATCTAATAGATATTTTACCCCACCACTATTTAGGCCAAAGTATCTCTCTATATGTTTCCCATTATATAGAGAGCCCCCACTCCCCCAACCATATCATGGTGTGTTTTTGTTATTTATCTATTGGATCAAGGGTTAGTCCTTATGCACATTGAGACCAAATCATCATTGTGTTTTATATCATAGTGTATCCTATAATTTGCAACATAAAAAATAAATTTGTAAAGTATACGTGAAGATGTGTTAAAATGATAATATATACACTTGACAAATATATTTGTTTCTTAATCATCTAATTTCAAATCAAATCATCTTATCCATATTCAACCTAGTCAAAGTTAGTTCATCTATTCATATTCCTCATTCCTTGTCACATTCCTCCCTTATTGGAAGAACTACACTGACATGAGATCTATTTAGACTATGTATACAATGCCCAGTCACATGGAGTTCTTGAGGTCAACTCAACTATTCTTGTTCTTATTTCCATTTCCATTTCTATTTCCATTCTTATTATTTTTATATCATTCCTCTAACTAATTATCCATGTTTAATAACATCATTATTACATCGCTTGGGGCATCCTCATGTGCCCATTTTTTTGAGACTTATTAATTCTTTGAATTTTTTTTATATCATCATCATGTACTTTTACATCAACCTATCAAATTCTTATCATCCCTCAATGTGCTCACCTCATCCTTAATCCATGTATTCAGTTAGATCCTTGAAATATGCTTACAACTCAATGAATAAATTAGTTAATTAATCATCCATCCAATCCAATCTCATAAATTCCACCCTACTATGGTAAATCAAGTGTGCAACTCATCATTGAGATAGATCATTCCCAGTTCTATCCCATAATTTTTTTGGGATGTGTCCTTCCCAAATATACCATGTTATGGGAAATCAAAGCATGCAACTTATCTTTGGATTTATCCTTCCCAAATCTACCTTGATTAGAAAAAATAAATCTATCATGATTTGAAATCAAAGTGTTGAAGCCTTAACTCAAGCGAGTTAATGTCATCCATGGGTTAATCTCATCTCTCTAATCACATCTTGATTCTTCCATTCTAGCCTCTTCCTCTATTTTTAGAGAGCCCATTTGCATCCATGCTCCCCATATACCCTCTCGAGTGGGCATCATCCATCATATTATTTCATACATCATCATCTAATTTTCATCCCCATTTTTTCTCCACTTATTTATTTTAAAATCCATTATTACACCCATCATGTCTCATAATGCCCTTTCAAAGAAGGGCAAAATGTAGACACTTAAAATTGGAAAATTCATGTCAATTTTAACTATCTACTAATTTCACATTATCATCATCCTTAAATCAACTAATTTGGTCTTCTATCCACACTAACATCTCTATAAAATTAACTATTCATCACTCTAATAAATTAATCATTTCTTCCTCAAACCTCTTCAACCCATAAAAATCACTTCCTATTCAATTAGTTAGTTAATCAAAATTAATTAACTAATCCTTCCATAATGAGTAATTCCATAACTTTTAGAAATTAATATTTATCTATATTTATAAATCTAATAAATCTTCACATCATGATATCATCCCCCTTTTCCAAGGAAAATTCAATACAAAGAATAACGTGTGAAAAAAAAAGTTATGACATACTCTTACACACTCCAAAATTTTTCTTACACACTCAATACTCATTATTTATGAGGAAGAGGGCCAATCATCCATCATTGATATCCAACCAAGATCAATGATTCTCATCAATCAACCAAAGATATAAATGGATTGCTCCTCCTCCATTCTTATTAAGTCTTAGAACCATAACAAAGTGTTATTAAAATAAAATCTCAACCAAGATTAAACTATAAAACATCTAATAAAATCATTGTATTTACAAGGGCCAATGCTACTAGATCATCCATGCACCATATATGAAGCTTAAAACTATATCATCACTTACAAGAGCATTTAATAGATAATAGGAGGAACAAGGTTGTCTTTAGTAAGTGAAGGTAATCAAGTGTTTGTTTTCTTTCCTTTTGTTTGTTCAATCTAAGGATACATGCTTAGATTAGTTATATATTTTAATCCTATTTTGATTTATGGTAACCTATACTAATATTTATTTCATGATGCTATAATGAGGATGCAAAAAATGAGGGCATGGATGGTATTTTTCATAAATTTAGAGGTGCAGTAATAAATGCTTTTGATATATTTGTTCTTTATTATAATATGGTCACATAATATGTGGAAGAAATAGATGCACAAATTGATTTAGAGGATAAATGTAGATAATTATATGAGGAAATTTCTATTCATTTACATATGAAACAAAAATATGGAAAGAAAAAAGATGCATAGATCAATTTTAAGGATATATATAAAGATTTGTATGAATATTTATTTCACTTTGATGAGAGTGATTTATTTTGTCTTCTCTTCAAATATTATTCAATACATTAGGTAGAAAATTATTTTCTTCTTATATTAGGTGATTCAAAACTATTGAAAGAGGTTCTTCTAATTATTTCTCCAAAAGTATTCTTCATTTCATTGGAAAATTTTCATCACATGTTTAGAGTTGATGTTATTTTATTGGTTGATCCATACATAGATCTATATGCTACTTTTTAGATCAACCTCAGGTTAGAGTGATTACATTTTTTTATGTTCATCTTAATTTTTTGTACAAGATCATATCCAATCATAGAAAGAAGAAGTGAAATAAGATGAGGATTCACTGATGAGAATCTATTTGGAAATAAATATTTGAGGAAAATATATTTTCCAAGAAAATAAAAAATAAGTGAAAGAAGTGGACACATGGACAAGCCTCCATTTGGTCCTCAAGGTTTGAGGAAAATATCTTTTGTTATGTAATGTAATTGAGCTTTAAAAAAACATATTTTATTTTTTTCATGTTTCAAGGGAAAAAAATGTTAAGGGGGATGGGATATAATCTACCTAGAAGGATGATATTATGATGTATATTTATGGGTGGAGATGTTGAAATGTGGCACACATCCTCTTATTCATATGAGAAACTTGTGGTATTTATTATATTGGGAAATGAGTTGGCATACATTGAGATTAGTGATATACCCATCCATATTGGTAACTTGTGGTAATTTTTAGATTAGGCAATGAGTGGGCCTTAATTGGGATTAGTGATATACCTATATAATAAAGGACATATAATTATGTAGGAATCAAGAATAAATATTTTAATTAGATTGTATGCTATAATAAAGAGGTTTCCCCATTGAAGAGGACAACAATAGTGGAGTGATTCCTTCCCCATAAGGAATATTGTATGTTGTTTCCATACTTTAAGGGTATTTTTAAATATAATTCATACTTAGTAATTTTGGCTTGCCAATTCTTTTCATTGATCTTCATTATATTTTTCATATGATTTGGATGGTTTATAATATTACATGTGAGGTTATTAACAATGGTATCCAAACCTATGACACTTATTGATACCTTACTTTATAATCTCAACAAGATGGAACATAAAATGAATTTAGATATTCTAACTTTAGAAACAATTCAAAAAATATTAGAAGATGATTTACAGAGGATATGAGATGATTTGGATTAATATTATGCATGATAGAAATTAAGCATCAGTGATTACGTTTCTCAACTTATTCAATGAGTTGAAAATATCCTCCACGCCCATATAATTCTAGAAATTGACCTTTTCATGGTCAAAATAAGTATAAATTACATGTAAATATGGATATTCATATATTTGAAGGAAAAATAGATACAAATGTGCAAGATAGTTGAATTAATCTCATTTTTTCATGCTCAATTATTAACTAGTTTTTTGATAGAGAAATGATAACTTCTCAATCTAATATTTTCCTTGTCTCTAAAATTATGGTGGGAGAACTATTTCACTTACTATGGGGTTGATGACATAGGATTTGTAGATATATGGAATACATTGAAAGAGACCTATTACTAGTGTTATATAGGGATATGTCCCCTAGATTTTGGTGATATACTAGATGTTCCAAATGTTTTGGAGACTTTAGAACTTGGAGGAGAAATCACAATTTTTTAAATATTGTTTTTGATCTATACTTTAAAACAAACCTCTGCCCAAAAAATTTGTTATTTTTGAGAAAAAATTCAATCCTAATTCCAAAATTACACAAAAAATTCAATAGAGTTTAAATGCCTAAATTACATTGAATAAAGTTAAAAAATTATATATTAATTTGTATATATTATTTTAATAGATTTTACACCACCCCCTCCTCTTTCCATCCCAAAAATATAAGAATTATTTTACCATCTCAGAAATCCTATTCCCCCATCCTTGAGGCTTAGATAACTATGACTATTATCTTATTATAAATTATGGTGACCAGTAAATCTCAACTTTTCCAAAATCATAATCAATTTGTTCAAGAATATACTAGCATTTTTCATTCTTTGATTTATGAATTGAATGGTTATGAAACAAAAGAAAATTTAATTCTAAATTCTATGCCATGCCTTAGATAATACATACAAATAGATATGGACATTTTACATCTATTTGTAAGGATAATCCTAAATATTTTCAAGAAAGTTTGAAGCAAAAGTATAAGAAAGAAGATTCTTAATCTCATAAGTCTCAATCTAAAAATACCAAGTCTAGAGATAAATAAAAGTATAAGAAATGAAAATGGTCTTTGAATCATTTCCCAAAAGAATAATACAATGTCAGATGATAAAACTATTAAGTTCAAGATTAGAAAGTGTAGTAAAGTACATCATTCAAGTGGTCACTCCATAGAAGAATGTCACCCAATAAATATTTGCTTGCACAGTTGGAGACATTAAAAACTATCGATTGACACAAAATAAATGTAAAATTATTATGGAATCTAAACCTAATGTTATAATATATAATATAATCATAAGATAGTATAATTTGAATAAAGAAGTGTAATACTTGTTCCATTCCCAAATGAGTTTAATAGACAAAAAACATGCAAACTTGATTATTCACAATGGCAATCAAAAGAATTTGATCCCACTTGAAGTAATTCATAGTTTAAATTTTATATTGACATTTTAAATATAAACATAGACCATTAGATGCTTCAACCTTGATTTTGAGAAACATGTCGCTCATCAATGTCACTTAGTATACAAAATTAAGCCTTTTCAAAGGACAATCCTTTGTGGTGTAGTGTAGTTAGAAGTATGTGATGATTTCTTGGAAAACCATATATTTTTCATCAACATGAAATATATGGAGAAAATCCCATGAATATTATCATAGATGTTGGAAAACATAGACATCACATATCAAGAAGTAGTTCCTATGCTTTTGCTTATCAATACAAAAAGGTACAAAAAGTTAGTAAAAAATATAGTGAAAACATTATGCTCTTGATGGTGAGTCCTGAACTTAAGAACATACTTGAGGCTAAAAATCATGTTGAACCTTTATAATAAGAAACAAAATATTTAAATAAAGTACTCAAGGAGTAAAATTATGTATTTAAATCACCCAATGGAACTCCAAAACAAAGTACAATTTAGTATACCAAATACCTAATTCCATTACCTCTACCTAATGCCTCTTTATACTATCAATATTTCTTTAAGAATAAGGATATCTAAAGTAAAATTAATTAATTTATGGATAAAGGAAAAATTAGGCTTAGATCTTCATCATGTGGTAGCTCAATTATGTTTACATTAAATAAGGATGACACATGAAGTTTATGCATCAAATACATAGATCATGAAGAAATGCCTCTCTCTTTATGATTCGCTCTATAGGGGCCCAAGAACATGAACATGGGGAATAATTACATATTAGAGGTAACTTATAGTTATAAAATAAAATACACATGGAATAATTTATATAGAATCAATCAACACACATTTAAATGGAGAAAAAGTCTTATATTTTGAAGATATACAACTTCTATTTAATATGAAAGAATAGGGAAATGGTACAATGTGATACAATGCAGTATGACACAATATATATGTAAATTATGATATATATCATTACGACTATGTAAGTCATAAAAATTTGGTGAGATGCATATGTCACACATTTATACATAAAATAAAAGAGTTAGTTATAACTACTATAAAGTATAAAGGAGATGGTTATGAGTCATGTATTATTATTTATTGAGTGGTGATTAGTCTTACAAGTATATGGTGGCAAGATGTAAACACATTCTAGGATAAAAGGCATCACTTAGAAATTTACATGGTTGAAACAAGCTAACACACATATGTACTAGGATAAGGCAAGTGCATGTGAGTGTAAATGGTGATGTGCTTGGTGATGAAGTGTCAGCATAAGATTATGACTAAGTACAAGAATATGAACTAGTGCAAGTGTGACACATAGAAGTACAATCAAGTGTGAGTGTGTGGTGTGGGACTGCAAGTGAGGGTAAAAATAGTGCACAATACTATGGGAAAATTTGAGTGTGATGTGTGCACATGTGAGAAAGACTCAAAAGTGAGTTGTGCATAGATTGTATAGATGATCATAGGAGAAGTGTATGCAGTGCATGAGATACACACAAATAATTTTCCCTTTATTGAAGAGTAATGGTATCCATTATTCCCTTATGTAGTTTCCTAAACTACACTTGAAATTACTGTGAGTTATACAACTTAACTTCCACTCAAAATTGTTGATGTGTGCCTTAGTGAGTGCATGTGTTTGTCACTTCAATGATCTGGTCCTTATTTTTGAGGCACAAGTGTTGGGGATAAAGATCAAAAGGATGTTGTGTCACCCTCAGATTAATAAGTGGAGGTGTGTAATGGTGAAGGAGATCTATGTTGAAAACTAAGTGCATTCTCAATATTGAGGTAGATCAAGAATGAATGTATTCTAACCATATGTATGAAAGATGGTGTAAATACCATAGAATAGAGGCTTAATATTCTTGATGGAACTTTGAAGCACTCTTTTTGAAGGTACAACTAGATTTTTTTGTCAACTTAGAATGCATGAGGTGTAATGCATTTAATGACACTTTATACTTTGACTAGGTGCAAGAAAGAATTTTTTGAACCTAATGATGAAAATATTATATGTTGCATGAGAACTTATGGACATTATCAACTTCCCGTTCCCATGCACTCAACTTAGTGTTATCTTGTGCATGGTAGGAGATGTCTAGAGGTGATTCAGGTTGAAACCTAATACATATCTAGAATGAAATATGCCTTGTAGAGTTGTGAAGAGATTAATTGTAGTATACACAAGTTTATTATCACAAGTTTGATCATGCACATGATTATACATTTGTAGAATATGAAAAGGTGTTTAATTGGAAACTTCTATTTATCAATTTATCCTTGGATGAAATTTTGTCAACTGAACTAGTTACATTCCTATCAATTCCTATGATGCTTTTCAAAAATGACTCACAAAACATAAATATCAATTAGAGATGATGGATGCTGGTAGTTCAAAGTAAACCCAAACATGGTTGAATAAGTCTTGCATAGTAGTGGTTGCATAAATGTATTTATTATTGGTAAGCATGATAGCCATATTTTAATATATATCCACTAAAACAAACACAACATCATATTGACATCTCATCACAAACAACCTAGTCATGAAATCCATGTTGATAGATTCATGTGGTATAGATGGAACCAATAAAGGTGTGTACAGACGTAGATTCTTATTCATCTATTTGGTGATGTGATAGGGAATTTAAGACTTGATGTGGTGATCTATATTAGTATGCATGTGTATCCATTACAAGTATGAATATAATATGGATATAGTCTTTATCATGTCAAAGTGTCCCAAGGTCTTGGCATAGTGAGCCTCCAAAATGAGTCATTGATGAAGTACACCAGTAGGAACATAGAGATTATTTAGGTTTTATAGAAGATGATTAAACAATTAGAAGTCCTAAACTTTCCTACCTTGAATGAGGTTGGTGTAAGTTTTTTCAAAGTATTGATCAACTAAGTAAAGAGATACCTAATATATGAAGTATGGATGTGCATTTATAAAATTGTGATGAACACATGAATTAACAATCAACTAAAGAAATCAAATACCTTTTTATCCTTCCATTTATTATGCTTGATCATGAGATGGAATTATTATAGGTATGCCATCGATTTCATGTGTGATGCATTATCCAATTTTATTCATTTCTATAGGAACTTAAGAGGATTATAGTCATAATGAATTTTTTTTCCTTACATAAGATGCAATGAGGCCATTGATTAATTACTTGTGAAATAACATACAACTCTTTTTCATAGGTGGATCATATTTTCATTGTGTCACATAACGTCTCATAATGGTATGCAACTAGATGTCCATATTGTTTGAGTACTACTTTGAATGCATATTTAGATGCATCATTGTGAAGTTTAAAGGAATATGAAATATTTTGAATTTAAAGTAAATTAAATTCATAAATACATTTATTAATCAACCCAAAAATTTTCTATTTCATAAGAGTATAGTCAAACTTGGGTTTTGTACATGTTATCTAGATAAGTGACCAAGAGATGTGTGAGAAACCAAGGACAAACATATATTATAAGTTTTTAATTATAAAAAACATCCTCAATTATATAAGATTGCATGGAGTAGGCCAATCTTATATCAATTTTATATTTTATAGGGCTACATGTATTCCTACATGGTCATTGATGTAGCCCAGGTATTGGATTTAAACAATGCAAAATCTACAATTTTATAAGCTTGCATGAAAATTATGTTAATGTAAGGTGTATATGATATGTGTGATATTTTAAACATGCTATTACTAATTATTTTTTAATAAGATAATGTCATACAATTAGATGATGATTAAGGAATTGATAAAATGCGTAATTAGATCATCTATCAAGTGCATAAAAGTGGCTGACACATTGGTGAGGCTAAAGGGAATGACAAACCATTCATAAAATCAATCTCATGTCTTGAAAGATAACTTAAATACACCTTTAGGGTGGAATGGAACCTAATGGTAACTTTAATTCAAGTTGATATTGGTGAATTATTGTGCACTTCTGAGCTTTAATTCATAATAGTGGATATTGATTATTCACCTTGATTTTTTTGAGTGTGTAATAGTCTATGTAGAGGTGCCATGAACTTCTTGGGTGTGAATACTAATAGATTAATGAAAGGATAAAATATAAGAATGATATTTTTTTGATCAAGGAGATATTATATTTGGTACCAAATTTCATCATTCTTCTAAACTAATCTATGATATAAAGGGTTGTTCAAAAGAGGGGATCAAAGGACCAAATTGATGTAGTGATTTATTACATAGTGAATTGAAAGTCATTTAGGATTTATTCAGAATTAATCATACTAATTAAATAACTTATCAAGTTACTACTTATATGATGTTGATTGCAAAGTGTGCACTATCAAATCTTATTTTGTCTCATCCATAGATATGTCAGGGAAAACTATGAGTAACATAAACTTCTATGTGTGAAAAATGAGTTTACAACACTCCATGACATATATAAAGATGAATTTAATCATGGGAAATGACTAAAAGAGGTTGAATAAGTGATATTACGCATGTAAATTTCAAAAATATGGTTTGGTTTGATATTTATCTTCATGGTCATACAAATATGACCTTCCTAACAAAATGTTGTAAAGCTCCAAAGGTGTGATGTTGCAGTGACGATGTCCTCCATATACTTAACATTATACTAAAAAGTGAATTATCATTAGACATGTATATATTAATATTACTTGAGCCAACCTAATTAATATTTATTGGTATGTATATTAGTAGAAAGGAAAAGGCATTATGTTGGGGATTGTGTGATGATGTTATTATGCTGCCACTATCAATAATGACATAAATAGGCTAACCCTTTACCCTAAATTTAGTGTATAAAATGCATTCATGCTCATAAATATGTTTATTAAAATGGTTCTAGTGCTTAAAAAAGTCACATCTAATTTAGTTTCATTTAACATCATGATACCTAATGTAGACTAGGCAATCAAGCATTATTATGCACATCATTTAGAGTCATCATTGATGTGCAACCGATGACAATGGAAAAAATTATCACTAAAATTATTATTTAACTTTTATAAATAATAAGGCATGGGAGACTTCAATTTTTATGTAGTCTTATTAGGTTTCTCTCTTTTAATAAAAGTTTTATGCTTAAGAAGCATAAGATTGCATTAAAGAATTATGGTAGGATAAATTTTGCATGTTGCATTAGATGAAGAGGTGAGATGATACTTCACATTTGATTTGGATTTGATCTTGGATGAATTGAGATGGGATTTCCATAGAGTGTTTAAATTCAAAAACTCCATATTCACATGAATATAAGGTGAACATATACTAACGTACTGTATAGCCTTATGCTACTCGCTCAAGTTATCTCGTAGGTGCACATAGTAGTCATGGAATATGTTGGTGTAGTCTTTCACCGACTGATCCTTGCACTAGTGAAATTATTGGAATTTTATGTATTCATCCTCAAAATGATGAAGAGGGTAATATTAATTCTTTAGTGCATCAACAAATGTTTTATAATACTTAATTGGAACACACTCTTGTGCACGCTATGCATTGAAGTTCTCCCACTAGTGAAAAATTGAAATGGACATATTCAACAATGCAAAGATAATCTTTTTAGTATTAGTGAAATGATTTATTGATAAGTATACCTTGAGTTATCAAACTTAGGCATCCAATGTTGTGGCATTAATTTTACCTTGAAATAATAAAGGAATGTCAAGATTGACTTGTACTTTGAAATGAGTTTGTTGTTGAAACTACTATTGAGGAGGTTCAAAATGTGTTGGGTTGATTTTCATAATAAAATCACATAATTGGCTAAATTTTTTGGTGTGCTTTGCCTCTAGTGCATTGTAAATGAGCCATTGAACATATAGGGATACCTCAAGTTGCTTGGGAATTAACCATATTAATTTTTAAATGACATTCCTCAAGGTAGTCTAAAACAAAATTGATTGACGGTCCTTATTTATATCATTACACTCATGTTTACAAGCATTAAAAATAACTACAATTTTATTACCAATGATTTGTGTTATGGGATCTAGGAATAGGTGCACATGAGAAAACTACATGTTAGAGGTAACTCATAGTTATATAGGAGAATGCATATATAATAATTTAGATCAAATTAATAAACACACATTTAAATGATAAAATATAAAATATAGAATATGAATGCTAATGGATCTAGATGTAAGATTAATGACAAAAGCAGACAAATAATTGTCACAATATATAATGTGAAAAACCTCAACCAAGGTAAATAACTATGGTGATTATTCATTTGTTAAGAAATTTAAGTACCCAATACGTTACTTCAACCTCTCACTTCTCTCAAATTAATTCACAAAACCTTCATAGAGCTCATATATAATATTATATCTTGCACTATTCACAATATAATATTGTGTTCATTGTATTTTCACCAAGGGGTATAACCTTTTTATATTGAGGTATGAGGTGGATCATTGTAAGAAAAGTGTCCAACCTCTCCTCAAGGAACATTTCAAATAATGGTAATATATTTAATTCATTTACATGAGGTTAACTCATGTTAAATACATAAAATATATTATTTATTTATTTAACCAATGTTTTATAAATGATATTGTTGACCAAATTTTGGCCTTTTAGGCCAAAATTGGGCACCCCTATTTGCAAAAAATCATCTATTCAAAAAGTTCATTTTGGTCTTTGTTTAAGTCTTTAAGGAATTCTTTCATGTTTTTGTTTTAAGCTTTGTCGAATTATTTTAGAATTTTTTTCTAAGGATTTTCCTTAAGAGTATTTCTTTCAGGTTTTCTTCTGTCCAAGTGATGAATTCTTTTGGACAATTTGTTCGAGACAAATATCCTGAAGAGCAAGTGCCAAATTCTTTTAGACAAATTGTCTAAACAATTTTTTTGAAGGTACTTTACAATTTCTCTGAAATATATCTTCAACCCAAAAGGGACCCTTGAAACTTTTTTGAAGGGTATGTTTGTAAATTTTTCAAAGGTCACTTTCATTTTTATAAAGGGTATCTTTTATTGGGAAAAGGTCCACTTCAATTTTTTTGAAGGATTTGTTGATGCCAAAATTTAGCACCCTTGCCCTTTTCTGCCATCTTTTAGGCTATCACTTTAATAATTAAATGTAGACGCTAGAAATATACACCGTAGCCTAAAACCTTGAAATAAGGTGAGTCTAAAATCCTAAAACCCTGAAATAGGCTAAGTCTGAAATGTGGTAGAAACCTCCAAAAATCTATATTTTGCATCTTAACTCCTAGAGGTCAGAAATCACTCTCAAACACCCTAAAATTATATACATAAAATACAAATTAAATTATAAAAAATTAGATGTCCATAATTAAATCTTTTAAACAACCAAATCCTAAAAATTAAATAAAAACAAAACCTATCCAACCTCCCAACAACCCTCCTAACAATTTACCCTCGTTAAAAACCCATGTAAACAATTTAGTTTTACATTCACTTAATTTGGAACATGGTTCAAAACAACCTAAGCCAACTTTTGATCAAATTAGGATAATCAACATGGATCCTCTGAGGTCGATCAATTATCTTAGATCGACATTGATTCATATATACACAAGGAGCCTCCATGGCTCAAGAGGATGGTGACTAAAATTTTGGACCCTAAAATGTTGATAGAATTTCTCTAAGAGACTCATAGGTGATTCTTAGAATCGTTACTGGTGAATTGCTACCCAAATATAGATAAAAGAATGCACAATATCAACCTCATGCATAGATTATTTTCAAGGTAAGTATTACACTTTAATTCATTCATATTTCAAATCTACAATCTTTTGCATCTATTTGTCACTATTTTACATTTGGTTTTAATTATTTTTTAATAAAATAAGTCATTATTATATTCAATTTCTAAAGTTTAGCATTTTATGTAGAATCGATGTTGATCCATCTGAATCGATGTTGATCCTATAAGATTGTCATTAATCCTTGCTAAAATTTTAAAACATTCTTATAATATATTTTTATAACATTTTCAGTCTTAAAAACCAATCAAAACATGTATTCTATTATCTTGACTAATCCACATTTATCTAATCTTTGTCAAATTATCTTGCACATCATTTATATCTTAAAATCTTTATCTTTTTATCTTTATTATCCTTCTTAATTGAAAATAGTGGGATGACATCCATCTGAGAAAGCGTGCCACTTCTTGGGACTATTTTGTAATTAGGCAACCCACTCATTTTCCTACTGATTCATTTTTGTCTAAGTATTTACTTGTGATTTGTGGGTCATTCTTCCCCAACCAAAGAGGAATTCTCACAATCAATCTTGATCAATGGTGTGCAACCAACCATCCATATCTCTAGGTAATCTTCAAAACCCTACTTATACTTTGTTTTTAGTAACTAATTATATCACATTGAAAAATCATAAAAATACTAAAACATGATCATTTTCAACTTTGTCAAAGGGTATTTTCTTTGGAAAGTGGCCACTTTCATTCTTCTAAAGGGGCACTTGCATTTTCAAAGGATCATTTCAAAATCTTGAATGACCATTTCCAAAATCCTGAAGGACCATTTACAATAGCCGAAGGGCATTTTAACTTCTCCAAAAGGCACTTAAAATTTTTTAAAGGGTAGATGACAATTTTTCTAAAGTACTTTTTCAAGCTAAGTGGACATTTCAACTTCTCTGAAAGGCACTTCAACTTTTTTGAAGGGTAGGTGACAATTTTTACAAATAACTTTTTTAGGCTAAGTGGATACTTTCAATTTTCTTGAAGGGAGTTTCAACTTCTCTGAAGGGATGCTTTCAAAAAATCTGAAATATTGTTTCACGAGAAGGTGGACCATTTCAAAAAAGCTGAAGGGTATGTTTCCTTTCAAAAAGGGCATTTTTCACTTTCCTAAAGGGTCATTTCAAAGAAACAAAAAGAGCCAAATAGAAATTCTAAAGGAATTATTTTAGATAAATTATCTAAATAATTCTAACAAAAAAATTGAAAAGGTGCCAAAGTCCATTTCCTTCAGACATTTTATCCATGAAATTTTTTTAAGGCATGAAGGACCAAATTAAAAGATGAAGGAAAAGAATAAAAGAGATAAAAAAATAAAACAAATTATTTTGAGAAAGTGCTAAGATAAGAAGTATGAAGAAATAAAAGTCCAAATAAATACTTGAAAGGTGATGGCCCATAAAATGTCAATTTCAGATTGTAGAGACTAGCCATTGGAATTTTGAAAAGAAAGTCTCAGTGAGAATCAAAAAGTGGAGACAAAGGTAATAAATGGAAAATATAATTGAGGCTTTGTTTTAGTTATAAAAAAATGTAACTAGGGATTTGGTTTAGTTATGAAAAATGTAACTAATGCTATGACAAATTGTAATTGGTTCATCTGTTTAGTTGTGACATGGCATAGATCACCCACCTCTCTCCCACATGTAAATGTAACTATTTCTCTTGAGATGATAGATGTCTAAAGTGACCCTTGAAATCCATTTGATTGCTCCACCTCTCAAATCTATAAATATGTACCCTCTTGTCTCATTTGGTAGCCTCCACTGGTTATGGTGAAACTTTGTCTAGATTTGTACTTGTAAAACTCTTGAAGAAATAATACAAGTTTTGTCACTCACATGTTGTACTATTGTGTATCGATCCAAATCTTGTTGTTCTTATTTAGTGAGAGTTTATCTTTCCTAACTTGTTATCCTTGATTACCTACCAAGTGTATAGAAATAGTATTGTTTCAGGTCCTTGTTAGTATTCCTTCTTACGTGTATAGACATTTTAGAAGTGGTTTAGGACTATATTCCTTCTTGGAATTGTCTATTTCTCTCCTAGATGTCGAGTGCCTTCTTGAATCTAACATACAAAACACTGATGTGATAATGCACAAAGAGTTATGGTTTTTATGTGAAAGAAGCTTTGTTGGTCTTTAAGTAGTGTATTTTTAGTCAAATTGGGAGGACATTATTCATTGGTGCATCACCATTTTATTTTCTTAGTTATTTTCCTTACCCTTTTCATACAAAATTGATAGATTAGAGAGAGCTTTAAAGGTGCATCAAAGGGAGATATCCCATAATCTAGAGATTTATCTCAACAAAATTTTCACCATTAGTAAGAGAGATGATTCCACTTTTCTATATGGATGAGGAGAGATGAGCATCTTATCAAGGGTGTAAATCTAGGTGTCAATAGTTTTTGGCACACCTGATGGGACCTCTCCGTCTTAAAAGATTATTCAAGATTGGTACTAGTCTTGGCATTGTTGAAAATTGAAATAAACATCTACATTTAGTACCTAACAACTCCATTAAATAATTCAAGTCTTTGGTTGATGATCAGTTCCTATTTTCCATGCTAAAGGTGACCACTAGGTTTGCTTATAAAGGTGTACCCTTTGAGTTTGTGGAATTACCTTCAATTCCACCAAAAGGTACAAATTTGTAAGAACTCATTATTATAAAAGATATTTTGTGTTTAAAGCTTCTAAGTTTATGTTACAATCCATTCCCAACATCTATAGTGATCATTCAAAAATCACTAAAAGACAACCTTTTTTGCCTTTCACTAGGGCATCTCCCTTGCATCTTGCCCAGTATGATCAAATTCTAGGATCTACCCTCAAAAGTGTCCCATATTTGAGTAGAGATGGTATAATTACTACCATTGAGCACATCAAAAATATATAAAATCTTTATAATTTCCATAATATTACCCAAGAAAATGTAGCTATTAGGTTATTGGCCTTGTCTTTCCAAGGAAAAGTTTTGGACTGGTATGGGACCCTACTTGTAAATTTTATTGGTTCATGGGATGATTTGGGGACTCTATTGACTAATAGGTTTGGGGAAAGGAGTGATAACCTATCTTTATCTAAGCAATTAATCATAATAAATATGGCACCACATGAATTCATGCATGATTTTAATACTAGGTTCCAAAAACCTTGGGATAGAATCCCAATCCTTGTGAGGCTAACCACAAACTATGCATTTTTGTACTACTTGAAAGCATTGAATAATGACATTTCCATGATGATCCAATCCATGGGTGGAAACACATTTCTTGCTTCCTATGAAATATCCATAAATGTTGAGAATTGTGTTATCCAAGTAGGAAAGATAGCTGCTAGACCTCTAATGCCATTATTCCCTGATTTACATTCTCCTGGTCAAAGTGCATTGCCTACTTTAGATCTTTTGCCTGGTCAAGAAAAATATACCATTTCTCCTTTAGATGAAATACATTATGTTAAAATATTGATCCAAAGTGTTACTAATGAACTGGTTCCTCTCAAAATGCAACAAGCCCAAGGTTATAGGTCATATCAGTCCTACAATTAGTTTGGACAAACAAACAAACCTCATTTTGAAGGTAATAATTAGGTACAAAACCAAATTACCCATTTCAAGCCTTATCAAAGATATAATACTAGTGCTCCTTCATCTTACAAAGCCATTATCCCCACTTAGAACAATTTGGTCAAATAATAACCCAACTATCCATCTTTTGAACATGGTTAAAAACATGTTGCTTATGTAAATGAAATGCACAGTCAAAGTATGGTAATGCAAGGTAGTCAATATTTCCAAGATTAAAATTTTGAAGGATCCATAAAAGGTGGGGTGGAAAATGGACAAGCTCAAACTTATTATACCCTCATAAATCATTTTAAGGGTGAGTTTTTTGCTATTAATTTCTTGGGAAATATAAACAATCAAAATACAAGTGTTGCCTACAATACTAAGTCAAAAAAGAGGGATACTGATGAATCTCAAGGAGATAATCAAGGACATGTTATGACTCTTAAATAATCTCCTATAGTAATTGGGTCTAAAAAATCTCCTAAACTACAAGAAAATTAGAGGATTCCAAATTATAGGACAACTGCTACAACTCTACCTCCATAAGCTACATCACAAAGTGAAAATGTTCATAAAGAGAACCCCAAGGTGAGTAATCCTTCTATCAATGTGGTAGACCAGATGAAGAAGCTCCATATGAACATATAATTTTGGGATACTCTATAATTACTAGGGTATAAATATATACTCCAAAAGGAATTGCATGGATTGGGCAAATAGGCTGGCCCATCTAGAAATGGCAATGTCATTTTGGTAAATGGAACTCAATCTATGGATGATCAAGTGAAGAAAGATGAGAATAATCCTCCCTTTTACCTATCTCTAATTATTTGTGATTTATTGGTTCATAATTTCATCATTGATAGTGGAGCAAGCACATCAGTTATGCCAAAATGTATAGTAGATAAGCTAGGCCTCAAGTATGAGCTAATGACTAAAGGAGTTTTGTAATTGGATGGATCACCAGCCAATAATTTGTGGGAAGTGAAAGGTTTGAATTTTACCCTTCATGATTTTCATAATTTTTTAATTCCCCATGATGTGTTCATAGCAAATTTACCTCCCTATTTTGATCTTTTCTTGTCAAGGGACATTAAACCCAAGACAGGTGGATATTTGGTAGCCAATTGGTCCTACATGGTTTTCAGGACAAAATATGGCACCAAGGTGAAAATTGAGTTATAAACTATTCATAGAGATCACTTGGAACCATATTCACCTAAGGTAGCAAATGTTAACTATGCTATCATTGATGAATATGAGCTTCATATTGACCAAATCTCCATCATTTTCCCTTGAAGGAGTTTCTGATTTGTTCCTAGATGAGTGGGGAAACAATAACTATGAGCATGATACTTACAAGTTTATTGAATAATATAGTCTTATATTTTATTATATGCATAAGAAGGGGTCTTTCATGCCTAATTTGATGAAACCAAGTCATGATGTGAATGGCTTGTGGTATCTTTTCTTTGATGGGTCCATAAGCAAAATGGGGGCAGGTGGTGGAGCTATGCTGGTTTCACCTTCAAAGGAAAGGTATTTTTTAGCCTTCAAATTCTAATTATCATGCATCTGTAATGTGGCAGAGTATGAGGACCTCATTCATGGTCTTGAATGGGTAAGGAAAGAGGTGTCAAGGAATCACAAGTGTTTTGTGATAGCAAGCTTGTTATGAATCAAGTTAGAGGGTAGAATTTGACCAAGAACTCTTTGCTCAAATTCTATAAGCATAGAGTTTGGAACCTTGTAGAATATTTCATGGATTTTAAAATCATATATATTACAAGGGAAGACAATAATCATGTTATAGGTTGGCATCTGTTGGTGCTCAATTTGGTGTTCCAAAGGTCATAAAGGAAGACAAAAACTAGCCCCATCTAAAAGTGATTGTGAGACCATCCATACCAGATAATGTCACCAATTGGTAGGTCTTTGATAATGACCAATAGATAGAAATTTTTATAAAATAAGAGGTTGAGTTTTATTCCAAGAATTAATCTAAACTACAACAACAATATGGAGGACAGATTGTCCAATCGAAATTTAACAAGCTCCCCAAAGGCCTAGTGACTCTTGAAAGCATATTCAATGAATATGAATAGCTCAAGAAGGATAAGGTAAGCATGTCAACTAAGAAAGAGAAATATTAAAGGATATAAATATTTAAAGATAAGCTACTTATACTTGAGAATGTATGCACTAGTCAATAAAAACATGATTTCATTGAATTATGCAAGGAGTTTAGTGATATTTTTGAATGGGAGTATAGTGATTTGAAGGGTTTTGACCCAAGATTGGCTCAACACAATATAGAGATAAATGAAAATGCCAAACCCATCAAGGAAATACAAAGGATAATCAATCCCAATAGTGATCCTCTCATGAGGAAAGAACTCACCAAACTGGTCGAGTCCAAAATCATCTTTCCCATCAAGCATTCTTCTTGGCTAGCCAACTTAGTCCCTGTTAGAAAGAAGAATGGAGAGATCAGGTTGTGTGTGTACTTTAGGGACTTGAATAGAGTGTCTTTGAGAGACCATTATCTCCTCCCTTCCATGGAGCAAATTATACAGGTGGTGGTAGGTAGTGAGAGCTTTTACCCCCTAGATGGTATTTTAGGTATAATCAGATGTTGGTGAAAGAAAGTGATCAGTACAAAACAACCTTCACCATCAAATGGGGCACATATGCCTATAAGAATATGCTATTTGGATTGTCAAATGATATAGATACTTTTCAACATGTAATGGACATGGCTTTTCAAGGATTAATCAATGACATTGTATTAGTATATCTTGATGATGTGACATTTTTCTATAAGGAAGCAAAAGATCACTTGAATCACCTAAGAATTTTGTTTGAGAGGTGTAGAGAGTTTTGAATCTCTCTAAACCCAAATAAGTGTGTTTTCTATCCATGAAGGTAAACTAATAGGATATATTATTTCTAAGAAAGGTCTGTCTATTGATCTAGAAAGGGTAAGTGCCATCTTGACATTATCTTTACCTAAACATAAGAAGGGTCTACAAAGTTACTTTTGTAAGATAAATTTCATTACAAGGTTTATTATTGATTTTTATAACTTGGTCAAGCCTTTAACCTCCATGCTAAGGAATAATGATATATTCACTTAGAGAGGAAGGAGGAAAGAAATTTTTGAGGAGATCAAGCAAGCCATTGCCTAAGCTCCTACTCTTGGAAGTTCAAACTTCTCCAAGGAATTCAATTTGTACACTTTTGGGAATGAAGAGGTAATCTTTGACATGCTTACTCAAGCTAATTATGAAAGTTTTGAACAACCTATTACCTTATTTAGTCAAGGTTTGGAAGGTTATGAGGTAAGATACACATATGTTGAGAAACAAGTACTTTTAATCATAAGGAGTTTAAATAAGTTTAGGCATATGTTGTCTAAAAAGAAGATTCACATTTTTATGCCTCATCCTAGTGTGAAATAATTTCTATTGGGTAGAGATTTGAATGAGAAAAGGGTAGGTTGGATCACTAAAGTGATGGAGTATGACATGGAATCCAAAACAACCAAGCTAATGAAGGGAAAAGGACTATGTAAGCATCTTGCTTTAGACTTGAAAGAATAAAGGGAGGTTGTTATAGAAATCTGTGATGACCCTATAGTATCTTTATCTTCAACCATGAAGATTTAGACACAAGACATGATTTATTTATTTCAAATTGGTGAGTGTCCACAAGGTCTTGATAGGACCAAGAGAAGGTATTTTAGGTTAAAATCCATTCCTTATGTACTCATTGATGGAGTAATATTTAGGAAGGAATTTTTAGGTGTGTTGTTGAGATGTATTGATTTATATTAGATTGACAAAGTGTTACATGAGTTCCATGATGGACCAATTGGTGGTCACTTTGCTCCTAGAACCACAGTGGCCAAGATAATGAGGGTAGGATACTTTTGGCCTAGCTTGTTCAAAGATACCCATGCTTGGTTAAGGAAATACTAGAAGTGTGCTCTCTTTAATGGAAAACAAAAGCTATCTACCTTGCCTCTTTATCCAATCTAGGTTGAACATCCCTTTATGCAATGGGGTTTGGATTTCATAGGTTTGATAAATCCTCCTTCTAGTGTTGGTCACAAGTGGGTGTTGAAATCCACTGATTATTTTACAAGATGCGTGGAAGATGTAGCTCTTAAGGAAGCAAATGAAAACTCAATCCTAAACTTCTATGAATGTATAGTGACTAGGTTTAGATCTCCTTCAATAATTATCTTAGATAATGCCTTAGCTTTCCTAAGAACAAAAACAAATGAATGGGTTTTGAATCATGGTATCTATCTTATCACCTCCTCCAATGACTATCTCCAAGGGAATGGACTAGCTAAGTCCAAAAACAAGAACCTAATCAAGATCATTAAGAGAATAATGGAGGAGAATAAAAGGACTTGGCATACCAAGCTAAATATAGGCCTTTGGGCTAATAGAATTACTCCAAAGAGAATAATTAGGAACTCACCATATACACTTGTGTATGAAAGGGAAACTAGACTTCCTATCTCACTTGAGTTACTATCTTTAGATCTTATGTATCAGCTATAATTGATGGATAGTGATAGGATGGAAGTTAGATTATGCGAGTTGATGGAGCTTGAGGAGACAAGAGATCAAGCTATGCACACCATGAATACTCACCAATAATAAATAAATAAGTATTTTTATAAGAAGTCCATGCCAAGAAGCTTTAAGGAAGGAGACATTGTCCTAAAATGGGATGAAGATAGGGCCAAACCTAGAAAACACACAATGTTTGATGGTTTGTGGAGTGGCCCATATGTGATCATACAGTGAAAAAACCACAATGCTTTCCAACTCTCAAAGTTAGATGGAGAGGAGCTGCATATCCTGGTCAATGGGATATATCTAAGCATTGTTATTGAAGTTCTCTTTTTCTTTTGTACATAGTTTCCTATTTTCCTTGTGTTTTATTTTGGAAAAATCCTTGTTAGTCATCTTCAAGAATCCATTGACTCCATTTTACCTTAGTTGGATAAGGCTACTAGTCTGGTTAGTATAGTAGGCATACTACCCCTATGAGTCACCAATTTTTTGACCAAATTTTGGCCTTTTAGGCCAAAATTGGGCACCCCTATTTGAAAAAAATTGTTTATTCAAAAAGTTCATTTTGGTCTTTATTTATGTCTTTAAGTAATTCCTTTAGGTTTTTGTTTTAAGGTTTTACAAATTATTTCAAACTTTTTGTCCAAGGATTTTCCTTAAGAGTATTTCTTTTAGGTTTTCTTCTAGTCAAGTAATGAATTCTTTCAAACAATTTTTCTAAGACAAATATCATGAAGACCAAGTGCTGAATTCTTTCAGACAAATTGTGCACACAATTTTTATGAAGGTACTTTACAATTTCTCTAAAAGATATCTTCAAGCTAAAAGGGACCCTTTAAAATGTTATGAAGGGTATGTTTGTAACTTTTTTGAAGGGCACTTTCATTTTTATGAAGGGTATCTTTTTTCGGGAAAAGGTCCACTTCAGTTTTTCTGAAGGATCATTTGCAACTTTCTCGAAGGGTATTTTCTTTGGAAAGTGGTCACTTTCATTCTTATAAAGGGGAACTTGCATTTTCAAAGGATCATTTCAAAATCCCAAAGGACCATTTTCAAAATATTTAAGGACCATTTCCAAAATCCGAAGGCCATTTCAACTTCTCTAAAAGGCACTTCAACTTTTTCAAAGGGTAGGTGACAATTTTTTTGAAGGACTTTTTCAAGCTAAGTGGACATTTCAAATTATATGAAAGGCACTTCAACTTTTCTGAAGGGTAGGTGATGATATTTTTGAAGGAATTTTTTCAAGCTAAGTGGGCACTTTTAATTTTTCTTAAGGGCATTTCAACTTCTCTGAAGGGATGCTTTCAAAAAGTCCAAAAGATTGTTTTATGGAAATTTGGATCATTTCAAAAAAGCTGAAGGGTATGTTTCCTTTCAAAAAGGGTATTTTTCACTTTCTCTAAGGTCATTTCAAATAACCAAAAAGTGCCAAATATAAATTCCAAAGGAATTCTTTCAGAGAAATTGTCTGAAGAATTCTTTTGAATAACTTGAAAAGGTGCCAAAGTCCATTTCATTCGGACATTTTGTCTGTGGAAATTGTTTAAGGCATGAAGGACAAAAAAAAAAGCCAAAGGAAAAGAATAAAAGATACAAAAGACCTAAACAAATTATTTTAGGAAAGTGTTGAGACAAGAAGTCTAAATAAATAAAAGTTTGAATAAATACCTGAAAGGTGATGGCGTATAAAACATCAATTTTAGATTATGGAGACTAGCCATTCAAATTTCAAAAATAAAGACTCGGTGAGAACCAAAAGATGGAGACAAAGGTAAAAAGTGGAAAATACAATTGAGGCTTTGTTTCAATTGTAACAAATGTAACTGAGGCTTTGGTTTAGTTGTGAAAAATGTAACTAATGCTATGATGACTTGTAACTAGTGCATCTGTTTAGTTGTGACATGGCATATCTCACCCACCTCTCTCTTACATGCAAATGTAACTATTTTTCTTGAGATGACAAATGTCTAAAGCGATCCTTGAAATCCCTTTGATTTCTCTACCTCTCAAAGCTATAAATATGCATCCTCTTGGCTCATTTGGTAACCTCCATTGGTTATGGTAAAACTATGGCTAGATTTGTACTTGAAAAACTCTTGAAGAAATAATATAGGTTTTTACACTCACATGTTATACTATTGTGTATCGGTCTAAATCATGTTATTCTTATTTAGTGAGACTTTATCTTTCCTAACTTTTTATTCTTGATTAGCTACCAAGTGCACAGAAATATTATTGTTATAGGTTGTTGTTGGTATTCTTTCTTAAGCATATAGACATTTTAGAAGTGGTTTAAGACTATATTCCTTCTTGGAATTGTTTGGTGCTCTCCTAGATGTCAAGTTCCTTCTTGAATCTAACATGTGAAACATTGAGGTGATAATGCACAAAGAGTTGTGGGTTTTGTGGGAAAGAAGCTTTCTTGGTCTTTAAGTAGTGTATTTTTAGTCAAATTGGGAGGACATTATTCATTGGTGCATCACCATTTTGTTTTCTTAGTTGTTTTCCTTACCCTTTCCATACACAATTGATAGATTAGAGAGAGATTTGAAGGTGCATCAAAGGGAGCTAGCCCATAATCTAGAGATTTATCTCAACAAAATTGTCACCCTAGTAAGAGAGATGATTCCATTTTGTGGCATGGATGAGGAGAGCTGAGCATCTCCTCAAGGGTGAAAATACAAGTGTCAACATATATGTTAAGGGTATAATTAAAGATATCTACTAACATTACATTTTCCAACACTTCTTAATTTTAAGTGGGGATACATGGCATAGTCAACTTTTATAATAAAATAATTATACTTCATAAACCATATATAATGAGTTTATGAGGCATGTAATTTTTGAAGGAATTAACAACCTTCATCATGCCAATATTGCCTTTTGAATAACAAAAATAATTATAATCCATAAACCATTTAGAGTAAGTTGCATGATCATGAGATTACATCTCATAATTTTTCATGAATAATCAACCAATCATTTTGGATCCTTTTATAACATAAGGATCTCCATTACAATATATGATTTTAAGTATTAGGTATACCATAAAAAGTCAAATATTTTTGAGTTTACCAAAATCACATAAAGTGACCTATTACAATGAGTTATAATGAGAAGTATAGATAAGAATAGGGAAACACATGGCTGTTAGGAATCAACATTGTCATACACCCCGCCTTCCACCCCCCCGCTCCCCGCTCCCCCCCCCCCCCCAATGGAAACTCCAAATGCCTAACATTGTAAAAAATTGACAAAATTTGGTAGAACCAAGTGATTTTATGAATATATTTGCCATTTGCTCATTCATAGGATAAAATTGCAAATCAATATCCTCATTAAGGACTTTCTCTTGAATAAAATGCACATGGACTTTAATATGTTTAGTTCATTGGTGTTGTACTAGATTTTTTACTAGAGCCATACAAATTTAATTATCATAAATAAGGGTAGTACTATGAGAAACATCCAAATGAGGTTATACTAAAACCCTTCACAGCCACATGGCTTCTTTAGTAGCTTCCATAACACTTTTATACTTAATGCCAATTTTAATAGGAGTAGATGTAGGTTTATAGTCAATCAGATTAAACTTAAATCATAGATTATGAGCATACTGAGATTGTGATATAATAATTAAGTCTTTATCTTGAAATAAAACCACTCCTAAAACATGATGAAGAATACCTAGATCAATCATTTCAAATATTTGACTTCGTTTAACTTTATATTTAAGAATTGAACTAATTTAATCATTTGTAATAAGAAGATCATCAACATATAGTAAAATTAAGATAAGATGACCATTTTTAACTTTAAAAAAGAGATCATTATTAGAATAATAGTTAGAAAACCCCAATTCTTTAAAAAAAAAGAGAATTTAGAATACCAAACTTGAGGAGATTATTTTAAACCATAAAAAAATTTATTCAACTTACAAACACAATGTTCTTTGTTAGGTTCATCAAAATATTTAAGATGAGTCATATAGTTTTATTATTCTAATTCACCATTTAGGAATCCATTTTTGACATATATTTGGTGAATAATTCAAATGTTTTGAGCTGCAAGAGAAATAAGTAATCTAACAGTACTCATTTTTATTACAGGAGTAAAGGTTTCAACATATTCAATCCAAAGTTTTTGTCTAAAACCACAAGCAACTAATCTTTGATTAAATGTGTCAAATTTACCAATTTAATTATATTTAGTATTATAAATCCATCTACACCTAACAATATGAATTTTAGGAAGAGGTAGGATAAAATACCAAGACTGATTTTTATTTAGGGCATTATACTTAGCTTGCTAACAACTTTCCATCTAAGTTTCTGAATACTTCCTCAAAAGACTTAGGTTCACATTCATATATAGTCATTAAAGTATGATAATAATTTTGAATCATAGCCAATGAGATGTGGAGGAGTTGGATAAGTGGGTTGGTTGTTTCAAGCCCCACTTAGGTTAAAATCTCTAAAAAGGCATATGAGGCTATTTGTATTCTTGGGGCCATTAATGGATACTAGTTATTCTCAATATTGGTGGTGGTCATTATTGATAATAGTTGGTAAATATCTGGTAGTATCTAGTATATAGGTGGAATTTAGATGATTAAAAAATTACATGGGGTTCTAGGCTCCTAATTGTTTCTTAGACTGGTCTATGCTCAAGTCAAAAATCATCATCAATAAAAAATGAATGTTGAATCCTAGTAAATTTATTAAGATTATCAAGATTAGATGTATAAAATAGAGATTTAACCTATTTAAGTTTTTTATATTGAACATGAAATTCAAAATGTTCTTCAAACTCTAAGTTATCCAAAATTAGATGAACTTCCTTTAGAGAATGTGTTTCTTCATAAGGAGTAACATAAGAGCTAGGTTTATCAAACAAATAAAATTGAAAGGGTTTCATAGAGGGCTCAAAAAAATATTTCTCAAAAATATGACTGTTCATATTCTCAATAATTTGTATTTTATATTGATCATACATTATTAATCCTTTAGTTTTACCTCCCTAACCTACAAATATGCATGAATAGGAGGTAGGATCAAGTTTCTTTCTTTTTGATTTAAAATAAAGATGGAAGTAGGAATATCAAAGATCCTACTATGAATAACATTGGGTTTATTATTAGACCATATTTATAAATGAGTAGAAAGATGTAAATTTTTAGTCGGGACTCTATTTAGAATATGCACAATAATATTCATGGATTCGACCCATAATAATTTGAGAACATTTGCAAAATGCAACATTGTTCTATCCTTTTCAATAATGGTGTGGTTTTTCCTTTAAGAAATACCATTTTACTAGTGAGAATAAGGTGTTAAATCTCTTTGAATATAAAAACTAAGGAAAAATGAATAAAATTATTTATTAATTATTTAACACCGTTATCAGATCTTAATCTCTTGATATAAAAATTAGAAGCATTTTCAACAAATTTAATTATTTGAATTTAGATAATACTTTAGATTTATTCTTTATAAAACATTACCACATCATTCTAGTATGATCATCAATAAAAGTAACAACATATAAAGAGCCATTAAGAGATGTAACTTCAAGTGGTCCTATAATATCACTATCAATTAATTCTAAAGTATGAACTAGGAATTTGACATAGAATGGAGGTTAGTATTGTGTTAGTCTCATAAAACCAATGAAATGAAAACACTAAAATATTAACACCTCTAGCCTAGACACTAGGGAGAGCTTAGGTAATAAAATCTAAATGAAAGCACAATAAAAACATGAAAGACATAAATATTTTACCTTCATTGGAGATCCAAATGGCTTTGTTGAATGGCTTGATAGGTTTGTGCATCAAGAAGTCTTCATCCATGGAGGTTGCTTGGCTCCTTCTCTCCTTGGCAGCTTAGCTTGTGATGTTGTTTGGCTTAAAATTTTAGCACGGTAACCTTACTTGCTAGGAATTTAGTCATTATAAAACTATATCAAGGAGATTTTTGAAGATATTTTTGCATAATAATTTTTCACCCAAATAGATTAGAATCAATAGGCAAGGCCTTGTATTTATAGCCTTAGGAATTAACTCTCACCCTAGGTGAGTTAAGGTTGAGTTTAGGCTTAGAATGGGTTCAAACTAAACCTAGGTGAGTTAAAACTAACTCCAATTGAGTTAATATTTTTCAAGTAATTATGATTTGTAATTGATAGTCATGGATATCAAATTAGATATTTTAGAATATTTTCAAAGAGCTTGACAACTCACAAAAGTAATGATGAAAGGCTTGGATATTTTAAATTTTGGAATTCAATTTTTAGATATTCATTAATTGAAAATGGATAATTCAAATAGGTAGTTAATCTTGTTTAGTTTGTTAATTTATTTAAATTATCCTTTTAGATCTTTCAAAATTTAATAAAGTGTGCAGGTGCCCCACTTAATAGGTTCATAGGCAAAATTAGTAGTTATGATGTCAGAAGGTGATTAGAGTTGAATCTGTGAGAGGTTATTTTTCATACATTAGAATATCCTAATTAAGGATGTTTAAACATGATTCTAAGCTTTTATGATTGATGTATAAGTAAATTTGGAATGTAATTATTCATAGGATTAATTTGTATTTGTTGGTAGGAATCAGTCTGAAGTCCTATTGAAAGCCAGTTGTGGCCAATTTTAGATGTCTATAGTTTTTCCCTATTTGGGAAGGTGTTTTAATATAGAGGAACAATAATGTATTCTCAAAGAATGAGAAGGTCCTATATGCCTAATGATTTAATGGTAATAAATGTTCTCTAGATTCCACCTCGAGGGAACAATTGGCAAATAGGGTCAACGATCAGTCCCTCAAAAGAAGGGAATGATGGGACCAAAAGGTAAAATGGGGTTAAAAAGACTAATTTTCCCATAGTTAGGTATAATCAATGGCATATAGAGCTACCCTAAGTGAGAAAACAAATAGGATGATTTATCCATAGGTGGTTATAATCATCGACACCGATGGGATGAAAAAGATAATGATTTTCCCAAAGGTAGTTATAATCAATGAAAAAAAGATAAGGGAAATAATAGAATGACTTGAAAAAAGGTGGTTATAATAATTAAAATGGAAAACAATGATTTTATCATAGGTAATTATAATAATTGGTAGGATAAAAACATGCCCCAGTTGGGTAGATAGAGATATGGTTTGCCCAAAGGTAGTTATGAGCACTCTCATAATAAAAATATGCCCCAATTGGGCATAAGAAAGATGACAATATACCTAAAGGTGGTTAAAATAATTAACCTTTAAATATATTAAAACACAATAATTTTCCCATAGGTGATTATAACCATTAGCTTAGCGGGTGGGATGATAAATAATGATTTATCCAAAGGCAGTTAGAATCATTGGCATCGTACGTGGGTGAGATACAATATTTGCATAAAGGTAGTTATAATCATTGGCACCAAGATGATGGAAAATGGGTACCAAGGATAAAGATGAATTTAGGAAACCTACTAGTATGGAGATGCTCATCTGAACTAGTAAGGGTGAAAATCCTTTTGTTATTTCATTACTATGTATTTAGGAAATGATTTGGGTAAATCAAGAATTTTTCAAGTGAAAAGGAGAATTATCATACATGAATTGATTGTAAGACTTATTTAGTTTAGTTTTTTTGTGGCACATGATGGTAGGACTCATGATATAAGACACCATGAGAACTTATCCAAAATATGCATAAATATTGACATGTGATCCAATAAACAATAAAAAATAATGAACCAATGATAAAAACTAAGATGAAAATGTTGGTGAATGAATATGGATGGATTCAATAATAATGTACAAGGAATCACCCAATGAATTCACCTAAAATGAATCAAGGCACAACAAGAAAGCAAACAAATAGGCAAATAAGATAACAAATAAACAAAACACCAATAAAAGAAAGAAAAAAACAAAATAAAGAGAATAAAATGAAATAAAAACAAACAATGGTTAAGTGCAATGTTAGCACAAATAGAGGACAAACAAGATGATGAACATTACCCCTAGGTTATAGGAGACAATGAAACAAACAAAAAAAATGGGGTTTATAAAATAAAAGGAAGGGGTAGCCAAACTAACTCCAGATACACTAGGCAAGTGAACACTATCTACATAGTTCCATAGACATGATGCCCAACATAAACTTTAGGCCAAATGTAGTTCTCCCAAGAAATGGGATAGAATAAAATGATGAGAATAAAACATGATTGATGTTATAGAGGAAATATGGGAATGGTCTAGAAAAATGGTGAGTGCATGGGACGTTAAGCCAATAAGGTTGGGAAAACTAAATGATAAGTGGTTTCTTTTGAATTAGTTGGGCTTACCAAAATAATTAAGGCAAAGAAGTGGTTGATGAGGTGATTATTTCTATATTTTATAGATATTTTTACAAATATTTTTTGAATTTTCTATGCATCTCAACTTAATCGAGGATGATGAGATACTAAATGGTTCAACTCACAAAATTGTGAGAGCATCTAAACTTGGAAATTGCTCAAAAAATGGTGAGAGTGTGGAAAAGGGTGACTATGCTAACCTCAATGTGAATCAAGAACTACCTACATAGTCCCAAGATGGGACCTCAAATCACTGTAGTTCCACCTTACACTAGAAGAATTTGACCAGGTAGAAGCAAATTCATAAAATAGGAAAAATAGGCAAATGACATAGTACATCATAGGAATAACAAGGTGGTACTTCAAGGCATTACGGATAAAGGTGTTGGTCCCAATTTTCCCATAAGTGGTTATAATTAGGAAATAATGACATAGGTAAATGATACTAATTTTCCCATAGGTGGTTGTGATTAGTATCATGATGTTGGCACTCTAATTTTCCCAAAGGCAGTTATAATTGGTAGTACTTCAATGGATTGAAATAAGGAATGAAGGATGGAACTTCCAAACTACTATCATATTTCTCCAAAAATGGTTTCTATCAAGAATGTCAAATCAACTATGAAAAATTGATCTAAATCCTATTATTGAAAGTGCTCATGGAACCAATTGAATGGAACCAAGGTCAAAGGGGTTGTTAGGGAGGGTAAAAATAACTCTGGTCAAATAGAAAAGGTATGGTATAATGATATAGGATGGAATGGTATACAATATGGTACAAATAAATATTTTGATATGGTGGTACAATTGAAATGGGCCTCATAGACAATACTCTAGGGCTCTTAAGGGAAGTAACGCTTGAGATGTATAATGTTCATTGGCTCATCAAGTTCATCCCTATCTAGTGTAGTGAGCATATATGCTCTAAAGGCATAATTTGTAATAATTGTATAAGGGTATATCCAATTAGGTTTGAAATTTCCTTTGTGCTTCTTCTTGGATATAGTATTCTATTGGTTTTATTTGAAAATAAGATCCCCAAAATCTTATTTTATTTGTTTGACTCATCAATTATAGTGGTCATAAATTCTATTTTGGTATGCTTGTATGATATTGACTATGGCCATGCATTTTTAATCAAGTAAGTCCATCTCTTGCAGGTGAACTACCTAGTAAGCTTCATTGTCCAAAACATGTTTTAGTAAAATGCACAAAGAAGGTAACTCAACCTCAATGGGAAGAATGGATTGAATGCCATAAAATAGGGAATATATAATGGCTCTTGTTAGGGTATGGTAATTGGTGTAGTATGCCTAGAGGGAAAGGAATATTTGGAGGTGCCAGTCAAAGTTAGTGTCATTAACAATCTTTTTAATGATGTTGACAATGGTTTTGTTGGATGCTTCTACTTAGTTGTTACCTTGTGGGTAATAGGTGGTATAAAAATGTTGAGTAATGTTGTATTCAAAACATAATTGTTTGACATACTTATTCTTAAATGATCTACCATTATCAAATATAATGTCAAATGGGATACCATAATGATAAATGAGATGGTTAAATATGAATTTGGAAATTTATTTTCTAGTCACATGAGGGGTATAACTTCAACTCACTTAGTGAAATATTTGGTAGTGGTGAGGATGTGTTTATGGCCATCAGATGAGGTTGGGTTAATATTCCCAATGAGATCAAGGACCCATGTAGCAAATGAACATGGTGTAAGAATTAGTTTGAGTATTTTGGTTAAGGCATGAATTAGATCGGCATGCCTTTAACATTTATCATACCTTTTAACATATGTAGCTACATCTGCATCCATAGTTGGCCAATAATACCTAGTACATAGGAGATTTTTGGCTAGGATGGCCCTATTGGTGTGGGTTCTAGATACTCCTTCATAAACTTCTTATAGCACTAATGTTGGTTTTATCGAAGTTAAACAATGAAGTAGAGTCCCATCAAAACTATAGTAGTAAAGGGTTGGTCTAAGTAAGGTATATCATGCAACTTGGTGGATAAAGGCCTTGATTTGTTTTTTTGATAGGTCTAGTGGCGTAATATGGTCATAAAGGTAAGTGAATAGGTCTAATTACCATATAGACCTGGGACCAATAATATCATAGATCATTGTGATGATTGAAGGTTCATGGGTTGGTGCTAGAAGATTTTAAATAAGGAATTGATATTATTTTGTTTGGTCAATATGTTGAATCAAAGAGCCAGTGGTGGACATGACATATACTATTATATTACTGGCCTTTGGTATGTGTTCAAATTTTACATCAATAATATACTTTTTGAGAGTGTCAATCATGGCCTTATATGGCACCAATTTTTCATCCTTGGTCTAGATGTGGTTTGTAACCTGATTGATGATTAACTGAGAATCACCATAAACCTTGAGATGTTGAATATTCTATTATACTACCTATCAAAGCCTTATAATGAGTGATTCATATTTAGCCATGTTGTTAGTACAAGGAAAGATAATACAAAATTATTTAGGGATAAGATCCCATTATGATGTAATAAATAATAGGCCTAACGTCAATCCATGTGTTTTGAATAATCCATCAAAATATTGCTTACAGTGATGCTCATCAAGAGGTGTGTCAATGATGGTCATGATGGACTCATCTAAGAATTGAAAAGTTAGTGGCTCTATATCTGCAAGGGGAGATTTAACAAGATAATCTGCAATTACTTATCCCTTGATTTCCCTCTAGTTGATGTATTCTATCTTAAACTCATTGAGAAGCATGGTTCATTCAACCATCCAGCCTTGTAAAGCTATATTGGATAGTAGATACTTGAGCATGTCTAATTTTGAAATAACTATGGTCTTGTTGTTTAACATTTAATGTCATAGTTTTGAGCTACAAATAACATAACTAAATAGGCTTTTTTAATGGGTGTATAATTGTGTTCATATGTAACCAATGTATGGTTTAGATAGTATATCAGATGTTATTTTCCATTATCATCATGTTGAGCTAGAAGTGCCCCTAAGGATTTGTCTGTGGTTGATAGGTACAATAGGAACAACTTTCTTGGCATAAGTGGAAACAAATAGGCAAATTTACAAGATAGTCCTTTAAACACTAAAAATCTTTCTAATATTCATCCTCCCAATGAAAAATGACACATTTCTTTAAAAAACATGTAAATGGATGGAATTTATTGGCCAATTGAGAAATAAAGCATCTAATAGACTAAATTTTTCCCTATAAACTATAGATCTACTTCAAATTAGAGGGTGGAAACATCTCAATAATGGCTTGTAATTTGGTTGGATCGAATTCAATGCCTCTACAAGACATAATGAAGCCAAACAATTTTCCTAAAGTAACTCCAAAAACACATTTTTTTGGATGAAGTCTGACCTTTTATTCATGTAGCCTCTCAAATATTCTCCATAGTGTAATTGGATGATCAGCCCTAGTCTTTAATTTAACCAATATGTCATCAACATAGTATTCAATAATGCCATGCATCATATCATGAAATATGATAGTCATGGATATTTAGTATGTGGCCCAAAATTTTTGAAACCAAATGACATAACTTGTTACAAAATGTTCCCAATGGAATGGTGAATGATGTCTTATGTTAGTCTTCTAGTATAATTCAGATCTAGTTGTATCCTAAAAATCCATCCATTAGTGAAATAATTTCATATCCCATTATTGAGTCAACTATCATGCCAATTTTTGGTAGAAGAAAGTCATCCTTGGGGAAGGCCTTGTTTATATCTCTAAAATCAATGTAAATTCTACTTCTTTTTAGATTTTTATTGATTGGTATAACATTTGAGATCCACTCTGATTAGTCGATAGGTCAAATATATCTCGCTTCTAAGAGTTTTTCCAACTCTTTATTTACTAATAAAACAATGTAAGGATGTATTTTATGTAGTTTTTACTTCATAGGTTTGGCATCAAGATGTACAATAAGATGGTATACAACCAAGGTGGGGTTCAAACTTAGTATGTCTAAGTAGGACCAATAAAATATGTCAATAAATTCCCTTGGAAGGGATATAAAATTTCTATGTTCCTCCTTAGTGAGGGATGTGCCTAATTTGATCCATTTTAGGTAATTTGGAATCTCGATGTTAACTTTGGTAGTTTCCTCTACAAGAAGGGTCAAACCATCCTCTAAAATAGCTGGTAAAGATTTGAATTGGCCTATAATGTCAAATTCCTCTATTTATACTAGCTCTTCAAGTTCTCTCAGGTAAGATGAATCAAAATCTCCCAATGGCAGAGATGGCCAAGTTATAAACACTATGGGAAACTATTGAATAATATGATCAAATTCATCTTGTTTGGCATAGCTAAACTTGGACCTAAAGGCAAGTTTTTCATTAGTGGTGTTTTTGGACATTTTGGCCCACATGCCACCCTTTTGCCTAGATATATCAACTAAGCAAAGTCCAGATTGAAATGGATGATCAAGAAATGAATTCAAAAAGCTTAGAAGAACTAGGCCATCATCAAACATCATGCATAAATGAATAGAATAAGCTGGTTGTGAATTTAATAGAATTACTTGTAAAGCCTCTCATGTGAAAATATTTCATGGACATGATGTATTTCATGCCTATATTATCCTTTATAAATTTCATATCTTGATGTCTTTTTTATCTCAAGATATAAAGCTTCAAAGTTAAACCAATAGTCTATGACATACGCAGAGACATCAAGATAAATCTATGGTAAATAATAACCATTTGGGTTTGAATGATCCTAAGGTTGAACATATATCTAACAGATGTCAAGATATCAAGAGTTTAGGTAGAAGATATATAACATGTATAAGGTTAAAGAGTTAAAAAGTGCCTGGAATAAGATCAATGATTGACATTTTATTATATCAAATATCTAATGATGAGTGAAAACCTGATGATATCAGTGGGTCTTAAAGATATAACATAATGCATTTGATCATGCACCTAAGATCTAATGGTGAGTATCAAGTCAAAAAGTCAAAGGATATTGAGATCAAGTGAAGGTTTGATAAGTGTCATGATCATAGTGACTTAGCGGATCAATGGTGCATGTTTGATCAAGTGAAAAGAGATCAATGGAATGCAATCAACTAGACCAAGGAGATTGATGGTGCATATAGGGTTAAAGGGTCAATGATCTTAGATTAAATGTTAGGTTAGAATGTGGTATAAGCATAGGAGTAGATGAAACTAAAAATGTATCCTAAGGATAAATGCACAATTTCTAAGTGTCTTAATCTAAAATGCATATCATAGATCGATGGCTAATGATGAAGGTCTAAGGCATCATAATATTGAAGACCTAGATCAAGATTAATGGTCAAAATTAAAGGTTGAAGCTATGAGACTTTGACTGGAAGTCAAAATATAGTTTAAAGTTGAATTAGAGCAGATTTTTAGGGATCAACATCACCATTTGGAGATATTGAGTAACATTAACACATTGAGGAGATCAAGAAGGATTCCATGCAACCATTCTTGATTGATTCTTATGGAAATCATGGGTTTCATTCTTCTTTCTCCACCTTTTCATGCTAGATAGAGTCCTAGTGACATTAATGCACGAGGAACTCAAGGAGTTGGTACAACTATTACCTTGATTATTGATGACTCCTTATCCATTCTCCCATGCATTTACCCCATCTTTCTCATTCCCTTATACTATAAATATAGGATTCTAAGCCTTCAAATAGATCCCTCTCTTGGGTATGACTAGAATCTACCAATATTTATCTTTATAACTTTTTGAGATAAATAAATGACTATTTTAGATTTGTATATGTGGTATAAGCCTCTCCATTGTCAAGTATTGATCTCACCTAGCTACTATTTTATCTTATTATGCAGGTCATGTTTAGTGTTTAATGTCATTTGATTGAAGCTAAAAAGTGGATACATTAACTAGTTAGTGCCTTGAATCAGGCCTTTCCATCACTTCCCTCACATTTTGATCACTTGGTGAACCTTTACATGAAATATTGATGCATAGCAGACATTTGGAGTTGTATATTCAATATTTTTCTTATCTCATTAGTGTTTTTATAAGTTTAAATAGAGTAGATGAGTAATTAATTTAGGTGCATCACCAACATTAGCTTAGATTTCCCTTTCAATTATATTTATCTCCATTTTCACCCCAAAAATTAGTGGGTTTTAGTGTAAATGAGCTAAGTGATACATCAGAGGAGCTATCCTCATTAAAAATCCTAGAGGTCTAACCCAAGATTAGGTAACCCATATCCTAGGGTCATTATCAAGTTGGACTAGATTTGAGTAGAGGACCTGAACAATCCTTTGCTTTAGCTATGGTGAAATCTAAGTCTCTAACAATTTTGGCATGCCCGATGGGACCAATATCCAAAAGAGTGGAAAGATTGTTGGTGTGTCTTTCCTTTAATCAACTTTTGGAAGCAAGTTAACACCAATGGTGACTTCAACTCAAAGCTTCTGGTTGTAAGAAGCCCAGGTATGTCTCATTAAAGATTTTAATAAGTTATTACATCATATTTGACATATGAGGTTGATATGAATAGCTATGGTGGATACCCCTATCATTCAACTCCTTATCAATAGTTATAATATTATCTTCATGATCCATATGAGCCTAATCAGCCTTACCAAGAGTTATATCAAAGCTATGATGAGCCTTATCATGTTTATCATGATATTTATTATCAAGAGCGTATCTCTTACTTTCTTGATGACCCATATCAACCCTACCATGATTTATATTAGCCTTATGATGAGCATCACCAACCATATATAGAGCCTTACTAGTAGTATGGTGACTTATAACAATCCTATGATAACTCTCATGAATCATATTGTCTTCCTGATCAAACCTAGCAAGACCCAAATCAATCCATCTCAAGCTTCAAAAAAATCCTATTTATCTATGAGAAACATATGATAAGCATAGAGACCCAAAAGAGCTATGAACAAGATATTTCTAAGCATGAAATTTAGAACATGAAAGCTAATTTACAACAAGATAAAGAGGTATGTTCATCTTTCATAAGGTAAGGCTACTCAAATTTTAGTGCTAATATTCTAGACACAAGTGGTCAAATAGTAAGCATTGAAGAGAGGATAGTAGTTTATGAGGAACCTTAGGGTCATCATAGTCATCATCATATTCCCATAGAACTGCCCTTTTCCTTTCATGAATTCTAAACCAATGTTTACCATATCCCTCAAGAGTCCATTTATACCTTGCCTAACTTTCCTACCTAGAAGTATGTATAAGAGAGGCCTCATAAGGCTAAACATGCATGTTTTGAAGAGATTAATCTTCATGTTTCTCAGTAGATCATACATGAAACCTCATCTTTAGTTATATAGGGAGATATCTCTAACCAATTGGTCCATGATTTTGAGGCTAATTTAGCCAAGTAAATTAAGTTTGTAAATGAACATCTCCAACATTCAATATTAGCTATAAAGGAAACATAACAACAAATTTCTTCTTTCCCATCCATATCAAGAACAAGTATATAATCAAAGGTTTCTAAACATAAGTTTATGACTTGGAATTAGATTCAATGGTCAAGGAGAAAGAAGAACATTCAAGAATAAGACAAGGTGCTAAAGTCAAGAGCAATCTAGTAATCATTCAACCTCCTCTCCTTTCCCCTCAAAAGCCTAGAGCCTTTCCTTCATGGAAATCCATTTAAGAATTAATACAACCTAGAGAGGAGGTGAAGTTGATCCAAGAAGAGTAGCTCCATGAGAAAAATTAGGTATCTATGGTAACTTATTTAGACCTTTCTCATCTTAATAAATATTTTAAAGGATCTACTGTGCCACTTTTTGAGAAAGAGCCTCTATTTTGTGAGGCAAATCAAGAAGATGCAGCTAAGAAAATAGAAAATGAAGGTGACTTGAGTGACCAAGAAGAAGAAATCATGATTAGGACACCTATTGGTAAGGAAAAACATGTTTTAGTCTTCCATAATGATGTAAATATGGAAAAAGTGCAAGATAAAATTGAGGTAGAGGATAAGATACAAGTACAAGAATAAGTACATAAAGAAGAGGTTGCTAATGTACAAGAAAATGATGTCCCATTTAGATAAGTTGATGATGTTCTCCATGAGTTATTTGATAATACAGAAGCTACCATTCATCATGAAGGACAAGAGATTATAGAAGTAGTAGAAGACAAGTACCAATAAACTAATGAAGATGAAGAACAAGCTAAAATTGAGAACATGCTTAGTCATCAACTTGATTTTGAAGATGAAGAAATTTTGATTGACCAATCTGAGGTATCAAAATAAGACTTGTAGCCTTCCTGATTGTGATCAAGAAATTTATTTCTTGATTCTTATATCTAGTTTGAATAATCTCTAATTGAATTGTAGCTTCATGAGAACAAATCTTTAGTTTTATTTGATGTCTTTCATTTAGGTTATTCTTTACTTGAATATGTCCATTGTAGGCTAAGGAAAGTGCCTTTATCAAGTAAGAATTAGTTTTTATCTTGGAATATGACATGTTTGAACTTTTCAAACATGGTTATCAGCTTTTATATTCAACTTTAGACATATCTCTACTTTTGGAAGTTGAGAATGAGCTCAAATGGCCCCATGAAGTCACAAGATTAGATCCATCTCCCTTAGAGGTCAGCCTTGCAGATATGTCAAAGGAGACAAATTGAGCTATTCTATATGTTCATGATCAAAATTTCATGAATGAAGAAGAATTAAAGG
This sequence comes from Torreya grandis, assembly GCA_037957365.1. NCBI lineage: Eukaryota > Viridiplantae > Streptophyta > Pinopsida > Cupressales > Taxaceae > Torreya > Torreya grandis. The sequence goes on from JARHVA010000826.1 coordinate 3,940,480, forward strand.
TGTTCCTATAAAATACACAAATTTTAGAGGAGTATGAATGGGTTTTGGACTCATGTCTACAACTCATGCACCTGAAATTGATAGTAGAGGAACTAGTTGCTTCCCCAAGAAGACATGAACATGAAATGATATTAGATGTAAAAGAGAGCTATCAAAAAAAGGTAAGCATGATTCAAAGTTCTAAGGTGCACCAAATAGATTTCTATTTGACCCTGGAGGGAAGCTTGTCATTTTAGGTTAATTGTTATAGTTTTGCTTTATTTCAATAAGTGATTATCACAAGCATTAGTTTGCTTCCCTTTTGTCTTATTTTCCCTATTTATTTAGGTTAATGGTCCTTACTTTGTTTAAGTTAGTTTCCCTTCTATTTTGTGTTTCCCTTCAATAAGTTCCTTCAACACTTTATTTTGTTTTATTACTTTTGGTCCTTATTTATTTAAAGAGGAGTTATCCAAGGGTTGGTAGTAATTTTTAGTTTTAGATCAATATGTTGAACCAGATCATAGACTCCATGCCCAATAGACTAGACAAGGCAACTAGTCCATGTTCTCAAGCATATCAAGCATGCTTCCCTATAAGTTGCCATAAAGTTGGCCATTTTGGCCCACATGCCAATATTTTTCCTAGATAGATCAGCTGAATAGAGTCCTAATTGAAATGGATGGTCAAGAAATGACTTGAGCAAGCTTAAAATAATCAGGCCACCATCAAACTTCATGCACAAATGAATAGAGAAAGTTGGTTGTGCATTTAATATATTCACTTATAAATCCTCTCAAGACAAAATATTACATATCTATGATGTATTTCATGCCTAGATCATCCTCTACAAATTTCATATCTTGATGTATTTTCTATTTCAAGATATAAAGCTTCAAAGTTAAGCCAATAGTCTAGGACGTGTGTGAAGACATCAAGATAAAGATACGTCAAGTAACCATTTGGGTTAAAATGATCCTAAGGTTGAATAAATATCTTATAGGTTCCAAGATATCAAGAGCTTAAGTAGAAGATATATGAAATGCATAAGGTCAAAGAGTCAAAAAGTGCTTGGAACAAGATCAATGATCAATATTCAATCAGATCAAAGATTTAATGGTGAGCAAAAACTTGATGATGTTAGTGGGTCCTAAAGATATAACAAAGTGAATTTGATCATGCACCTAAGATCAAATGGAAAGCATCAAGTCAAAAAGTTAGAGGATCTTGAGATCAAGTGAAGGGCTGACATGTGTCATGATCATAGTGACTTAACAGATCAATGATACACATTTGATCAAGCAAAAGGAGAATTATGACACACATTCAATCATACCAAGGACATTGATGGTATGTATAGGGTCAAAGGGTCAATAAAATGAGGTTGACACATGGTACAAGTACAAAAGTAGATGAAACTAACAGCATATCCTGAGGATAAATGCATAATTACCAAGTATCTTAATCTCAAATGTAGATCAAAAATTGATGGCCAATGATGAAGGTCAAAGGTGTCATAATCTCGAAGACCCAGATCAAGTTTGTTGGTCAAAATTAAAGGTTGAAGTTATGAGACTTTGATTAGAGGTTGAAATAAAATTTGAAGTTGAACCAAAGTATATTTTTAGGGATCAAACGTCACCATTGGGAGTTATTGAGTAATGTTAACACATTAAGGAGCTAGAGAAGGATTCAACGCATGCATTATTGATTAATTCTTGCAAAAATCATGGGTTGCATGCTTATTTCTCCACCTTTCCATGATAGATAAAGTCCTAGTGACATTAATTCATGAGGAGATCAAGGAGTTGGTACAATCATTGTCTTTATCATTGACGACTCCTCCACTCTCCCACACATGTTCCCCATCTCTTTCATTCCCTTATACTATAAATATAGGCTTTTAAGCCTTGAAATAGATCCCTCTCTTGGGCATGACTAGACTCTATCAAGATTGATCTTTGTAACCTCCTAAGATAAATATATGATTATTTTAGATTTCATTGTTCTGGTATAGTGTGTTAATGTCAGTTTGATTTGCATATGTTGTAGAAATATCTCCCTTATCAAGTTTTGATCTTATCTAGCTATTAGTTTATATTATTATGTAGGTCATGTTTAGTGTTTAATATCATTTGATTGAAGCTAACAAGTGGATACATTGACTAGTTAGTAATTGAATCATGCCTTTCCATCACTTCCCTTAGGTTTTGATCACTTGGTGAACCTTTACTTGAAATATTGATGCATAAAAGACATTTGGAGTTGTATATTTAGTCTTTTGCTTATCTCATTAGTGTTTTTAAAAGTTCAAATAGAGTGGATGAGTAATTAATTTAGGTGCATCACCAACATTAGCTTATATTTCCCTTTCATTTATCTTTCTCTCCCTTTTCATTCCATCAATTAGTAAGTTTTATTGGAAATGAGCTAAGTGATACATCAGAGGAGCTAGCCTCATTAAAAATCCTAGAGGTCTGACCCAAGATTAGGTAACTCACATCCTAGGGTCATTCCAATGTTGGACTAGATTTGAGTAGAGGACCTAAACAATCCTTTGCTTCAGCTAGGGTGAAATGTAAGTCTCTAATAGGTCTCCTGAGATATGTTTGAGGAAGGTTGAACATGCCCATCTAATGGTGCCTAAAATAGGTTTTCACCAGAAGAATGGCCTTTCTCTTTACTATTACCCTAGTCCAAAAGTACCTCAAAGAGGTTTTCAATTTGGGACCTCAATGTTTTATTTAATTATTTATGGCTAAGGGTTTTTACCCTTTCTCTAAAATAGGCTTCAAGATTCACTTTGATTGAGAACCCTTATTTGTGATCTCCTAGTAGAAAATTGTCTCTTAGGCCTAGAAAATAACAAAAGGCCTCATTATTCTCAAAATATTCTATAATAAATATGGATTATTTTTGTAACTAGGATATAAGTTGAGGATGATATAAATGAATTATATTGTGTCGATGAATTGGCGTATGAGTAAAAATGGCATGGGTGTCAAACATATTGGTATTATAAAGGTCTTGATAAAGGCTATGATCAGGCTCTGCTTGGATTTTGACATTGTATTCACTAGTCATTGGTGTTGGAACATGAATAAGATACATGGGGTCACCCCTAAATGGTTTAAATCTAAGATCATAGGTTCCTTTGTATCAAATTATGGACATTGGCTCAAGTGTACCCTATTGATTTGGCTTGAGTACTCCTCCTTCATAGGCTTGATTCTATATGATCCTATTAGGAATGGGGTATTTGGAATTCTTATAACATATGGCTTGTTTGTCATTGTATAACCATGATTAATTATTTACAAATGGGTCCTATTCTTGGCTAGCAGTTAGTGTAAAAATGATAGGAGATAGACTATGCATTTTGCCTTTTCTTTTTCTTTGCCATTCTATGCAACATGGTTTGTATTTAGGTCTTTCATAAGACTTGGGGTTCTATGGAAAGTTGGTAATGTGGAATGTATCATGGGTCAAATATTGTCTTGGGCCATTATCTGTGATGGTAAAGTGATTAGACATTTTAGGAGGTGGCACATGGGAAAATGAATCAAGGCTATCTAGGTCAATGCAATTGACTTCTATAAAATCAACAATAATTTCTTTCCCCTTGTCCTTTTTTGGGATTAGATCCAAGAAAAAAAAGTAGTTATAGATTTTTTACTTGGCCTACAAATGCTTTAAATGTTCATAGGGATGTAAATCTCCATAAATGGTGATCTCTCTAGTAGAATGAGAGAACTTGAGACATTGATACAATGTTGAAGGGATTACACAAATTTCATGTATCTAAGGTCTACCCAAGAGAAAATTATATGATATGTCTAGGTCTAATAGATGGCAATGTGTATCATGGATAAAAGGCATAATGATATTTAAAAAGCTAATGGTGCCTTGTGATTCCTATTCTTCATTGTCATAGGCCTTGATAGTGATTATTTTCAATTAGAGATCAGTTGTGTATCCAATATGCTTGATGAGCTTTGAGAAACAATATTCAAGCTCGATCCATTATCTATGAGACACATTTCAATTTGTTCTATGTTACAAAAAATTTGATGTAAAATAAATTATTATGAAGAGGGCAAAGGGATGACACATCACTTTGGTCAAATGTTAACTATTAGACTCGGGTTAGATGTCCAACTAAAACTTGGAATTTGTATGGGGATATGTCATTTGGCACTTGGGATTGGCCGAGGAACTTTGTTAATATGTTCTTGTGGATGGTATATGTACGCAACAAATCCAAAATGGAAATTCATGTGGGCATCTTCTAAAGTTGTTTCATAATATCAAACATCTTTTACTTTATAGAGGTATATGTCTTTTTCCTATAGCTAAAATGGTGGGTTGAATGGGTTTGATGGTAAGTGGTTGTGGGCCTAGAATGGTAATATTTGATTTTTGAGTTATGATTTCATAATCGAGATTAGAGATAGGACTATCATTTCTATAAAATATGGTAGAGGGGGGATAGATAAGACAAGTCTCAATTATCAGTGCACTTGTATGTGATCACAGGGTAATGACAATTTATTGATATAAGGTCCAAAAATAGTAATACCTATTTGATAGTATACTTGTATGTGATCTTAGGTTAAGAAAGGATCACTATCATAGGTTGGTTGATTAGAATTGGTTATAAATAGTTCTCTTCTTGTAGCACTTGGTCTTGGATTGATGGTAATGGTTGAAACATGACCTCCTATAATATGGCCTACAAAATTATTGTAGTCATGTGTAACTGTGTGGCAAGTTTGTTGGGTATTGGCATCATTTTAGCCTTAGTTCTACCCATTTAGTTGACATTGTTATTATTGTTACTGGTATTATTGTTATTTTCTTGGCTATTAATACTATTATTGCTATTATTTTAACCTTGGTTGTTGATGCTATTGGTTATTATTATGTTATGGTAAAGGGTTTTGATAAATACCTAGGTTATAATTAGATGTAAAAGATATATTGTCCAATTTTATCTCCCTATTTTCCAACATATTTTCAATCAAGTGTTTTATCTATACAAAACATAAATTATGTCTATTAACCTGATGGTATTCATAGAATTTATTTTGTTTATAGTAATCTAGATAAGGAATGCCCTTTGAATAGTACTTTGGGATGGGCCAACTAATCAGATTATCATGGGTAAATTGAAAAATAAGGATTCAATGGGTTCTCCAAGGTCACTAAAGATGTGATGAGTAGGTACATTTTTCCTTAGAGGAGGGGTTTGTAAAGGCAAAAGTTGTTTCACTTGTTGAGCTAGTCTAGGCTGTTGTGAAGGTTGCACTTACTGAATGGGTTATTGGTGAGGAGTAATTTGTATTTATAGAATTGGTTGAGTAGATGGTGTTTTCACCATTTTGACATGACATGAATTGGTTACTCCATTTCCAAAAAAACATTCTTATTGTAGTTAAACTACTTGGATTTTTCATAATTATTGGCATGGGCTGATGTTGACACTTGTACTTAGAATTGTTTGTGATTTTGATTTTGTCTATTTCCTTAGTTTTGATTATGATTTTGATTTGATAAGGTAATCTTGATAATCATTTTGTTAATAAGGGTATTTTTGATCAATAAACTTTTATCAATGTTTTCCTTAAAAGTGTGTGTACACTACAACTCCATATGGTAAGATGTCTCATTAGGTAAATTTTTGGTAAACATAATGGCTAATTATTTTTTTGGTAAACTATGGGTGAAGTGGATAGAAAGTGCTCTCCATCATTGTAGATAAATTTCAAAACTTTCACTAGCTTTTTATTTGGCTTGAGTCAAATCTACCAATGAAATCTCATGTTCAAGATTGTAGGAGAAATGCTACACAAACTTGTCTAAAAGGTCATCAAAATTAGATATCGAGTTTTTTAGTAATTTTAGGAACTAATCCAAAGCCTATCCTACTAGACTCCAAGGAAATAAAATTAGGAGGTATATGTCATTGTAAGCCACTAGCTAGCAAGCAACAAAGAATTTAGTTAAATGGGCCTTATGGTCTCCTTTGCCCTTATATTTATCAAACTTAGGTGGTTTTTACCCTAGAAGAAATGGTATTTGTAGATACTCCATGTTGAATGGTTAGGAACACATTTCATCCAACTTAAACTTCTTGGTCTATTTTTTAGCTTTAATGACAGTGATTGCATCCTTCATCTGCTACAATTATTGTGCCAAGAAACTAGATGGAATATTGGCCCAAGGTGGAGGTTGGGTGGTCAAAGGTGGATTATCTTGATTGGGGTCTAATGGAGGCATGGTTTGTTTTAGAATATTGTTTTGGTTAGGGAACTAACCAGGAATATGTATCCATGGATTATGATAATATTATTGAAACTTCACATATTGGGGTGGGATATTCTAGTTTGGATTTGGTATATAGGCATAGTTTTGAGGGAATTATGGTTAATATGGAAGGATATGGCTCTAGGTGAAGTAATATGCATGCTAAGGTTGAGTATGGACTTGATACCAATTAGTTAAACCTTATTTAATAAGGGGAGGTTTTTGTGAAACATGGCCCTATCATTTAATTTGTGGCACATTCAGAATAAAAGGTAATTGTTACCTAATTGGTACTTATGGGAGATTGGTACCTCTTGGTTGCATGAACACATGTGAAGTATATGATTGTTATATATTTGAAATTTGTTACTAACCAATAGACACACATTGTTAATTAGATAATTTTTGTGATTATAAAGGTATGCTGGTTTGTGACTGAAGAGGTACACTTGTCACTACTTGATGAGGTAGAACATTAGTTTCCCCTTGTTGAGGTGGTAAAGTTTTTAATCTATACTATGTTGGTAAATTAAATTGTGCCTATTTTTGTGGAATGTTAGTCATCACCTATTGTGGTGGAGTAATATTCATCACATTTTGTTGAGGTAAGGCACTAATTTATGTTTGATTGCTTACCTTATGATTGTGTGTTTGAATAAGTAGCTAGTTGAAGATTAGAGATAGCTTGTTGTGGTTGGGATGTAGGAGTTCCTACCCCATAATATTACAAGACACTCATGGTGTTAACTAAATTCACTTGTTATAGACTAGTTATTGGTGTAGTTAAACCACTTTGGCATGTATTGGATGACACTTGCATGTTATCCACTATGTTTGGCACATTTATCTACATAGAAGTAGTAGACACTTATTCAATAGATGGGGCATTGAATATGTATCTAAATAAAGTGATTTGTGTGAATGGGCATATACTAAAATTATCTTTGCCTATCAATTTTATTAATACTCTTATTGAAAAAGCTAACTCAATGAGAGGAGTGTTTGACATGGCCATGTTTTTAAAATTACATGCTAAGTTCAAATAGGTTTGATATGTTGTATGCATTTGTATAAAATGGTCCCCTATAAGGCCCTTTCATATTAAAATTATATTATGGTTTTGATATGTCATCAACATGAGTGATTGAGGATTTCTAGAAGAGGTTTGCTGGTTTGGTTATTAAGGTATAGTTAATGACAATCTTACTAGACTAGACATATTTTCATGGGGGAAGTCTATTGGAAACTTGGACCCTAACTCTATGACCCAAATTAAAACCTCATCCTTGTTTAAAATAAAGTTATAGTTAATAAAATAAGGATCGTATGCCAATGGCATAGTAACGTAGTATGGTTGTTGTTAAACTTGGTCCACAATCGATGGTATGCTATCAAGGTACTATGTTATTTATTCTTGGTCCTACTCCAAGTATGGAGGCATGTTAACCAAATAATGGGCTAAGGGATCTTATATTTGTTCCCATAATTGAGTGTTGTAAGGTGGATAAGGATCTATCTCACAAACCACATCATCACCATAAGGGTCTTGAATAAAGTCATCTTGTGTGACCACATTATCATATCCTGGATTTTACATGGCTCCACTACAAGTATAGTGAGACATATTTTAATCAATCATGAATATTTCATAAAAAATGGACTAGAGTTATAAAAAATATTAAAAACAATGTCTAAAGGACAAATGGTTCAAAATTGGTATAACATGATCTAAAAGGTGGATTTGTATCTCCAAAAATTTGTGATAAAACTTGGTTAAAAAATCTAATGTCAAATGTCTTTCATAAAAAGGTCAAGTGTTTGAATAAAAAACAAAATGCTAAAATATAGGTACAAAGTGTTTCAAATGAGTCTAATATAATAAAATAAAAATTTCTAGGTCTTTCAGAGAAGGCACAAAATTTAGGCTCAAAATAGGCATGTGTTAGGTATTTTGAAAAAGGTACAAAATCTAGACTTTAAACAAAATAAGGTATGAGATTTAATCTAATAAATTTGAAACACTTTAGCAGAAAATAGGAGTTTGGATTTAAATATAAACTTGGTCAATTGGTATAAGTCATGGAACAAAATTCACTTGGAAGATAGACCACTTCCACAAATCTAGGCACAAACAATAGTTTTCAAATTTAATAAAGAATTAACCTAAGTTACACAACCCAAAAGTGAAAGATAAATGTCTAGGCCAAAATTACACAAGGCATAGGCATAAATCAATCAATATTTGTAATTGAACTTGTCAAGGATAATTATGAACTCAAATTAGAAAACTAGGCTTGTTTAAAGAAAGAACAAGCTAGATAAGAACAAACAGTATAACGACACTAGGTATAAATCCAAAAGGCACATGTGGCTTTGGGTTTGGAATGGGAATTTAGACAAAAGGAAAACAAGTATTTGAACTTAATATGAGTATCATAATGATGTTATTTTACTCTAAATATATGATGAATGGTTTGTTTCAATACTTTAAGGCACAAGATTTGAAATTAATTGGGAAACATAATGACACCATTTTCAATCAGGTGACACACACACAAAGGTTGATAAAAAGACTATGACACATGTACAATGTCAAATGGGAAGTGTTAATTACTTATAAAACAAAGGAGTGATGTATAAATAAGACTCATTTTGATGTGGTAAGATAGAAAAAATATATATTTTGACTCAAAACCATGAAAGTAAGGATAAAATGACACAAACACCTAAGTGTAACATCCTAAATCCTAAAACTAACAAGGTTACATAACACTATCAAATTATATCAATATAATTGATCTTGAGAGGATTTTAATTATTAATCCAAAAATTAAAAGTGAATAAAAAATTAGGGTTTTTAGGCCCCCTCTTCTCTCAAGATTTTATACTGTGACATGGAACTTCAAGTTACTCGTTCCTGCACCAACAATATGTCTGTGGTAAGTAGAGTTGTTCTAAACTATCAATTTTCACTCATTTATAGATGGTCCCAAGTGTTGATAACATAAGAGATGCTCATGTCAATTATATCTATGTCAATTGCCTTGTTGTGAAAATGTCTTTTCCTTTTCACAACCACTACATCCATCATTTACTTAGTGTAGTATGATGTCCAAGTTAATCATATGTTTTGAGGGTAGCAGTCATTAACAGAGGTAGTTTAACCACTCAAATTAACATTTTAATGATTTACTAGATCAATTTATATACCCCACCATGGAGTGGGGTTGAAATGATGCTGGGAGATGAATTCTTGGGTCAATGCTTCCCTAGAGAACTCATGAAAAGGTGATGAACTCCCTCTCACAAGCTAAAATATATAAAAATAAAGACAAGTGAAAAGACTTTATGGTGATTTTGGGCTCACCTGAACCATATATATTTGGGGAGGGCATTTAGAAAATTTATTTTCATGCTTTTGGAATAAAGTGACCAAGGCAAAGAATGAGCATTTTTGGTCACCCGAGTTCCCTAAAGGGATTGGGGAAGAGCATACACACATTACCCATTTTTCTAAAACAAACAAATTTTAACAAATAAACATAACATGAATAACTCTTAGGAGTATTTAACTAAATGTGATAGTTAAATTAAGTGCACCAAAACAAAGTATGTTATGAAATTTAATCCCCTTGGCATTAGTTGTTTGAAAAAAAATTTGCAAAAAAAACATCAAAAAAAACTAAGGCATGAAAAGAACTAAGTTCATTTTAATCACCAAAAACAAAGTGAGTAATATTTAAACATGTTTAAACTTTGATTTTTCCACCTTAGGACCTACAATTTGTTAGAGGGTTTGCCTTCTTATAATCACAAAATCAAGTGAGAAAATAATATTTCAAAATAAATTCTCAAGATTTTTTATTTTTATGCCTCAACGATGGATTGATGTTGATCTACATAGGGATCAATGTTGGTTGATATATATAGGGAACAATGTTGATCCATAGGGATTGATGTTGGTCGATAAGAGCTTAGATATTTTGAATTTTGGAATTTTCATTTTTAGATATTCATTAATTGTAAATGGATAATTTAACTACGAATTTAATCTTTTTTATTTTGTTAATTGATTTGGATTATCCTTTTATCTATTTCAAGATTTAATCAAGTATGCAAGTGACCCACTAAAGAGGTCCATAGGCCAAATTAACAATTGTGATGTTGCAAGCTGATTAGGGATTAATCCATGAGAGGTTATTTTTGCATACGATATAATACCCCAATTAGGGATGTCTCAACATGATTTTGAGATTTGATGAATGATTAAAAATCAAATTTAAGATTTTTAATGATTCCTAGGCTTAATTTGCATTGGTTGGTAGGAATCAGTCTGAAGTTTGGTTGGAAGCCAGTTGTGGCCAATTTTAGGTGTCTACATAAAGGATGTGAGGAATTCACATTATAATTTTTTTGAAAGGGTTTAGAGTGTTGTTTATCATGTAAGTATCCCTCAAAAGCTTCATGATGAGAATAAATATAAGGAAAACCAAAAAAATATTACGAGAAGACATATCATTTAAAATTTTAAAATTAACATGTCTTAATATTTCATGCCATAATTGAGATTCATTCCTATTTTTTGATGAGATAAAACATGCATAAGAAGTAGAGAAAAATTATAAACCATTTTATTTAATTCCTTTAGTAATTAGAGAACTAAATTAGTTTTTAGTAGACCATTTATCCTTAAGAAAAGTTAATATGAAATTATCATTCATAAGCTAAGAATAAGATAACAGATTTTTCTTAAGTTTAGGAATATAGAAAACATCCTTTATAAAAACATTTACAAAGTTTGCTTTTCCTTGCTTAATATATTTTTAAAATGAATTATCACCTTCAAATATATATTTAGTTTTATATAATATATTTGATAAAAAATAATATGATACAATGCACCACTATCTAAAATCCATTCATTTTTATTAGAAGCTAATAAGGCAACATAGAAAGAAATAATGTTGGAATTTTATTCCTAATTGTTGTTCCTAGTTATAGTTTTGATTCTTCTGATGATTTTTGATAGAACATTTCTTCTCTTTGTTATTTTTATAGGTTTTATCATTATCTCTAGTTTTGTTTTTATAACAATATTCCCTTATATGACCAAATTTACCACATAAATTACAATTCTTATTAAACTTAACTTTATGATTCTTATTACCATATTTTTTTCTTCCAATTTTTTCATTGGTAGAGTTAAGGTTAGATTTATAGTTTCTATTATTTTCAAAAATAGGATTGAGTGCAAGAAGACCTTGAGTGGAATTCCCTTTAGAATTAAAATTTGACGTCACTTGCTCTTCTTGAATAAGAATAGCTTAAAGATAGTGAGGTTAGGTATGTTTTGATTTGTTTGGTATATTGGATTAAGAATTGAAATAAAATTATGATTTTTTTCATGAATATTTAATTGAATAATAAAATACAACAATTGATCTTGAATAATATTATAATTACAACCATATAACTGAGACTTAATGTTTTAAATTTTAGTAAGAAAATTAACAACTTTTCGTCACCTTTCATGGGTGTAGTTTGCAATTCAATAATAAGTTTAATTATCTTAGAGAGATGAGTTACCTCATGCATAAACTCAAGGATTTTCTAGGCATTGTTAGGAGACTCTTTATTATCAATATGGATTAGAAATTAATTGTTAAAACTCATCAAAATAATTGACATACCTTATTATGATTTATATTGAAATGCATTGGGAAGCTTAGTCAATACATTTCTCTCTAATGAAAGTTTTTTAGTCCCAACAATAATATTCCATAGTTTAAGAGCCATACATTTAGCTTTAATGCAGATTTTCAAAATGTTGTAGTTTGACCCATTTAATATTTGAGATTTATCTAGCACAAAATTAGGAAAATCCATTAATTCCATTTAAAGTTGGAACTAAGACACTATAAAAATATTAAAAAACAAAATTTAATAATTTTTTAATACTTTATTTGATAATAAAACAATTTCTAGTGTATAAAAAACAATAATTGATCAAATATATGCAAAACAAAAAAATTCAAAAGGATGCAAATAAAATAAGTGTCTCAAGTGTTTAAAAAAAAATTTAAGATGATATATTTTTAAATTTTGTCTCAAAAACCATATAGGGAACATTTAAATTTAAAAAATGGACCATTCCAATGTGTTTGAAATGTGTAAGAACTTATAAATCGATTGGTTACATGACCACTTTTGACAAAGAAGTGACTAAAAAGGGAGTTGAAAGTGTCATATGTGGGAAATTGTAAAAAAATCAAAAAATATTTTTGACTAATTAATTTTTAAAAATAAATTATTTTTGACCACCAAACATGTTTGATCAAACAAATAGGTTTGGAGAGGTTTGAACTCTAGATCTTAGTTTTACAAGATCTTTGCAAAATAAGGACAACCAACTCAACTACAACAATTCTTGAAATATTACATGCAATATATTATTTTTAAAACTTATTTAAGACAATTTTTAAAAAAATAAACAAATAAATAATTATGCATGTAAAAATACATTAAATGGATTTTTCACTTTTTGGTTAAAAGATTATTCCAATGTGGGACCCAGGGTTTGCTTATGGGGAAATTTTGAATTTAAGAATTGAAGCTTTCTAGGTTGAAGCAGGGTGCATGCAGGAAGCTAGGTATTGTAGGGAAGCTTAAGTAATCCTTTCTAGGCCTTGAAATTTACCCTATGCCCTTTAAACAATGATAAGAAGTATTCAAAACCTTCAAAATGTGATTTTACAATTAAAAAAAATCAATTTTCAGATTTTTTTGTGGTTATTCCAGCCATACCTCCACACCTAGGTGAGTAAGAATTTTTTTTCAAGGGCTTTAGGAAGCCTTCACAAGATCTGTAGGTGGTCTAAGTCTTAAATAATGATGTTTTGACACCTTATAATTTGACAAGTATCCTAAAGATTCAAAAACATTTTATTTTTATTTTTTTAGCCTTTTAATGTACAAAGCTATACAATGATTCCATAGAGGAATATTCAATATTTGGTTTCTTGTTGGTAGCTTGAAACAAGTGTTTGACCACTTGAATTTATCTTTTCCAGGTTATACAAGAAGTAGGATACCAAAATAAATTTTTGAATGAAGTAAAAATATTATATATGTCTCTCATGGCCATACCATACATCCATAATTTTTTAAAAATAGGTTAAAAAACTTGCAAAGGATATCCATGCCTTAAAATAATACATCCAATGAGCTTGAAAATCAATATTCACATAACCATAGCTCTAATTCCATGATTAGTAATATAGACTATAAATGCTAATGGATCTAGATGTAAGATAAATTACAAAAACACACAAATGATTGACATAATATATAACATGGAAAACCTCAATTGGGGTAATAAAAATGGTGATTATTTATTTATTTATTGAGAAACTTAAGTACCTAATACATTCCTTTAACCTCTCACATTTTCTCTCAGAGAAACTCACAAAACCTTCACAAAACTCACATATAATATTATATCTCATACTATTCACAATATAATCTTGTGTTCATTATATTTTCACCAAGGCATAAAACCATTTTTATATTTAGGTATGAGGTGGACCATTGAATGCAACCTCTCCTTGTGGACCATTTAAAACAATGGTAATATATTTAATTTATTTACATGAGGTAAAGTCGTGTCAAATAAATAAAATATATTATTTATTTATTTAACTAATGTTTTATAAATCATATGTTAAGGGTAAAATTAATAGCACCTAATTAACATTACATGTTCCAACATTAAATGGAGTGGAAGTCTTGTATTTTGTAAAAATACAACCTTTATTCAATATGAACGAATATGAAAATGGTAAAATGTGGTACAATGTGTGTATGATAGATTACATATGTAAATCATGATATAAATTATAAAAATAACTAAGGAATCAACCCTTGGCCAAATGCATATGTTACATAATTATACATGAAATATAGAGAAGTAAATTTTGCTCATTAGTAAAGAGAAGTGTAAATATAAGACTATACAACATCAGGAGGAAAACATACCCAAGAAAATATTGAATTCAAAAAGGTGTGAAATACACATTTATTTATTAGGAAAAAAATTATGGGTCACAGAGGTAAAATTTTTAATCTACCCTTGACATATTCATAGGCTAGAAAAATAGGTGCCAAATTTATTCCTGCATATTAAATAGTCTAGATTTCACACATAGATCATTCATTCCTTCCAATAGGGCTACACTTTTATAATTCAATAATTTTATTAAGGTGTGATTATTTATTAAATTTTTCATTTCATATTGTCCATTTATTGTTAAATCATCTTCAATTATGCATTTTTTAATATTTTTTTGGATAGTAGATTAGATCTAATTTATTGTTTAGACTACTCTATTCTAGATCTACCTTGTCTATCTTTTTTTACCATTCTAATAGATCATTACGCTCTAGTGTCACATTATAGTAAAATAAATAAATTGAACTCATCATTTCTTTAAATGATTATATATTTTTAGGAATCTCATTAGGGTTTTAGGACTAATATCTAATTTTAAAAAATCTCATCTTACTTTTACATGCTTGTTTATTCACCTCTTTCTATTTTCAGGTAACATCTAGATTTTTCATAATTTGGTAATCAAAATTTATTCCTTAAGTCATATTTTTTTACCCTAACTTGAAATATAATTTAGATTTAAATATATGAATTTAAATCATACATTTGAATGTAAAATTTTTAAGCTAATTATAATAATTTGAAAAGTGGCATATGATAAATATAGTAAGTACAAGAAAGGGATGAGTATTTATGTTTTTTGGTTGATTACTTGAATGTAGATATATTTTGGAAGTGGGAATTAGACTAAATTATGCTTGTGATTCATCTAGTTTAGGAACTATACTTGTTAGGATAAATTAAAACCCAGATCTATCCCAAATCACATACAAGAGAAACTATGAAATTAATTAATCAAACATTATGAAAATAAACGTAAACATGCACATAATAGAAGACACAAGATTTAACGTGGTTCACCTAAGATGGGATAAATCCAAAAACTTATCCAATATATTATTTCCAATAATACAAAGGAGAAATAAAATCCTATAACAAACCCTGTTACACTTCTCTACCTTTTTCACCTCCTCTTTATGTAAAATATTTCATCATCATTAAAACTCATACTTCTTATCCATATATCAATACATTTTATGGGAAAAATACCTAAAAATAAACTATACCATTATATCTCTAAAACTTTAATCAACAGCCTAGATTGACTACAAAATTACAATTTAACAAGGCAATTTTAATAAAGATTTTCTCTGAGGCGTGCAGCCCTCAAACCCCTTGCCAAGGGGGTCATCCCCTCCAGACCATGTAATGGGGGTTCCACCATTAAAACCCACCATCCCATTAGGGATTAAAATAATGGGATCCAAACCTGGATGAAATAACATCAAAATTTTAATTTATGATCATGGAAGACAATCAAGTTCCACACCTAACAATACTTCTATCTACACAGGGTTGTGTTATTCGGTCCAAAATTTGGTTCATGAGATTGGGTATTCCCAAAGATGAATATGGGAATAATGATATAATTTCATCCTCCATTTTAGGATTGATTTAAGATCATCCCAGGGTACAATTATGGGTATTTGAATTCACTATGAGTTTAAATAAGATAGTCTCCAAGAGATGTAACACCACCACTAGAAGTTCAATACAAGATTATTGGATAAGGGTATAATTATATAGAGTTGTTTATTGATGCTTATATGTTATGTTCCTCTATTTTATAAACAAAAGGGGAAGGGGTAGTTAAATATTCAAAAAACAAACATAAAAGGAGAGGGAGGGTAAGGTAGGAAAGAATGCCTCCAAATTTAGAATGAGATCAATGTTTTGATCACTGAACCAAGTGCCCTTAACATAGTTATACCAATGTGGATTGAGTTTTACCAAAATATATACCTCCAAGAAAACATAATGGGAAGAGTCTATGGCATTAGGGGAGCATGCCTCAACTATGAACCCTAACTAATTATCAGTACCATAAGTTTATATTAAGTCACACATAAAACTCCAAGGTAACTTGTAGACTAACACAAAAAACTATCAATACAATAAGATGAGAAAAAAGAGAGTTCACAAAGGTGTTATAATAAACAAGCACATCATATCCATAATATATATTTAATGACAAGTTATTAGTTTTATTAATATAACATTGGTAATATTTAGAATGGAGATGAACGATAATTTGAAACACAACAATTTTTTTGTAGAAAACTAAAATTACATTCATTAAAATAAAGAATTGTTGTCATAAAAATATCAATCATGGTTAACTTTTACAATCCAAAAGGATGAAGGAGAAAGCAGGTGAAATCTTGGCTTGAATCTGACAACACATTCAAAAAAACTTTAGGAAACCCTTAAATTAGAATAAAATTTTCCTTTTATAGTTAAATATGGGATTCACATTAAAATACCATGAGATTCCCATACTAAGACATGATGTCCACTCATGGTAGTTACAACCATCATTCAAAATTCAAAACAAAATCCTCCCTAATCCATTAAAAAGATCCATAAAGGATCACTCAATTGATACATGATGATTACAAATATTTGGCTCCTAATTACTTTGACCTTACATCTCTGGCTTCCAATGTGACTACCACAAAGTAAAAAACTTGGTCTAGATTAACAAGGTTCATCAAGCATTCTTTAAATATTACCTCAGCTTGAGTCACTAGTCTCAAGTAGAACTAGAAGGGAGCCTCCATCGACACCTAAACCTCAAAAACCTAGATGATGCTCTCTATGGACCATGTTGAAAGCTTAAGAATCACCCAAGCCCCTTCCTTATTTGCTTGGTTGACCTTCCTCATGACTTGGTCAAAGTGACCTAGGTGGACTTAAAATTCTACCTTATCTAGTAAGGTGTCATTTGGGTAGAATAACACTAAGATATTAAACTCCTTGAAGCATGCCAATATATTTTTCCTACCCTCTTATAAGGGTCTTATTATAGTTCATGACATAACTAGCCATTCCTCCATAGCCATTTTCATGTTCTTAGTGCACATTTGATACAACCCCAAGTCTAAGGTGGGCATTAATTTCAATTTAGGGTACGTGAATTTATTGATTATCACTAATAGCTTCTTACATTTCCTATCAATCTATACAATCCTCTCTATGTAAGCCTGAGTTTATTAGATGATCACATTGGTCTCCAAGACCTTCCCCAAAATTGATATGAGTAGTAAGAGGGCATCCTTCACCTACCTAATTAGCCTACTGGGGAAGGATTTCTTTACATAGGGTTTTAGGGTCTAAACCTAACTTTACATATATTTAAAGAGATTCTCTGACATATTATGTCTTTCCTAGAGAATGGAGAGTGGATCCTTAGCTATATTTTCCTCTTTAGTGGAAGTCCTCACCTTGATTAGGGAGAATAGATCTTTCTAGGCCTGTCATACTATTGGGTTCCCCTCTTGGATGAATTTATGTGTTAAGTTCCTCTTCATGCTTCTCATTACATGATAAAAAATCCACTACACATTTGGGTCACATTGGATTATCATATTCAATGATTTCAACCTTGGAACCATTCCTTGGTTATGGGAGATGTTGGAGGAGTGGTAGAGATGGTGATGAAGGGTGGAGGATGAGGTGAAGGGGAGATAGAAGAAGTGGAATGGGTGAATAAGGAAAAAAATAAAGGAAGAGGGGACATGGAAGAAAAGTGAGGAAGTAAGAATTGGGAGGCCCATGAGAACATATATGCCCATCACTTCTACTAGTTCATGCCCAAATTATGGGTAATGACTCTTAGGAGAGGGGTATTAATCATAAGGGAAGATATTGGATGGTTGAAGTCAAATCCTTAGGCACCTAGGGTAATGGAAAGAGGTCATTGAAGAAAAATTCATAGAGCCACCATGATTTGTTCTATAGGAACCATACAAGCCAATATAAGAGGCTAAGCTAGAGTGAAAGGATATATACCAAATCCCAAGGGTGATTCAACTTCTACTTATTCTTTAGTCTCTTACCTAGGTCACCCATAAGTGTTATGGTAGAAGGACTAATAAGGATAGTAAAAACCACAAGGGATGATTATATAGGTTGTTTTACTATAAAAGGAGGTACTAGGATGACCACATGGGGTGCTAAGATTGTTCTAGACACTTTATATGCACTCCCTAAGGCTATAGCTATGCTTGCCAATAGAGGTGAACTTGTATATACCTAGATTTGAGGCAAGCTTAATGGAGGTACCAATAATGTTTTGGGTTATAGAATGTATGGAGTAGAGGGAAATGAATAAATGAGGATGCTTGGAAGGACTAAATCCAAGGGTACCTAGGTGAACAATAAAGGGGACATAATAGGGAAGAGAGGAGGCACCAATTGAGTAACTTGTGAAATGGGGAAAATTTGAGTGACATCATAAGAGGGAACTAAAAGGTGGTGAGAGTGAGGGGAGGAACTTGTATTAGTGCCTACTATAAGCATTTCTCTAGGATCACCTTCAAGTTGATACTAACATCAAACCTTAGGGTCTATGCAGCTTAGGGTTGAGGTGATAGTGGTTGATCTTTCTATGCATGGGATTCCTAATGTTAAGTTATGTAGGTCTAGCTTGGTGAGGAATAGGTTATCAGAACAACTAAAAGAGGAATATGTGGAATTAGGGCATGACAATCCATATAGGCTAGTGGAATAAAGGTAGAACTGGGGCATGAGGAGTGGGTGTTACTGGTGGAGGAGGAGGAGATAGAACATGAGGATTAGGAGCTATTGAAGGAGGTAGAGCTAGATATATGAGATGAGGAGCAAGAGCTCATAGAGGAGAATACATTATAATACCCTAAAAAATCCTCTTAGAAATCATAAGAGGAGTTTAGGTGACATCCTCTATATAATGATTAGGTGTAAGAGAGGGAATAGATGGGATATACTAGACATTATTTCCTTTCTTCTTATTTTGATCTATAATTTAATCCAACACCTCCTAGTCATTTATAGTGTTCAAGTATAAATCATCATCATCCTCTGACTAGTGTTCATAATTGATATTGAGTGAGTTGAATACCTCAGTAGATGATCCCTGATCTTACCTATAGGGTCCCAATGTTAGAGCTTGGCTCTCCCTATATCAAATTAATCCCACCAAGTCACCATTTTATGGAGAGGAGGAAATGAATTGTAAACATGGTGTCGAATGGAGATTGGGAGAAATGAGCATGCCTTTTACTGGTGGCCTATAATTTTTTTGAAAACAACTTTCACCAGATGGTATGCAATCTCCTTCTCTACCAAGTGATTGGAGATGAATTATGGTAGGTGGATGGGTTACTTAAGAACACCCTTTACTTGAATGATGATGTCCTCCTTATAGTACCAATAGTCATCAAAGGTTGTAATAAAGTCTCTAATTTCTTGTGAGTAACATGGAATTGGGGCCTTGTTGATCATGTTGTACACCAATGGGTAGAAGTGATCACATATATCCTAAATATGGTTTTGGAACTCATGGACATATAGCTTATAAAATACTACATGTACCATTGAGCCCCATGGAATCCACATAGGAAAAGTAGATGGATTGAAGGTGAGTATCCCATAAATTGCATCTATAGGATAGCTCATCATATAAAAATTCCCCCTACTTGGGCATATGTTATGGCATTGACAGACTTGAATTAATCATTCCTCCCATGTATATAACCTTAGATCTATAGAGAATCATGTGGATCAAGGGCATCCATAATTTGTTAACATAGAGGTAGTTTAAGGCCTTAACAATTTGGTTTAGAAGAATCATACCCACCTATAAATCCTATTAGAAGGTACAAACTATATATGCATTGATGTCATCCTTGATCACCTACTTGGCATCTAGATTCTCAACCCAATCCCATAGGACCTCATAAATTCCAAAGGTACAAGTCTAATTTTGTACTGAAGTAACATCATATGAGAAGGTGAAATTTGGGAGGGAGTAATAGTGTTCTTGGAGATGTCATAAATATAGTATCAAGAGTTGGCTGAGCAGGCCTAGTCATGGAATCCATCCTATGCTCACTTATAAGTGAGAAGTAGGTTGAAAAATAGTTTAGTGTAGGGGAACATATTAGGTTTGGCCACATCCTTATGGATATTTCACTTCTTATAATCACTAAGGGCATATTCAAACTTACCCTACTCATCATTATTGGTGCTTGAGTCTTTGGGTACCATTTTGATAGTTTCAAATAGGTTATTATTATGCTAAAATTGGGTCAAGCATTATGAGAATAGGTATCCTTGTACTCAGGTTATGCCTTGGGGTTTGAGGAAGATGTAGCCATTGCAATAAGATGGAGACCCATATAAAATATTTAGTACAGGGAAAAAATAGAAGGGTATGCGAAATGAATAAAAAAGTAAGGAGTTTATTTGCCCATGAGGGTAAATAGTGATAACTGTTAGTGAGCATTCCTTAGGATATTTATATAAGCATATATTCATCCCCATCTATTAGTGGAATTTGGTGGCTCACTTGATGTGGCTTCAAATTTGGGTTGTGGCTTGATCTCCTTTCTTTATTTCCTAATCTAGAATTAAATTCATAATTATGATCCTACATTACTAACTAGATTTAGAAATGGTAATGTAATGTTTTAAAACTATCCAATCAGGCCTAGCTTTCTATTTTTTCAATGCCCAGTACATGATAGGCATGAAATTACATCTCCCCAAGGCCTCTTAGGCAAATTTTTCCTTATTCCATGTGTCATCTATCTATTAGTTCTATTATTAATAATTTTTACCTAAGCATAGCCTTGTACTTCATGTCACATCCCTAAGAGGAGTGAGGTATCATTTAGAGACACATGACATTCTCTAATTCAGTCAAGCTCCCTCGGGCTCTAAAATATTTGATAGGCTTATAAGACTGGTTGTTTTGACATCAAGAAAAATGGCATCCTCTGAGTGGGCTAGGCTCTCCCAGGCTCTAACATCTCTACTAAGATTGAGAGACTAGCCACTCTGACACCTCACCACATGACATCCTTTGAGTGTGCCAAGTTTCCCTGGGCTATGACATATCTAACAAGACTAGGAGACTATCTAATTCGAGACCTCACCACATGGCATCTTTTAAGTGGGCCAGGATATCCTAGGCTCTAATGTATCTAATAAGACTGATAGATTATCATCATGTGGCATCCTATAATTGGGTTGAGTTCCCTCAATCTTTAAATCTTTGATAGGACTGGGAGACTACTTGATCTAACATCTCACCACATGGTATCCTCTGAGTCAATTGAGCTACCCCAAGTTTTGATGTTTCTAATATGATTAAGATACTAGCCACTTTGATACCTCTCTAAATTTTGACCTCTAAGTGGGCTAGGCTCCCTTGGGATTTGATAATTTTGATAGGACTAAGAGATTGATCACTCTGACACCTCATTATGTGGCACTCTCTTAGTGGGCTTACCCCTTAGGATTTGACATATTTGATAAGATCAAGAGACTAGTTGATCTAACACCTCACCACATAGAATCCTCTAGTGGTTCATTCATTCTTAAAAACCCATAAAATAAGACTACACAAAATTAAAATATGTGCAACCCATTAATAACTTACCCAACCACCATTATGTCTTTGATTTTTTTTACATGACATTAGGTATATTGCTCCCAAAAAGGACTAAGACTCTGATAATTTCTTTTAAAAGCTGACCTATAAGGTTATCACTTTAAATAATTTAAACAAGAAGACTAATTTCAAGGTTAGCACTATAAATCCTTAAAAAAAGAAGCCTAACTTATTCACAAAATAAACAAGGTTCACCATTATTTAAGGAAATTAGGGCAACATAAAATTTCAAGGACCTAGTTTAGGTGAATTCAATTAGAATGAAAGAATGGAATTGAGAGCTTTGATTTTGATATTTAAAGGAGGGGTCTCAAATTTTTATGAAAATGGGGCATGCTAGCCATAAAAAATGGTGAATTCTATAGGTAATGTGATAATAAGCACTTAAAACCCAACTAGATAATTTTCCCCCCTACATAGAACATATACTATAAGAGTGATCTTTAGACATATCAAGAAACAAGGCACAAGAGTCATATAATATCAAGTGTCATACTAGGTTTTCATCCTATAGACAACCACCAGTGTGTGTAAGAAGTAATTCTCAAACTTCCATTTAATTTTGGGCTATACTCGAGTAACAGAGGTTAGACTAGGTATCATGCTCCTTCAAGGGTGTTAATGGCTTGATGGATTAGATGGGGCTGACATGGGCATTGATATGTTAATATTCAAGAATCCACATCCCAAATAGAGATACTTATGGTCCCATTTAAGGCCTTTCTCCATGACCAGCCAAGCTAGAAAGCCTATGATGGAGGTTGCCTATATGGCCCTTTTGAGGAAGACTCAGAATTTAGATTTTGCATGTTTTTCTTGTCTTTCTCTAAGAATCCTTGTGAAAAGTTTTTTATTTTATTTTAGTCTTATATATTAAGGGTTTAGGACCAAGCCAAGGGTGAAAGAATGATAAACAAGCTCTAGATACCTAGCCAATCCTTGATTAGCTTGAATATTCTTGTCTTTTACTGAGAAGTTACATTAAGTGTATTTTGGTGGATTTATTCAGATGTGGGATATTTTAAGATCCACTTATTTCTCATAGAATCATTGGCTTACTAGATCTAAAATGTAAAAAAGGTTCAATTACCAACCCTAAATTGTGTGGATAAAAGATTCAACCTGGGTCTTCTTGCTTCTCATCAATTCTTCTCAGGATTTGATTATCACCTAAAGAGGCTATTAGTAAGGATAGGCATTAGAGGAACACCACAAAAACAAGACATAAACCAAAGGAACAAAATATAAAACAAAAGAAAACACACAACTCAAACAATACCTATCTAATATATACATTACCAACCCTTTCTCAGAATATTAAAAAATTATGATACATGTGATAGCTGAGAAATAGTGTTTCAAGAACTATTTTTGGTAGTGGTAGGTCATTTCCATTGAGATCCTTGAGGAAAAAGGTGTTATAACCTAGGATTGTGGCTATTTGGAATAGGCAAATCTAGAGGGGATTGAATTTTAAATGTTAGCCTTTCTTTTTAGAAGCCTTGTCCCACATAAAGACTAGGTCAGATATTCAAAAGGTCTTGATCTCAATCATTTTATAAAATCACCTTTTGACTATATCCTAATGTTTTCTAAAGATTAATAAAGCTTCATCTCAAGCTTTCTCTAACTAAATTATGTATAGAAGTATGGAATTCACTTTATCATCTAGTTCCATAAAATTTCATGAATTTATAAGTTGGAAACTTGAGCATGACTGACATGATTGGCTCTAGTCCATAGACTAAAAAGAAAGGAGAGATTTTGAGGGATTTTTTATATCTGGTGCAATCTACCCATAAAGTAAACTTTAGCAACAAGTTTTATTCCTAGGGATTCTCTCCAACTAACTTCTTGATGCCATTTATTAGATTATTACTAGTGGACTCCACCAATCCATTTCCTTATGGGTAGTGATTGGATGAGAACCTTAGCATGATTCCATTATCATAAACCCATTATGTGAATTATGTGGATTAAAAGGTAGACTGTTATCACACACCAAAGAGATGAGGACCCCAAAATGGGTGGTTATGGTGTTTTCCAAGAACTTGATGATTTCAACAATAATGATTCTTTTAGTTGTAACTACCTCAGACCACCTCATGTAATATTTCATGACCATGAGGATAAAATTATAGATGACTGATGAATTAGGGTTCATGACTCTGATGAAATCCAATCCCCATTAAGAAAATGGTGTTGAATCCATGATGGGATGAAGTGACATTGCCACATGGGTTTCCATTTTAACAAAGGTCTAGCATTGATGGCAAAAGTGAACATGGGCATGAACATCTTTGAATAGTGTGGGCCTGTAGTAGCCTACCTAAAGAACTCTATGGTCTATGGTTTTTATTGTAGGATGACCAACTCCCAATTTTTCATGGATACTTATCATTATTTTTTTGGCTTCCTCCTGTGACATGCACCATAGGTAGATTCCTTTATGGTTATTTTTATAGATAATTATGTTCTTCAACATGTATTATGTATCCTTCAACTAGAGGGCCCTCTTATGCATATGATTGAGTCATGGGGGTGTGTTTTCATAGAGAAATAATTGCATGATTGGGGCATACTATTATGATTGTATCACTCTCCCTTAGTCTACGTGGTAGATAGTTATTCTTGGATCTATATTAGTTATTAGTTGGGTAAGGCCATATCCTCTAACCATTTTGGATGGTTTGATTTCTAGGTGATTATCTTATAACTTTATCATCCATTGGCCTCTACATTATTCCAACTCATTCTACCCTAGCATCTACTTTATTTTTGGGTCTAGAATAATTATGTACACTTGATTCCTGAGGATGTAGGGTCCAAATTTATTCACTACCTTGACCATGTCATAGGCATGCTTGTCTAGGGTAGAATATATCAAATCAACATCCTTGAGATTGGAGCTTATGAAAGTAATGAGGTGCTCTTCTCCCTCTAATCTCTAGGTGAGGCAAATAATAATGGTGCATTCAAAATAAAAGGGGTAGATATATAAATCTTGTGTATATTTTGGGTTGATGAGAACTAGGGATTGCATAATGGTATATTTTTTATCCTAAAAAGCTTTCTTTGATTTGGTATGCCATTATACTTTCACATCATATTTGAACATAACATTCAATGGTTTTACTATTTCATCAAATATGAAAATAAACTTATGCACAAAGTTAATTTTCTGAAATAAGGATTTCAGTTCTTTCTTACTGTTATGTAAAGGCAGTTTAGAGATTACATCCACCCTTTTAAGATTGATAACAATACCTTATTTTGTGATAATGTGACTGAGAATATTACCTTCAGTGACACCAAACATGAACTTCATTGGGTTTAGGGAAATTCCATACCTTCTTCATATTTCAAATACTTTCTCTAAATGGCATACATGATCTGACCTATATTTTAAAAACATAGTTAGGTCATCCATATAGATTATTATGCATTTACCAATCAATCCTTCAAAAATAAATTACATAATTCTTTAAAAAGTTACACCAACATTAATCAACCCAATGGACATTCATATATAATAAATTATGCCCCACTTGATGGTGAAGGTGGTATTTACCCTATATTTAGAATTAACCAAGACCTGGTTGTATCCTAAAAATCCATCCAAAAAGGACATCATTTGAGACCCACTCATCATTTATATTACTTCATCAAGGAAGGGAAATAGGTAATTATGTTTATCCAAGGCTCCACTTAAGTTCTAAAAGTCTACGCATATATAATTTTTTCCATATTTATTAAACTTAGGCACCAGGTTAGCCACCTAGGTGGAATGGTGAACTAAGAAAATTATCCTTGTAAAAAGTAAGTTATGGACTTCCTTGTGTATTAAGGGCTCCATGATTAGGTTTACCAAAATCTATCTTTGCCTAACTAGTTTCTAACTAGGTTTGGGAAGAATAGTGTGAGTGATCATTCTCAATTTAAATACCTTAAGGTATCCATAAGCCCAATCAATTACATCTTGATATCTCAATATAAATCTTTATAATTAATCTAATTCATATTCTATCTAGTCATGACCTACATTGACCATCTAGGGGTTTTCTTTAGGGCCAAGATTGATGAGTCGACACTTTTGGTCCTCAAAATTGGGCTTTTCCACTTGGAATGTGGGATTTAAGGTATCAAATGCTCTTTCCAAAAAGATCACACCTTTTAGGATACAACTCCCATGAATATTTATGATCCCATCTTTATCTAACCCATTCCTTGAATTGTCTATTTTTCTTGCCTATAACTCAGGTCTCAAATATTACCTCATTATTAAGAAATTGGATGATCTATTGGTCATCCTTAAAGACCTATTGTTTTTTCACATTATTAGGGATAGAGGGACATGGGATGAGTTCTATAGATAACTCTTTCAACTCAGTGCCATCTAAGGGAGTTAAGTTAGCTATCATAGATGCTAGTGAGTCAAAAATTTAGTTGTCCTCTCAAGGGATAGGGATGACATTAAATGCACTACAACATTTCAATTAGGTCCTAAACCTTGTGATTATACCTCCTAAGGTATGATAGATTTCATTAAAATTTATTCTTGATTTGGTTGACCACTAGTTTAGAGTCACTAAATACTCTTTGTTCATTTGCCTTATACTTAATGCAAATTGCAATCCTAGTATTAATGCTTTGTACTCCATTATATTATTTGTACAAGGAAACTAAAACCTATATGATGATAAATGTTTCCTCCTTAAGGGGTCTATAAGCATAACACTATCCCAACTACCTTATTTGGAATTAGTCCCATCTATATAGAGAGTTCATAGGTTGAGTAGTTTTGGGTGACAAGTAGCTTGGTCTTTGGATGGATTTGTACTCAATGTGTAGATTCCTAAATTTAAAGATACTAGGTTTACTTTATCACTAATGGCATTATAATTAGTTATCATGTGTTTGATGTGAGGTTATATATCTACCCAAATTTAGTTGGCCATTCCCCTCCATGGTAACCACATATGGGAGAAATCTATGGCCATATACCCATTAAGGGCTTTGGACCAATCTCTACTGAGGAGCATGCCATAAGTTTCAGGATCTCCACCACTTGTATGTATACAAAGTGTTGAATCATAGGATTATGATCCAACTATATATGGACATTGAGAAGTTTACCTATCAATTTTAATTTGAACTTATCAAGCTAGACCACTACCTTGTTTGAATTTATAGGGACCATCCCAAGCTTATCACATATGCCTACCGACATTACATTGGCTAAGGCTCCTGAATCTACTAGGTAGTTATGTAGGTTATTTAAAAATAATTGAATGACTAAGAGGAAAGGGGGAACCTCCATATTATTCTTGTGAATGAGAAAATTGGTGTGGGATTCTCTTGGTTTTACTAGGGTTGGCTAGGTCAACTTATGAGTCAAAGATTTTATCAGGAGATCATGTTGCTTAGTGATTTGAGTAAGCTCATGAATTGTGATATTAGATTTGATTTTTTTCATGTCTTATACTATGTTATAATCCCCTATACTTTAGACCATCAAGGTCTCTACAAGAGTCTTAAGTTCTTGGAGATGGGGGATCATTCATAGAATTTTGGTTAGGTGTGGTTGCACCATTGTTCAGGGGAGTCAAGGTAGTGAGGGGTTATTATAGTTCCCTATTCCTAAGATCATATATTCTCATATGGAATTACTGAAATGCTTGAACCTAAATAATACCCTCCTCTAACTCATTTTATTCTTTGTTAGGGAAATCCATGGTCCCCAATACCATAGCAGTGCTAGGGGCTCTACCTTTGTTGGATGATTTAGGGTGATTGGTGACCACCTCATATTCCTCTAGTTCCTTCTAGAAGATATCAAAAGTAGAACCAAACTCTATGAAATATAGTTCTCCATGAGATATCATGTTATGCACTTAATAATAGTTAGGTAAGGCTATCTCAAAGATATTAATTTTGGGAAAACTATTGGGTGAAGGTTCTATGGGATTATGAGGATGGATATAGTTCTTACTCGATCTTTGATATGTGAAGATTTTGATAAAAATCTCTGTATTAGAGTTACTCACCTACCTTTATATCCCAAGGAAATCATTGTTGATTTTTTATACCATTCATTGAATGGAATCCAACTTATTCTTTATGGACTCCTAGAATATAGTTTGGGTATTTTTAGCTACTATTAATGTTACCTATTGTAATATATGAGGTATCTGCTCATGCTCCCTAGGGTAAGAAAACCTAGTTGTTGGTTTGATGTGGTATGACCTAGTGGGATTTGATGTGTTATATGGATTGGGTGAAGCATTAGGGCATTTTGATTAATGTTTGCCAAGAATATCAATGCAAGCATTTGTGGTAACACATAAGAGTGGGGGCCATCATCTAGACTTGGAGATTTAGTTGCCTATCTACCTTGATGGCTATTTTATAAGCTAGGGATATGTCTATTATTGTTGGGTCTCTCTTTAGAAACATGGATATCCAAGGGTCTAAATCACTATTATACATTTAAAGTGCTAGTTGTGGGTTAGGTTGATAAAGCATAGTGACCTAGTTGTGCATTTTTTGAAACCTAGCATTGAAGTTCCTAATAAGCTTACTGGGATCCTATTTAATACAATAAACTTACTGGTATAGGACATTGGGGTCTATCATTTGCCTAAATTAGGTGAGTAATGTAATATTGAAATGATCCCAAATGGGGATAAAGTCTTCAAGGAGGTTAAGGAATGAGGGAGGTTGAGGAACAAATCATATGTTGAGTCCATCAACATGAAAGGAAAATGCCTACATACTACATCCTCATGTTCTAAATTTAAAATCCTTAGGGTAATTTTATAGAAAGTTATGTTATCTTTAGTATTCCATCCCACACTAGGAGTGAAATGAGGAAGATATATCTCAGGTTTTCTAGGTAAATCATGGATAACCCCTTAGATGTTAATGGTAGAGCCAACCAACTAGGTCATCTTGGGCTAAAAATTTATAAGAGGTTATGGTAAAAACTATTTAGAATCATGGAAGGAGGTTTTATTGGAAAATCAAGGGGGAAATAGCTAATTGACTGTAGTGGGACCTAGCCCTAGTGATAGGTAAACTAATCTCTAGGATGCTTCAAAATCAAATAGTAGTTAGTACATTATTATTGATAAGCACAATTTCAAAAAATTCAATGCCCAATACAAAACTCTTGTGACCTTATCTTCAATTAATAAACTAATGACAAGCCTAAAAAACATCATGTTGGCCTTCTTTCTAGATCTAACTATTATCTAGTCCAAAATCTAGTTCATGAAATGCCCATGAGATTGGGTATTCCCAAAGAGGAAGATGGGAACAAGGATGGAAATTTCATCCTCTATTTTAGGACTAATTTGGGATCAGCCTAGGGCACAATTGTAGGTATTTGAATTCACTATAGAGTATTCATAAGATAGTCAAGAGATGCAATACCACCAATGAAAGTTTAATATGATATTCTTAGATAAGGGTTTAATTATCTAGAGTTGTTTATTGATGCTTATATGTTATGTTCCTCTATTTTCTAAACATAAGGGGGAAGTGGTAGTTCAATATTCAAACAATAAACACAAAAAGAGAGGGAAGAGTAAGTCAAGAAAGAATGAATCTATATTTAGAATGAGATCAATGTATCAACCATTAAACCAAGTACCCTTGCCATAATTATACCACTATGAACTAAGTTTTTCCAAAATTTATACATCCAAGAACACACAATTGGAAGAGTTTGAGGAAACAAGGGAGCATGCCTCAAATATGAATCCTCACTAATTATCAATATCAGATGTTTATATTAAGTCACACATAAACCTACAAGATAACTACAGAATATCACATAAATTATCAATAATGTGAGAAGAGAAATAAAAGAGTTTATAAAGGGATTATAATAGACAAGCACATTATATCCATAACATACATTTAATAGAAAGGTATTAGTTTAATTAATATAACATTGAAAATCATTCAAAATGGAGATGAATGATAATTTAAAACATAGATAAAACATTTTATAGAAAATTAAAATTTCATTCATTAAAATAAACAAGTATTGTCACAACAATACTGATCATAGCCAACTTTTATAGTCTGAAAGTATGAAGGAGAAATTAGGTGAAATCTTGGCTTGAATCTAATAACACTTTCAAGAAAAATTTAGTTAACACTTAAATTACAATATGTTTTTTATTTTTATAGATAAGGATGGGATTCACATCTAAATAGCATGAGATTCCCATCCTAGGCCATAAATTCCACTCATCGTAGTTACAATTGCAATTAAAAATTAAAAACAAAATCCTCCCCAAGCCATCAAAAATTGCATGAGGGACCACTCAATTGATACATAGTGATATTTGTGAAGATTGAACTCCCAAATGTGTTAAACTTGTATCTTTGGCTTATAATATGACTACTACAAGGTTAAAATCTCAGTCTATCTTATTAAATTTCATCAAGGGTTATCTAAATATTTACTCAACATGAGTCACTAGTCTCTACCTAGAAGGAATCCCCCATTGACACTTGAACCTCAAAAACATATTTGATGCTCACCATAGATTACATTAAAATCTTGAGAACTACCCATGCACCTTCATTATTTGCCTTGGTGAACTTCTTCCTCATGACCTAGTCAATGTGATCTATGTGGACTCCAAAATTTCCCTTGTCTAGTAGGGTGCCATCTAGGTGGAAAAACATGGAGACATTGATTTCCTTAAAGTAAGCCAATATATTTTTCCTACACTCCTCCAAGGGTCTTGTTATGATTCAAGCCGCAATTAACCATTATTCCATATCTATTTTCATGTTCCTAACATATATTTGATATATCCCTAAGTTTGATGTGGGAATTAATTTCAATTCTGAGAACATGTCTTTTTTTATTATCACTAACATCTTCCTACATTTTTCATCAATATTTGTGATCATATCCATGTAAGCTTGAGTTCACTAGATGAGCATATTGGTCTCTACCATAGTCTTCACCACCTTCCATATAATTAAGAAGAGTATTAATAGGGCATTCTTGACCTTCCTAATTAGCCTAGTGGAGAAGCAACTCTTTACTTGGGATTCCAAGGTTTGAACTTGACTTTGCATATCCTTGAGGAGATTATCTGACATGTCATGGGTTTCTCAAATAAAGGAGAGTAGATCTTAAGATAAAATTTACTCCCCAATGGAAGTCCTCACTTTGATTAGGGAGAATAAATCATGTTGGGTCTGTTAGACCACCAAGTTCCCCTCTTGGATGAATTTCTACATTAGGGTCCTCTTTATGCTTCTTGTGGGGAAGTTAAAACTTCAATACATATATAGGTCACCTTGGATTGTCATCTTTGGTGCTTGTGACCCTAGGACCACCCCTGAGGTTTTAGGAGGTGTTGGAGGAGTGGTAGAGATGGTGATGAAGGGTAGAGGATGAGGTGGAATGGATATGAAGGAAGTAGAAGGGTTGAATGTGGAAAATAATGGAGGAGGAGGAGGCATGGGATCAAAGGTAATAAGGATAAATGGGGAGGCCCATAAAAACATTTATGCTCATCACTACTCCTAGGTCATGCCTATATAATGAGAAATGACTCCTAAGAGAAGGGTATTCATTAGAAGGGAAGAGATTGGCTAGTTGAATCCAAATCCCTGGGCACCTAGGGTAATAGAAAGAGGGGGTTGGGGATTAAAGCATATATCCACCATGAATGGTGTAGGAGGAACCATAGAGGCTAGTGGATGAGGCTAAGATAGATATATAGATTGGATCTTGAGGGAAAGTCATGTTCTAATTCTTCTTGGGTCTCTTACTTTGGTCAACCTTGAATACTATGCTCAGACTAGTAAGGATAGTAATAGCTATAGGGGATAATTATAAAGGTTATTTTACTACTAAAGGAGAAACCAAGATGACCCAAGGTGGTGCTAAGATGGTTATTACCACTTGAGATGCACTTTTTAAGGTTGTAGTTGTGCTTGTTGATGGATGTGTGCCTGTATGTACCTAGATTTGAGGCATTCCCAATGGAGCTACCAGGGAGGTTATAGGTTATGAAATGGATGGCTTAGAGGGAAATGAATAAGTGAGGATTCTTAGGAGGACTAAGGCCAAGGGTACCTAGGTGAATAATAGAGGGGGTGAAATAGGGAAGAGACGAGACACCACTTGAGTAACTCATAGAAGTGGGTATAACTAAGAGGTGCCATGAGAGGGAGATGGAAAGTAGTGGGAGTGAGGGGAGGAACCTTCAAGAGTGATTTATAAGAGCCTCACTCTAGGATTACCTCCAATTTACTACTAACATTAAACCTTAGGGTCTATGTATCCTGGGGTCAAAGTGTTAGTGGTTGAGCTACATGTGCTTGGGCTACTTGACATTGATTTATATGGATATGGCTTAGCTAGGGCTAGGCTATTATAGATGTTAGAGGAGGTAGAGGTAGATTTTGGGCATGAGGAGATGTATATTTTGATGGAGGAAGAGGTGGAGCTAGGGCATGAGGAGTCATAGAGGCTGATGGAAGAGGAGGTGGAGCTAAGGCATGAGGAGTGGGTAATGTTATATGAGGAAGAATAACTGAAGCACAAGGAGTAAGAGTTACTAGAGGAGGTAGAGATAGAGATATGGAATGAGGAGAAAGAGATTATAGAGGAAAAGGTAGTGAAATATCCTACAAAATCCTCTTGGAAATCATGGGAGGAGTCAGGGTGACATCCTTTGTAGAATGAGCAAGTGTATAAGGGGGTAAAGAAGGACTTGACTAGACATTGTTTCCTTTATTCTTCTTTTGAGCCTCAATTTAGGTTAAGACCTCTTGGTCATTCATAGTGTTAAAGTAAAAATCATCACCATCCTCTAACTGGTGGCTATAATTGATATTAAGGCAAGTTGAATACCTTGCTAGATGAGCCTTGATCTTACCCTTAGGGTTCAAATGTTAGAGTTTGGATCTCCCTAGAGTAAAGGAATCCCACCTAGTTTTAATTTTTTTAGAGAGGAGGGAAGTTCTTGTAAACATGGTTCCAAATGGAGATTAGGAACAATAGACATACCTTCTACTATCATCCTATGAAAAATTTGAGAATACCTTCCACTAATTGTAAATGATCTCCTACTTTTCCAAGAGATACAAGATAAAGTATGGCAGGTAGAGGGGCTACTTAAGAATTCCCATGAATTGAATCATTGTGTCCTCCTAGTAGTACTAGTAGTCACTGATGGCTACAATATAGTCTCTAATTTCTTATGATAAATGTGGAATTAGGGCCTTTTTGATTGCATTGTACACCACCAGGTAGAAGTGCTCATAGATATCCTAAACATGGTTTTGGTACTAGTGTTCATATAGCTTATAAAAGACACATGGATCACCAATCCCCATAAAATCCATGTAGGAAAAATAGATGGCTTAAAGGTAAGAATCCCATAAATCACATTTACAAGATGACTCATCATATAGAAATTCCCCCTTGCTTGGGCATCGCTATGGAATTGAAAAACTTGAAATTGATCAACCCTCCCATGTCTAGAATCTTAGACTCATAGAGAATCATGTTGAGTAAGGGAATATATAATTTGTTAACATGGAGGTAGTTTTTGGCCCTGAATAATTGTCTTAGTAGAAACATACCCACCTAGACCTCCTCCTAAAAGGTGTGAACTATGTATGCATGGATGTCCTCCTTACTCACCCATTTGACATCTAGATTCATAGCCTAATATTAAAAGACCTTATAAATTTGGAAGGTGCAAATCAAAATTTTTACCACCATAGCATCGTATGATAAGGTGAAATTTGGGAGGGAGTAATATGATTTGTAGGGTTATTAGAGATGTCAACAATCTAGTGTTAAGATTTGGCCAAGTAGACCTAGTCATAGACTCCATCCTACACTCACCTAGTAGTGAGAAGTAGGCTTCTAAACAAGTTAGTAAAAGGGAACATCTTATCTTTATTCATATACCTATGGAGACTTCACTTCCTATAATCCAAAAGGGCATATTTAAACTTAGCTTACTCATTATTATCAGAGCTTGAGTCTTTGGATACTTATTTGATAGTTTTGAATAGGTCATTATAATGCCTGAATTGGGTCAAGCCTTATAGAAACAAGGTATCCATATACTTGGGTTAGACCTTGGGGTTTTAGGAGGATATATACATTGAAACAAGATGGAGACCAATACAAAGTATTGAGTTTAGGGTAAAAACATAAAGGTATACGATGGGAATTAGAAACCAAGGAGTTGATTTACTCTTGAGGATAAATAGTGATAACCATTAGCAAGCCTTACTTAGGATATTTATAGAAGCATACATTCATCCCCATTTATTAATGGAATTTGGTTTGGTATCTCAAATTTTGTGGTTTCAAATTTAGGTTGGTGGTTTGATCTCCTTTCTTTATTTCCCAATTCAGAGCTAATGATCCTATATTGCCAAGTAGATTTAGCAATGGTGATGTGATGTTTTAAAACTATCCAATCAGACCCAACTTTATATTTTTTTAATTCCTAATGCATGGTAAAAATGTGTTCACATCTCCTTAAAGGCTTCCAAGAAACTTTTGACTTATGCCATATGTCATCCATCTATTGGTTCTCCTATTAATAGTCGGTGCCTAAGCATAGCCTTTTACTTCATGTCATATCCATAAGAGGGGTGAGGTGTCATTTAGTGACATGTGCCATTATTTTATTATTCTAGACTCTTGTGATCTATAACATCTTTGATAAAATTGAAATATTGGTTTCTATGACATTAGGCAACATAGCATTTTTTGAGTGGTTTAGGCTCCCCTAGGCTTTGACATCTTTGACAAGACTAGGAGACTTGCCACTTTGATACCTTACCATGTGGCATTCTCTAAGTGGAAAAGTCTTCCTTGAGTTAAAATATCTTTGATAAGACTAGGAGACTAACTTATTTGACACCTTACATGTGGCATCCTCTAAGTGGGCTAGGCTACCCTAGGCTTTGACATCTCTAACAAGATTAGGAGACTAGATACTCTAAGACCTCAACACATGATATCCTTTGAGTGGGTTGGGATCCCCTAGGATATGAATTCTCTAATAGGTCTAGGAGACTGGCTACTCTGACACCTTAACATGTGGCATCCTATGAGTAGGCTGGGCTACCCTAGGATTTGACATCTCTAATAAGACTAAGAGGCTAGCCACTTTGACACCTCTCTATGTTTCACCCTCTAAGTGGGTCGAGTTCCCTAAGATCTAACATATTTAATAGGACTAAAATATTAGTTGATATAACACCTCTCTATGTGTCACCCTCTGAGTGGGTTGGGCTCTCCTAAGCTCTAACATATCAACTAAGACTAAAAATCTAGCCACTCTCACACCTCCACACATGACATCCTTTAGTTTTTCATTCATTCTAGTAAAACCCACAAAAAATACTACGTAAAATGAAAAATACATGCAACTCATTAATAAATTAACCAACTAAAATTAATTATTTAATTTACTATATATGACATTAGATCTATTACTCCATAAAAAGACTTAGACTCCCAGAACTTCTTCTAAAAATTAACTGACAAGGTTAACACCATAAATACTTAAAACAAGAAGACTACCTTAGTCACATAATAAACAAGGTTCGCCATTGTTTAGGGAAATCAAGGTGACACAAGATTTTAAGGACCTAGTTCAAACAAATCTAGTTAGAATGAAAGAATAGAATCAAGAGCTATGGTTTTGATATTTTAAAAGAGGGATCTACCATTTATACAAAAAGGGGATGTGTTGGCCATAATAGGTTGGTTATGTTAATCTAGGTCAGTATCGATTATCGATATGACCTATGCTATTGGTCAGTATTGATATGTAAATATATGAGGTATTATGACATTATGGTAAATTTTTCATATCTATGAAATCTTTGTATGCGTAATCTATAACCTTGATGATGTGCACAACTCCAAAAATTAGTCTCCTTCACCTTGAAACCATAGTTATGCTTATAAGGGATAGAAACATGAAAAAATTAGGAAAGCGTAATGGGTTAAACTAACTCCATCACCCCCATTTTATGATTGAATGTTACCTATGTATCTAATTATTTGAGGAGGGAAATCAAGCCATATGTAGGTATCCCACCTAGTGTGATTGTGCAATTATGATCCTTTGCTATAATATGCAACTAAAGATTTAGTTTTGATACTTGATAATGTTTAATTTGATAATACTTAATGTTTAGTGTGATTCAAACTTGGCTTGTGACTAGTATTAGTGATAAATTATTAATTTGGGAAGAATAGGGTATATTTACTTAATTTTTAATGTTGTAAGAAGTGTACCAGACAAGTTCCAAGCTCATTTTGAATGAGACATTGATTTATTTATATGAGTCAAATTGGGTAATTTTTTACACCACTATAAATCAAAGAAAATGGGCTGACCCTAAAGAGAGGTTTTATTTTAAAAATTAAATGTTTCTAGGAGAGGGATGATTTTAACCAAATTGGGTAAATATTGTATAACAACACTGACCAAAATTGATGAAACTAACTTGTGTACTAGTGGACTGAACTAAAGGTCTAGAGATGTTTGTGTAGGATATTTAGCAAGATTAAATAGATAGTGAGATTCATGTAGGTGTGTAATAGCAGAATAAAAGGGTCAACCTTATAAAATAACATGTAAGTGTGAGATAATTATAGATTACGACCTTGTTTATGTTCTCAAGTTAGGTATGGTAAATGTGTGTCAAGATTGTCATTATGAAGTACTTAATACCAAATTTTAGAATATACAAAGGCAAAATTTTATTATAGTAATGGAATTACTAGATTAAAATGATAAAATGTACATGAGTGTGTAAAACACAATCTATCTTTGGTATGAAGCTCCAATTGGGTAGGTCACTCAATAAATTTTTTTGTAATCATGTGTAGTCAATGTTCATAGATTGACAAATTTAATTTGAAAATTGAATTTTTAAAAATTTAAAGAGAAAAGGTAGGAACAAACCTATGTTTTAGTGAAAACCATGTTTCCCTTATAGATTTTTGGATATTATTCTTCCTTATTGAAGTATTGGATAAAATTCTTCTTCTTTTCTAAATCACATAGATAATTCGGGGTAATAGTTCCCCAAATATGTGTAACTGTGTATAATTTTGGTTTGGGAAGACAACATGTCCCAACCCTCATGAATATGAGGATAAGTACATAATGAATTAACCCAAATAAATACATATGTAAATGAGAGAATCATATGATGGGTTCACTTAAATAAAATTGAATCAACTATTGCATATGGTTTATAGATTCAATTCTATAATTTTTCCAAGTTCACTCCATGTAAACAAGAATTCATGATCAAAAGAGAAGGATAAATGTACATTCCTTCATCATGAAAACAAATATGATTATATAGTTTTGATCAATTTAGATCACTATAGAGTAAAATTGATGATAAAAAGAGAATGAAAAAGTTTATTCCCCCATCATGATCATTGATCTAATAAGTTTGAAGTGGAATGAAAACCATTTGCCATTAAAATGTAAACTATGTTATTGTGTATGTGCAGGAAACAATATCATGCCTCATGAATTTGAATGCATGTTTATGTGTATAAACCAATATCATGCCTTGTGAATCTATACCAATTGATATATAATGCTATAAATCTATATGTCAAATTTGAGAGCATGTATCTTAAATGTATGTGTATGTGGAAACCTAAAATTCCTATTTCTATAAAATTGTGTGTACATGCCCATGCATATTCACCCAAGTGTCTATGGATATATTTTCAAGTCCTTATAAAGTGATTGCATATGCATGGCATACACCTTTGTAATATGTATTCATGTGTGAATATATGTCATGTAACTGAATGACCTGATACCTAAACCATTTTTAGTCTTTGAAATATATACTATGCTATGATTTTTTAGATCTTTAAGGCTTATGTATCTATAAAAATAAAACTATAATGCCCCATTTTTGAGATGAGGTATGTGTCTTGTAAGTTACTCATATCAAAATAAGAGTTAAATATATCATGCCATGTATAGATATATCACCATGCAACATCAAGTGGTCATGTGAAGAGTATATCATCATAGTGATGCATATGTTGATGAAGGAATGCATGTAACATATGTATGGTAGGGAAAATAAGTGTCATGTCTAGATAGATGTATCAATTAAACACACAATAATAAGAACATTGAATAAGACTACATAATAAAAATTCATGATATAGATCATGACACCACTCAATGTTAGTAAGTTCAATAAGTGTAATAAGCTCAGGTGTTAGTGTCACATATAAAATAAAGGGTCACATACAAGGGACATGAATATGTCACAAATAAAAATTCTAAAGTATAGACACAATGTGACATAAATATGTCAAAAATAAAGGACATCAATGATGTAGCATAAAACAAGGCAAAAGGGCCATATACAATAGACAAATACAAAGTAGCCTATCATGTAGGAGAGAAAAAATATAAATGTAGCATTGAATAAGTAAATACCATCCTGAAACATCCATATGTATCAATGCCATATAATATTATAAAACATATCCATGTAGCACTATGTAAGATATGATTAACTAACAAGAGATGTGTAAGAGATCTAGATAGTTTAACATAGTATACAAGGTCATGAAAAGGTATAGATTGTAATAGTAAAACCTATGGAGTAATATGCCCTAATATTAGCATGGCCATTGGGTAAATAAAAGTCCAACATTTATATGTTCATGTGTTACATGTATGTCTTGGATTACACTAATATACCATGAAATGCATGTGTGTATGAAAATAATATGCCATCTAAAAAACATGTAATAAATAACACTCTAATAATCATGTCATGCTCAAAGCCAGATTTTTGGTTTTTTGAATGTTTTTGTATTTTTTTATAATTTATTTTTTTTGGTTTTGAAATATTTTTGGTTTGGAAAAGCTAAATGATAATCAAATTAATGGGAGGATCATTGGAAGTGAAATTATCAAATAGTGTAAGGATCCTCTATCATAGATTGAAAGTTATCAGTTTTGGGTGTGTCATAATACTATAAGAAGTCTCATGATATACAATAACTATCATGATCATTGATCATAAAAATTGATGTATGATGGGTAGCTCTAGATGGCTAAGGAATCTATGGGGTCTATTATATAATAGGAGAATGTATCATTACTTAAGTTCATAGTGCAACACACTAAACTATTCATGGTGCTAACTAAGAACTTACTATAGAAGATGATGGCCTATATGGGATCTGAGTAACTCTCTAATGTGATTGACACTAATAGTTAGTTGTCTACTACATAAAGCTATGTTTTTCTAAATTGGGTGTATGGAAAGATCCTAAATAGATGTAATAAACATATTTATATAATGATATTGAATACCACTAGTTTTAAACTGTACTTATATTGTACAATTATAACTATGATTACCTTATTTTAATGTATGTAATTTAGACATTAGTGTACTATAGATGGTAATGCATGAAGTTTTTTCACCCAAGGGAATCCTAATAACATGTCAAAGACCTAGTTACTTGTATAACTAATATTGGAAAAGCTAATATGGTGAAGCCTACTTGAAGAGGCAGTACTATGTATCCCAAGGCATTCTATTTCTGTCAATAGAATCCACTAACTATTTTTGATGTATATTTTAGGTCTTGTTGTGTGTATCAAATGGAGTGAAGAAGTGCCATCATGTAAATTTTATCACATGACCTATTTTTTATCATGACATCATGTATGGGTTTCTCATTGATATAAGATCATATTAAGAGTGCATAAAAATTTAAATCATCAATGATAATTTTATGCCATTGAATGCAATGATAGGCCATTTTGGTGAGGTATTTATAAGTGTAACAATGATAACATATATTGGGTGGTCATACACCACATGTGGAGGATGCATGTTGTATACATACTATAAATCTTAAGTATCCTTAGTCTCCATGGTCTCACATTTTGGAAATTTATCATTAAAGATATTACGATTTTGATTTTCATTGTGCTAAAATATATATTCCTTTTTAGGGGTTCCCAAGTCAATAATGTTGTCATATTTAAGGTTTTGTATATTATGTCTCAATTTGAAGTATTTATTCAATGAACATCTTGTAATCTAATGATAATGACGATATGAATTATCATCATAAGTTACATTAAAATATATTATTTAGTAATACACAAGGGGGTGATGGTAATAATGAAAATTCATCTTTAGTGGAGCTATCACTTGTAGTTGGTTTTTAGGTTGAAGTACTACATTAACTATAATCTTTATCTCATTTTTGATATTAGTTGGCTTGACCTTATAACTTGGTTTTATTTTAAAATTCATTATTGAAGTAGTTGTAGGAGTGGATGTATACTTGAGTTTGTTCAAATCTATTATCTTGATTTATCTATCCCTTATTATATGAGATAATTCATCATAGGATTCAAAGTTATTAAATATAATTAACTCATGAAATGGTACAAGCAATATTTTCTTAACTATAAATTAAAAATAATTATTGGCCATAAGTTTCGTCATATTGGTTAGCATAGTCTTGTACCAATGTACATATTAATTAATTGGATCATTAGATCCTTGCTTGAGTTTATATTTTTTTACATAAGATAAATTCTCATGAATTTTGAAGACAAAATGTGATATAAATTGGTCTATCAATGGATTTAATTCTCTTATATATTAGAGGGGAATATCATAGAACTATTGGAATGAATAGTCCTTAAGGCTTATCAAAAATAGATTGGTTAATAATTTGTCATTTTATGCATATTCCAAGCATGTTTCGTGGAATGATATGGGTTGTTTGGGATCACCTTTATCTTCATTTATGGTAGCTTGGGAGATATAAAACCTATTAGTAAAAAATAAGATGTTATCTTAGGGGATAATGGGTTGTGAATAAAGGCATATGAATCCATGGAATGACTAGATCTTGATGCACCTTGATTTAATTAAAACACCTTAGTGTGTAGAGATATAACATTCTATTCAAGGGAATGTGCATTAAGTGAGGTTGGTGATGGAACATGCATAGTTATCATGGGAGGGGTAATGGTTGACTATGTAGGAATAGGTATGGAAGCCTATTAAAGGCATAGTGTTGTCTTGAAAACTTGGATGGATTTCACATAGGTCACTATAGGTGTAGGATTAGGAACAATACTAATAATAGTGGTCTGAACATTTGATGTGGAAGTAATAGTTTAAAAGGATTGGTTGATAATAGTAAATGGATATTGTTTTTGTGTGTGATATATATAAATATTATCTTGGTATGTGGTATTATATGATGTGATAAATTGAATTATTCTACCAACATATTTAGGATAATGATAGAGTCCTTGATAAAAAATTGGATGAGGATTTAACTTGTTCATAATCTACTCCATTAAGTTCATTGGGATTAATTCTATCTATACCTTATTAATTATCTTGATTTTTATGTTTAGTTTGATTATCATGTTCTGATGGAGGCATGCCAATATAATCATATGTTTTCACATATTATTTAATGATTGAATCATTAAAAGATTAAGAAATATTCATTTTTTTAGCTAAAGCAAAAGTAATCTAATTATGCTCTATATGTGTCCCACTTAACCTAACATTGCATCTTATAAGGAAAAGGGAACTAGGATTATTGGTTGGCATAGGATGGAATCAAAAAGTACACAAAAGGATAGGGCCAACGTTGAAAATATTTTTTTATGTATGGAAATAAAAAATCAGTTCTAAAATCCTAAGACAAAAAATCTTACACATTTGAAAGGTGAAACAATTTTTTGTGTATGGAAATAAAAATGAAATTTGAAACAATAGGACAAAAAATCTAAAACCTTGGAAGTAGGGGTCAATAAATATTTAGGTTCACTAATATGTTTTTTCTTAATTTGGTTTTTCAACCCTAATAGGATAGAAACTTGAAATGCAATTCAAATATTAAGATATGACATTCAAGCAGACATATGAATGTAAAATATTGCAACTATTTGAAATGATTAGACAAGTGGCATATGCTAAATATATTAAGTAAAAAAATGGATTATTATTTAGTTTTTGTTATTTACTATCTAAATTTAACTATATTTTAAGTGGAAATGAAAATAAATCAATCTTATGATTCATCTAGTTTAGGAACTATAATTCTATCTAGAAGGGCTAGTTCTGTTGATCTAGGTTAGTATTGACTTTTGATATTGAGCTATATGGAAATGAGAGAATGTGACCATATGGTCACCTTATATTATCTTTGAGAGCTCTGTATGTGTGATATCAAACCCAATGACATGTGAAATTCTATAAATTAGTCTCCTTCACCTTGAAATCATATATGTGCTTGTGAGGTCTAGAAACCTACAAAAATTGGTAAAGTGTAATGTGTTAAGCTAACTCCAATCACCCTCATTTTATGATTAATGATTGCCTATGTATCTAATACTCCAAAGAGAGAAATCAAACCACACATAGTTCTCCCACCTAGTGTGATTGTGAAATTGTGCTCCTTTGATATATGTATGTAGTTAGTGATTAAAATTTTATACTTGACAATACTTGCTTTGACTTGGTTTGTGATTGGTCCTAGTAATAAATTCACAATTTTGTAAGAGTAAGGTATATTTTTTAAATGTGAAATAGTGTATAGATATGTACTAGAAAAGTACTAAGTCCCTTTTAAAGAGACATTGATTTATTTATATATAAGTCTAATTGGGTAATTTATCATGCCGCTAACGCACTAGGAAAATGGGCTGATCCTAATGAGAGGTTTCAATTGAAAAATTAAAAATTTATAGAATAGGGTTGGTTCTAACTAGATCAAATCAATATTAAATGATGATATTTACTGAAACTGATAGAACTAACCTATATATATGCAAACTGAACTGAGGGTTTGGGGATGTCTATGTAAGATATTTAGTAGGTTTAAATAGATAATGATGTTCTTGTAGGTTTGTAACAACATAAATAAGGGGAAAAATTATAATATACCATGTAAATGTGAGATAATGACATATTAGGACCTTGCTTATGCACTCAAGTCATGCATGGTAATTGTGTGTCAAGCTTGTCATTGCCAAGTACTTAATATAAAAATTTAGTATCTACACATATAACTTTAGAATTTTGAAAGGGAATGATCATATAAATTATTAAATCTACTTTTTAGATTTACCTATTATTTGTGCTTGCTTATGTAGACACTTGGTTTTGACCACTTTCATGCCTAAACCAGGGTTCAGCTCAATTTCTAGCAAATGACATAATTTAAGCCTAGAAATCATATGAATTAACCAAACTCATCCATGTAAGGGATTTAATTGCCTAGAAACATGATGAGGCTAGCTTATTTGGTGTATTAACATGTAGGCACTAGAAACCTAGTTCAATTTTAACCCTAGTAAAATTATGACCTAGTACTTTGACACTTTTGGTTTGTCAAGCTATTAATTAATAACATTTAAAATAATTATAAAAATACAAAAAACAATAATAAAGATTAATTACATTGAAAATATTATTTAACTTTCCTTAACAAAAATTTCAAATCAAATTAGTGAATTTCATTTACCAAAAAATGATTTTTTAGCCAAATATCAAGTTAAAGGTTAAAGGAGCTCATAAAGTGATGTATTATTTCCTAAATATTCCAAAAATATGAGTCACAACTCAAAAATATATAAAGTGAGTTGTCATGCCTCACAAATATATGAAACTAAAGTGTCAATATTTCATGAGTGCTTTAATCGAACCTACGATTAGCTTGACTTAACCTAGGTTAATTTAGACTCAAACAAATTTATAATTTAACCTAACATCTCTAAGGTTAGAGTTATTTTTTTGAGATATAAATATGAGTGACCTCACCATATTCTAAGAAGATATTATGTGTAAGGTTATTCTAATGGAATACCTTCTTGAAGCCTTTAAGAGTAGTGTTATAATTCCCAATTTATGCCAAGATTCACACCAAGCCACAAGTGACTCTTAGAGAGATGCTACCACCATGGAAAATCATTGATATAAGACTCAAATCATCATAGGTTGACCATGAACATCCTTATGCCAATAATTAAGCATCAAATTCAGGAGGTAATAAATTTGTATTATATTTATCTCTATTTTGTGATCTTGCTTATTATGTTATGCTCTCCCTAGTTCTTAGGTAAGAGAGTTTAGTCCTAGTGTATCATTATGCTAGTTTTTTTTGTCATTTTAACTAACAAGGGATTAATCTACATTTTATTTACGCTTCAAACACCTAAGGTGCATAATGGCATGCCTAATGGGACTACACATCTTGTATAGCCAAGGAGAATGATATGTTAACCTTATTTTTACTAAAAAATGCATTTAATTATTCAAGTTTAGAGTTTTAGCCTTGAAATATACATCATTCTATTTTTTGAGTTATCGATGGCTTCACCCTATGTAAGAATGATTTTGACAGTCATGTGTTTATTTGTAATATTTATTTTGTGCAGAAATGGTGGATTTATAATGGATTATTTGACCTTCTAAACAACATCTTCATTCTATAGAATCAACCACTTTGACCCTATTGAATGGAAGCTTTGCCAAGTAAACTTACACTGTGTTTAATTATCTTCTAGTTTATTTTAGTAGCTTTGCTTGACCTAATTGGTGGCTTAACCCTAATAAATGGTGGGTTCACCAAAGTTGCTCTCTATGTCTATGTTTGTAGGAAATCAATGGCTTTGACCTTCTAAAGAGTAGCTGTGCTTTGTGTTTTTTTTAAACCTAAGAGATC
This sequence comes from Torreya grandis, assembly GCA_037957365.1. Classification (NCBI taxonomy): domain Eukaryota; kingdom Viridiplantae; phylum Streptophyta; class Pinopsida; order Cupressales; family Taxaceae; genus Torreya; species Torreya grandis. Next base: position 3,985,234 of record JARHVA010000826.1, read on the forward strand.
AAAATGGATTTTTGTTTACTCACTTGATTTTTGGCTTCTAGGAAAACAAATCCCATAGCATTTTTTAGGACCTAAGGTGGAGAGAGAGAGGCTTAAGCATTATTAAAATCTCACATATACTTTTGTTTGGTGCTTAAAATCCACTTAATCACATTTGTATTTTAGTTTTTGAAGTTTTTACAAGTGTAAACAAGGCCAAGGATCCAAAATTTTAATCACACTTCAATTTGGTGCTATTAAAAGGAACATAAATTTTAGTTAGAGATATTAAGAGATTTTTCACCTTATGTTTGTTTTTTATTATTAGATGATTTTCAAATTTCATAGTTAGATTTCTTGGATTATAGAAAATTAGGAATTATTGCACGTATGCTCTCCCCCTATGCCCTTTAGGGAACTCAAGTGACAAAAATGTTTAGTTTATTACTTTTTTTGTTTGATCTTGTCATAAAAAATGTTGCATATGCTCTCCCCAAGCTCTGAGTGACTTGGGTGACCTAGAAACAACCTCTAAAGTCTTTAAATTTTATTTTATTGTATTTGGCTTATGGGTGGGAACTCATTTCTCCCTCATAAGTTATCTATAAGTGCGTTGACCTAGGGTTTCATATCCTAGCATCATGATAACCCCATTTCATAGTGGGGTATATGAATTGGGCACATGATACTATGATTGCTAGGGGGTTGAGTGGTTAGCCTCTCTAATCTTAATTAAAACTTGGGTTAGTTCTTGGTAAACATTGGACTCTACTAAGTAGTAGACAACTGGAGTCATTATGTAAAGGAATAAAACCTTGCATAATAAGTATGAACCTAATTAGTGTGATTGGAATCTTATGTTAGCCACACTTGGGACCATTTAGTGCATTCAAGATTTATATATTTTTAGTCAACCCCACTTTCCATGACATTTCTTTGTAAATGCTGAGTGATCCTCACTATAAGTTCATGCCATGTATCAATGTTTAAAAGATAAAGGGGGATGTAAAAACTCTACCTACACCTGTACTTTAATTTTTGGATTAACACTTAATTCCTCACAAGTATTGGTATATTGGTAGAAACTTTGGTAGAAGCTATACACACCCATGTTAGTTTTAGATATAGGGTGAGCCATTAATGTTAATTATGTTTTCTTTAATTTACATGTGTGTTTATTAAATTAAAATTATTTATTTGTATTATTGCATCAAAAAAATCTAAACTAACACATTATTTTCACACCCCTCCAGCCTAAGAAGTGTTAATCTATCCATTTTATGTCACACTTTTTTCCTTAGAGTTATATTCCAAATTTATTTGTGTGTCACTTGTTTAAACAGGGAATCATTACACTACTAATTTCATCTCAAACATTTGCCTTGGATAGTTTAGTCTAAAAGCATTGTCATGTCATTTTTTTGAGGGAGCATCATTACACTCCCTAAATCATTTCAAATATATTTTAAATTTTAAAACCAAGTTCCAAATCATTATTATACCTTTCTTGATTCAAACGCATAGTTACACTGCTCGTTATGGTCTAGATATTTTGCCTTAGAACATTTGAGTCTTTTCACATCAAATTTGAAACTCAACCTTTCAAAGTGAAAATCCTAAACTAATAAAGTTCATGACAAATTTTTGTCTAATTTGGGCTTAGGTAGTCTACCTTTTTGTGTTTGGATTGTGTTACTTGGGTTGAGTTCCTATTTGATCTAAAAGACCCCTTTTCTTAGAACCTAATAGTTGTTATTTATTTTGTGCTTTGTTTGAGCATCCTTTGAGATAAGTTGTTGCCATGTGCTTTGTTTTAAGTTTATTATGCTAGATTATGAGTGTCCTAATTCCATTATCCTAACATTCTCTTGTGAGTCAAATATTGAGTCTTAGTGAGCCAATTGTTGAGTGTCAGTTGAACCAACTACCTTAGTTTAGTTTGTTTTCAATTTCTTTTTTGATTTCTTTATTTTTGAGTCTAGCCTTATTTTTCCATGGTAATTATTATAACCACCTTTGGGCAAAGCATTATGATATTTTGATCCTAGTTTGTAATTGTTCTACTTTGTCTATATATTTTTGTCACTGATTATAACCACCTTTGGGAAAATTTGTACCTTATCCATAGATAATTTTTGAGCTTTTGTGTTACTTTTTCCACTAATTATAACTACCTTTGGGTAAATTAGTATTGTTTTAAGACTAGTTTTGAGTTTTTTAATTTTACCTTTACCTAGTTTAGTTTTTATACCCTTTGTGCTTATTTTATGAAGGCAAAGGTTATTTTTTTATATCTTGGTTTTTTGTTACCTTTGGACCATTTTTTTCATGAAACCTACCTATAGATTCAAAAATGCTTCATTACACACATAGTGGGACCATGTATAATCCAAACTATGAGAACTTTGTGACTAGTGACCCTTTTGTTCAAGATTTATATGATGATGTAGCTATGAGATAGATACCTATCCATCTTATAACATTCCATATGTTAAACAAAGACATGACCCTTTAGTGTAGTATTTGGTGACTATACCTCCTTATCTAGGGAAAGAAATAGAGTAAATGACATAATATATTATGCAAATGATGCCTAACATTAAACAAAACCAACAATAAGAGCCCTACTATGTTATGATGCAAACACAAAAAAGATATGATCTATACTTATTTTAATGTCATTTGTTAGAAAACAAATATGAAGTTCTCATTAGAGTTGTTAAAGTAGGATTCAAGTTTTCACCAGACTTCCCACATAAAAGTCTAAGTATTTTGATTAGAAATCCTAGTAATGCACCTTAGATTCAATAATTTGAACATGCATCAACTAGTTATATTCAAGATTTATTATAAATTCCAAAACAAGACCAAAGTACGCTTTCAAAAGAGAAAGGCCCTATGGATGAACAAATATAATAGGTACAATAAGTGTACCAAAACTATCTTAACTTAGATCGTAATATTAATGTAAGGGTTATTTATAACATACCACTTTTTGAGATAGATCCATAAATAGGGAAATAAATGGATGCTTTTGGATATGTAAGCCAAAACATATACCCATTTAAGTAAAACATGATGGTTGGTGACATGTATAACATACCTATTTAGATAGAAGAGGTTTATTAAAAGGAAGACCTCACTTAAAATGTTGTAGATAACATGCAAATGCATTCCAACCTAAACCAAAGTGGGTCTAGTTTATCACCAAATAATACATAGTAGATTCCTCAAAACAATATTATGAGTGGATTATAATAATAGGGGATAGGCATGCCTATTTACCAAAATCAACAAGTAACCTACACTCCTTAACCAACTGCTTCCTTGAGCATGCAACAAGGGGAAATGAACCAACAATTGACCAAATTACCATTGGAATAAGTGTAGAACACTATTCCAACTCAATAGGTGATGATGAATGTTACAATACAACAAGAACATACTGATATACCTCATCAATCATAAATGATATCTAGCCAAAAACATATTCCTATTGGTAAGAAACTTTTATTTAGTTAGAAACAACAAATACCAAACCCTAAATAATTACCTAACCAATAATTAGTGCCTATTTAGCAACAAGTGCAACCAACAATAAGGTCCTTATATAAATTAGGTACTAGGTGTTATGCAACAATTTCCTTTCACACAATGGGTATCACATGTACAACAAGGATCTAACTATAAACACCCCCAATAATAGGGATCTAGTCAATAATGTGTTCCCTATATACATCAAGGTTCAACAAGTAGGCATCGAGTTCCATCATAAACCCAATAATACCAATACATTTCATAAATCTAAATGCCTTTACCATAGCCATAATTCACTGGCCAATGTTATATAGCCAATCCAAATTAGACTATGTCTCAACAATAATGTATTCCATATCCATAGTATAATCTTAATGCACATATATGTATACCTAGTTTTCCAACTAATTCTACCAACATTCCAAAATATACCCACCCTGGTTAGGATAATCCACCTTTGACCACATAAACTAAACAAAAACAAATGACTCATTCTAATTTCCTCACCCAAGAGTTACAAGAGATGAAGGATGTAATTAAAGCTATACAGATTGGAAAAAACAAATAAATTCAAATTGGATGAAATATGCTCTTATCCATTCATCATGGCATATCAACAAATATCATTTCTACCAGGTTATGAGCTACCTAAATTTTAAAAATAAAAAGGTAAAGGCAACCCTAAAGATCATCTAAAATAATTATTTGTTTCCTTCTAGCCATTGGCCTATAGAGACATATACGTCTTCTCTTTCTTAAGATTCTAGCTAGACAAGCCTTGGAAAGACTGCTAAAATTATCAGAGAATTTTGTACCTGACTTTGATGATCTTACAGAGAAGTTTGTACAAAATTTTTCATATAATATTAAGCATGAGATTACTATTATGGATTTTTACCAAGCTAAATAGAAGACCGATAAAAGCTTTGTTGCATACTTACAATGTTTGAGAGAATTAACAAGTCAGTTTACTCATAATTTTCTAGATAAACAATTGGCCATAATATTTACTAAGAGCCTACATAGAGAGATATCTTATCATATTGAGCTTCAATGTGATTATAAATTTGAAGATGTTATAGAGAAAGGAATATATATTGATAAATTCCTTATTGAAAAAGGGATAATCAAGCTATAGTCTTTTAATCAGAGCTAGAATCAAGGTTAAGGCCAACAAAACTAGAAATAGACCTAAGGCCAAAACCATAATCAGAACCCAATTAATATACCATATTTATCAACACCTTAGGTCAACCACAATGGGATACCTAAATACTAAAAATACAATAAGAATTTTGTTGGTAATGGGGTTACTAAATCATGCCATCAAATGGTGAAAACACTGGCTGTGAATTTACCCCCACCCTCTTAACAACCACTTCCTCCATACATTCAACCAATAACTCTAAAAAACAACTACCATAGAATCAAAACCAATTCCAATCCCCTCCTCTGAGGATAAGACCACCCATTATGAAATAATTCAATGACCTTGGTGAGTCTATTTAATTTATGTTCTAAAGATTAGTTCAAGCAAATACGATCAGTTAACTAAAACTGAAGCCATTTATTAAAGGGATTCCTTTCCCTTATTGGTAAAAGGAACATGATTTTGGGGTACCATGATGTTAAAATACATTCTAAAATATAATGTATCCAACTCAAGAATGTGATATATGATAGAAAATAGAGAGATAGAAAGAGACACCAATGTTCCTAAAAACAATCATAACTTGGGTATCTACCATAATACATTCTCACAAAAACATAATAATAATAAAAACCACTAGTATTAGTACCAAAAATAATGATAGTAGTGGTAGATAAATCCACTATAAAATCAACAACAACATCAACCACACCAATAACATCAAAATGGTTAGAATCAAGGGTAAAATGACCAAACTAACCAAGGAGTCTATCATTCCATTTCATATACCTATAATAATTTTATAAGACACATTTTAGGTAGTCATGTTTCCATTATCACCATTAATCCTTGGGCAACTACCAATAGACCTAGACCTTCACCCACTAATGCCTATCAACTAAGCAATGATTACCAATCCCATTATGCTGGTGATTCTTCTATGGACCATGATGAAAACTAAGCTCCATATCATCCAATAATCATCATTCCAAGCCTCATTAACTACTTGGCCAACTACCAAATCCAAGTTATAGATTGAGATTACACAATCATAACTCAATGATCCAGGGTCACTATCAAAGGACTAACCAAATATTACAAATGAGCCTATCAACCTTTCATGCCTATCAAAAATAAACAAACTAAAAAAACTAAGGGGAAGACCTATGATATTATGGAACAACTAAAGAATACACCTATGCATAAATCCATCATGGATTTACTACGTACATCTAATGTCCATAAAGACATCCTGAATGAGTACTTAAACTAATCCTTCATATTAGATGACATCATTCTAGATAAATTCCAAACCATGGTAGGAAAATTGGGCCTTGACCAATGTATTATCTTTGATCAAAGTGATATGTCATCTCTGGGTCCTCTATATAATAACCCATTGTACATTAAGGTTAGTATAATGAACCATAGAGTTAAACTATTCCTTGTAGATAATGGTTTAGGTCTCAAGATTGTGTCTCTAAAGTTGGTCAAACATCTTGGATATAAAGCAATTAACGTGAAACAAGATATCATCATTATCAAGGCATATGATAACAAAGAATGGGAATCTCAAGGTACTATTTACTTGTTAGTGGTCATTGGGCCATTAACCCATGATACTTTTCTCCATATTTTATAACTAAAACTATCTTACAATCTGCTATTAGGCCAACCCTAGATCCATAAAATTACGTCTATACCTTCTACATTGCATTAGTGTATAAAATTTACACATTCAAGAATGGAAGTGACTATACCAATTGATCTTTAGCCATATCAATATTGTAAACACCTTGAGGCTAAGTATAAACCCTACAACTATCAATTTAACATGAATCCTATGCCCAAATTAGATAGAGAAAGATCCAAAAAGTGAAAAACCATTGAATTAGGCCCAAAAGCTAATTATATTAACCTAGACAACTTAGACTTTACCTCAACCATACCTCCACTAGACATTTCTAACCACTTATATATAATTGACAAAGGTCTTGGAGAATATAGTACCCATAATTCATTCCATATTTCTAAATTCCCAAAAAATATAAAAGCTTATGGGAGACCTAAGGCCAAAACTACTCATTTGGAGTGGGAAACCAAAGAAAATATTCGATAAACAAGCCCATTGTTTTCAAATTAGCCTATGGCATAGAACATGACCCCTTGGTTAAAGATGATTCATGGTTGTACACTGATTAGTTAGCCAACTATTACCAAAGAATAAAGTATCCTATTCCAAACTAGATTATAGATCACCTAACTTATAAAGGTAGAGGACTGGGGCTACATCAATAAGGCATGATCAAACTAGTATCAATGACCAAGTACAAGGGAACCCATAATATTAGATTTAAACTACCTAGGGGTGACCCTACATACCTTATTCATGTTCCAACACTAACAACTAATGATGATGATGTTGACAATGATTAAGGTTCTGATTAGAGCATATACGATACCTTGTCACTAAAAAATTATTTAACCCCTATGTTATTTACACTATTAAACCTATTTATCAACCTTTGCATTTAACCCTTTACCATCCATAACTAAGAGACTGGGACCAACAAGATTCAATAATGACATTACATGAGTTTTAAAATGATGTGGTCATATACAACTTTCGAGGATTGAGGAGTTACATTCCTCTTGGAGACCACAAGTAGGAATTTTCAATTAGATTGAATCATGTTGCCTACTTCAGAGAGTGGGTGAATTTAATTAGCCAAAAATAAAAATAAAATTAAACATTGAGGTCTAAAAGTGAGAAACATCTTTAAGGCTCTTTCTAACTAGGTAAAAACTAAAGAGAAAGGTTAGTTTCTTGGTAAAAATTGACTTTTGGCACCATTAGATAGGAATGTTCAAACCTATTCCTATGAATCATAGGAAACCTATAGGTCAAAACTTATTTATGGATCAAATATTAGTATTGAAGAGTGATAAGCTTTTGTATAAATTATTCAAGGGTACCCTAAGATATTTATTTCATGGCTGATGCCAACATTAGTAGATTCTGATTAATTCTACTTGGGGGAATTAGATGAGCTAGTTTATCTAGAGGACCTTGCCATTGATAATCAGTTTAAATCCTTGTCAATTATTTTAGATGATGGTTCTACACTTCTTGTGGAGGAAAATTCAGAGGTGAACATTAGGACTCCAGAGGAACCAAAGTGAATTAAACTAGGTGTGTACATCACTAAAGAGGAATATGAAGTTTTTATATCCCTTTTAATGGAATTTGTTAACATATTTGTATGGTATTATTTAGACATGCTAGGTTTGAAACCCACCTTGGTTATACACTATATCATTACACATCCCAATGTCAATCCCATTAAATAGAACTTATGCAAGATGCATCTTCATATTTATATGCTAGTCAAGAAAGAGTTAGAGAAGCTCTTAGATACAAAATACATCAACCCAATCAACTATTCAGATTGTATTTCAAACATTATGCTAGTAAGTAAGAAACCATAAGGTATCATAATTTGCACTAATTTTAGAGATATTAAGAAAGCCTACCTAAAAGATGGCTTTTTTTTTTCTTAATATTGACATGATAGTCAAATCAATGGCTCATTATGAAATGCTTTCTCTAATGGATGGATTTTTAAGTTATAATCAGATTAGAATAGTACCAAAAAATTAGTACAAAATAATATTCACTACTCTATGGGGAACATTTTATTATCAGGTGATGTCGTTTGGGCTTAAAAATGCTAAGAACACTTATCAAAGAGCCATGATAATGATTTTACATGACATGATGCATGACATCACTAAAGACTATGTTGATGATATATTGGCTAAATTAAAGACCCATGCTGATCATTTAGCCATAATATGAAGAATATTTGAAAGACTTCACAAGTATAATGTTAGGCTTAATATAAGTAAGTGTGTATTTTGTGTAACTTCTATAAAATTATTAGTATTTGTTGTCTCTCATAGGGGCATTACAGTCAACCCAGCTAAAGTTTGTGTAATTATAGAAATGCCACCACCATCTACCTTTAAGTAGATTTGTAGTTTATAGGAAAAAATTCAATCTATCAAACACTTCATCTCATAATTATATGATGAATTCCATCTATTTATTCACTTTATAAATAAGGCCATTGTGTTTTAATGGAATGAAGAGTGCTAAAAAGCATTTGATCAGCTTAAAGAATATCTTTCCCACCCACCTGTTTTGTTTTTGCCAATGCCAAATAAATAATTACTTCTTTACCTATCAAAAACTACAAATGCCATGGGGGCACTTTTGGCATAACATGATGAATAGTGAAAAGAGAATGTTGTTTATTATCTAAGCCAAACATTGGTCATGCATGAACATAACTATATGCTGATTGAAAAGGCCTATTTAGCAATGGTGTTCACAACCCATGAGTTACATCATTATATGTTGAACAAAAGAACTATTGTTATTACCAAAGTATATTTTCTCAAGTATCTATTATCCAAATCAGCTTTACAGGGTCACATGGTAAAATAGATCATGCTCTTTAGTGAGTTTGAAATTGAATATGCCAATTAAAAGGCTAATAAAGGGAAATTACTCATAGATCAAATTGTTAAATCTCATTTTTATAATACTCAGTCTCTTATATTTGGATTTCTAAATGAGTCCATTATGACCACAAAATAAGTAGATGCCCCTCTTGATGTAGAATAATGGAATATGTACTTTTAAGGATCATTCACAAACTATGGATTAGGGTCTAGAGTGTTGTTTATTATACCATAAGAGTATCTCTTTCCCAAGTCCTTTTGTATTAGATTTCCATGTACCAATAACATGACTGAGCATAAAGAACTCATTATAGGCCTTCATAAAGTAGTATAGTAGAACATTCAACATTTAATGGTGTATGGTGATTCTCAGTTAATCATCAATCAAGTCACAAACTAGTACCAAACCAAGGATGAGAAGTTGGTGCCATATAGAGATATGGTTAATACTCTCAAGAACTAGGTTGCCAACATCCAATTTGAAAGAATACCTTGATCCAATAACTGAATAGCTAATTCCATGGCCACTATTGGTTTCATGATCTAAATCATAGATAGAGAAAGGGATTATAAATTTCATATTGAACATCTCTTAGCTCTAGCACATGAATAATCAACCATCAAGATGGTTTTTGACATTGTTTGTCCCACGTCTCCCTAGTACTCAAACATATATACCTATATTCAAAACCAAACTTTGACTCCTAATTTATCACATAAAAATAAAAAAGCCTTCACCCATAAAGCCTCTCATTATACCTTAATAGGATTGACCTTGTATCATATAAGCTATGATGGAAATCTGCTTCATTATTTACCTTTGAAAAAATTTAGACTAGTGTTGAGATAAGTCCATGAAGGAGTGTGTGGAACCCACACCAACATGGCAATATTAGCTAAAAAGTTACTATACTAGTTATTATTGGCCCACAATAGAAGTAGACACAACTACATATGTAAAGAGATTTTCAAGTGTTATAAACATGCCAATCTAATTTATGATCTAGCCAAAACACTCAAACCATTGACAAAACCATTGCCATTCTCAATGTGGGGACTTGACCTCATTAGGAAGATCAATCCCACATCATTTGATGGCCATAAACACATCTTGACTTTTATTAAATACTTCATTAAGTGGGTGAAAGAAATTTCCCTCACATAATTGGTAAGTAGATCTCCAATTTCATATTCAACCATCTCATTTGTCATTATGACATCCCCTTAAACATTATATCTAATAATGTTGTATCATTCAATAACAAAGATGTGAAAGCACTTTGATCTCAATACCAAATCATAAAATATTTATCTGCCCCATATTATCCATAAGGTAATGACCAAGATGAGGCTTCTAATAAAACCATTGTTAACATTATGAAGAAGATTATTAATGATGTTGGTCGTAATTGGCACTTGTAGTTATTTAATGCCCTCTATGTATACCATACCACATTCTGTATTCAAATAGGAACTACAACCTATTCACTTGTTTATGGAATTGAAGCCATTCTTCCTATTGAGTTTGAATTTACTTCTCTCTAAATTTCATTGCAACACATCTTTGATGATGAATATTATAGAGTAACTCACTCTCAAGAGCTAGACCTACTTGATGGAAAATGCTTGGTTGCCTTGAATAATCTTCAAGTATATCAAAACATACTAAAGAGATAATACAATAGGCACACTAAGTATTGTGAATTTGGGATTGGTGACCTTGTGCTAAAATAGAATCAAAAAAATGTAAATGATAAAATAAAGAAAAAAAATAAAATTCCAACCAAACTAGTTAAGTCCCCGGGTGGTTGTTACCAACTATGATTCCAGAGCATACAATCTCACTACACCATAGGGATATGAACTTGATTAACCAATGAACATAATGAACCTCAAAAAAATTTATGCTTGAGGGACTTATATTATTATCTACAAAGATCATCTAAGTTGTGCCACATTATACTTATGCTTTTTACTATACCCTTGACCATTTTACCATGCCCTTAACCCTTCACTGACTAGTTACTTTTACTTAACCCCAACTACCACATTTAGTCTTGGTTTTAATTCATTTCTACTTCAAGGACATTTAGTGGTTGATTATATATTTAGTTCCAATAGTGGGTTTGTTTAGTTTTTAAGTAAACTAAGCCATGCTCTTACCATTTTGTGAGTTGGACCATTCTATATCTCATAATTTTTGATTGAGTTGAGATGCCTAAAAAATTCAAAAAACATTTGAAACAATTTAAAAGCCCCTAAACATTGGAAAATATCTATAAAATCTTAAAAATCACAAAATTATGAAAATTGGAATATAATTTCCATGCAAGATATAAAACCATCAATTTTTTTTTGGATGGGTCATCTTATTTAGTTGGTTTCATTTCTAGACCATCTTAGTCTTTTTACTCCCATTTTTGGGGGAACTACATCAGCCCAAGGTATGCACAACCTATGTAGGTAACACTTAAATACATGGGGTATCTTGGGTTAGCTCATCCATAATTTATTTTATTTTTCAACCATTTCTTTGCCTTAAGAATCCCAATACTCCTAAGTATTTCACAAGTAACCACTTATCATTTAGTTTCCCTATCCTTATTAGCCTTATTTGTATGCTCTCATAGTTTTATGATTTGATGTTGTGAGCATTATGTATTTAAAATTTGACACACTAATGACCACCTATCTAATATTATTCTCTTAGCATTTTATGAGAAATTTTTATTTGAATGCTCTTATTATTTTATGATTAAATTCATTCTACACTATCACCATTTTATGAGCTCATTATCATTCCAAGCCTAAGATGTAGTAGACACTATGAAATACCATTTCAATTTAGTAGTAGATACTCATCTCTTAAATTTTAGTGTGGTTTTCACCTAAATCATACTCTCGTGCTTGTGTGATTTATTTATGTTGACATTTTCATGATTTTGAAATGTCATCCCTTCTTTTCATACACACTCACCATTTTATAAGAGCCCATTTTACTCTACACATTAATCATAATATTTTATCATTCATTTTATTCTATCCTATATCTTGGGATAACTACATTTAGCTTGAATTTCTCATTGGATTTGGTGTCCATAAAACTATGTAGGAAATGTCCACTTGACTAGTGTATCTAGAGTCAACTTGACTACCCCTTACTTTTCTTCTACCCTCCCATTTTGTTTGTTTTGTCTCCTATGGCCTATGGGCAATATTTTTGTCATCTTGTTTGTTTTTTTTATCTCATATAGCTTAGGGGAAATGTTTGTAATCTTATTTGTGTCATTATTTCCCTATAGCCTAGGAGAAACCATTAGTATTTTTTTCCTATGTTATTTTACCTACAACATTGTTACCTAGCTTAGGGGTCACCCTGTCATCAAGAGTAACACCTCTATTACACATACATGAATAATCTCTTTTCTATTTACACTAAAATTGTGATTAACCATTGTTTATATATTGTTGTTTGTTTATCTTAGTTTGTTTGTTTCTGTGTATTTAGAATAGTTTGTTCCTTCTATTTTCTTTGCTTTGGATTGTTTAGTTTTGATTATTTTGTTTAATTTGTTTATAGAATATTTTGTTATTTTTATTTGTGTATTTGTTTATTTTATCTATCTTTGTTTGTATCATGATTTTTTTTGTATTCATTTTTGTTTATTGGTGTTTTATTTATGTATTTTTTTGTTTAATATTATTTTTAATTATTATGTTTATTTGCATGTTGTCTTGTTTGTTTGTTTGTCAGTGTTTTATTTATTGGTGTTTTGTTATTTGTTTGTACAATTTATTTATTTTATTAGTTTTGTTTATTTATCAATTTTTTTATTTGCTTGTATTGTTTATTTATAGTTTTATTGTTTATGTTATTTATTCATTTTTGTTTGTTTATATAGTGTTATTTTATTTGAATGTTATTTGTTTATCTATTTTTTTAACAGTTCATTTATTTTATTTATTTTATATTTTTGTTTATTTTATTATTTATTTTGCCTTTTGTGTTCGTTAGGTACTTTAATATTATTACATTTTATTTAAACTTAAGTCTTAATTACCCATATCATGTAATTAGGTTGTAAAGTTTTATATTTAGTCTTACACTTGGTTTAATTTTCATATTTGCACTTAGGATTTGATTATTCATATCTTATTCTTGAGTTGTTTATATTTACATTTAAATTAAGTTTTCCATGCTTAGGATATATATTATCATTTTAGTTATCCATAAATATCATGCATAATATCGCAAACTAAAGAAAAAATGTACGCGAGTTTATTCTAGTAATGCAATGGTAATACTTCTCCAATATATAAAAAACTAACCAAATGCGTAAACATATGCCAAAATCCATAAGTAATAAAAAAGAAAAATAAATGACTTATTATGTTTTATAAAAATGTGCATCTCTAAATAAGAATCCATATAAGTCATATGACATAATCATATAATAACCAACAAAACTATATCTCATAAAAATTGCATAAACAAAGCATAAACAATATTAAACATCCATAATGATAAGCAATGCTAATCAATGTTAAACATGAGATAAACAAGATAATGAATATGGCATCATATATATATATATATATATATATATATATATATATATATATATATATATATATATATATATATATATATATATATATATATATATATATATATTAGGAATATCATAAACACGTAGATCGGCCTCCTAGGACCCAAAAATGAATATCAATATATCTCAAATGTCATATACATAATGGGATATATATATCATGATGGTGTCTCAATAATACATAAATATTTTGATACAATAGGTATAATGCCATAGGCTAAAATAAATCCCAAACTATGCCACAATTCCAAGGTCCCTATGATGAACTCTAACTCTATATATCCATAGGATCTATAGTAGGAGTAGGCCTCGGTGGTGGTTGTGACTGCTGAATAGAATTGATTGAGTAAATTTGTAACATGAATCCTATTCTGAAATCAACCAGATTTGATCACTATCCTCTATGCATCCTAGATCTTAAAATTAACAACCTACTAATCCTTGGGCATAGTAAACTCATAGGATCACCTATAATAAGAGGCCTCATCCTTAGCACAAAGGCTCTTTAAAATCATCTATGAAAATTTGGACTATGTACTCACTCCTCAAGCCTCATCTTACTCTCATCTTAGCCTATCCATGTGGCCAATGCCTGATCTCTCTCTATCATAAGATGGTCCTAAACCTACACCATCTTGGCCATCTCAACCTTCAACCAAGTGATATATATCTATAACTGAGTTAATATTATTATCCCTCATGTCTAGGGTGATTTTAAAATCAAATAGATGACATTTTAACCCTAAAATCTCCCATACCGAAGAAATTATCTCATGCTCAATCATACCAGTGTCCCTACCTACCATAGATATTTTAGAAGGCCTTGCCTAGCATGGATCTACCTATGTGCCTAAAGGCCTTATCTGGCCTAATCTAACCTATCCAAATTTCACCATTACCAAGATAGGATCTAATATTATTACATATGGCCTTCCATCTCCATATCCATATTCTCTATCATCTCTTCCATCAAACCATCATCATATTCCCTAGCCTCACCACCACTCTCCTACTTGGTGATACCACTAAAATTCAAGGTCTCAGCCTCCATCTCCTTAATGTCCATAGGTACTTGACCCCTTACTAGCAATAGATCTATCAGCCTCAAAGGGCACACCTATATCTACCAATGTATATAAGTTGGAGTAACCCCTATATCTAAGGCTCCTCTTGCATAGGCCTAGGCAACTTATGGTAAACTAATGTATCTCACCATGCCTACACTCTTTGGGATCATAGGAGTATCTCAACTAATCTCTTATGTGACATGAGTGAACCACTATAGCCCCTTAGGTACATCCTATGTAAAGACCAACTACTTGAGTACCTGATCAAGGTGGTACTCTTTTATAATGTGGGAATATCTCCCAATAAGAAAGCATATAGTGGTCATGAAACCCATGTACCATCCATCCCTAAACCACTATAGTTGATAGGTGAGGTATGAAATCTAAATGAAGAACTATGGTGTTCGATTATCAAACATTTAATGATAAAATGGGATGTCTCCTCTATGCCCACACTTATCAGCTCTTGTCTAAGCCCAAACATAAAATAATAGATCCTTAGGATATTAAATCCTATGTATCTTGATTGGTTGATTGATCATGATATGATCCCAACCATAAACCATGAGAAGTGTGAAAAATGTGATACTACATCTACCTTAGTATGATATCATGTGCAAATATCTATACAACTATACTAGAATAGTTGGTAGGTAAAATGTGTCAAGTCCTATAATGTGCTCCTAACCACACCACCCAAGCTCATATGAAAGTATCATCCATTATTGTTATGTATAAAGATGCCACAAACTATGGACACAAGAAAAAAATCATCTTGATCAATTAAAGCTGGTGGTGAAGGATCCTCAGTAGGTAGATCGTTCAACTAAATACATGTATAAGTCTTGATAAAGCCTATATCAACCTTTTCTTAAAATATGGGGATACCTTGATATTTTCATAGATTATCAATAACTAGATGCTATTGTGTTGATTGTGTATTGAATAATCATCATCCATGCATCAATAGATTGAAGATACACCAAGTATCCTCAAGTGTGATAGTAGCCTCCCCAAATGATAAGTGAAAGGTCTACATCTCACTATGCCATTATTTTGTTAATGTGCTCAAATAAACTTGATCATCCTAGATAACTATCATCTATGCCACATCGTGTAGGTCCAACATCTAAAAAAAGGCAACTATGGTCTCAATCTAACTTTGTGGGGTCTGTAGATAATATGATAATCTCTCATGATAGGTAAGAATATCCAATCACTCTTGTAATAAAAAAAGTTATTATCAGCCTAACTACATGTCTCTACTTGATCCTAAGCCTATCCTACTTAGTTTAATTAACCCTTTTTTAGAGGTTTCACCCCTTTTAGGTCCTTAAAATCAATTATTTTTGGCTTCCAAGGAAAAATTGCTATTTTTTTAGGGCAAAGCGACCGTTTAGGCAATTTTGCATGTTTTTAGGAAAATGTGCCATTTTTATTTTCACAAAAATGGTGACTTCACCTAAAAATAGGCAAAATAATGATTTCAACAATTTCTACCCTTTTTTGATGTTTGAAAAGGGTGACATCATCAATTTTTGACCTACCAAGTGAAATAAATGGTAATTAATGACAATTAATGACCAAGTTGAGGTTAATTAATAGTACCCATTCATGTGGTGGCTATTGTCAGCAAATATTTTACCCTAGAAGAGGGTGTTCAAGCCTCTTCCAAATTTGGGAAACATGGGAACACTTCCAGGTATGTGGGTATAGCTATAGTGGAAGTGAGCCTCTAGATTTAAAGGGATAGCTCCCTGAATGTATCTTGAAAATATTATCACTTATCTAATGCTTACTTGTAAGGGAAAAGGGTTAGAAATTACATGAAATAAACCTAGTCTAAAAGGTTGATGTACCAATATGTCTTCCACAAGACTATCATACTCAATCAAAAAGGGACAAGACATATAACACTAGTATAAGAGTCCTACAATGAACTAACATTAGTGTTTCAATATGAAGGTAAGATGCACAAAGTCTTTCCAAGGAAAATAAGACCACATATCAATTTTAGATACTAAGGCTCATTATACACTCAGGAGAGATTTATACACTTAACTACACTTCATATGAATTGCTAGGCTAAAATCACTTGCATCAACCATGGAATGACTAAGAGAAAATAAGGATAGATGAATATCTCTTAACTATTCACTATACATCTCTTCACACACTTTGACAAGTTAATATATAAACTCAAACTAGATTACATTTATTATTCTAAGGTAAAGTACAATGTCAAAACTAGTAAGTCTTCACCATACATGGTGTGGTATTAGATTACAAAGGCAAAAATGGTATCTAATTATAGAAATTAAAAGAGAGGAGGAAAGAATGAAGTTCAAAGGTCACTAGGACACATGTCTATTTAATAGGAGGGGTTACACTTTCAAGAGGATGAATTTAGAGTTAGACCATATAAGGTTTAATGGGACAAATGGATCTTGAAACATAAAACTCTTGAAATTTGGTAAAAAACTCCCTTTATTATGCATAAGAAATGACCTTTCATCATGGATGATCTCTCAAGTATTTGAAACTAAATTAGAGAGAGTTAACACATATGTACTATCTAAGAGAGGTTAAAACATATTATGACAAACATAATATGTTTTCTTAACTACTGACTATCTTTTAGACACCTGTATTCATAATCTATAATCATTCATTGATACATTGGACTTCATTCTTTACCTCTAGTAGTCACTTTTCATCTTGGACCTTGACTAAGATTTCATGGTAGCATATGAGCTCAAAGAGATCAATTTGATACAAAGTCCTTTGATCTTACATAGTTTCCCATGTGGCATTATTTTACCACATTACTCATTCTATTCTAAACTATGTCTATAATACTTGCTTACTTTAGTCAAAATTGGCTCTTTGGTTTGACATTTGTCCATAAAAAACTAACTCAGACCAATCACATTGCTCCAAACTACCTTTGTTCTTATTGGCCCTGCAGATCCTCATTGTTAGATTCTAAATTTTTGACCTCCTACATGCCATAGGATCAAGATATATGAATGATTGCTATCCATAGATCTCATTGGGCCCACTTTCTTGTTAGTTCCTATGCACCATTGGATCATTGGTATGATTGAGTGCTGATCATTGATCTAGATTGGACCCACCTTCTTATCATTTGAGCTCATGTCATCAGATCTTTACTCAACAAACTTACACCATTGGATCTTATCCAACCTATATATTTTTAAGGGATTTTAACCTAAGGAAATTTTGAACTATTTGACCTAATTTTGAACCATTAGATCTGAGTATACGCTCAAATTCCAACTGTTGATCTATTAGGGCCCACTATTTGAACTCAAATGGCTATTTATCATGGTTAAAATTTGACATTTATGTGATTATATTGAACACTTGATTAAACAAATTTTATGTATGCATGACTGTCTCTAAGATATTTGAACCCCAATGGTTATTTTCCATGATTTAACTTTGACATCCATGTGATTATCAATGATGTCTATAAGACTGTCAATGATGTCTACATGACTTTCACTTTTTGAATGCCAATGATTTTTTGCCTGGGCTCATTTTTGATGTTTACACAAAAGTCATACTTTAATAGATCAACTTTCCCATAAACAATTTAATTCCATTAGAGCTTTTATTGTAGGTAATTTCCTTAGGCTCTTTGTCTTTGAGACAATTTTCCTGCAAGAATGATGGCTTCAGACTTTTTGCATCAACCAATTTTCTCAAAACAATATAGGTTTTTGGGTTTTATGTTTTAGACATTTTATCCAAAATAATATGTCCTTAGACTTTTGTATTAGATAATTTGTCTAAAATAAATCATAATTGGATCTTTTGATGTAGACAAAATGTCCAAAAGAAATAAACCTTCAAGATTTTTACATCAGACTATTTTCTTGGATACTTTATCTAAAAGAATTTTGCCTTTATCAAGACTTATGTTCTAAACATTTTCTTGAAAAGAATATGTCCTTATCTTTTTTTATCAAAAAATTATTAAAGAGAGTTGGGTCTTCAATCTTTTTATTGTAGACAAGATGTTTGATGAGTCCCGAACACCTAACCAAAATCCCATAAGAAATATGGACTTATTCTAGAAACCACTGCTTGATCTTGTGAAGGATCTAATGAACTTTTAAGGCCTGTACAAATCACCCCATGCTCTAACTACTTGAACACTATGAAAACCTGTCACTTTCATATATGAATCTAAAATAACCCCTAAGATATCAAATGAAATAAAGACTAGACTAAATGATTACCAAAGCTAGAATAACATATGAAATGACATCAAATAGAATTATGCAACACCCTATGATGATATAATTATCCCCATATATAATATTTTGGCTATAGGGTGGGTTGATCCATTTTAACTTGTGGTAAAAATGGTCAACATTCTTAGTGATTTCCCAAGGATGGCATGTTCACTATACTATGACCACTTACGTAATCATGTTCATTGGGATATGGAGGCACATGTACAATAGGTTTGACATATAAATGCCTTGAAAACACACCAAACAACAAAAAACATGTTCAAAATATAAAGCAAGAAACACACATGTGATTAATGAGCACTTATGGAACACAACACACACAATAGAAACAACACACACACCTAATATACTATTTACAAAATTAAACTTTACCACTCAAAAAAAAGGTTTCAAATGTATCCCATTCATAAGGATAGGTAGCTATTCTCCATTCATCCTTGCTAATTGAAAAGAGTTGTTTTGCTTATACTTGATGATGACATATGGTCCACTCCATAAGATATCAAATTTGGTATGTTTTCATGGTTTTTCTCTATCTTAATCCTATTTAAATAATATGTCACCTTCTTGAAATGATCTTGGAGTTGCCTTCTCATCAAAATACCTCTTCATCAGTACTTGGTAATGTTCCATAGCTTGATGAGCCTTCTCTGTAGCCTCTTGTAGATCCATTAGTTCTATCAATCTCACCTCCATTGGAGTGTTTTCTAGTAGATATAATTGATGTTCCAACTCTAAGGCAAACATCTCTTAAGAGATAGACAACCTAGCTTCTCTCCCATAGACAAGCACAAAAGGAAAATTCCCTATTCACCTCTTGGGAGTTATCCTGTTAGCCTACAAGGCTGTCTTAAGTTTGATGTGCCAAGATCTCTGATTATGTTCCAAAGCTCTCTTAGTGATTTTGATTAGATTATTATTAGTAGATTCATCCAACCCATTACCTGTAGGGTAATAGTTATATGAATTACTTAAGAATATGCCATGACTATTTACCTAGTCAGCTGTATTAGCACCCATAAAAGAAAGAACATCATATAAAATAATAGTAGGAGTGCCAAACCTTGTTATGATGCTCTCTTAGAATTCCAAGATAGAATTCTCATTATATTCCTTTAATGATACTACCTCAATCCATATTATAAAATAGTCAGTTGCTGTGAGTATCCATTTATGACCAACACCTGATGGGGGATTTATCATGTCAATGAAATCAAGACCCCATTGCATGAAAGGTTGATCAACTTGGAAAGGCTTCAAAGGAAGAGCTAAAATATTTTGTGTTCCTGAAAATAAAGCACATTGTCTACACCTTCTCACCCAAGAATGGTAGTCTCTAAAAAGGTTAGGCCAATAATAGCCTACCATCATGATCTTGGTAGCTATGGTTTTTGGAGAGAAATGACCTCCTACTATCCCATCATGAAACTTCTTAATAAACACTCCAAATTGATCATTATTAATTCATCTCAATAGCACATAATTGATTTCCATCCTAAAAATAACACCATTCATAATACAAAAGGGAATATATTTCAATATAAAATATATCCCTTATGGTATAATCATATTATTAGGATACTCACCATTTTGAAGAAATTTGATCACATCTTGTGTCCAACTCTGTATATGCAAGGAACCAACAGGTTGGGAACAATCATGAATGACTAGAACCTCTTATTTTTACTCATGAAAATTTGAAGCTAAGTATTCACAAAGGCATTTACCTTTTACCAATTTTTTTACTTTTATATCAACATCATATTCTATTACCTTAGTGATCCACCCTGATCTCTTCTCACTAAGGTCTCTGCTCAAAAGAAAATCCTTGGTAATAGGATGAGAAACCATAACATGAATTTTATTATTTAAAACCATATGCCTAAAATTCTTAAATACCATTAAAATAATAAGGACCTATTTCTCTACAAATGTGTACTTGAGTTCATGATATTCTAAACCTTGACTAAAGAATGCAATACGTTGCTCCACACGCTCATCATTTTTTGTATTAACATTGTTGAGATAGTATCAAGGTTAAAAAATGAATACAACATGATGTATTTAGATAATTTAGGATTCAAAAGAGTAGTATATTGTGTAATTACTTTCTTAATGGATTCAAAACTCTTATTACCTTCCTTAGTCTAGGAAAATCCCTGAGTCTTTCCGAGCATGGCTATGATAGGTTTCACCAAAGATGCAAACTAAATTATGAACCTCCTTTAAAAAATTATCTTTCCTAAGAAAATTTCAAGACCTTTCTTATGAAATGGAAATGATAGGCGAAGAATAGCCTCTATCCTTTTATAATCAATATCCAAACTATCTTTGAAAATAATGTGTCCCAAGAGCTAACCTTTATGGACAATAAGGATGCATTTCTTTGGATCAAGAGATACTCCATACAGCCTAAATATTTCAAAAACTTGTCTAAAGAGTTGCATATGTTCATTAACATCTTTAAAAAACATTTTTATATCATCTTTATAAATCAACAACATCTCATTAATCAAACCTTTGAAGGCCATGTCCATTACTCTTTGAAAGGTAACACTTGCATTTGACATACCAAATTACATATTAATATAATAAAAAGTCCCCCATTTACTATTAAATATTTTCTTAAACTAATCATATTCATTAAATATAATCTAATTATAACCTAAGTATCTATCTAGAAGAGAGAAACATCAATAACATAAAATAATTTGCAAAATCTGCTCCATTAATGGTAAAGGATAGTGGTCTTTGAGTGACACTCTATTAAGATCTATAAAGTCCACACAAAGTCTTATATCCCCATCCTTATTTATAATAGTCACAAGGTTATCTACCCATGTTGAATTATTGATAGTAAATATTATTTCATATTCAAGGAGTTTGGTAAGCTCTAACCTCATGAGTTGCTCAACCTTGGGGTTGATGGGTCTTTGCTTATGTCTGATCGGTTTAACTCCAGGTTCTAACTCAATAGTATGGTGTGATAGGATAGTATCAAATAAATTTAGGTACTTATACTCCCAAGAAAATATTTCATGAAATTCTCTGCATAAATCAATGAATGCTTGCTTTTCTAATGTAGAACATTCCTTGCCTAATTTGAGGAGTCTATCTTTGTAGATCAAGACTCTTTCATAATTCTATTATTTTTTAGACATACTCACCTTTTCATTTTCATTTTTATCATTATAATTGAATATAATTTATAAGGTCACTATACCCTTAGGTATATTATTTTTATTTAGTTGCACAATCTGATAACCCAATTATTTTTGGAGTCTCCTTTGATTCCTTGAGGAGAACTTAGCTTCATTTTTGAGGAAGAATGTAATGTGTTTTTCACTATAAAATAATTTATAAGACACTTAATTATCAGGTACATAAGGTTTTATAATTATCTTAATGTGATATTACTTTCCCTCTTCTTTTATAGTAGTTGGAGTATCAAATTGAGCTCATATGGCAACTAGTCTATCAACATGATTATTCTGCTCCCTTGAGATTCATTGTATGTTTAATGCATTGAAGTATTCAAGAAAATCCCATACCCTATGATTAAATGACTTGAGAAAAGGATTCTTGTCAGTAACCACATTCCTAGCCTAATGCACATCTAATTCACTGTCTCTATATACTTACAATTTCTTGATTCCTTTCCTCCTTGCCCATTGAAAGTCATGAATTAAACCTTCATACTCAACCACATTACAAGTACAAATGAAATTAAATATATATGAAGCATAATATTTCTATTTGGATGGAGAGATAAAAATAACACTAGCTCCTACACCAATTTTACTTATTGAATCATCAAAAAACATTTTCTACATCTCATCTTCTTCACCCTCTTCTTTGGCAAGTACAGGTGTCAGTATTCCTTCTTCATGTATATGATATAATATTAGATTAGTTATATCCATGAGAACATAAGGATCATTATCATAGTATTTGTTAACATATTCATCAAAAAATAAATTTATAATGCCTTTAAGCTGGGAGGAAGTACCATCATCTACAATATTATCCTTTTCTTCATGAAACACATAATTCAAATTAGAACTTGTCTCAATGTAAGGTTATATATGAAACATTCAAAGGGGTTGTATCCTAATTATCACCTTGGACCCATAAATTATTATAAAGGCCAATAAATACCATTTAACTAAGAGATAACCACCTATCTTGGCTATGAAGTCCCTTGATAGGTAGATTGTAAAGTGGGCTAGAAGATCAACAACAACCATGTCTTGCAAGATAGGAAAACTAAGACAATCATGAAAGAAAATTTTCAATCCTTTTATCAGTCCTAATGTCTTATTAGGTGTACCATCTAATTAAAGGACCTATTTTCTATGTAGCTCATATTTTAGGCCTAGCTTGTCAGCTACCACCTTGGGCGTGATCGAAGTTAAAGTTCCACTATTAACTATGCAATTATGGACCAGTATATCACCCACTATGAGAGTGAGATAGAATGGTTGAGTTTTCTAACCTCTAGTGGATGGATCAACAATGGTATTAGGGACACTTTTAAGGAAAAAATGACTTTAACTTTGATTTGAAGGAGGAACACTAGTAGGGATAATAGATAACTATTTTTGTAGGAGCTCTTTCTAACTAGGCATATGTTGAACATCCCAAAGGGAAGTGGATGTTTTAGTAGTCTTCAATGAATATAAAATGTTTAAAGAATCCATACCTAATTTATCCTAAATTCTTGGAGGCAATGAAATGCTTACAACCTGAGGATTTAGAGTGCCTTGAATAGTCCTTCCAACTTTTTGGTGTGGAAGATGTGTAGAGTTATTTGTTGTAAATTTGAGTTTCTTGGTTGATTTATGTCATGGATTGTAATTGATGACAAAATAATCATGTGAAAAATGTGTTGTTGATAATGATAATGACATAGAGTTGATGGGGGAGATTATTGGAAATTTGAGTGTCTTGGTTGATTTGTGTCATGGATTGTCATTGATGAGAAAAGAAGCATGTGTTAAATGTGTTGTTGATAATGACAAAGGCATAGAGTTAAACTCAAGAAGATCCTTCACATATCCTAGAAGAGAAAAGCATGGATTAGACAAGATAAAGAACAAATCAAGTTTGTGAATCACTATTACTTTTACTCATTTATGAGTAACAAGTAAGTAGCTCTTGAAAACTTGACTAGGTCTTGACTTATGTGTTGATCGGGTTTGTCAATTAAAAGTAATTATACTTATAAAATTTTATAAGTAAATAAATCACAAAAATCCAACTGGGTCTAAATGGATAATTTTTTTTTTTAGAGTGACTTAACTTGTTTAAATTCTATAAGTTGAGTAGTTAGAAGAACCCAACTTGGTCTAGTAGAGGTAATTAGGTTTCCAGGATGACTTAGCTTTGTTTATTTTTATAAGTTAAGTTTTGGTAAGAACCAAATTGGGTTAGGATGAAGTAAATTGAGTTCACTTTATGTCATTACTTCTTTTAAACTTATAAGTCAAGAATTGTTACAAAACTAAATTGGTTTAGATGAGTGGATCAAGGTTGGAAGGGGACTTAACTTATTTCATTTTTATAAGTTAAGTAGGCTAAAGAACCTAAATTGGTCTAGATGAGTGAATCAGAGTTTTAGAATGACTTTAATTCTTTCAAGATTATAAGTCATGTAGTTTGGAGAACCCAAAATGGTCTTGGAGATTTTTTTCAAAAAAATTATTAAGTCCTCATTGGGAAAATTGTCCTGAAAAAAATGCCGAAGGGATGGTTTCAAAAATTCTAAAGGGTATGTGGTCACTTGGAAAGTTCTCAAAGGGTATATTTCAAAAAGTCCAAATGGAAAGTGGACCAATCAAGAAAGCCAAAGGGATGGTTTCAAAAAAATTTAAGGGTATGTGGTCACTTGCAAAGTTCCCAAAGGGTACATTTCAAAAAGTCTGAAAGGCAAGTGGATCGTTCAAGAAAGTTGAAGGATCATTTCAAGAAATCTGAAGGAAAATTGGACCATTCAAGAATTTTGAAAGGATATTTTCAAAAATTCCAAAGGGTATGAGGACCTTTGTAGAAAGGCCAAAGGGTATATGGACCATTCAAAGACTTCCAAGGGGATGTTTAGTAAATGCTGAAGGGTGTGTTGCAAAAACATAAAGGGTAAGTAGTCCATTGCAAATTTTTTTGAAGGACTATTTTGAGTGAATTTAAAGTACTTCCTAAAGGGTATTTTTCCAAACTTGTTGAAGGATATGGTCAGAAGAATTGTAGTGTAAAGCTCTGAGCTAATGCACAAATGAAAAGTGTCACATTAATTCTTGTTTAGTGGGTTAAATCTATTTCATTTTAATAAGATTGATGGCTTATGATTAATAGTACAGTGAAGATCTAACACAACAAAGTATTTCTAAGCTTGAAAGGTACTCAACTGATAATAGCTAGTGTCAAGATAAACATCAAGAAAGTCTAGAAGAGATCGATGGAGTGAAGGAATTCAAGGGTGTCATAGAGAGAGAGTTGTTAAAAAATATGCCAAAGCATAATGTTGAATTAAGTTAAGACAAGCACTTTCAAGAACCTGACAGAATGAGTCAGTTATAAAAGTTTGAAGCACTAATTAAAGGAACATAACTGATTTTTATATAAATGGTTATTTCTTTGAGTCTCTTATATATATTTAGAGGTTACTTTCAAACTAATGTGATGCAAAATTACAAAGTGACGAAGAGCGGGGAAGATAAATAGTCATTTTTTTAGAAAGAGAGGAGTTTGAGCCATAGGTGCAAAACTATGAAACTCATCTAAGCATGGAGGAAGAGTATCTAATTGGAGAATATCTAAGTGTAAAATAGATAAATTCAAATACAAAGAAAGGGCACAAGAAGAGTGAAGGATAAATAAAAGTGTGTTGAAGGAGAAATGAGTAGTTGCAGATTGGAACTATAACAAAGAATAGAGACTTTGATTCTTTTATAAATCTAATTCATTAATTTGAAATGTAAATGTCTGATAGGTTGGTACCATTAGATTAAACTAGGTTGGTTCTTAGAATAGGGAGTAGGTGCTTCCTGAGAGTTGGTGCTCTTAAAATTAGGGATTGGTGTCTCAATGGGATGGGTGTCTTGAAATGTAACTAGTGAGGTTTTGTTAGTGAGACAAACTTTGTGAGGCTAGATTAGAATAGTAGATTCTAGTAGCTTTCTCACCATGGTTTTTCCCTTTGGGTTTCCATGTATAAATCTAGTGTTGTGTGTTGTGATTTTATGATTGTGTTATTTATCTTTCATGTATTTATGTTTTCATATGTTTAATTATTTTTTTGAAAGTTATAAGTAACCAGTTTTTGATCTACTGATTCACCCCCCTCTCAATAGATAGGTATGTTTAACATTATTTGAGGCTACTACACCTATAGCCATACCTTATTTATTTGTATGAAAATTTAATAATCCTATAGGAACATTACTATCACCACCTAAGGTATTTATCTTGGCTCTAATGTTATTTGTAACTGAGGTTCCTTAATTAAACACAAAAGTGTCCTCAACTAGGAAGTTGGTGAATATCTCTTCTTAAGGTTGTTTACCTTCACTTGTCTACATCATCACTTCATATTTGAATTATAAGAGGGGAGTAACCACTCCTTGAGTAACAAGATCCTAATATCTACCTTCATTAGTATCTATAAATTAGCCTTGCTACTAATTATTGCCTTACACCAAGTTACTATGCATAGGGATCATATCCTTTGCATTGGTATTAAAGTTAGGATTATATGCATTGGTAGGCCTATTAGGATTAGGATATCATTGGAATATTCCTCTTCCATATTGATGAACATATTAATATTGATAAGGGTATGAATTTTGATGGACACCTTACTACATATTTCTTTGCCTATTTTCAGCCTCTAAGGCTAGGAACTTTGCTTTCCAATCAACATTATTTTTTGCCTACCTAGGAGCAACCTTAGTTTTGGTATTGGCATTAATAACTTGGGCTACATCTAGAGTATTAGTATAAGTGTGAGATAATGGAGGCATAGACACTTTAGGTGGTAATAATCCATCTTAGATGAGATTATTTTTAGCTTTGAAAGAAGCCCATATGCTTCAAGGAAGGTGGAACAACCCATGGATTAAAGCATGATATAAATTTTAGTGCCAATATATTTCAAATAGGTTGAGAACACAAATCTAGGAAGTGGCCTCATAGGAGGAGGAAGTTTATTCCACGTTTTTTGGAACCTCTCATTAAAATCATGCATTGTTTCTTTGGATCCTCTTTGGATCACATTAAATTGGTGTATGAGAGAGGCATGGTAACTTTAATTTATAAATACTAAGTTCAAGAACACTCCAAATTCATCCCATAACATGATACATCCACCTTCTAGAGTACAATACCAATCAATATCTTTCCCTCTAATGGACGTGGCAAGGAGTCTAATGGCAATGTTTTCTTGAGTGATATTATGGAATATATACAAGTTAGAGACATCTTTAATGTGCTCACTAGCTATAACATGACTCTCACCATTGAATAAGAACACACCTTTTATGGCATTAGGAGGAATAACATCATATGCCTGAAGGCAAATTGGATTTTTGGTATTAAATGTAGGGAAAGCATGAGGTCTAGCCATATTTTCTTCAAATTCTTCAAAATCTTTAGTAACTTCAATTTACTCATTTTATTCAACCTCTTCCTCTTTATAAAAATCTACTAGTTCCCTAAAGGGTAGATAGGCTGAGGATATTGAACTTCAAGGGGAAGTTCAGGCTGAATGAGTGGGGTCAATGGGATTGATAACTCTTCTAGAGGATGACATAGTGAGAATCATGAACTATGAGAGAAATTTTATAACATGATAATGGCCTTGAACTAGATTTACCTTAATGGTGTCACCAAATTCTGAGTAACACACCAGTTTGTAGTTAATTTTGTCAAGACCAACATTAACCTTGGCAAGTTGTATTGAAGATAGTGTCCCATTGGGCATGATATAATTATTATCACCAAATATTTCACTCTATAAGAGGGTGTTCAATCCTATTCTAAATTTGGGAAACACGGGAACACTTTTAGGTATGTGGGTGTACCTATAGTGGAAGTGAGCCTCTAGATTTAAAGGACTAGCTCCCTGAATGTATCTTGCAAAGCTTATCACTTATTTAATGCTTAATTTTAGGGGAAAAGGGTTAGAAATTGTATGAAATAAACCTATTATAAAATTTTGATGCATTAATATGTCTTCCATAAGACTATCATATTCAATCACAAAGAGACAAGATATACAACACTAGTCTAAGAGTCCTAGAATGCACTAACATTAGTGTTTTGATATGAAGGTGAGATGCATGAAGAATTTCCAAGGAAAATAAGATCATAGATCAGTTGTATATATTAAGGCTCATTATACACTTAAGACATATTCATACACTTTAATACACTTCATATGACCTTCTAGGTTGAAATCACTTACATCAAAGATGGAAGGACTAAGAGAAAGAAAGGATAGATGAATATCTCTTAACTATTCACAATATCTATCTTTACACACTTTGAAAAGATGATATATGAACTCAAACTAGATTTCATTTATATTTTTAAGTCAAAGTAAAATGTCAAAACTATTATGGCTTCACCATACATGGTGTGGTATTATATTACAATGACCAAAATGGCATCTACTTATGGAACTTTAGAGAGAGGAGAAAATAATGAAGTTCAAAGGTCACTAGGACACATATCCATTTGATAGGAGGGGTTACACTTGTAGGAGGATGAATTCATAAATATACCATGTAAGGTCTAATGGGACAAATGTCTTTTGAAACACAAAAATCCTAAAATGTGACACAAAGTTCCCTTTTTTATGTACAAGAAATGACCTTTCATCATGGATGATCTCTCAAGCATTTAAAACTGAATTAGAGAGATTCAACATATATGTACTATTAAAGAGAGGTTTAAACATATTATGATAGTAATAATATGTTTTCCTAACTACTAATTATCTTTTAGACACCTGTATTCACCATCTACAATCATTTAAAGATTCCCTGGACTTTGTTCTTTACATCTGGAAGTCACTGTTCATCTTGGACCTTGACTAAGATTTCATGGAGGCATATGAGTTCAAAGGGATCAATTTACTATAAAGTCATTTGATCCTATGTATTTACCCATGTGGTGTTATCTTTCCACATTTCTCATTCTATTCTAAACTATATCTATAATACTTTCTTACTCTAGTTAAAAATGGATCTTTGGTTTGACATTTATCTATTAAAAACTGACTCAAACCAATCACATTGCTCCAAAATAACTTTTTTCTTATTGGTCTCACATATCTTCACTATTAGATATTTAATTTTTGACCTCCTGCATGCCATAACATTAAGATGTATGAAGGAATGCTAGCCTTTGATTTTCTACCACAAAGATCCTTTGACATGTTGACTTATGCTCACACTTTTAGATCAAGATGTATGAGCAAATTATATCCATAGATCTCATTGGGCCCACTTTCCTATGATTTACTACACACCATTGGATCATTGGTATAATTGAGTGCTAATAATTGATATATATTGGACCCACCTTCTCTTTAGTTGAGATCGTGTTGTCAGATCTCTACTCAGTAAACTTGTACCATTGGATCTTGTCCAACCTATAGGTTTTTAAGGTATTTTAACCTAGGGAAATTTTGACATATTTGACCTAAACCCAAACCATTAGATTTTAGTGTATGTTCAAATTCCAATTATTGATTTGTTAGGACCCATAGTTTAAACTCAAATAGTTATTTATCATTGATTAAATTTAATGTTCACATACTTGTATTTGACACCTATGTGAATCCATTTTACATATGTGTGACCATATATAAGATATTTGAATCCAAACAATTATTTTCCATGACTTAAATTTGATGTCCACATGATCGTCAATGATGTCTACATGACCATCATTTTTTGAATGCTAATGCTTTTTTACTTGGGCTAATTTTTGATGTTTGCATGAATGTCATACTCTGCTAGATAAAATTTCCTCAAAACAATTCAATTCCATTAGAGCTTTTGTTGCAAGTAATTTCCTTGAGCTCTTTGTCTTTGGGATAATTTCCCTACAAGAATGATGTTTTTTGAACTTTTTGCATTGACCAATTTTCCCAAAATAATATGGGTCATCGAGATTTATGTTTCAGACATTTTGTCCAAAATAATATGTCCTTAACCTTTTGTATCAGACAAAATTCTAAAAGAAATCATACTTGGCTCTTTTGCTATAGAGAAAATGTCGAAAAGTAGCAAACCTTCAGTATTTTTTATCAAACTATTTATTTTGGACTATTTTTCTCAGACACTTTGTTTGAAAGTATTCAACATTTGTTAGGACTTATGTTTTGAACATTTTCACTGAAATAATATGTCCTTATATTTTTGTATCAAAAAATTTATCTAAGATACTTGGGTCTTTAGGATTTTTGTTACAAATAAAATGTCTGACTAGTCCCCAACACTTAGCCAAAAATCCACAAGAAATCTATACTTGTTCTAGAAACTGACACTTGATCTTGTGAAGGCTCTAATGAACTTCTAATGCCTGTGAAACTCACCCCATGTTCTGACTGCTTGAACACTATGAAAACCTGTCACTTTCATTTATGACTCTAAAATGACCCTTAAGATATAAAATGACATAAGGACTAGACTATATGATGACCAAAGATAGAATGGCATATGAAATGACATCAAATAGAACTATACAACACACTATGATGCTATAATGATCCCCCTATATAACATTTTAGCTATAGCGGGGTTGACCCATTTTAACTTGTGGTAAAATTAGTCAACAATGGCCACATGTGCTCCCTCACTTACTCTGATACATGTCATCAATCTCCTTTGTGAGCCATTTTATTTCAACACTATGTGTTGGAAACCATAGCTCAAATTCTATAGAGGCTAGGGTGAAAATGAATTATGTTTCACCCTAAGAGTGAATATATAGCCAAAAAAATTGAATTTCACCCCCAAGTCCTATAGTTAATTTTAAATGTTCCATAAAGTGTATTTTTCATGTTCGTGGTCTATTTTGTACATTGTTTGATCATATATGCCTTATTTTTCAATCATATTGTAACCATGCCATCTTTTTTAGGCCTCCCCTAAGGCCCATTTAACAACACAAATTTTCAACCTATATCCCCTGTTTGTTCAAATGTGCATCTTCAAACTCACATTTAGGATATAAATGTGTTTTTATACTTTACCAACTCATCATAAATATATTTTATAGATTTGTTTTCATAAGTTATCCTTACCAATTTTCCTAAGTGTGGAAAATTATTTTGTGATCGATCAATAATATATATCTTACCTTTCTGGGAAATTCATGTTTTAAATTTATTGATGTGAGCATGTGAATGATTATAACCATATTTGGGTAAATCATTCTAATTTTTAATAATTTAATGATTTTAACCACCTATGGGTAAATCATTATTTTTTCATCCCATATTAATGATTATAATTGCCTTTGGGAAACTCATTATTTTTACATGCTCCACCCACCCTTCTAGGGAAAATGCCTACATTCATAATTATAACCACCTTTGGGAAAATCAATGTCTCCCATTTTTATTTATTGATTATAAATACCTCTGGTCAATCAATGTTTCCTACTCTATTCCTAACTATAACCACCATTAGTCAAATCAGTGTTTCCTACTCCATTTTTAATTATAACCACATTTAGGCAAATCAGTGTTTCCCATTCCATTCCTAATTATAACTACCTTTGGGTAAATTAGGGTTTTCTATTTTTTTATTTATTATAACCACCTTTTGGAAAAGTAGTATTTGTCCCACCACCCTACTAGGGAAACTATACATGCCACTGCTTATAATCACCTTTGGGAAAACTAGTGTCACACCCTATGTTATTGATTATAATTGCCTTTGAGAAAATCAATGAATCTATTGCCATTAATATTTATAAATTACTTTGGTAAATTTATTAATCCCACCACCATTTCCATTTGATCGTGTCATTTTTCTCATTTTGAGGGAAAGTTTGATGATTTCATTTAGCCACCCACTCCCTCAAGGGGGCATCAAGGGCTTATCGACTGCCCTTTAGGGAATGAACCATTTAGATTAATAATTTTTACATTCATTTAAAATATGTTACTATACCTATGTCTCATAATGACTTCTCAAATAGGGGTAAACTATAGACAAATAGTCTTGGCCACTTTCATTCCTAAACTAGGGTTTAGTTCAATTTCTAGAAAATGACATAATTTAAGCCTAAAAATCACCTAAATTTCCCAAATTAATCTATATAAGGGATTTAATTAACTAGAAACATGATGAGGTTAGATTATTTGGTGTATTACCCTGTAGGCACCAAAAACCTAGTTTAGTTTTAGCCCTAGTTAAATTATGACCTATTAATTTGACACTTCTAGCTTGTCAAGCTATTACTTCATAATATTTAAAATAATTACCAAAATCCAAAAAACAATAATCAATATTAATTACATTAAAAATATTAATTAACCTACCTAAATAAAAATTATAAATCAAATTAGTGAATTTCATTTACCAAAAAAGGATTTTTTAGCAAATATGAAGTTAAAGGTCAAAGGAGCTAATAAATCAATTTATTATTTCTTAAGTATTCTAAAAATATGAGTTTCACTTAAAAAATATCTAAAGTTATTTTTCATTCCACATAAATATATAAAATTGAGGAGTTAAGATTTCATGAGTGTTTTAACCTAACCCAGGGTTAGCCTGACTTAGCATAGGTTAATTTAGACTCAACCAAAGTTAGAATTTAACCTAATCTCCTTAGGGTTAGAGTTAGTTATTTGAGATATAAATACAAGTTCCCTCACCATATGTCAATAATATTTTGTGTGTAAGGTTATTCTATTGTAATAACTTCTTGAATCCTTTGAAAGTAGTGTTATAATGTCCAATTTATGCCAAGCTTCACACTAAGCCATAAGTGACTATTGGAGAGATGCTATCACCATAGAAGAGCATTGTTATAAGACTCAAATCATCATAGTTTGATAAAAAAACATCCTTATGCCAAAAAGTAAGAATCGAATTTGATAAAGGAGTTAATAAATTTGTATTATCTTTATCTCTATTTTGTGATCTTGCTTATTATATTATGCTCTCCCTAGTTTTTAGGAAAAAATGTTTAGTCTTAGTGTACTTATATACTCAATTTTTGTCAATTGGAATAACAAGGTATTAATCTACATTTTGTTTAATCTTTGAAAACCTAAGGTAAAACTTCATTGGATTCAATTTATTCATGGTTATACCTAATGCCTAGAAAGTTTAGATCTACACATATTACTAGACAAAGTGTGTTAACAATAGTCCTTAAAATTCCTTATTAGGACATGTTAGTGTTATAGCTTATACTTTTCATGAGATTCACAAGATAGGTAAGTAATAATTAAATAATATTTGATTATTGATTCATCTATAATTAAAAATTATTCCATTTGAATAATTTATAAAATGTAATAGAGACTCAGATATTACATAGACTATCATGTTTCCTTATAGATCCTTGAAGAACTTGAAAACTCTTGAATTATTTTTCATGGTTTGATTACAAAAATTATTATGGTGTAGGATACATTAGTTCAAAATATAATTATTCACAATCAAAAAATATTTAAATAAATAACTAATGATTATAATAACTTTAGAATGATTTTGAAATCTTATCCTTTGACAAGTGGTGAATATTTATAGAGTTGACATGACTCTTTGGATTCTCAACTCTTTGTTTATTTTCCTTAGTCTCAAAAATAATAAAATATTACATATATATATTTTATTTACATGAATGATTTAAAATTAAAAATATTCATTTTCACTCATAAAATTTATACATATTAAATAAAAAATATCATTCACAATCCTTAATTAACACTTTCCTAGACTTAAACAATTGTCTTTTCTTGAGAGAAAAGTTACTATTAGAGTGTGGCTGCTTGAAGATAACTTATGTAAATTGGATAAGTTATGTTTAACTTATTTGTATTTTCCATGCCTAGATATATTTTTTTTAATATTTAGGAAGTGTTTTTTGTTGGTTTTCAGTTCATATACACTACCTACCTACCATTTCAAGTTTTCAATTAAGCAACATACCAATCTACCATCATTTATAAATTTTTAGTGATTTAGAGTAACCAAAGGGATTCCTTTATGGTTTTTAACCTTACTATTCTCACAAAGGATTTAGGAAAATACAACTTTGTTGTTCCATAATTGATCGAAATTAGAGTTAAAATACCTTACTATGTTAGAGGTGGCATGGAGTATGGTGGTGGAGTTAGTACTACATTCCTAGGTTGCCTTGAGCTTGGTTATGCTACACTTTTGATAGATTAGTTGGTGTTTTGATCCCTTTGAAGATAATTAATATACATGATTGAACAATATTCCTTTATTTCATACCATGTGTCTAAGTAGCACACTAAAAGGGGTGAAGAATAGGTAGTTTTTAAGATTTAGAGTGATCTGTAGTGCTTGACACATTTACAACATCAATAAAAAATTAGATAAGCATTTCATAAATAAATATATCATTTCCCATTCATCTAATTACAACTCTAAAAAATCATGGATGAAGTATTTTAAGGAAGTAATGCCAAATCTAGAGAAGATAGATGGTACATTTTTTATACCAAAAGACATTACCTAGTAGGTGAAGGATCCCCACTAAGTTACAAATGTAGTATTTTCTTGATCTTTCATTATGATGGGAATTTGATGGTATACATCAAACCCATATTTAAAATAATATAATTCATGTCTTACAAAAAATTAAAATACCTCATCTGTTAAATCTGTGACCGTTCCTTTTTGTATTATGCACATAATTTATCCATATATTTTTACAACCCAACTAGTTTTAACATAACAATTTACCATCTTAGAAAAACATGTAAACATAATTACTATATTACTATTAATTAATTACAGTATTATATAATAAAAAACCTTACATAAATCATCATTCTAGTCCAAATTTTAAATTCTAAAAAAAATTATTTTTAGATGAAATAGTAAACAACAAATGTACCATACACAATGATTCTAATAAATAAAGTAGGAAATATATAACCATATTTATGGAACTCAATCAATACAATAACATAAATAATATTGAATAATAATGATAGCCTCAATTGAATGTAAAATAAGATACAATATTAATTTATAATGAAATCAATAGCTACAACTATAATGTATAACAAGGTAATACATCAAATGTACATTCGTACCAACAACCTCACCTAGAAATTATAACAAGGTATAACAAAAAATACATAATATTAATATTGAGAAATATAATCAACTCCTAAAATAACCATGATTAAACATCTGAGATAATTTATAATAAGTTTTAAAGAGAGATCATCATCTAGGTGATTTTCCTCTAACCAAAGACTGATGGTTCCCTACACATCTCCCCACTAAGAGTGGCCCTTCTCATCACAAAAGGGAAGATATCAATGATGTAAGCATATAAAACCATATAATAAAAAGTGTGAAAATATAATACTTATTATATGTAACCAATAATCTAGACCATGTAAATACATATATCTATTATTACCATAAGAAAATATGCAAACTAAAAAGTACATTGGACTGATAATGTAGAAAACTATACCATCACTTTAGCCAAAGAATTTATAGTATTCAAAAGCCTAATCCAAATATACCATGGTAAGATGGGGGGTAAGGTTTATTCCAAATGAATAGGTGTAAAGGGTATGCAGACAATGAATTATGTTCTAACTGAAAATTTCCAATAATTAGTGGGTGATTTTGTAACCAATTCACTTAAGTGAAATAGGGGAGAGAATTTTTTTGTGTATAGGGTTCAAATATGGATATATATGAAGGAATGACAAAAGTGAAGGATTTAAAAATAATCTACATCATTGTCCACATAATCATTAGTCTCTATTTTAATATCTAATCATTAGTAATATTATTTTTAGATTGATGATGAGTGAATTACAAAATAGACATCCCACCTATCACTAAGCATCCCTTAGGAAAGATGGACAATATTAAATAATACCTAGTTAAATCAATAAATGTTACACAATTATAATCACATAAAAATGTATATAATAATATGTATTAATTATATCCCATTAATGGGTCATTGATTATGGACTTAATAAATAAAAAGAGGAATGAGATTACTTGCTCATCCCCAAAGCCTGGGTGGTTCAATTTAAATTTTTTGGGGGTCTCCCAAGGTGATCTAGGGGCTTTGGGTGTTGGTTGTGTCATAAAGGATTGTAGTGGATCTCTTATTTGAGCCACTTCTATTAAAATGATAGATGAGATGAATAATGAGGTTAAGGCATGGACAATGGTTATTGGTCTTGAATTGGTAGTTTTTTATGGGATAAAATTCTTTGAAATCAAGGGGGATTCACAAATTGTGATCTTTTCTTTTACAGAAGAAGGGTGCCAAGTCCTAAAATCTTAACAACATCCTAAAATCTACTTGGCTGCTTTTAATCTCTTTTAATTCCTAAGTTTGTTTTCACTATATTCATAAAGTTATCTTTGTGGTTGAATTTCTTGCCAATATGAGTATTGATTAGGAGGATAGTTGTGTGGATAATTGTTGTGACATATGGGAGGACATGAAAGGGGTCACTTTAATTGATTTTTGGCCTTAATTAGTGTACCCCTCATTTATGTTGGATAATTTCCTTGAGTGTGAAGGTGATGGTTTAATGATTTTAGGGTATGGATGTCTAGGTTTGGCTTGTGCCACATTTTTTCTATAATAAATAACCTTAATGTGCCATTTAATGGTGGTGATTTCTTCCCTATTATTTAATCTTGGTGCTTGGGTCTATATCTCTATCTATCTTTGTAGTGTTCTAGTTACATCAATTTAATCATGATGGAATAAGGAGGGATCAAATCCTTTGTGTTATCGATATCCTTTAAGAAGGGTAAACTCAGGGAGATGGTATTTTTTGACTTGGTATATTTTATTAATGTTATAAAGGTGTTTTGGAATCTAATGGAAGAGGTGATGAAG